>JAJEKV010000042.1:9347571-10547571 GCA_021234155.1 Isoetes taiwanensis | reverse complement strand
AGCCCATGTGCACTGTTATCCGCTCCACCTCAGGCACCAGAATATACACCTTCTTCCCAGAAGGCAGATGCCGGCATCAGATTCATACGGCCTGAGATACAAATACCCCTACAAAACCTCTGAAATCTTGAGTTATAAACCTACGCTTTTTTATCAGGCTAACACTATGGATTGTATACAATAGCTAGAATTAAAAGATAAATTATGCCCATATGTTTTCGAGCCCACTTCTCCCAATAGAATGTGAAGTCAACGTTTTGTTTTTTGGGTTGCCCCCAAGGGCAAGCCCTCGCGTATGTCAGAATGCAGAATATGCCAAGTAAATTCGAATGATTCGCGGATACCCTGCATGACTGGCCTAAACTGGCCTTAGGCAGTCATTCTGCTCGTCGCCCCTGTTACAAGTCGTGCGCTGTAGCACAGTTTGAAACTGACAAACCGGATGCAATCGGTGAGCTACCGGCATTGGTGGCTCAGAAGAGCTCAGGGTATGGATGGCGGTAACAGCAAGCAAGATGCTTGTACCTGAGTTGAAGGAAGGGTTGGAAGCACGGGGTCTGCCAATCGATGGGACAAGGCTTGTTCTTTGTCAAAGGGTCAAGAAAGCCAGAACGATTAATATGGTTAAGGGCCGGCTTCTTTGCATGTCCCCACTGAAGATAGATAGGTTGAGGTGCGTGATACAGAAAAAATGCACTAAATTCTAGCTTTATGTGAAGTTTTGGTGTCTTGAACATCTTGATTGCAACTGTTTTAAATTGCCAACTTGTTTATTGCATGGTATGAACTTGCATCTCATTTCCATATAAGCCAATTTAGGTGAAAACCAAGGACTTTCATCGAATTCTATGTAGAATGGGAATTTTGAAACAGATCTCCTTGTTGTCAAGGTAGAAGATTTTTGTATGATTTTTAACATATGTCGTATTATCTCTTACAATAAAATTGTATTTTTATGCAAGGTGTATCCAATCCCAAAAGGTATTTTGTAGTTAAAGTCATTGCAGAATCATGTCTTGCAACACGATGCCATGTTTGAAGTCGAAGGTCAGACTGACTGGAAAAGAGCTAATCCTAATGCGTCACCTAAACCTGTAAATGTTCATGTTTCAATGAAGACTTATCATCCAATTACTTGCTGAGAACCTCATCTTCTGAATGGACCTTTTCTTTAGCGCAGAGTTTGCTTAGTTAAACATGGGTTATCTCCCTTTCGTCACCAAGGGTTGCCCAATATGAATGCTTGTTTTAGGTACAATTCATAAACAAAAGAAAACAAAGCAAATGCAACCGTTCAGACCATAGAGACATGAAACAAAAAATGCACTCTCGGACTGCCGGAGGGAAACTCGTCATGCGCAGCACCTTGTTTATGAATGGAAATCACTTATGTTAAAATAGATCTTACATTATATATTTCAATCCAAAGTACAATGTCCCCAACAACCCTATATTAGAAAACCATCCTGTATTAAAGGACATGTATCTTTGACCTTACATTGGGCCCCCGGGAAGAATCAAGACAAACTTAATCTATCGAAAAAAAAAACCACCACCAAGAGCACCTATTGCCCACCATATCATTCTTACAATAACCAACTAACCAATCATTGTCCATCAATAACGACATTGTAAAGGTTCAATCATTTAGGCCAATAAAAAACCTCATTTTGAAAGGCCAATGAATTGCGTTCTTTATTTTACTAGATATCGGATACAAGTATACATATATGTTAAAAGCTGAAGCCCTTGATCGATCCCATTATCTATCCCCCAAAACCCAAAAAAAAGGGGAAAAAACCCATCCAGCAAGAATGCAGACTTGGGGCAAAGGATAGGGTGAGGCAACATCATCCAAATGAGATCGGCAATGAAAGAGGATGTCGTATAAGCTAATGTACTGCCATGCAAGTTGTCGTCAAAGATACTCAGCATTCATTTTAAGCTTTGCTTCTTTCATGATAACTCCCTAAGTAACAACAAAATACAACTAGCAATTGGCAGGCTTGGGCCAAATGGTGGAAATGGTGGGCAATGAAATGGTGAAGGATAGTGATATAGCTACGTAAATGCCACGAGAGCTAAAAGACGAGATTGATTTGAATGCACTATATAACTGTGTGATACAATTCAAAGAAGCTTAATCAATTCGCCTGAAGGCGCACTTTTTTGAAGCCAAAGAAATACTAGAGCAATTGTAGAACAATTTATAAAGGAATGAAAGTTTAGATCAACCAAAACGTATGTCGCTTCTACTTGATGCATCTCTATGCCCATTGCTTCGTTGAAATGGTGATTGTCTTCACATCTAAAGGAATTGCAATGCATGCATGCTTTGAAGTTCTGTCCTATCTGGATCATCACCAAATATAGAACAATTTAACCCTTGGATCTTTGAACCATTCCAAGGCACAAATAGTGGCAATGTGCTATTAATGTAGGCAAATCTAATGAGTAGATCAACATAAGAATATTTTAATGCAGGCTATCGACATTAACTAGGCAGTGTATGTGCTTGAAATGTCTCTCATAATGATTCAATCATATGCACTTTTAGTCCTTTTAGACACAGGCAGCTCACACAACTTTGTGTCTTCTAGATTGGAAGCTTGGTTGAAGTCTAAGACCCTTAAGTCGAAACCAAGGCCTGTGAGCATAGCAAGTGGGGAAATTCGCCATATTAAGGAAGATGCGTTAATTAACTTTGACATAGGTCTAAGTGGAACCAGCTTGACCATGGGTGCAGAAGTAATGGACATTCGTAAGTATGACCTTACAGTTGGCATGGAATTCTTGAAGCCGGTAAAAGCAATGATTGACTGCAATAAGCATGAGATTTCGATTATGGCATCTAATGGCAACCATTTTATGGTCAAAGGTAAGGAAATTTTCAGTAATGCAGTGCATGTCTTTCAAGCAGTTACATAAATGCATAATGAGGGATGAGGTTGAGTACATCCTTAGGCTAGAGATCGTTGAGCATGACCATAAGCATCAAGAGAGGTTAAGCTTGAAGCAATTGCCTAAAGCCGTTGTTAGTTAGAGCGTTGTTATATCGTTACCAGCTAGTGATTGATTAGCATTTGCTTCAAACTATATAGGATTGTAAGCAAGCAGACAAGCTGACCATCCATATACATTATCATCAAATACATACCACAATACTTCTATTCGAAGCAGACAATGTTTCAACGGGTGCTTGCTGTTGCACTGAAGTCTGAAAGTTGACACAATAGCTTTACTAACCATTAAGCAGATTGCCACATTCTATGACACTTTATAATGGTCATTTTTAATACCAAATGGTCAATTCAATGCTCTCAGAGCAGATTCTTTTGCAGACATAGATGATATATAGATAAATCTCATTAGGTTAACAGATTATAAGGTTATAAATTGAATCATATACCAATATTTGATGCTCCACTGGTGCACAGCATCAAAATTTGGCTTTCTTACTTAATATAAATCATCTATTGAAATATATACTTTAACATGTTTCACTAGAACAATAGTGTTGCTTAACATGTATCATGCCTAGTTTCCTCTTCAGTTTAAACAAATACAGTAAGTAGCTTCTAACAATAAGGGATTTGAGCAAGATAATGCTTTAATTCAAAGCATTTGCTACCAAGATTTGTAGGAACGAAATGCTTGTAATCACTCTATGAGCGCCTATTGAAAATGATGCCACAATGTTCAAAGATGGCAATCACTTACAACATGACCGAGAAAGAATGAAAGATAATGTATCTGTGTGTACAAGACTAGTACATGCAAAAAAAAAGCAAAAAGGATAAAATAATATGATGGATGTAATTGTGGCAGTAAAATAATAATCACATTCCTAATATGACCTCATCAATAAGATGTCTTTTATGCATCGGCACACTTGCAAATGGAGCCAAATAACTTGCTCTTACAAAAGATATATACCCTGCCATCTTAATACGGTTTAAAGCATCTAGCATACAAAACTATATGAAAAAAGAACCAACCTCATGCAAACCTAAATAGGGAAGGCACGAACAAAGAGACTGCATTTTCTGGAAGCATAAAAGGAAGCAACAGATATAGTTGTCAAATATTTGGACTTGTATCAAAATATTACTGATGCAGCTAGACATTATTTGACATAGCTAGTAGATAGTATTGGAAATAGCAAGAGGAAACTTTATGCAAGGACATCGGGTCCACCATCTAAACTTTGGTAAGCTAATAAAATAGTTATACGCACTGATTTTGCCTCATTGATGTCTTTGACAAATGGTTCACGGATTTTCTTTTCCTTCAGTATAACAATATATTGCCATTTTAAACTATAGAGTATGGCAAGATGATGCATTAGAACAATGTCACCCAAAATATGCAAGCAAATGCACACAATCCACTATGTAATCTATTACAAAATTGAAATACTTACCTCTCTGCAGCAAAAGTCCCATCAATGAAGAACTTTCGCATGCATGCATGTCTAACCTTTCAGTCGATTCCCCTAACAAATAAGAGTCACTGTGATTATATCATCCTTATTCTCAATACCAAGTCCGTCCATTGTGTTACTCAAGTGTTTGATGAAGATAGGCTTGCATGTTAGATCCTTGAGATTAGTGAACTTCATACATTTGTGTTGATCCCAAAGGTCAACCAATGTCTACCCATGTCCCCCAGTGCCTCCGCAGTATCCTTGATGTTCCGGAGTCCCATGGATGACCAAATACCAATTCGAAATAACCTAAATGCCTCATCTAGCATCTCCTTCAAATGCGGCTGCAGATAGATCCATTTGGAATTTGATTCTACTGGTATCTAGTGAAACTGATCTGGAGCCACTTTATTTTTCGGAGAAGTCTTACGAAGAACTACGTTTAGGTTGAACACCATAACCTTCTTAGAAATGCAAGAAAAGCTGAAACATCAAACATGTATCTGGTCAGCAAGCTATGATTAACATGCACACCCTTATATTATACATTGCAGCAATACAAACGCTCAATTACTAGAAGGGGACTCAGGATTACTGGAACGGAAAGAAGAGAAATTCGGATGGTGCCTCCCCGGCCGCTTCATGTCCATCCCGACACCTGCAGCAAACACAATTAGAAGGGGCCTCCACTGCTCGCCAGATGCCCAAAGCCCATGCGCACTGATCTGCAGCTCCATCTTCGGCATCAGGATATACACCTTCTTCCCAGAAGGCAGATGCCAGCGTCAAATTCATATGGCCTGAGATACGAGGCTCAATGCCTTAGCCTCAGCCTCTGCAACTGATTTTGGGTCTATGGCCTTAACCATTCGTTTAATTGATGGGGCCAACCCTTCAAAATAGCCCTCCACCGCCCTCTTTTCATTCATACCTGGTACATACAGCCTCAAGCGCATGAATTCATCTGTGTAGGCCTGAACTGACATACCCTTCTGCTCTAACCTATAAAAAGTCTGAATCTGCTGGCATTTGTGCGCACGGGGCACGTAATGCGACTTAAAAGCTTTGGCAAACTTTTTGAACTTGCATCTGCTTCTGTCCAGATGCTTGGCTCTAGCATAGCCCTTCCACCAAATACGAGCGGCTCCGGTAAGGTTTGTGGTGGCAACTTTCCCTATATCTTTCTCCGTCATGCCATAGGATTTCCCAAACTCCTTCATCTCGTCCAACCAGGACTCTGCATTCAAGCCGCCTCTAGATTTCCCATCAAACTGGGCCAATTTCCTGTTTTTCCATATACTGATTATGGCCGTATCAACCGTCTTACGATACTCCTTGTCCCGGCGCTTTGCATGGCCACCAGATGACATAGACGACTCCGAGGATAGAGAAGTGGCTGATTGTGAGGATGCGGCGCTATCCGTAGACGAGCTTCGACGACGTTGTGGTGGTGGGCTTGGCGGTAACGGAGGTAACTCCGGTCCGTCCTCTTGCATATGTTGCGGTGGGTTGGCATTTAACACATAAGCCTGGAGCTCTACTAACTGCCGCTTCATCAACATGAGTTCTTGCTCCGGAGTTAATCTGCTAGCATTCGAGGGTGTCTGCCATGAGGCGTTACGTGCACCGTCTATATTGACCATAAGAAAGCATAAGGAGAATTATGGTGATAGCACGTGTCACAAAGAAGATCATGTTAAGTAATGCTAGGGAATAATAATAAAGACAGTCCAAGAGAATGGAAGAAAAGAGCTCTATTATTAAGTCAAAGTAGCAGTTACAGTGGAGATATATCTTTAACAAAACTGAGGGTCATACAGTACAAAAGTAGCGATTATACACATACTTAGTCATAAAGCTGTACATTAGACACTTTTAGTTACACATACTTAACCGTAGAAGACAAACTGAAGGGATTAGGACTAGGGCTGCGCAAAAGGGTACAGGATGGAGTAGCGGACGCTCTCCCGTACAGCCCTGACTAGCTTGTAGCGAGCCCATGCTTGGATAATAACATGCTGGTAGTCCAAGGTAGGACTAATAATGAGCAAGTTAAAAAGGTTTCTTAGCGCATAAAAGATCTGCCATAAGTGGTCGTTGGCGTCCGCAAAAGCTTCATGCCTTGTCATGTCCCAGTAATCCCAGGTATGTCGAAGAGTTTGTTGTAGATTCTGAAAGGCACGTTCTTGGAGAATATTGACTATTTCCAGGCCTTTAGTTGAGTCATAGGGCTCTCCTTGTTCCAGAGGCTCCTCTGCTTCGTAATCATCATCCCGATCTGGATACTCCCCATACCGTTGACCGTAGTCTTGGTCGGGAGGTCCCGGATCGTCCCTTCGTATCTCGTTGGTGATTCTTTCCTCAAATTCATCGAGCTCATCGTCTGCAAGATGGCAAGAATGAATATACAATGTGGAACAATTTCTTATACTCTAAACTCTAAAAGATACAAGGAAGTATCATGGGGGAAAAAAATAATTTAATTGTATTCAACGATACAATAATCATAATTCATAAGAAAATGGCACATATATTGTATGATGGCTAAGAAAAATGCCAAATCAAAATTACAACTATACGCAGTACAAGATGCGTAACTGTAACAAGAAAAAATATCTAAGAACTAGGTTCCTCCTCTTCGTCCATGGGCTGAGGAGGTGGTCGGTCGGTAGCGCATCAAAGTGGTGCTGGGGCTAGCAGAGAGGGCGGCTCGAGCTGCTGCCTCTGGTGGCAAGCAAGTGGCCAAGGGTGCTGCCACAAGGAGTCGCATACTTGCACAGCCCGCCACGTCTCCCAACGCTACGATAGCCAAATCTCGTCGGACCAAGCTAATGGTGGTGGCGTGATAGTCAATCTTCTTATGGCCCGCCAAGGTGGATATCGCACGAAGTGCCCACCAAGATGCTTCAGAAGAAGGCCCCAAGTTCTTGGAGAAGAACAGGACCTCTCCTTGCCGGAAAGCTGAAAGGAAGAATCGGGTCACATGGTTGCCCATTGCCCTAATTTGGGGATCCCTGGAGGTCTCCGCTTCCCTTTCTAAGTTACCGGGGATCCTCTCCTGCTCTGCTTCTTCCTTGTCATCCCTAAGACTTACTTTGGTGTCCCAAAGGTCTTCCTCCTCTTGATCCGCCTCTCCCATAGTAATTTGCAATGGCTGCTCTGCAGGGGAAGGTCGCATGTGAGCTACAAACTGCTCCTCTGGAGGCTGGGGGGTATTAGTCAGTAAGAACTGCCGAAGGGACAAAAGGATCTCAACGGGCTCTAGCTCTTCTGGCCGATATACCAACAAGTTCTCGACTTGTGGGGGATGCACAACCGGTGTGGTAAAGTCGAGGAAGTCATCCTGGCAATACTCGGCAAGATCATAGCGGACCTCTATCTTTTTGCCGCCCCGCATATCAGCAATAACGCGGTAGGCCCACATAACGTCCTCTAGAATCAGGTACTCTTGGTTGTTTAAGAGTACGGTAGGAAGAAGATTTAGCCCTTCGAGCTTGAGGGCTTTCTCTCGTCCTGCCGGTGCCTCGGTGGCTAACTCCTTCCACCGTGCAAAGTCCTGCTCGTCGACGACTTCATCGTCTTCCGGGTCAGGAGGTACTGGTGTAGAAGATTGCTCGGCAGGTATCTGCTCATCTTCAATATATTGGTCCATGATAATGGCCAGCGCAAACCGGGCCTCAAAACAGACTTCCCGACCGATAGTAACGATGGGGAGGTCGGTTCCTCTTCTTCTTATGCCCTTGATGACATTCCGGGCATGCTCATCACCACCCAACATCTCGAGCAAAGTGTGGAAGTCGAGGTAGAGCTGTGAGTCGTCTTCATTGAAGATGCATGCAGGCACAATCTCCTCACAGTAGAACCGAAGGAAAGCAGCATAATCGGGGTGCGCCTGCATGTTAGAGACGAGGTCCACTTGCTGGAGCAGATAAGGATGAAGAACATCAAAGGGAACCGCGGGGTCCCAGTGCTCTCCATCCAAGTACCACTGCTGTAGAGTCGGGCGAGCCATGAGGATGAAGGCGCAAGGGAGGAGGAGGCAAACGCTAAAGGCAAGAACGAAAATGAAACCCTAATGGCCATAAAGTGACTTTATACTTTTCGGCACGTTTTCCTAGGTTATAAAAAAGAAATTATTATTTAGTTAATAATTTACAATTAAGTATACACCAAGTGGCGAAAATAGACATTTTTATATTGACAGGTTTACAAAAAGAATATTGTACATAGATAGATCCACAAAATTGTACACCAGAGTAAAATAGGTCGCATAATCACCGAAACTCCCCTCGAATCCTCCTGGCAAGCTGGAGGTCCTTGGGCATTATGGTAACCCTCTTCGCATGGATGGCGCAGAGGTTGGCGTCACTCAAAATCTCTATGAGGTAAGCCTCGGCTGCCTCCTGGAGTGCGAGGACAGCAAAGGCCTGAAACCTCAGGTCGGTCTTAAATTCTTGAGCAATCTCCCGGACAAGCCGCTGGAAAGGTAGTCGGCGAATCAATGGCTCAGTAGTCTTCTGATACTTACGTATCTCGCGAAGAGCTACTGTGCCCGGTCGGAACCTATGGGGCTTTCTCGGCTTGACAGTTTCCTTGAGCAATTTCAAAGACTTCCCGCCGGTCGAGGGATGTTTCGCCCTCTGGACAATCTGCTCCCGTCGCTGAGCTGACGTCTTCTTTCCAACTTGGGAATCCTTCTGCAGCTGGGTCTTGTAATTGACTCCTCCTTTTACAGGGTTTGTATTCTTCCTCTTTCTATTTCTCCACCGATCCTCCTTATCTGGGACAACAGTATTCTGGCCTGCGCCCTGATCCACATGTTGATCTATATTGTGGTCAACATTTTGATTCCCCTGCTGATCAACATTCTGATCCCCCTGCTGATCAACTTGCTGGTCCCCTTCCTGCTGGTTTTGGGCATCCTCCTCTTCCTTGCGGAGCCTCTCCTTCTCAGCATCCCAGGCTTCCTTGTTCAAGCGCGCTTGTACTCGCCTGGCAAGCTCCGTATGGTACCGGTCCGGGTAAGCTCGCATGTCAGCTTGCACGAGGTCCATGCGGTCCTGTGTGAAGCTAGGTAATGCATTCTCAAAGATGAAGCTATTCAGCTCAGCATTCCAATGAAAGGGAGGAAGATAATAGTGGTCCATGCATATAAGCACATGGCCTCTACCAAGGTAGTAAAAACGGTTGGCACGCGCTTCTGGGAGGCCACTAGCTATTTGCTGGAGGTCTTCTAGCCTAGCCATGTGCATGATTCTTTGGGCCTCAGTTCTAATGTGGTCATCGGGGTTTTTCTCAGGGGTAGGCGAGGGGTAAAACTTGACAAAGGCAAAAGCTCGGTCTGGCTGCTCCACGATGGTGTAAGGTTGGTTAGCAGCATTTAACTTCATGAGGAACCGCTCATTAAAGTGAAAAATAGGGAATGGGATGCAACGGTTTTCAGTGAAATGCTTTACAAACAAATCGAGGACCACGTCAATCTCATTATGGTCCTCACCTAGGTGGTCTACTAGCACATAGAAGAGCTGGTAGACATTTAGTGTCTTTAGGTCAACTGTGAGCTTGAAGCGCGGCATGACAACGTCTAGTGGGACAACAAAAGAGGAAGTAGGGCGCTCAGGTTTAGATAGGTGGCGCTAGCGGTTAGGTGAAGGCGCTAGGGGTTTAGGGTAGGTGCGAGGTATCAGTGGAGGTCGGCTATGGCGGAAAAGGAGTTCAGGTCCGGCGGCTATGGCAGAAGAAAGGCGTGCAAAGAAACACACTTTTCAAAAAGTAACTCAAATTCGAATTTAACTTTTAACTTTTTATTAAAAATTTTCAATTTAAAAAAAAAAAAAAACGCAGATATAAAAAATACGCGGGACCAGTATGGGGAGCTGCGGCGTTATACGCTCCTAATTCTTCGAAAAAAAACACCTCGGACGACAAAGAAATGCCCTTTTTGACTTTTCGGCCTGCTGTTGACGTTCCGCCCTCGGGAGACGCGCCCCCTAGGGTTTTGAGAGGTGCCCGATCCATTGGAGCCATTTTCGCCTTCATCCGAGCTACCTATAAAAAGTTATGGCCCTTCCAGACTTACATCCTCCAGTCGCCCTAAACTTCTTAAAAACTTACAATCTATTACATCAACCTAGCACAAAACCAAACATTCAAGAGCTAAACAATCACATTAGCTTAACTCCCACCTAACTACCGAACTAACGAGTTAGGGTTTGGTCAGTGCTATGATTTCGAGCAACCAAAATCACGGCTCTGATACCACTGTGACGCTCCCTGAACATATACGACACTCGGACGTATACATACGGGGACTTTCCCCTCCCATGGCAACCAACTCGCCACGAGCAGGGCCCTCCGTCTAACTCGGGCCATCTATAAAAAGATGCTCGAGTGAAGGACACAGAGGGGTCATTCGGCCCACGCCTTCAATGGGGCTCCTATGTCGCGGAAGCGTGAATACAATGTTAGCACACAGCATAATTATATCATAAGATACCACCACGAGGGGTGGCACATCCATCCAAGTGACAACAACCACAAAGAATATGCATTTAATACTAGGGAAAACACCCCAAACCCATGGTTCTACCCCGGCTCAGACTCCAGTGAGGATCTACTGACGGCTAGGTCTCAAGAGATTAGCAGACCGAATCTTGACATGGCGTTGGCTGGCATAGAACATCGGCTAGGGTTGTCCACTCCATCCGCCCCTCCTGTGCACACTTTGCAGATGAGTCGAATCATGCTATGGCATCACTATAGCCTTCCGAAGACGCAGACTCAAGGTATCACCCTTCGAGCCCACTCCAGGGTTCATGACGCCTCGGTCCGATGAGGCAGGTCAGGGAAGTGTCCCCTTCTAGGATCACAGTGGTTCCATGGGTGAGCTAGAGAATACGTGCCGCATCAGCGACCCCCGCATCCATATCCGACTTACTCACCCTAAATCTACTCAAAGTACAGGGTGCCCCATACGGGTCACACCTCTGCACCCAGGGAGTGTCAGACCCATACTCGGCCCTCTACGTGATTGGCTATCAGGCCTAGCCCACTGTAGGAGTCCCAGGAGCCTTGTATGTTCGTGCAAGACCCCACCCCCACTTCACCACTGCGTCCCTTCTCTGGTGCTAAGCAATTCCATAGCATCCACGATTCGGTGGCCTCTTGTGCACATGCCGCAATAATTGGGAATTAAAGGAGCTACTAGGAGCATACTAAAGCATATGGCACAGAGGTCTCTACCCCCCTCTAATCCCTGCTTTACGGAAGTTTAACAGAGCTACTTTCATAAACACATCCATCCATCCATAATAAACATAATCCATAATCAAAATGTAAATCCTAAATATCAAAGAAGGGTTAATCCTAAGTAAGAACAACCAAAGAAGACTCAAAGAACTTAACTGAAGCGCTAGCCTTAGAGATATCAACTAGATTATCTACTAACCCGAGTTTCGACTTGATCCATTGTCATGAGGCGCCTCCATCTCTCAGAATCTGGGTGTTCAGCAACAGTTCCAGGAACTTGGGCGCTCAGCTGTTCCTTCTCCTGACTCGATTTTTGGGTCAAATGGGATAGTGATCCACCTTGATGGCCCAAGTTAGCATTCCCATGCTGGCCAATCGAGTTTGGCCAGGTGGCGCCTTCCCAAGTAATTAATTAACTTAATTAAACCACTTAGATATTAATTCCCTAATTATAGGTTATTATCCTTAATAATTAAATTAGCATAGCTAATTTAATCCCTTTTAGGTCAACCCCCTAGGTTACAATACCCCATGGTGGCGTACCTTTACTGGGTGACGTGTCAGTATATTTATACGTATACCGTATAAATACTTGGAACGTCACAAGTATGTGCAATTTACTCAATAAGTCATCTATCCATGGAATAATATCTCCGCTCTTTAGTATGATGCTCTTTAGGCTTCTCTAATTCTTATTCTATAATAGAGGAAGCTCGTATTAACACAGCTAGGTCTAAACCCAATGCAAAAGCAAAGAAAGGGAAAGCAAAGGTGGGTCTTTCACCCAACTCTTAGGTGGCCCTTGTTATTCGTCTCGAGCATGCAATCCAATATAAGATATACTTATGGATACTGTTCCGAGGCTGAACGAGGTCTTTCACCGAACTCTAAAAGTTCATACTATGATTTCAAGTTTATTAATGCTCTGCTCTTTTATGGCAGACCTCTGTATGGCTTTTTTTTTTTTTACTAATGGAAAAAACAACACTTACTCTAAAGAAAAGAAATTCAAAATTGACGTGGGTGGGGCCCATCGCCGGGTATGCCTCATACCTCTACATTTATGGCGCGCGGGCTTCCCAACATGTTTCAATAAAGGCATATTTGAACAAGGTGTTGTGCATGGAGGATTGCCCTCCATGGCCGGAGGGTGAAGTGGCTTAAATCATAGTTCAAAGTCATGTTTTGACAATCAATTCAAATTGCTACTTCAAGACAAATACCCAAGTGTAATGCCCCAGCTTGAAGGTACAACCGGCGTTGCTAACTTGGTTGATTGCCTTGTTAATAATGTAACTGGTTGAGAAGGTGGAAGTGGTTATGATACAAAGGACACACTCATCTACCATTCTGACTGAGTTCTAGATCAGTGGTGACCACATTGAGAAGCAGACGTTGGGACCTATTGTCCCCTATGAAGGGCTTTGGAACGTCACATGCATATGCTAATTCATATACTTCCATCTATATCCAGTTCAAATACATAATTTCTCTCAAGCTTATTGAATAAGGTGACAACCTTGATTTACTGATGAAATGCTTCTCACATGGTTAATTGCCTTGATGACAACCATTGCCCCAAGCTGTGGACTTGGTTGAGTCTAGGCAAACTCATAATACATTTGCTGGCTTGCAACGCACTAACCTTTGCCATTCAATATTCACATCAAGACACATAGATGCAACAGAAAGAGCATGCTTGAGAAATTATTGAGAAAGTTATTATGCAAAATCTAGCATAAAAATTACCTGAGCTTAGATATGATGCCACTAAACAGCGCGTCGCCATTGGATCCAACATTTGAGGAGGAAAGTGTCTTGCATACGATTTCTCCAAAAGATATCCCCGAATGCCTTCCAATTTCAGCAACGCACTACAGATGAATTGCAAAATACTACTATAAATCAATAATGCAAAACGGTAAAAGCTAAGGATCGTTGGTAAATAAGATTTTATAAGAGCTCGCAGGGGTGTTTATCCGAATCTTTAATGAGGTCCATAAGACAAAATTGATAATTAAATAGTAAATTGATGATCTATGTAATTTCTTTTGTCCTATTGATGAACGTGACAATTTTCACTTTACTTTTTCTTGCTCCACTGCGCCTACACATCAGCGTTCCAAAAATGCATATTACATCTTATATTAATATCTAGCATAATAACAGAGGGTTTTCTTTATGTTTTTTGTATGCTTTTCAAAGTAACAAACTATAATGTTATACCAAAATGTAATCTTATTATATTATATTTCAATCTTGTTAATTTGGAATTTTCCAGTATGGTGGAAAATATTTTTGGAATTTTGTTTTTAACCGATTTCCTAAGATTTTGTGGTTTTCGGCAGCGGGGAAATATTTCCGTCCTTTCAAAAATCTGGACAAGTTTTCGTGGTATTATTTCGAAGGGGTTTTTGGGTTTCGTGGGCATTCTCATCCACCTTGCTCCACGATTGCAAATTGCATGTCGCATAGATTTTAGTTGGTAGATCAGATTTCAAAAAGTTAACCATTGCTGGAAGCAGAAGAACAGGCCACGACTTTGCCCAAAAACCCTGAAAGCCAGAATTTGCATGTTTTGGTAGCTTTAGAATTCGTGCTCCAGGTGCGGGTATGCATCTTCTGAAGCTATGGATAACCCGCCTTTTGGATTATTATTTTTTTTCGTCGCGTTGTTGTGTGATGCTCCAGTTGACCCGATGCACTAGAGTTTTGCTCCAAGCTAAGCCCACTCAGAAATAATTTGTGCCATATAGCTCCAAGTTTTATGCATCAGATCTGAGCCCTATTTCGGTAAACACATGCTTAGCTCTACACGTCAATTCTTTAGCTTTTCTAAATTGTATGCATCTGTTCAGTATCCCTTTGTTAGCCTATTATCTTTGTACTCTTAGGAAGTTTTGTGTTTGCATTAAAGCACATGGTTCACATGATGCTCTATAATTTGGCAGTCTGATTCCCACTTACTATTTGGCAGCCACATATGCTAGCTTGCGACTTCCTTTGACAGGTTTGAGGAAAACAGATCAATGTGGAAATTGGGTTGCAAATGAATGATCGAGCTCTCCATACTTATTCTATTTTTCTGATTATCAGGCCCACATTGGTGGGAATGAAAGGAATACAAGCAAACCATTCTCGGATTTCACTTTGAGGTAGATATGCAGGTATTGATCATCATTCTATTATCATTTCAAGCATTATATCTTTGTAAAGTTTATATTTCTATGAAGATAGGAAACTAAAAACTCCATAGTGTCATCTCCATTTCCAGTTTAATTCCTGGGCATGTCTACATATAAGTATTGTGTGCACTTTGAGGCAGATGTGCAGGTATATATGAAAGTCCTCTTCAATAAAGTTGTACCACTCTTTGTTTCCATTTGTAATTGCAACAGATTTGCCAGCATCCTATGCATCACATAGGGAGCATATTTTTATTCCATTATCCTTATAAGGGCTGACAAATCCACTGTTCAGCAGAAAAGGCATATTTTTATTCCGTTATCCTTATAAGGGCTGACAAATCCACTGTTCAGCCTTTTCTGCCTTACTATTCAAGTTTAGCAAATCTTGATTCTTGAACTAATACAGAGATGCCACTTCATATGCAGACATGGAAAAAAAGGACGTGATCATAATGGCAGGAAATATGCTATGGTATGAGATATGCTATGGTTATATGCTGCAACAAAGATGAGAAGCGTCAGAAGGTCATGTCTAGCATGTTCTTTTGCAGACATTTAAAGTAAGAAATGCCATGGAAGCACCCCATTTTCTGCACGATGTGCTATGGTAGATTACCAGTCAAGACTTACATGTCTCACATATATCTATTTTAGTATATTCTTGCTATTCCACTAGTTGTAAAAACTCAGCCAGTCTCTGGTATGTGTCAGTGTTTGTCATAATCCTATCTACTGATTGTTGAATATAATAATATTGTAGGTTCTTACATGACAAAATTGTATTTCCTTTGGATCTATGGAGCCAGGTTTTGAGTTGTATTTGCCCATAGGAAGTCGACCTCAAATGTTGCCATCTATTGTTTTTGCACTATCATAATGACTTATTTTTTGCCCCTGCAAAATGGACCTCGCATCCTGTTAGGTGAGCTACTTATCTGCCACCGTATCTTAATAGGCATATCTAATTTGCAGTGTTTGACATTGTTACAAGGTCGAGAATACTTGACACTGGGATGTGGTACATTAGCAGGATTGATTCGTCAAATTTTTATTTAAGGTAGCCATTAGGATACAAATCTTTCATGATGTTGTATATTCTTGGTCAAGGTTTTATTTTTGTAAATTTGCATCGCAGGGGCAAAAGCTTGGTTTGTACACAATCTATTGTTCTATCAAGCTATCATGCTTTTAGCATATTATATCTGCATTTCTAAATGAATATTATCTTATTTACTCTTTATTGAAATGTGTATTTGCATCTCTTCTTAATTGTTCTGTGGAATCCTATACATAATGAATAATAATGGCAGCCATTTGTTCTATTTGGTCTCCGTGGACGTTAAAAAAACTATTCTATTCTATTCTATTCTATTCTATTCTATTCTATTCTATTCTATTCTATTCTATTCTATTCTATTCTATTCTATTCTATTCTATTCTATTCTATTCTATTCTATTCTATTCTATTCTATTCTATTCTATTGGGGTGTTATAATTTCAGCAACTACAAAGGTAACAACTATACTTGCAGTTCTACATCTGAGTGGCAGAGCTGGAGTGCCTCTTTCAACCCTCCTCAGTACTCTATTTGGAATGGCAGACCTGGGGTGGCTGAGATTCCAAGGTACTACTTGCTTTTTTGCCCATCAAATATTTTGTTTTATGACTTCTTATTTATGCATGCCACTTCACTGCCTAAGAAGTATGCAGCTTTGCTAGCTAATGAGTCCATTAAAGTGCTTAAGAACAACACATGTCTGTTACAGTCCTTACAAATAGTATCATCTATGCATCTGCTGTTATAAATTTGCACCAATGTTCCCATAGTATGTTGTTTACTCATTATGCTCACAACACACAGACAGTGTATTGTATTCATATTTTGCCTAGCTAAGCATGTTCTTGACACAGATGGCCATGAGATTCCAAGGTGCCTACTTTTTGCCCTAACAAATATTTTGTTTTATAAATTTTTATTTGTCTAAGCATTTCATTCTCTAAGAAATATTTAAATTTGCCACAAGTCTATTAAACTGATTATAAAATACTACTTGAGATAATAATGCCCAATGTGCACAATAAAGAGGTTATTTATTTGTCAAAATCTGTTGACTATATACAACATTCTAGATCTATAATTAATACATGGATATAGATGCTGGTAGTGGAGCTACAACAATAGTGTGTTTTAATATATGCCGTTTTCTTAGGTTTTTTATTTATCTAAACCAGCTTCAGTCAGAGCTCAGTCAGGGTTTGGGGTGTTGCAATTCCTTCTTGGTGAATTTTGACTCCATACAGCTATTGTTTCAGAGAAAATGACTTTATCTCTATATATCATTTCATTTTAGCTTTTCCGTCCATTCGTTTCCATTCCTATAGCTTAGTCTATCAAAAGAATGTCCTACTCAAATGATGGAGAAGATGTAAAATTTGTTGCTTTCAAATTGAAGTAGCAGAGGTTGCTTATGCAGGAATTTTTAGATTAGTCTTCAATGCTCATTATTACCCAGGTTGTATGCATAGGATGCACATGTGATAACTAGGCTAGAAAATGCAATGACCACCTCTGCACTGAAGTTACTTTTTCCTTTGCTGCAGGCGCCTCATACATGCATGCTAAATCTGCACGATGCAATAGCAGGACAAGAAAATCTGCCAATTCTCAGTAACCACTTTAACATCCCAGCCTTTTCCCCTTCTAGATATTTCCTTTTCGTATGAAATATTCCAATATGCCCACTGGATTCCTCTGAAATTTTGGACCTGGAGGAGGTCTATGATGATGAATCAATCCCCATAGCCAAGAAATAATGAACTGCAGAATACCTACAGTATTATACCTTATAATTAACATCTGGATATGGTGATGGTCAGGTTCATGCATATTTATATACACTAGGACTTGCTCTTGCTTCTTTTTTTTTTTTTTGAAGAACTGTGTCATCAATATATTAAAAGAATGGCAATGTTATAAATCAAGTGAGGAGGAAGGAGAATTGACCCAAAGAGACAGCGATACCTCGACATTCCACAACAAACTCACAGCAAAACTGCAACTCTACTGCTTTTTACAAGGAATGCTCTTTGCATGTCTGCACGCTGAATGATGCTGAAAGTTCTTGCATGATTTTTTCTATATTCTCGCAAGGAGGAATCTAACCTCTTTGAATCTTTTGTCTTGCAGAGATTTTCATATTCCATTTACAGTTGGGGTTCATTCTTAGGATGCAAACATTGCTGGAACATGATAGGAAACTAATAGATCTCATCTACAATTATATCTCTCTTCAGACGAATTATCTATTGCTTTAGGAGTCTCTTCATTCTTCTATTGTGAATGATGCTTTGCCAAGGTTTGTGCTTTTTCATTCAAGCTGGTGTAGAGGTTTTTTTTTTTTTTTGAATAGAAATGTGCTAGCAAATGGCAGCAATTTGAATTTGCATTGCAAGAGAAAAAGTTTTGCCTGTACAAATCTATCGTTCTATCATGTTATCATGCTTTTAGCATATTTTTATCTACAATACTCTATAGGGAATGGAACTCTGCTACAAACTGGTCAGTCTCCTTAAACATTGTTTATGTGTTTGGCCCTTTAAAGATGTTAATTTGAAATGTTCTCAAATAGGGCATAGTTTTGGCTCTCATATTTTGTAGCCCATAATTTTCTAGAACCCATCTGGAGAGTGTAGACTGGAATAAACTCTTGACTCATAGGAAGCATAAGAACCTTCTTCCAGGTGGCATTTTTAGAGCTTTAATGCCACGTTATGTTTCAACTTAAATGAGAAGGCTCTAATGCGCTTATGCTTATCTTAAATGATTCTTTAGTGAGCTTCTACCCCCTATATGCTTTAGTGAAGTTTTTACATGGTTGTATTTTACATGTT
This sequence comes from Isoetes taiwanensis, assembly GCA_021234155.1. NCBI lineage: Eukaryota > Viridiplantae > Streptophyta > Lycopodiopsida > Isoetales > Isoetaceae > Isoetes > Isoetes taiwanensis. Next base: position 10,528,818 of record JAJEKV010000042.1, on the reverse strand, counting down.
TCAGAACTACAGCAATGTTGTTATGCCCCGTATGAAAGGATGAAGTTGCAAAAGCAAGCTCCAGACTGCAGGCCACTATGTAGAGGTTGCTGCCATGAACAAGTAGAACAAGAAAGGGTTGCAGGACAATTAACACAATTTCTTTTGTGCTTAAACATGGTCCTAGAGTAGTCTATTGATTTCCAATTTTTGTCGCACATGTTATGCTGGCTTCAACTAGAACTGGACAAAATATTAGTGGCCTTTTCTTACATGATGGTCTTTGCAAGGTTCAGATAACCAGAAACACATGCTTTATAAAATTCTTAGCATTGGAGGGAAAGCCAGAAGGCTTAGGCTGCCATGAGAGGCGATGAAGTGTAGAAATTTGATTTTCGCACATTTGATAACGTGTTTATCTATAAAATTCAATAGGGCCTTTTTCTGAAAAGTTGCAGGCATTCATTGTCATGCAATTTGGGAGCGTTAGGTGCCATGAAGGAAATGTTGACTCATTATTCGAAATAACTTTTTATTCCTCTTGCTATGCAATCTAGAAGAGGCAAATGCTGTCAAGAAAATGTTGTACTTTTCATTCATCAGAAATTTTAATGCCTAATTAATAAACAACACAAACATTTCATATGGTCATCAACGTCAAATGTAGTTATAATTTTGGAATGTGTGATCTCAGGTAATATTCATTTGATAATCATTAAATAAAGAATGCGCTATAAATGGTTCTTCATGGTTTTTGCTCCTTCCTGCAAGCAGTATTTATTTGGATTTCTTTGATTTATTTTTCTTTTTAAGGGTCTTTGAAGGGGAAAACACGGTTAATGGTTAATGGCACTAACAAATGTGTGGCGCATTAACCATGCTTAGGCACACCACTATTGATTTAGATGCCTCTCAAATCATATCATGCAATTCTTATTTCCCATGTATTCGCAAAACGTGAGCATATTAGGCAATGCCCAGATGTGATGGGCCAATATTGTCACTACCTATATAAGGCAGATACATTTGTTCTCATTAAAAAATTGCTCCTAATATTTCTGGGCTAAGAAGAGCCCCCAGGGTGGCCACGTCTATTTATTTGGGCTTTTCTAATATAAGAGCAGAAAAAACTATTTTTGCCACACGTGTCACAAATGCCAAGGCTAAAAATTTCTAAACGTGAAGCTCCAGCCAGATAGAGGCCGCCGCAATCCATTATTGCGGATCTTCAATGATTAGACAATTCAATGACCCAAGATCTGTCGTTTCAAAGACCACCGGCGATCGGCAAGCCCCATAATCCCTCTGCCAGAACCCTAATGTGCCAAACTTCAACCTCGGCTTCTAAAACAAAGTTTTTCAGCTCAAATTCCTCTGTTTCGAGCTTCTCGGCATTAGAACTTCCGACGAATGTCTTTTGCAATCAAAGTCTTTAGAACTAGACGACTTTTTGAGCAATTCTAACATGCCCGAGAAAGTTACGTGATTCCGAGTCTATAAGGGCTGTTCTCGCTTTATGGGTTGCTTAATTTTCCGAATTTACGATCTTGAGGAGCAATCCACTAATTCTTTTCGAGCATTGGCCAAATGCGCTTGAAATGCCTTCATCAATTGGATTGGAGTTCATTAGAGTCCGGACCATAGCTCTTTTCAAAAATCCGACTCCGTCGCTTGAGCGAAATAGCTGCTATACCCCGTTTAAAAAAGAGCTTAAGCTTCGAGAATGCAAAAGGGAAGAAGGCCAAGAAATCCCGGGTGATTCTCGCCAATTGGCGATTATATGCGAAGAAAAAGGATCGATGGGCTATGAATCAAATGCAAACTTCCATATTGCATTATTTGGGCTTGCATTCTTTTAAGATAGGTTCTTCATCTTGCAAAGAACATAATATGGATGATGCTCCCCATCTTAAGAAAGAAAATGAAGACACCACGGATCTAAAAGTTTCGAAAAGATAGCGGATGACAAGCAAATTCACATAGTAGCCGATGGGGAGTTTAAGGATTTTATTTCAGCCAACCCGGTGATAAAAATTAGAGGTCATTGTAGGCAAGAAAAAGAAGAAAGGAAGCCCCTTGAGTCATATATATCTCGCCAAATTCATGCCAGGTCAAGACAAGAAAAGAAAGAAGGCCACTTCTCCAAATATACATCTGCAAAAAAAAAATGAGAGGGAAGGAGTATGAAAGAGAAAAGAAGAGAAGAAAGAATACGTTGCCATAGCCGCCCCAAATTTGCTCTTCGCGGGATACCTTTTTTTTTTTTGCCCTTTCTTGAATTTGACATTTTTTTTGCGTCCATTTCTTTCCCTTGCCTATTTTTTTCCATCCTTGGCCTTTTTTACTTTCTTGCCTTCCATGAACCGTTCTTTTATTTTTGTTGTTGCCCCATACAACACCATATATATTTGGATTTGCCACGGTTGCGCGACCTTAGCTATGTACCTCCTTCCGAGGGATATCACGCGACTAGTCATCGATACTAATCAATCGACGCGTCGGTTCCAAAATATCTCTTTTGTTTCATGATGTTAGGGGAATTTTTGGTGCGGGCCATTACGCCAGGTGCGGAAGGCGGGCTTGTTGGCTAACTAGGGCGGATTTTTAGCTCTACTCAATGTCTTCTTTGTTAAATGCACGCAATTCAAACTCTAAATCTCAAATGATTGCAATAGTATTTGTTAGGTGTTCCTCATAAATAAAATTTTTGCAAGGCATTTGTTTTAGTCTATACCAAGTGTGATTTTCATGTGAATGCACAACTCTTGACAAGATCCGAGTTGTGGTCATTATTTTCATGTTTTTTAAGGGCTCAAGACATGTGTTTGACACTCAACCTTTTGGTCCGTTAATCATCATGACCCACCTTCATAGAACCTCTCTCGGCGACGAATTTGTCGATTAGGCTAATCGGATGTCCAATAAATCTACTCACAACATAGCCAGCTTTTCTTGATCCAATCCGACTCCTCCGCCGATTCAATCCGATGAATTGCACATTTCATCACGACCTACTTGCCACATCAACGCCTTTTATGGCGTCGGGCATGCGAGGGGCAAGCACGATCCGGATACTGGCGGATCTTGGCAACCTATTTACGAATGTCATTTCAGTTCCTATCAAACATTCCCGTAGATTATCATGTTTATAGCTTTTGCCCCCTTTTTGGCACTAACTTATGTTGTTATAAACGACAAACATTCTTGCATTTATCGTCTGGATCTAGCATGAAATATAAAATTCTTTACCAATGCATAATATCTAAGAGCTTTCTCAAGAATCAATTAAGTGGTTTGATTCTGAAGGAAACATGGGTTTTTATTGTAAATTGACCAATTAGATCCAATATTGGACCAACACATCCTATCATGCAAATTGGAGTCGGAAATGCAAAAATACCCATCATGAAAATTCTGGAACTCTAATGGTGCAGATTCATCAAGAATGGCCTTAGCAAGATCTTATTAAATGGATTAGTGAATAGGCATGGATTATTCTCAAAAAATAGCCTCCTCCTCTTAATGCAATTCATCATCACATAGGGCTTTGGATAAGAGCCTTTTAGGTCATAATCACTTAGGTTCAATACTTAACTGTTAAAATGGCATTTTCCCTTGGTTAATGAGGTTTTATTTAAATGTTTGTTTTTAAACAAATGCGAGCAAAGTGAATCTCAAAATTGGAACCTGGACACAAATCCCCCCTAATGGATCCCAAGCGCTAATGATTGCGTAGGTGGAGGACATGGGGTCGAGGAAGAGAATTGCCAGATGCCGATAGGTCACGCGATAAGTTTCTTGTAATTGTAAGGATTGTCTTCCTCATGTGTTTTAGCTCTTGTGGCAAGTAATATTACATTTAGAATCTCCAAGTTTGAAGCTAGATCAATGTAGATCCTTTGAAATATTCTTCACTTTACATGCCAAATAATAATAACCTACGTAAGAACTACTTTACATGCCAAACAAGTCGCAATGGGTTCACTACAACTACTGTAAAAAAAATATATGCCACTTTTATAATATGTTGTAGATGCAATTCTCATTTCACAATAACGGATACTGTTTGATCTTTAACAACATTGAATGGATCCAAATGCCATGAACAAAATAGAGTGGTTGAATATCAATAGTTGCAATTGTTTGACCTTTTGATGGTTGTAAATGTGACATTTAATTTGGACAATAGCTTAAAAGGGGCATGATTGACGACCCTACATACGTTCCTACATCCTACATCTTATTCATATAATTTTACAATAAAATTGTAGTTACGCCCGGCAATGCCGGGCACCATAACTAGTATGCCAGAAGCCCACCCCTTCTCGAAGAAGCGCCAAACTATCTCATGTGCAACACACTCGTAGTCAATTGGCCTAGGAGGTGGCTGCTGAATACTGCAATGTAGGGCGTAAGTGTTTCTTTCTTTTGCAAAACTGACCGTGTAACTTGGTCCCTAGGGTAATTTTGGCATTCCGGACGATGTGGCGAAGTCGGATCGGCATTTCGGAGCCTCCGCAATGTCCGAACGACAAAACACTTTGGTTTCTACACTGTCGCCCGCAGGACGCTTCGCGATTTGATATGTTCTCCCGGACGGATGTTGGATTTTTTTGGACCTTCTCGGACCAGGTTCCTGGAACAAAGGATTCAACGGTCGGATACGGGAACCGAGATCCGGGAGTGTGGTCTTTAGCGTTACACCCCGGGCGAGCGCTGCCAGAAAGGCTGCCTCGGGGAAGCTTTTTGGGGCTCGCCTCACGGGTTCTGACTCTCCCCTCTAATGAGGAGGCCTTGCAAGGTCCTGGCCTTGTTTGACTTGGGCAAGTGTGCCAGCTCGGCTGCCCAACAACAGGCTGCCCGGACCGTTCTAGTGCAAACTATTTGATCTAAACCTTATCCAAAATTTTTGAAAGTTGGCCTGTATGTTGGCGATGACTTAGGAAGCTAGCTGACAAAAAATCAGAATTTAAGTCTGTACTATGCATTAATTACGAATTTACGAATGTCTTGCTACTGCAAAAGCGGCCCTTGACTTCTAACTGCCACAACGGGAGGAGTACAGGTCCAAACTCCATTCCGTCAGTTCCCCTTGCTTCGTTCTCAATTGCATGTGATCGGCCACGTCCCAAGTGCAAAAGACCAAAACTTCGGCACCCAAAACGCAAAACCACAAGAGAACCCGCAACTCATAGGGTTTACGTTTCGCAGGCTCTATTCTTGTCAGATTTGACTAGGACCTTGCGCCGTGTCTTGATGTAGAGGGGGGGTGTTGACGCCAGAGCACGGACCCTAAAAACCACCCGGAAGCAGCTTGCCCCAAAATTCCTCTCCCAAAGGCCCTGGCGACGGACGGGCAACTTCCCCTCTCCGAACCGTGATCCGCTCTCGCCAATGGACTCAGAACGTCGACATTGCCCTAGGGACCAAGTTTTGTGGCCAGAAGCCCACCCCTTCTCGAAGAAGCGCCAAACTATCTCATGTGCAACACACTCGTAGTCAATTGGCCTAGGAGGTGGCTGCTGAATACTGCAATGTAGGGCGTAAGTGTTTGTTTCTTTTGCAAAACTGACCGTATAACTTGGTCCCTAGGGTAATTTTGGCATTCCGGACGATGTGGTGAAGTCGGTTCGGCATTTCGGAGCCTCCGCAATGTCCGAACGACAAAACACTTTGGTTTCTACGCTGTCGCCCGCAGGACGCTTCGCGGTTTGATATGTTCTCCCGGATGGATGTTGGATTTTTTTGGACCTTCTCGGACCAGGTTCCTGGAACAAAGGATTCAACGGTTGGATCACGGAACCGAGATCCGGAGTGTGGTCTTTAGCGTACACCCCTGGGGCGAATTTGCCAGAAAGGTGCCTCGGGGAAGCTTTTTGGGGCTCGCCTCCTGGGGTTCGGACTCTCCCCTCTAATGAGGAGGCCTTGCAAGGTCCTGGCCTTGTTTGACTTGGGCAAGTGTGCCAGCTCGGCTGCCCAACAACAGGCTGCCCGGACTGTTCTAGTGCAAACTATTTGATCTAAACCTTATCCAAAATTTTTGAAAGTTGGCCTGTATGTTGGCGATGACTTAGGAAGCTAGCTGACAAAAAATCAGAATTTAAGTCCGTACTATGCATTAATTACGAATTTACTTAATGTCTTGCTCTTTTGCAAAAGCGGCCCTTGACTTCTAACCGCCACAACGGAGGAGTACAGGTCCAAACTCCATTCCGTCAGTTCCCCTTGCTTCGCGTTCTCATCGCATGTGATCGCCACGTCCCAAGTGCAAAAGACCAAAACTTCGGCACCCAAAACGCAAAACCCCGCTAGAACACGGCAACTCATGGGGTTTACGTTTGGAGGCTCTATCCTTGTCGATTTGACTAGGACCTTTGCCGCCGTGTCTTGATGTAGAGGGTGGGTGTTGGCCAGAGCACGGACCCTAAAACCACCCGGGAAGCGGCTTGCCCCAAAATTCCTCTCCTCCGGGCCACGGCGACGGACGGGCAACCCCTCTCCCGAACCGTGATCCGTCTCGCCAATGGACTCGAACGCCGACATTGCCCTAGGGACCAAGTTTTGTGGCCGAAGCCCACCCCTTCTCGGCCAAACTATCTAATGTGCAACACACTCGTAGTCAATTGGCCTAGGAGGTGGTCACGAATCTTTGCAATGTAGGGGCGTAAGTGTTTGTTTCTTTTGCAAAACTGACCAGAGTATAACTTGGTCCCTAGGGTAATTTTGGCATTCCTGACGATGTGGTGAAGTCGGATCGGCATTTCGAGCCTCTCCGCAATGTCCGAACGACAAAACACTTTGGTTTCTACTGCCGCCGCCCGCAGGACGCTTCGCGGTTTGATATGTTCTCCCGATGGATGTTGGATTTTTGGACCTTCTCGGACCAGGTTCCCGGAACAAAGGATTCAACGGTCCGGATCACGGAACCGAGATCCTGAGTGTGGTCTTTAGCGTCGCCCCCCGTGGCTGCCGAGAAAAGGCCGCCTCGAGAAGCTTTTTTAGCTCGCCTCACGGGGTTCTGGACTCTCCCTCTAATGAGGAGGCCTTGCAAGGTCCTGGCCTTGTTTGACTTGGGCAAGTGTGCCCGGCTTCGGCCCCCAACAGGAGCTTCCTGACCGTTCTAGTGCAAACTATTTGATCTAAACCATATCCAAAATTTTTGAAAGTTGGCCCCAGTATGTTGGCGATGACTTAGGATGCTAGCTGACAAAAATCAGAATTTAAGTCTCAGACTATGCATTAATTACGAATTTACGAATGTCTTGCTATCGCAAAAGCGGGCCTTGACTTCTAACCGCCACAACGGGAGAGAGTACAGTCCAAACTCCATTCCGTCAGTTCCCCTTGCTTCAAGTTCTCAATCGCATGTGATTGGCCACGTCCCAAGTGCAAAAGACCAAAAAACTTCGGCACCCAAAACGCAAACCCCGCTAGAACCCGGCAACTCATAGGGTTTACGCTTTGGAGGCTCTATGCTTGTCGATTTGACTAGGACCTTGCGGCGTGTCTTGACGTGGGGGGGAGTGTTGGCCGCAGCACGGACCCTAAAACCACCCGAAGCGGCTTTGCCCCAAAAGTCCTCTCCCAAAGGCCACCGCGACGGGGCGGGCAACTTCGCCTCCCGAACTCAGTGATCCGCCTCTCTGCCAATGGACTCGAGAACGTCGTTATTGCCCTAGGGACCAAGTTTTGTGGCCGAAGCCCACCCCCTCGAAGAAGCCAAATTATCTCATGTGCAACACACTCGTAGTCAATTGGCCTAGGAGGTGGGCTGGCGAATACCGCAATGTAGGGCGTAAGTGTTTCTTTCTTTTGCAAAACCCGACCGGTGTAACTTGGTCCCTAGGGTAATTTTGGCATTCCTGACGATGTGGCGAAGTCGGATCGGCATTTCGAACTCCGCAATGTCCGAACGACAAAACACTTTGGTTTCTACACCGCCGCCGCCGACGCTTCAGCGGTTTGATATGTTGTCCCGGACGGATGTTGGAGTTTTTGGACCTTCGGACCAGGTTCCCGGAACAAAGGATTCAACGGCCGGATCACGGAACCGAGATCCGGAGTGTGGTCTTTAGCGTCGCCCGTGCTGAGCCCCGCCAGAAAGGCTGCTCGGGGAGCTTTTGGGGGCTCGCCTCACGGGTTCGGACTCTCCCCTCTAATGAGGAGGCCTTGCAAGGTCCTGGCCTTGTTTGACTTGGGCAAGTGTGCCCATTTCGGGCTGCCCAACAACAAAGCTGCCTTCTGACTGTTCTAGTGCAAACTATTTGATCTAAACCTTATCCAAAATTTTTTGAAAGTTGGCCTGTATGTTGGCGATGACTTAGGAAGCTAGCTGACAAAAATCAGAATTTAAGTCCGTACTATGCATTAATTACGAATTTACGAATGTCTTGCTACCGCAAAAGCGCCCTTGACTTCTAACCGCCACAACGGGAGGAGTACAGTCCAAACTCCATTCCGCTGGTTCCCCTTGCTTCGCGTTCTCAATCGCATGTGATCGGCCACGTCCCAAGTGCAAAAGACCAAAACTTCGGCACCCAAAACGCAAAACCCCAGCGCTAGAACCCGCAACTCATAGGGTTTACGTTTAGCGTGCTCTATCCTTGTCGATTTTGACTAGGACCTTGCGCCGTGTCTTGATGTAGAGGGGGTGTTGACGCCTTGAGCACGGACCCTAAAACCACCCTAAGCGGCTTGCCCGAAAATTCCTCTCCCAAAGGCCCCAGCGACGGACGGGCAACTTCCCCTCCGGAACCGTGATCTGTCTCGCCAATGGACTCGAACGTCGACATTGCCCTAGGGACCAAGTTTTGTGGCCGAAAGCCCACCCCTTCTCGAAGAAGCCAAACTATCTCATGTGCAACACACTTTCGTAGTCAATTGGCCTAGGAGGTGGTCTGGCGAATCTTGCAATGTAGGGCGTAAGTGTTTGTTTCTTTTGCAAAACCCACCGTATAACTTGGTCCCTAGGGTAATTTTGGCATTCCTGACGATGTGGTGAAGTCGGTTCGGCATTTCGAGCCTCGCAATGTCCTAACGACAAAACACTTTGGTTTCTACTGCCGCCGCCAGGCGCTTGTAGTTTGATATGTTCTCCGGATGGATGTTGGATTTTTGGACCTTCGGACCCAGTTCCCGGAACAAAGGATTCAAATCCGGGCCGGATACGGGAACCGAGATCCGGGAGTGTGGTCTTTAGCGTCACGCCCCGGCGGCTGAGCCGCCAGAAAGGCTGCCTCGAGAAGCTTTTGGGGCTCGCCTCCCGGGTTCTGACTCTCCCCTCTAATGAGGAGGCCTTGCAAGGCCCCGGCCTTGTTTGACTTGGGCAAGTGTGCCCGGCTCTTTGCCCAACAACAGGCTTCCCGGACCGTTCTAGTGCAAACTATTTGATCTAAACCATATCCAAAATTTTTGAAAGTTGGCCTGTATGTTGGCGATGACTTAGGATGCTAGCTGACAAAAAATCAGAATTTAAGTCTGTACTATGCATTAATTACGAATTTACGAATGTCTTGCTACTGCAAAAGCGGGCCTTGACTTCTAACTGCCACAACGGGAGGAGTACAGGTCCAAACTCCATTCCGTCAGTTCCCCTTGCTTCGCGTTCTCAACTGCATGTGATTGGCCACGTCCCAAGTGCAAAAGACCAAAACTCGGCACCCAAAACGCAAACCCTGCTAGAACCTGGCAACTCATAGGGTTTACGTTTCGGAGGCTCTATGCTTGTCAGATTTGACTAGGACCTTGCGCCGTGTCTTGACGTAGGACCCTAAAAACCACCCGGAAGCAGCTTGCCCCAAAAGTCCTCTCCCAAAGGCCCTGGCGACGGACGGGCAACTTCCCCTCTCCGGAACCGTGATCTGTCTCTGCCAATGGACTCAGAACGTCGTTATTGCCCTAGGAAGCACAATTTCATTAATTATGGACAATACCTGAATTTATGGACCATTTTTTAGTAGACTTGGATGAATGACTCATTTTCATACACTAGTTGACATCCTCATGAGTCTTTGCATATGCCTCAAAGAAGATGCACGGTATCTTAATAGTATTAGGTATCTTCTTCTTGTTTGATGGCTCCCAAAGCGTGTCGATAGTCTCCACTTCTATCGCGGTCACTTGCGATTATTGGCCTCCATCTCTTCTTCCAACAATTGGCATAATTAGCTGGGTAGACTTGGTTCCTCACTGGGATTGGCTCCCCACCAAGTCACCGAATAGTCTCAAAGTTCTCCTTCTTATCATCCATTTGTGGGTCCTCGAGAGCTAGGCCCACCCAAGTTGGGCACAAAGACATCATCGTATGCCATAATAAACATACCTTTCTTCAAATCTTTGTATGGGTTGAATTCCGGCGCGGTTTTGTCCTTCCAGGGGCCGACATAAGGAGGAGTGATAGTAGCAATTGGCTCTACCACTACTGCTACATGAGGTGGAGCTTGTGCTTGCCTAGTACATGGCCGGTCATTATAAGTGCCTTCACACTTTGCTGATGTTCCCGAAGTTCTTGCAAGAGTTTCATCCAATATTCAATCGTGGCCGTGAACTGCGGTGGCCGGAGTAGTTGGCGCTTCGAGCACCTTTGTTAGACGTTGAACAAGCAACCCAATGCAATATATGCTTGTGGATACTGTTTATGACAGCAGCCAAGGTCCTTCACCGATTTCTTGGGAGGAAGCGACTTAGGATATCCAACCGGCATCATGGGCTTCCCGCCCTCTTTTCTTTCCACATTTTTATTCCACCAGAGGGCAACCAATCCGTAAGTGGGTCTAGTTTTGTAATACATGACCGCCAATCACCATTCATAGCTTAATCTGAAAGTTAGAGGGGTGGTATGACCTGTCAATCTATCATCCCCATCCGGTATGTAGCCTTCTATAAAACCCTTCCAATCCGGAACTTTGTCAACAACATAGGGGACGGTGTATTCAAGTTGCATTTGTGGAATTCATACAAGGATTCTCGCATTGTGAGCACCTCGCCTTCTTTAAAGATGTAGAGAAGTTACCAAACAAGGCATCGATATCATCATGTGTGTGACCGCATCATGAACCCTAGCTCAATCTCTTCAAACACACCAAGATATACTAGGTAAGAAAGATAGGAGAAGACATACCTATTCTTGTTACGTCCAGATCGTTGTCCAAATTGCAAATAAAGTATCTTGGGCAGAGGCTTCAATGATGGTCCCAGTGCTCGTGGCAAATTAGCGGTGTATTTGGTATTGGATAGTGACAACTTTGACTCAAGGTCGTTGTGTCTCGCAATGAGGAGACCCATTTTGGAGCGGATGATTCGTGGCATCGGCGGTGGCCTCCTCGCATACTCGTGCCCCATCTCTAATCTCTTCAAGATGCTATTCAAAGAACCTACATGGAAGTTGGAGTCATCGCCCATAAGTCCGTGGCAAAGTTTCCATAAGATCCATTCCCATGACCATGAGTCAATGCACCACTCAATGTCGTTTTCAGCTTGTCAAGTCTCCAGAGAGACTTTACAGATTGTTGCAATTTTGGAATCATTGTTTTGGCTTGATCCATTTTGTCATGAATAATACAAAGATATTGGCCGGGATACCTGTGGGAGTATAATCTCCACGACCCGATCTTGTGTGCGACACGAGGCCCGCCGAAGTCTATCGCTCTTCTTTCATCATGCAACAGCCTCCTCTCTCCTTCATCTTTGGTCTTCAGTAACTTCGTACGGATCACCTCACATGTATCGCATTTGGAGAATGCAATTTTCTTTGCGATACTGACGTCCCGGAACCTCCGCCTCCACGTTCTATGAAAACACATCCGGTGATACCTTCTTGCCGATCAATGCCACAACTTCGCATTAACCTCTTCTAGAATGCCGGACTTAGTAAACATTGCGGGCAACTTCCCGACATTCTCTCTTATCCCCTCCTCGTTTCTCTTGCTACGGTGGGGCAAGGATTCACCGCTCTCCCTCACGAACATGGAAAACACGGCCTCACATGCCAACGTCGAGGAGCGAGGCTTCAAGGTGCCACAGTTACCATGTTCGGCCTTGCGTGCACCCTCAAGAAATTGGGCCTTCCATTTCAGATACGCCGACTTTGAGATCCCGAGACCAAGGTACCACGCCCTTTCGCAAACGAGATTCCCCTGCAGCACCAGTCGTCCCACTCTTCGACCTTTCATGTTGTTGGCGAACATGTCATAAACAAAAGTAACCCTATCACTTGATTTCATGGCAAGGAATTCCTTTAGATGTTAACAACTTGATTCCTAGAGAACCTGACACAACACCTATTCTTGCAACACAAGGTCCTCCTGTAAGTGAGGATAGCATTCTGAGTGGTGAGACGAGCAAGCTTTGGTGGCCTAACAACCTTCCTGGGTTGTCGGGAATGAAAAGTGTAATGTCGTTTCTCATAATTTGGGTGCTTCGATGCTCGAGCTCCCGGGCCGGACACAATATCCGCTTCCCCTCTAGCGGTGTTTGCGGTCAATATCTCCGAGACCTTTACTCCGTCAACACGAGGCGGGTCATTGCTCCATCTCACGAGCATGCCCGCCCGGCACCTGCAAGCAACCCCCGCAACGGATGTTCACTTCCGAAAGGGAGGGAAACCTTCGCCATGATACTCCCACAAACTTGAAACCCGAAAACCGGTCACAAATCGCATCATCGGGGCGGTGAAAGATATGAATCCCTTTCCGGCAATAATGGAGTCGCATGAGTGCCATATCTCACAATCCTTTTCTAGAAGGGTATATCTTGTCGGCGGGTTGTGTCTCCTTCCCCCACCGCCACCATTTGCCTTTTGTTGGGGACGCCATTAGCGGGCGACTCACGAGCATCTTCACTTCTCCACGTAACGAATGAGCCCCGGCTTCCGCTATTGTGGTTGCATCCGAGTTGGCCAGGGAAGGGTGTGGTGGCCTTGAACACTTCCTCCACACCTACGCCAAGTGGTCCTTTCGATATCTCCTTGAAGTGGCATTGTGTCATTTGCCCCACAACTCCCTTTGCTACTAGATGTTCATTAAGGAAGAGATACACAACCGCACAAGGATTTCAAAGAGTGTTAAAATCGGTAAGGAAGGAGACGAAAGCAATGCAAATGACCGGGGGACTCCCATTCAATGGTTACAAGGACAATAAAATTGGGCGGTGCCCTTTTACGTATGAGGTGTTTAGATTCCCTTGTATAAGGTTAGTATTGGATGCAAGTGAGTCTCACAATGGGTAGAAAAGAAGGTTCTCACTCTCAAAGAGGCCATATCACAAGACAAATTGGGGCCGCCCAATTTGTTCGTGGGTGGTGGAGGAGCTGTAAAGTAGGCACACACTCGGCGTCCGCCCAATTTAGCTGTCACCAAGAGAAAACACATTCGAGATACAGCTGGCCCAACCGGACAGTTTCACCTAACTGGTCATGTGACGAAAGGGACAATATGGGCGCATCCCTAATTTGTCCCCATTCTTGCAAATTGGGCGGCCGCCCAATTTGAACCGAATCAGGCGCTTATAAAAGGGTATTATTGATGCAGTCAGTCTCACAATGGGTACAAAAGAAGGTTGTCGCTCGAAAGGACATATCCAAGACAAATTGGGCCACCTATTTGTTCGTGGTGGTTAAAGACTTGTGAAGTAGGCAGAGACTCGGCGCCCGCCCAATTTAGTTGTCACCAAGATAAAACACCTTCGAGATACAGTTTGCCCATCCGGGCAGTTTCACCTACCTGGTCACCTACACATACACACTAAGAGAACTAAGGAGGCAGACACTAACTGGAATTTATCATTGAGCTCCCAAAACAAATACAATCGAGCATTGGAAGGGCCTGACTACAAACAAGGGTTAATGGAGAAAATAGCAGGCACACAAATCCTGCATGACAATTTCAGGAAAAGGGCGGACTGCATCGAAATTTAGAGTTTATGTAAATGTGACAGTAACCGGTTGAACGAGGAGGAGTAAATCAAGGGTCAAGCCATCGAAAAGGCGTGAATGGAAAGGTGTGAATGAACAAAGTGCTTGAAGAGGTGCGAATGAACAAACGTGAATGGAAAGGCGTGATTGATAAAATCGGGTAACATCACATTTGCAAAGCAATTACACATCGAGGTATGGCGAATTTAATCGTGGAGCAGCACAAACCTTTGGAGATCTCGTGGCCATGAATATGAATCGAAGATGTTTGGCGTCTTGTAGAAAAGATAGTAGCCAAACAAGGCAATTGCCCGGAAAACAACAGTTTGAAGCGCATTTACATTTAAACATGAATTCCCCCAAAATTTGAATGTAATTTCCCCAATTTTAAAGTTAAATGTCCCACCTAATTTCGAAATAATGTGTCCGTCCCTAACTTTCAAAAATGAGTTCCGCCTAAAGCACGTGCGACACGTGCATGACTCAATTAATTTTGGGCTTTTTTAAATGATGATTTGAAATTCAAAAATCCACTCATTATTAAGGTCCACAATTAATTCCTCACGCTCGAAGCCATCAACGGTCCATTTTTATTTCAAAGGGCCAAGCGCTTACATGCACGACACTTGTCTTCGCCCCAAGAGAGGTCCATAACCCTTTAAAAGCCCCTCATTCTCCTCATTGCAGATTTAGAAAATTACGTACTTCTTTGGCGCTTTTGTGCTCCGCTAAACACCGCCGCCTTCATATTTCTTAGCCACGAAAAGTCGCTTCTCGGCCGCACTATACTCCCAACCGAACCGCCGGCGGGATCGAGCTCTTGGCGCCTTGTGTCTCTCGGCCGCTTGTCGCCATCCTGTTGGCGCCTTCCTCTCTGCATTGACCTATCGCCTGGGTACCCCTGTACACCAAGGAATTCTAGCAGTTGATGGCATCTCGCCCCACCACCGGTGGCAAAGGTAAGGTGGACTACTTTCTAAATATAAACTTGAGCGCTTGCCTGATTAAGTATCCCGCTATAACATCTCGGACATATGAACATCTTCTAGATGCCTCACTAGTCCCCACAGATGCATACCTGTATGCAGAACTGAATAGGGCACCCAATTGCTTCCCTTAGAGTGTTTCATTTTGCAAAACATTGGACATTGGACCCAATGTGGGCGGGCGCCCAGTTTGCCTATCCCGACACCAAAGTGGGGACGGGCGACGCTTCACATCGAGATATTGTTTTCCCGATGGTAGATTTGGTCGAGACTAAATTGGGCCCAATTTAGTCCGAACCAAGTCTACCATCCCGGTAGTAGTCGTTCCTCGATAGGCAACCGGCGCGTCACCTTTGGTGTGAGGGATAAGTAAATGGGCCATTTTAGTATCGTAGGGATGCTGGGGAAAATTGGGCTGCCAATTTAGTATCTCGAGGGATCCGCAAAATGGGCGGCCAATTTGGCCCCTCAATGATACAATCGCCTCCTCGGACTCAAGGCTCACCATGAGTTGGCCCAGAAAATTAGGCGTGCTTGTTTGGTGTGCGGTGGATCGGGGCAAATTAGTGGCTTCCCCAATTTGCCTCCATCGCACAACGCCCTTCAGCCCCAAGTCTCCCAAGTACTAACACTACTTTCCGCTTCTGTAGAATTAATATGGCGGAGGAACAAAGCATTTCGCCGTTCCTGCGACCGACCCAAATTTGCAGAGGCTATTGCAATAGAGAATGCAAGAAACGTAAGAAGAGAAAGATCTGTTTCTTGGCATCCGTGTTGTGCCCCATGAAGTTTTGACGGTTCTTTGGCCAATGGGTCTGGTGCATAGAGATAGGGAATATTCATCCTCGGGTCCCGGACAAACCACCTCAAGGATCTTACGCTTTTCTTTGGCAAGATAGGGCAGGGAAAAATGAATTCAAGCGGGTATCGCCATCGACATGGAGGTGTCGCCTGCGAACAATGATGACTTCCTCATCGACGTTGAAGACACCGTAGATCGGACTTTTGTCCGTTATAAAGTTCCACTATCTAAGTACGAGCCATGTATGATGAACGCAAGTATAAAGGAAAGCCCACATTCTTGCGCTCAGAAAGGATGGGCGCTGGACTCATATGAAAGTTTAGAGCTCTCGGGTATCAAATCAAGAACTGATATTTTGGATGGCTACTACGTCCGGGCAAAAGGGATATTAGAGCACAAACAGTAATGTGTCGAAAGCAATCGCTCACGAGTATCGGGGGCAAAACCAACCTAAAGTGTACGATACTAAGTGGCTTAAGTCTAGATACAAGAAAGGTGAGACAAAGACAAGCGCCGGGGGCGGTATAAATGGAGCCCGACATGCTAGCCAAGAAGGCGAGGACACCGCTAAGGCTATTCACCGTAAAAGCTGCCACTAAACTTATATTCGTGGAATGAAGAGAAACATCAAGGTCGCCCGATGCGAAAAGTGCGCGAGACCAGGCGTCAAGAGGAACCCCTAAGCGCATGGGAAAAGATTTAGGTGGTCCGGTCGAAGAGGCGCAAGCGGGACGTGTTATCACGAGCCCAAAACTTTGGAGAGGGAGTCCTTGTCTTCTTCTTCATCCTAACAACCGGAGAGTAGCCCAGCAGTCGTGAAGTTCACTCCATCCGTGGCGGCGGCGCCACCGTGAGAGCGCATATGAGTTGTCACAAAGCGCCATAGCAAGCATCAAGCACAGTGGAGAGAATCTACCCTCCGGGGTGGGCTTCGAGATTGAAGTCGATGTGTTCAAGATGCATAAAGCCCCGCAAAATATGACTTGTAGGGTCATAAGTCCAGAGCACTTGGACACTCTCTACGAATCGCTTATCGCCCATCGATGCACCCTCCCCGCGGCCGATGTCGCGCGCTTCGATCCACGCATGCGGCGCAGCAATAAAGTGGAAGAAGTCGAGGATCCGCAAAATGCGAGAATATGGATTGTTAATGGCAACCATACTACGACCCGCGGTTGCTCAACCGCTTGTCACACAAGCTTTGGCATGGCCTCTGAAAGGAAGCACTTGGCGAAAACTGATATTCTTTTTCTATGCCAAAAGGAAATGCCGAGTCCCGCAGAAATCTCACAAAGAATCGAAAATACGTTAGTGTAAGCCGGGAGAATAATGACATAACAAAGAAGACTATACACGAGGAAGTATTTTTCGAAGAAATTCAAGGCCAGACAGAACCAATGGGCATTCTACGGAAGCCCGCGGAAAGGGCAACGCCGGGCACTCGGCGGTGGAAGCGTGATGCGTAAGTGCACTACCACCATTACTAGTTCCTCTATCCATTAAGTGCGCGAAATTGGGCGCGCCCAATTTCAACCCGTAACACTCTTTTTCAAATTGGGGGCCCAATTTCCGAACGGCCAGCAAAGAGGGCGCCGCCTAATTTCAAAAACGTTACGGGAAGGTTGGGCGCCTCGCTTTAGCCCGAGTGTGTCGGATGATCGAAATAAGTAGGCCCAATTTCGCGCATCATCGCAAGCAAATTAAGATGATGTGTATCGCCTTTATCCGGTGCCTTCTTTGTCATGCGAGGATTGGAAAGTCAGAAGGCCGCAAGCGATTAAGAAGTCAACTATGCGTGACTACGACTACTTTGTATATCTTGACGACGAGTCGTGGAATATGTGCACCGAAGTTGCCCAGTTATTCTACGAAGACCGGTTGAAGGACGAGAAGGGAGAAAAAATTGAGGTGAAGGATAGGCTTAGACTTTTCACCAATAATTCCTGTCGCCCATTAAAGTCCATGCATCCTCTAGATCCAAAAGGTCAGGCCAAGGAGATCAAGGATGGCACCACATTCCCCAAGGGAAGCAAGGATTATACTGGGAGACGCACTATGAAAGTCAGAGCCGGTGAGCTGAAGAAGATTGGAACAATGGAGCGGGCCCTTGTCAGATACATGAAGGAGGTGAAGAAACTTCCTTTTCAAGACATGGCTGCCTTGAGGCAAGCTCACCCCATATTCACGGAGAATCTGATGCTTATGTTCGCAAGTAGCATCAGTGGATGGGCAGAAGGACGCAAAGAGATGGAGAAGGAAAGCTTTCCGGAGTCCCTCTACAGCAAAGTAGACGAATATCTTCTAGGGCCAGTTGAGGAGGGTGGCAAACCTTTCAAGTGTTTCCACGTTAGTCCGGGAGGTTTGTGCGTGGACGTGGTAAACACTTCGCCCGCCATTGGATGCGACTTCGGATATCACGAAGAAATGGCCAAAGGAAGATTATGAAAAATTCCTTGACCAGCTAAGCACGATGACGACGGACCAGCAAATTTTACCGGGTAGCTATATTTATTACCCTGCATCGCCTCAATGAGTGCCTATCCGCCATGAAGACAATAGACGGTGGCAGTAGGTGTTTGGGTTGGTTCCTACCAGGACCCCCCGGCCAGAACTGCGACTACCTCTAGAGTTCGAGAGTTGCAATGTCTTGTCCTGCTAATGTATGTTGCCAGAGACGCAGCGGCTACGCCATCAGTACAGGAAATAAATATTTGCTTCGCCAATTCACCATCCAAAGCAATATGCTAAGTTTCCCAAGCATTTACGAAAAAACAGACATCGAAAAGAATTTGCCCTCGATCCGAAAGTGTGCGGCGGGTATGCATTTTAAATTGGCCCGCCCAATTTGCTTGTTGACTAGCAATGTTTCTAACATTTGTTTTCCGTCGCGACTTATTGGTCAGACGACCTTGGTGCGACAAGGGGTGCAGCAGGTGGGGGAGGAGTACCGTGCGTAATCAGGTTGGAAAGTAGGACGGCACCTATCTAGTACGGTTGATGCCGAAGGTTGTAATCGTTTCTCGACTTCTTTTCCGGCAGTGCTTTTAGCCGAGCCGCAAGCAGCGGTTAAGGCTATAAAACATTGTCTTTGAGACAGGGAGAAGCTGGAAATTAAGCATGTACGATATTCGAGCAACTCGATGTCATGTTAGACGAGAAAAATCAAGAGCTCGGGCACTACGTAAGATAAAAGAGGGAAAGAAGAAGGCCTCTACTTCCAAAACCGCCTCCTCGCCTCGACTTCACCCTCGAGACACCTTGTCCGCTCTCGCCTACAACTATAAACGGCGTGCACCGGGCCTCGGTGACAGACAAGAGCGCGATTCAAGTACAGCTCAAAAGGGCAAACGCCCTAGGCTCTCCGGATTTGGAACCGCTTTAGGCGAAGAAAAACAACATCAACGCACCGGGGGGACGGGACCGGGTGAATACTCGTGACATGATTGAGGCGACCTCAAAGTTCGAGGAGGAGGTTGCTAGGGAGCCCGACTGGCTGCTGTCATGGAAACACAGAAGGGGACAATCAGGATGGAGAGGATGTGGTCCCCAACACGATGAGCAATCAAGATGTAGAGGAAGAGGTGGCGAACACGTAAGACAATCAAGGTGCACATGATGAGAATGAGGAACTGGGGCCCCAGATTTTATGCAAAGAATGGAATTGATCAAAGAGGCAAAGACAACAACCTCAGCCCCAAAGATGGAGAACCCAAAGGGGATCATTCGGAAGATGTGCCTCCGCATCTAATGAGCGACTTATGAGTTGAAAATACGTGAAATATGTTAATAACAATTGTTCATACTTCTTTTTCGAAATGATAACGTTGCACTCATTTCCTTGTCTTAAATTTCTCTAGTTTACTTTTGCTAACCAAATTGGGCGCCTAATTTGGCTAACCCTTACAAACTATAGCCTTTTATTAAATTTATTTGACTTAAGCTATCCTCATAGATAAATTGGGCTGGCCCAATTTATCGCGAGTAAGCGCCATCAAACATGAAGTGAAGTGGAGCTACAAAACAAAGGAGATAAAAAGAGCGCACCCTCGTGAATTACTCAGTGCACGTTACATTATATAATATTGACTATGCTTATTACATCCTTACAACATTATTATATCCTTGTCGGCATTAACATATCCGAAAGTGTACAAAGAGTCACTGCGTCGTCAACGCCGCCAAGGCGATGCCATTCACTCAAAGATCTGGCGATCGTGAAGCCAATACAGGTGGACCTCAACACGAGTGAGCTTCCCGCAATTACTCAAGCAGTCCATCTCGCTTTGGACCGGAGCCATGGATCAAGACTAACACCCGGTCATATAGCACCGGCAAATATCGTTGTAACTCAAGTAGCACTTGAAGGATCGGATGTTCTCCTGACGATCCGGCAAGGAAGCCATGAGAGATGAATGCGGTGGAGCCGCTTTTATAGGCGGAGAAATTATTGATGTCAATTATTGGCGTACATACTAGCGCAGCAGTAAACCGTGATAAGGTACACCTATAGCTGACCCCTTGCCTTGAAATTGGGCGTCCCAATTTCGCGATCATACTCGATATGAGCATTCAAGGGCAAAGTGGGCTGCCCAATTTCACGGGACATGTTGGACAAGTTGCACATATAGAAGACAAGTTGTACTAATACTTTATCTCATAGATGATTACATCGATTACAACAAGATTACAAGCGTTCATTTAGGGGACTCTTCCGAGTCATTTTCACCGAGCACCCCAAATGATCTTCTCTATCATGTACATTTGATGCTCTCTATTCCATATCGGATGGATGATAACGTCGAAGGGATCGGGATAATGGCGAGGATTTAGAGCGATCGCGTGGTCATCCGGTCTTCCATGGGTATCTCTCTTTCGCCAATCGCTTTTGCTTGAAGTTTTCGTGATTCATCTTGCGTTGATGGAATCAACGCTCGGACCGGATCGAGACCACATGGCTGGAGACGAAGGCCAAATTTGATGGTCAAAATTGGTTTGAGATATATTTATACCCACAATCATTATTGAAGGTATTATACGCAAAGATTATTGGATGTACACCGTATATACAACCAATAATGCCGCTACTGATGATCATCAATAATTCCTTGGCTATAAATATAGTCGCATTCGACGCCACACATTCCGCCGCCATGTCTCGCCATCTTCACAGCCCCATGTTGACACCCTTACTTGCCTTATGACCTATGACGATCTTTATGCCTCATGAGTTGAAAGGGATCTCTCTCGATCCCCGGGTCGTATGGTATAGCTACCGGTCGAAAAGAAAGACTCCCGTGAGTATCATGTTACTATCCATATTGTGTGGGTTCCGAGCGAGGCTTTTGAGATTAATAGAATCACCAATAATTACAATCTATGACTCATGTATTTCATAACTTTATATGATATGATGATGTAACTGTTTGTGCATGATTACATTTGTTATGTTTCAGTTGTTATCTTCGGTTCGATCTACGCTTTGTCGTTTTCCTTTTGCTCAAGAAGAAGAAAGTGGGCGGCGCCAATTTTTCTGAAAGTGGAAGCCTTCATGAAACTACCTTCGGCCATCCGAAGGGCAAAGTCGGCCCTACGGTTTTACGGAGGAGACTATTCCTCGAAAAAAAATGGGCGGGCCCCAATTTCCTCTCGAAGGAAAGTGGCGGCCAATTTCCTCGGAGGCCTCCATGAAATAAGATATTGCTGTTCGAAGTTGCACGTCATTGGGATGTTCTCAATGTAGACAAAAACATTCTATTCACATAGGAATGGAGTACATGGATGGATTACGTAGATAATAATATCAACTAAACAACATGCGTCGAAGGCATAGGTTGAACAAATGACAATAGATAATAATAGATAATATTAAACATGGACGTTTGGTCAATATCCGGTTCCACCGCAATTAGATCCCCCAGGTTGGAACTCGATATGTCTTGTCGTAAGACAGATCCATCCGATCATCCAATTACGCCATCTGGATAGGGAGGCCGAGGATGAGTTTGATTACCAAAGCCACACGCCGCTCTTTTTCCTTCTTGTAAAGCTTCTTAAACAACGACGGAAAGTGTTGTGCGGCCAAACATCCTCCATTTTCAGCAACCTCTTGAGCTTCCGCCTGTAAATATGGCGCTTCAAGGAAATCAAGCGACCTTCCAGCTCTACCCCTAAAGGTCATCCCCGCCATCGCCATCCTTCATCAACTCTCCACGGCGAATAATGAGCTTCCCGAGTTGGCTTCTCATTTCTTCGTGCCATTTTGGTTTATCTCGCTCGCGACCTCAACCCAAGCCGATTAGCATGAGCTAATATTGGCTCAAATGATATGGCACCGCATTTAAGCCATTGTGAATCCATAGCCGCGCCGGTTCTAATTCATTCGGGACCGCACGAATATGAATCTACACTATGCATTTGCGAATGCTCTACCGGCCGTGGGGTGACCACGCCTACGTATAGGCGCGCTTGGGCGAGACACAAACTCGGTTGGCACTTTTTGTGCTTTATAGATACAAGGCCTGCCATCCCACCTACCTGCACACATTTCGAAAATTTGCATCATTCTACTAAATAAAACCCTTATTTTCTAAAAAA
Source organism: Isoetes taiwanensis (assembly GCA_021234155.1). NCBI lineage: Eukaryota > Viridiplantae > Streptophyta > Lycopodiopsida > Isoetales > Isoetaceae > Isoetes > Isoetes taiwanensis. Next base: position 10,506,548 of record JAJEKV010000042.1, on the reverse strand, counting down.
TCGGGTACATTTGGGAGTCATATGGACTCGGCCAAAGTCCACAATTAATGAAATTATGCATTAGGGACCAAGTTTTGTGGCCAGAAGCCCACCCCTTCTCGAAGAAGCGCCAAATTATCTCATGTGCAACACACTCGTAGTCAATTGGCCTAGGAGGTGGCTGCTGAATACTGCAATGTAGGGCGTAAGTGTTTCTTTCTTTTGCAAAACTGACCGTGTAACTTGGTCCCTAGGGTAATTTTGGCATTCCGGACGATGTGGCGAAGTCGGATCGGCATTTCGGAGCCTCCGCAATGTCCGAACGACAAAACACTTTGGTTTCTACACTGTCGCCCGCAGGACGCTTCGCGGTTTGATATGTTGTCCCGGACGGATGTTGGATTTTTTTGGACCTTCTCGGACCAGGTTCCTGGAACAAAGGATTCAACGGTCGGATACGGGAACCGAGATCCGGGAGTGTGGTCTTTAGCGTACACCCCCCCGGCGGAGCGCTGCCAGGAAAGGCTGCCTCGGGAAGCTTTTTGGGGCTCGCCTCCTGGGGTTCGGACTCTCCCCTCTAATGAGGAGGCCTTGCAAGGTCCTGGCCTTGTTTGACTTGGGCAAGTGTGCCAGCTCGGCTGCCCAACAACAGGCTGCCCGGACTGTTCTAGTGCAAACTATTTGATCTAAACCTTATCCAAAATTTTTGAAAGTTGGCCTGTATGTTGGCGATGACTTAGGAAGCTAGCTGACAAAAAATCAGAATTTAAGTCCGTACTATGCATTAATTACGAATTTACGAATGTCTTGCTACTGCAAAAGCGGCCCTTGACTTCTAACTGCCACAACGGGAGGAGTACAGGTCCAAACTCCATTCCGTCAGTTCCCCTTGCTTCGCGTTCTCAACTGCATGTGATCGGCCACGTCCCAAGTGCAAAAGACCAAAACTCGGCACCCAAAACGCAAACCCTGCTAGAACCTGGCAACTCATAGGGTTTACGTTTCGGAGGCTCTATCCTTGTCAGATTTGACTAGGACCTTGCGCCGTGTCTTGATGTAGAGGGGGGGTGTTGACGCCAGAGCACGGACCCTAAAAACCACCCGGAAGCAGCTTGCCCCAAAATTCCTCTCCCGAAGGCCCTGGCGATGGACGGGCAACTTCCCTCCCAACAGCGTGATCCGCTCTGCCAATGGACTCGAACGCCGACATTGCCCTAGGGACCAAGTTTTGTGGCCGAAGCCCACCCCTTCTCAAGAAGCCAAACTATCTCATGTGCAACACACTCGTAGTCAATTGGCCTAGGAGGTGGCTGCTGAATACTGCAATGTAGGGCGTAAGTGTTTGTTTCTTTTGCAAAACTGACCGTATAACTTGGTCCCTAGGGTAATTTTGGCATTCCGGACGATGTGGCGAAGTCGGATCGGCATTTCGGAGCCTCCGCAATGTCCGAACGACAAAACACTTTGGTTTCTACGTTGCCGCCGCTAGACGCTTCAGCGGTTTGATATGTTCTCCTGACGGATGTTGGATTTTTTGGACCTTCTCGGACCAGGTTCCCGGAACAAAGGATTCAACGGGCCGGATACGGAACCGAGATCCGGAGTGTGGTCTTTAGCGTCGCCCCCTGCCGAGCCGCCAGAAAGGCCGCCTCGGGGAAGCTTTTTGGGGCTCGCCTCCGGGTTCGACTCTCCCTCTAATGAGGAGGCCTTGCAAGGTCCTGGCCTTGTTTGACTTGGGCAAGTGTGCCGGCTTCTACTGCCCAACAACAGTCGTCCTGGACCGCTCTAGTGCAAACTATTTGATCTAAACCATATCCAAAACTTCGGCACCCAAAACGCAAAACCCCGCTAGAACCCGGCAACTCATAGGGTTTACGTTTCGGAGGCTCTATCCTTGTCAGATTCGACTAGGACCTTGCGCCGTGTCTTGACGTAGAGGGGGGGTGTTGACGCCAGAGCACGGACCCTAAAAACCACCCGGAAGCAGCTTGCCCCAAAAGTCCCTCTCCGGAACCGTGATTCGGCTCTGCCAATGGACGCAGAACGTCGACATTGCCCTAGGGACCAAGTTTTGTGGCCAGAAGGCCACCCCTTCTCGAAGAAGCGCCAAACTATCTCATGTGCAACACACTCATAGTCAATTGGCCTAGGAGGTGGCTGTTGAATACTGCAATGTGGGGCGTAAGTGTGTGTCGTTTTTTTGCAAAACTGACCGTGTAACTTAGTCCATAGGGTAATTTTGGCATTCCAAACGATAAGCGACGTCAGTATTAATTTTTTTTTTTTTTTTTTTTTTTTTTTTTTCCAAAAAAAAAAACGCCGCGTTAACGACGTTGTTTACGCGGGCGCCTGGCGACAATAGCGTGGCGCGGACGATGCCGGCCACGCTGGCAAAACTGCTGCCACGTCAGATATTCCAGGCGGCGTTTAACGACGTCATGTCGACGTGGCAGACACTTTGGCGTACCGCATGTCGGCAAACCACGGCCGACCGGTCACGCCGAGATTTTTAGTCGCCGCTCAACGACGTCATGTCGACGTGGCAGAACACGGTGGCGTGCCAGCCTGGCATGTCAGCAAGCCACGCAGCCGGATGTGCCACGCCGCTCGCGTGAGACGCCGCTCAACGACGCTCACCGACGCGGTTTTGACGACACGCGGGCCGCCAAACTTTGGCAGCCAGCATTCATGCCACGCAGCCAATCCGACACGCCATCCCCGAAAACGCCGTTGAACGACGCCGAACGACGAAATGTCGCCGTTGAACGACGATGTCGCCGATGTTCGACGACGACCCGCCGTTTTTCGACGCCGCGACGCCGTTGGACGCCGACTATCCCTTGTAGTGATATACCCCGCTTAAAAACAGAGCTTAAGCTTCGAGAATGCAAAAGGAAGAAGGCCAAGAAATCCCGGTGATTCTCCTCCAATTCGCGATTATATGCGTAAGAAAGGATCGGTGGGCTATGAATCAAATGCAAACTTCCATATTGCATTATTTGGGCTTGCATTCTTTTAAGATAGGTTCTTCATCTTGCAAAGAACATAATATGGATGATGCTCCCCATCTTAAGAAAGAAAATGAAGACACGGATCTAAAAGTTTCAAAAAGATAGCGATGACAAAGCAAATTCACATAGTAGCCGATGGGGAGTTTAAGGATTTTATTTCAGCCAACCCAGGTGATAAAAATTAGAGGTCATTGTAGGCAAGAAAAAGAAGAAAGGAAGCCCCTCGCCGTCATATATATATCTCGCCAAATTCACCACCGGGCCTCAAGACAAGAAAAGAAAGAAGGCCACTTCTCCAAATATACATCCGCAAGAAAATGAGAGGGGAAGGAGTATGAAAGAGAAAAGAAGAGAAGAAAGAATACGTTGCCATAGTCCCCCCGGTGCTCTTAGCGGGATACCTTTTTTTGCCCTTTCTTGAATTTGACATTTTTTGACGTCCATTTCTTTCCCTTGCCTATTTTTTTTTTTCCATCCTTGGCCTTTTTACTTTCTTGCCTTCCATGAACTGTTCTTTTATTTTTGTTGTTGCCCCATACAACACCATATATATTTGGATTTGCCACGATGGCGGCCTTTTAGCTATGTACCTCCTTCAGAGGGATATCACAGCTAGTCATCGATACTCAATCAAAGACGCTTGTTCCAAAATATCTCTTTTGTTTCGTGGATGTTAGGGGAATTTTTGGTGCGAGGCCATTACGCCAGGTGCGGAAGGCGTGCTTGTTGGCTAACTAGGGCGGATTTTCGCTCTACTCAATGTCTTCTTTGTTCGACGCACCAATTCAAACTCTAAATCTCAACAGTTGCAATAGTATTTGTTAGGTGTTCCTCATAAATAAAATTTTTGCAAGGCATTTGTTTTAGTCTATACCAAGTGTGATTTTCATGTGAATGCACAACTCTTGACAAGATCTGAGTTGTGGTCATTATTTTCATGTTTTTTTAAGGGCTCAAGACATGTGTTTGACACTCAACCTTTTGGTCCAGATTAATCATCATGACCCAGCCTTCATAGAACCTCTGTCGACGAATTTGTCAGATTAGGCTAATCGGATGTCCAATAAATCTACTCACAACATAGCCAGCTTTCTTGATCCAATCCGACTCCTCCGCCAGATTCAATCCGATGAATTGCACATTTCATCACAGACCTACTTGCCACATCACTGCCTTTTATGGCGTCGGGCATCATGCATGCGAGGCAAGCACGATCCGATACGGATCTTGGCAACCTATTTCTGAATGTCATTTCGGTTCCTATCAAACATTCCCGTAGATTATCGTGTTTATAGCTTTTGCCCCCCCTCCCCTTTTTGGCACTAACTTATGTTGTTATAAACGACAAACATTCTTGCATTTATCGTGCGGATCTAGCATGAAATATAAAATTCTTTACCAATGCATAATATCTAAGAGCTTTCTCAAGAATCAATTAAGTGGTTTGATTCTCAAGGAAACATGGGTTTTATTGTAAATTGACCAATTAGATCCAATATTGGACCAACACATCCTATCATGCAAATTGAGCTCTGAATGCAAAAATACCCATCATGAAAATTCTGGAACTCTAATGGTGCAGATTCATCAAGAATGGCCTTAGCAAGATCTTATTAAATGGATTAGTGAATAGGCATGGATTATTCTCAAAAAATAGCCTCCTCCTCTTAATGCAATTCATCATCACATAGGGCTTTGGATAAGAGCCTTTTAGGTCATAATCACTTAGGTTCAATACTTAACCTGTTAAAATGGCATTTTCCCTTGGTTAATGAGGTTTTATTTAAATGTTTGTTTTAAACAAATGCGAGCAAAGTGAATCTCAAAATTGGAACCTCGACACAAATCCCCTAATGGATCCCAAAGCTAATGATTGCGTGAGGTGGAGGACATGGGGTCGAGGAAGAGAATGCGTTAGCGGCCGATAGCCCGATAAGTTTCTTGTAATTGTAAGGATTGTCTTCCTCATGTGTTTTAGCTCTTGTGGCAAGTAATATTACATTTAGAATCTCCAAGTTTGAAGCTAGATCAATGTAGATCCTTTGAAATATTCTTCACTTTACATGCCAAATAATAATAACCTACGTAAGAACTACTTTACATGCCAAACAAGTCGCAATGGGTTCACTACAACTACTGTAAAAAAAATATATGCCACTTTTATAATATGTTGTAGATGCAATTCTCATTTCACAATAACGGATACTGTTTGATCTTTAACAACATTGAATGGATCCAAATGCCATGAACAAAATAGAGTGGTTGAATATCAATAGTTGCAATTGTTTGACCTTTTGATGGTTGTAAATGTGACATTTAATTTGGACAATAGCTTAAAAGGGGCATGATTGACGACCCTACATACGTTCCTACATCCTACATCTTATTCATATAATTTTACAATAAAATTGTAGTTACGCCCGGCAATGCCGGGCACCATAACTAGTATGCTTTAAAACATTTTATTTATGAATTTATTTAGACATTGAAAATGAATAAAAGTAGTATGTCAATTTTGTAACGCTCAATATAGATAGCGATTTAAGATGCGATACACATCTTCGTTGATTTGCCTATCAAACAACCTGCAGAGGGCAGTTAGCCTATTTATTTGCGCATGTAATCGCCTCCGCTGGTCTACGTCCAAACGAATGTGCGCATCAATAATGAAGTTCTCAACCGAGTTCAATGCATTACGAATTTGTTGCATAGATGAGCGCATCTCATTGATATATCCAACTAACCACAATGACATAATGTCAACAGGGTCCTCGCCATGTGGAGGTGGTGGTTGCGCTGATGGCGGAGGAACTAACTGAACTTGAACTTCAACTGTTGGGCTTTCTGGTACTATGATAATTTCCAGGCCCACATCATTGTGTACTTCGGGGATGACGAGAATTGTGACATTCCACGTATTTATATGCCTTTTTAAGTATAAATACATGACACGTCAGTATGAATAATTAATGGCATATTAATTATTCATAAGCTCTCTATACCACTGTAGAAAAACTGCTGAGATGAATGAAAAGCCTAACTAGGGAGCTTTTGTCTGTTTCATGCGAGCCCTTATTTGAGATATGCTTACCATGAAGTTAACAGATGTGTGTATCTATCATTGGCTAGCGCAAGTTTTTGTAATGAATATAGATATAACATTCATTGTTCAAAAGTACAGTGTTTATTAGGACTCCCTTGTTATATATTTGTAAAAGATGATGCTCGCTGATTTCTGCATTGAATTGGTGAATTGTGCAAAGCTTGGAATCATAATTTAGAATTGGGGTATTGATACTATGTAAGCACATTTCTGGTGGTTCCTCACACACAGGCACTTTATCTAGAAATCTATGTCTATATGATTACTTAATGTTTGCAAATATTTAGTTGTGCAATGCCTTCTTTGTCCTATGAATGGGGAGGGTTTTATATTCTCACATCAACTTGATGGTTATTATGACTATAACATGTGCTATTAAAAGAAGTAAATGGACATAACACTTGGACATGGACGTCGTATGCACATAAGCACCCACTAAAAAAAACAAACTAGCGGCGGCATCCACTAAAAAAACAAACTTGCGGCGGCAACTGCCGCCGCGATAAATCCTTGTAATATTAAATGATCTTTACAACCAACACCATGAATAACCAAATATCCACACTTGACGTAGGACATCTTAAGTTAACAACCACAATCACTTGCTCTATAAATCACAACTCCTTACTAGGACTACATTACATAAACCACGGGTACCCTATGATTTCCGACTTTTTTCCTGTATTTTTATTTCTTGGTAATTTTTGGTTTCCGATTCTAAGCGGCGCCACCCAGAAGTTCTTGAAACATCAAGATTTCTAACAAAAGCATGAAGATTTTTCTCTCCCTCGCTATGACATCGTCGGAATCCTCCTGTCTGCCATAAGCTCGGCGGAATCCTCATGTCTGCCATAAGCTCACCGGAATCATGATCACCATTTCTGAAGCTTCGTTGAAGTCTTGATCGCCATAAGCTTCGCTGAAGTCCTGCCTTTGCTGAAGGCAAAGAAGCCGCCAGGGCCATCGCTGCAAACCATCGCCAGGGCCATCGCTGCCAGAATTCGCAAAACAGGGATGCTGACATGGAGGATTTGACATGCGTCCGGAAATCATAGGGTACCCGTGGCTTACGTTTTGCAACGTGCCACCAATCGGTGGTTTCCAGCTGGAAACCACTGGAAACCACCAATTGGTGGCACGTTTCCAAGTACAAAACTTCTACAAGGATATTACAGTTGAGATTTAAATAAACAAGCCCTATTGTAATAGAGCAGCTCGGACAAAAAGAGGGTGGCTAACATGGTTTTAAGGATATCTTTGCAACAATCCTCTACAAGCAATGTCCCGAGTTAACACAAGCAAGCTACTAATGAGATGTAGAATAACACGAGCAATTGCTAATGTCTGGCATAGCCGGGCACACATTTGGTAATCAATTTCAGGACGTGACACTGTCGTGCGATTTTTTTTCCAAGTTTGGAGGAAAGAAGAAAAATAAATAAAAAATAAAAAAAATCAAGAACGTGATGACCACCATTTGGCCAATCTGGCCACCCTGAGAGCTTCAATCTTTACCGTCCAATATTCAGGCTGGAACCCACTAAAACGCACTAAAAGCATCTTAGGGTTTTACCATTTCCATTCTCTATCCTAAATATTATGGCATCCGTTCCGACAGAAGATGGCTCCCTCTATTCTGCAGATCCTGTCCAAAAGCACTCTGACGAAAATGAAGAAAATGAAGAAGATGAAGAAGAAGAAGAAGAGGAAGAGTTTGAACCTGATTATGGGGACTTCTTTGGTCAAATTCCTCCCAATATGGGACTCACAGAAAATTTTTCGGCAACATACTTGTCATCCGGTAACCCCTGTCTTGATTTCTTTTGTCAAGTTCTTCCAGACATGTCAAAGAGTATGGTGTTGGATCTTCTTCAAAAGGCTTGGGAGCATGATGCTCTTACAGCTCTCAAATTAGTTTTGCATTTGAGGGGCGTCAGGGGATCGGGTAAATCTGATAAGAAACATTTCTATACAGCAGCATGTTGGATGTATGATCATCATCCTAAGACCCTTATTGCAAACCTTGGCAAGGTTGCTCAGGTGGGTTACTATAAGGATCTGTTGGAGGTCCTTCTCCGTGTGCTTCAGGGGCCTGAAGAAACAGACAGGAAGATCCAGTTCCAAATTGCACACAAAACCAAGAGGGAAGAGAGGAAACGGATTAAGAAAATTAAGAAGGAAATAGAACATGAAGAATCCACTTTGGTAAGAAGTCTTGTAAGACGGCATTCGAATCATGTTGTTGTACAGGATAACACAAGTAAGTTACCCAAAAAATGCATGAGCCCTGCAGAGAGGATTGCTGCTAGAGAGGCTGGTATTATAAAACCTACAGCAGAAAGAATTGCTGCGGATCTTGAAAAGGGTAAAGTGAAGCAGAAACAAGCTTCTGAATTACGCAAAGAGAACAAGATCAAGCTCACAAATAGGGCAACCAAGAAAATTGACGAAGATGAGAATTACAAATCATTGTTTGATGGAGTGGCAGATGTTTTTGCAAAACAGCTTTCTTCAGATATTGATAACTTGAAGTTAGGTAAATCTAGAAATATAAGTCTCGCAGGAAAATGGTGTCCATCTTTGGATTATTCTTACGATAGAAACACTAGGATATGTGAAGCAATTGCACGCAGGATGTTTCCTAGATCTTCCTATCCAGAATATGTTGATCTTACTGAGGTGCAATATGTCTACAGAATTCGAGATAGATTGCGAAAAGCAGTACTAGTTCCAATTAGGGCAGCATTGGAATTGCCAGAGATTTTCATGTCTGCCAGGAAATGGGGTGAACTTCCTTATGAGAGAGTAGCCTCAGTTGCAATGAAGAGATACAAAGACTTCTTTGAGCAACATGATACTGAAAGGTTCAGCAAGTTTTTAGCAGATGTAGAAGCTGGCAAAAAGAAAATTGCATCTGGAGCTCTTCTCCCTCATGAAATACTTTTAGAAGCCATTAACAATAATGAAGATCAGGTTTCAGAATTGCAGTGGAGGGCCATGCTGGAGGAATTGAAGAAAGAGGGCACTTTTTCTAGTAGCTTGGCCATTTCTGATGTTTCAGGAAGTATGACTGGACAGCCAATGATAGTTTCCATTGCCTTGGGTATGTTAACAGCAGAGCTATGTGAGGAACCATGGAAGAACCATGTCATTACATTCAGTGAGGATCCACAGCTGCATTTAATTGAAGGTAAAACATTAAAAGAACGGCACAATTCCATTCAAGAAATGGATTGGGGTGGCAACACGGATTTCCAGAAGGTGTTTGACTTGATTCTTTTCAAGGCATGCTCCAATAAACTGGCACCTGAGAATATGATCAAGCGTTTGTTTGTGTTTAGCGACATGGAGTTTGATCAAGCTTCATCTAGACCATGGGAAACTGACTACATGGTGATATGCAAAAAGTACGCAGAAGCTGGATATGGCAAGCCGCCTCAGATTGTTTTCTGGAATCTCAGAGCTTCGCATAGTATTCCTGTCACGAAAGAGCAGGAAGGGGTGGCTATGGTATCAGGGTTTTCCAAGAATCAACTCAAGTTGTTCATGAGGGATCCTGAGGAAGCAGTGAATCCATTGGCAATCATGCAACTTGCAATCTCTGGCCCAGTTTTTGATGAGTTGGTTCTAGTAGATTGATTCGTCGACATGAATTTTCAAAAAGGTGTGGACCTTTATAAGATGTGTTGAGGAGACTGTCATATACAAAAGGGTTCTTTGTTTTCTGGTTGTGATTAATATGGATACCATAATTTTTCTTAGCAATTTTACCTCAAGTTAATTGGCAAAAGAGAGGATACTATTTCGAGTAATTGAGATGATGAAAATGACATCAAATTACTGTTTTACCATTAATAATTGCTCCTCTGAAGACTTGTGTTCAAATTTGAAAATACAGGTTTCTCTTCATTGGCTTAGCTGAAAACATTGGTTCAGAATCAGAATACTCTATGTTTCCTTCCATCACTATACTGTAACGCCTCAATCTCAACTTTGCATTGTCAAGCAATATGGTATAGAGCCCGTCCTGCGCTCTTCTTTTCAAATGCTATCTTGTAGGCACATTCTAAACAAGGTACAGTTTTTTTGGTGTGGAACTCATTCTATTTCTACTCAGCTTGATATTCATTATTGGTAAGATCCATACATTCTGGACGGCTACCCTCTGCTAGGACTGCAGCTTCCTTGCTTCTGAAGTTGCAAGCCTTTCTAGGGATTCTTGCAGGTGGATGTTTGGCTTAAGTTGCTGAGTTGGAGAGTTCCAGCCCAAGATTTGGTATACGACTATCATTTTCGAGGAAATTAAAGACTTTCACTAGATATCTCCATTGGGAATGGTGGTCTTGCACGACCAAAATGGCGAACATCTCACATAAACATTGTTTGCTAGATGAGATCTGGTTTTGTGAGTTGCAATACTTTTGATCCGATCAAACAATTCCTCCATCTTAGCACACCATATTGCTGAATAAGGTCATCTTTTTTCATATCTTCTTGCTTATTGATTTGCTTGTTTACACTTTGTGTTATGCATCATTACGCAATCTCCCTTTGTTATTGCCCAAGGCATTTTTTTTTATGCTTGCAACAATAAGCAATTTCTCATTGTGTTCTATACAACTAGTTTTTATGCTGCAATCCCCCATCGGTATAGATAACACCTCAGATACATGGTGGTTATCTAGTGCATATTAGATGCAATCTTATGCGTGTTATGCCCCATTGAGAGAACATTAGCTCAATCCTTACGTTGAATCATTATATGGGTTACTGTCATTCTAAGGAAGAGGGTTTCCTCATGAGAAATCGTACCTATGAGTAAAACACAGAATAACATCCAATACCGAAGGTGTGTCCAGCATTGGCGCGCTTAAGTAGGGGTGTGAGTCTATATGGTCTTTTGATGTAAGACAAATCATTCAGAGCCTAATAACAAACTATCTTTTTGAAATAAATCCAACGTCAAATATGATACCTCCATCTAAAATATCACTATCAATCATGCCATGCAAGTGTACATAATCATTTCAAACTGCTTCAACCTCTACAATAAGACCTACATGTATGCTTGATAATGTTGGGCATATTCTTGGGCCCTAACCCCAGTGATAGAGGAATCAGAGGTGCCTTGACATGCATGTCAACGACTTCGACACACAGTCCCCGCACCATAGGCAGACATAGCATCGAGGCTTCTTCTAAAAGAGTACGTAGATGCAATCCCATTCGCAGACCAGATGATACTGGCAAGATCGGCGGGGATGTAAAAGGAGGCAAGAGAAAAAACACACGCAACAAGCATGATCCATCAGACTCGGTGCGGGTACAACCACCTAGCTGCAAGCCGTGTTATTCCATCATCACAGGCAGGCAGCAAGGCACAATACCAACCAGATCTTTCAAGGCAAGGTCAGCAGTATGCAGGAACATTCCTCGACTAAAGAAACGAAGATGGGCGCCAAACTTCAGGAATTGGAAGATAGGGCAAACAGACAGGATCAGGAGGCACGAGAGCTACGGGCCGCAGTCACTCAGCAGGGCAAAGGCCTGTATGCAGAGGCTCATGAGCAGATACAACAATGCGTGCGTGAATTGGCATAGCAAGACAGGCTCTAGCAAGAGCTCAGGTCTCAACTGCAAGGGGAGAAAGACCACTCAGCAAGCTGCAGCAGCTACTCTAGCTCATGCAAATGCTACCCCTTCCTGACGGCAACCATCGGCTCAGTGAAATCAGTAAGCACCTCCCAACAAATAGCCAACAACATGTGCGACGACAGGGAACATTGCCTTGAGGCTCAGCAAGCAACATGAGCAGAGTTGCAGGAGACACAATGTGGTGGTTCGAGGCCTCCCTGTAGTAGAGTGGGAGCACCTCATGGAGCAGCTACACACAATGGTCCTGTCACACATGAGGTTCTATGTCCTCGTACACATTGTCCAGGCTAGCCATCGTCAAATTCACATTTGCGGATGCACTGATAAGAGATGCCATACTGCGCCAGGCGGTGAAGCTGAAGGGCACCTCAATGTATATCGATCATGACCTCACCCCTCGGCAACAGGAGCAACATAGAAGGGAGGTAGCTCATATGCAGACCATCAGTTGCATCGGAGGCGCAGCAATCCTGGTCCAAGACAAAGTGCGATTGTTTAGGCAACCCAATCCTGAGGTTAGAGATGCAATGCGCAGAGCTGCTCAAACCCCTCGAGCTACTCAAATTCCTCGGGGAGCTACTGCCATGACTACTACTAGGCTCCCAGAGCTGATGTTACACCCACTGTCGAAGTCGATGCTGATGTTACCATTCCTGCCTCGTCTATTTCTACCCAGCATGCGACTGCCTCTTCTCCCATTGTGCGTCTGACACCCTTGGGGTGTTGCTACTGTTTCCACAGTTGCACAGATACAACCGTTACCTCTGAGTTTGAATGCAGGCCTGCAATGATGACAACCTTTTTTGGCAGCATGCTACTTTCTGTACGCATAATCCAACTTCTACCACTACAATACATATGTCGATAGAGAAAACATTTGCAACCAGCAGGAAATATCAATGCAGATCAATGAGTACAATACTTGCGCCAGCTTTATGATCCCCCTGGGGTCCGAGGGGAGGTACCTCCGCAAAGGGTCTCGGCCTTGAAATCACAGAGGCGGATGTCACTCAGGGCCTGCAGCGTCTTGCCATTGGCAAGGTGGCAGAATATGATGGCATGCAAGCAGAGTTGCTCAAATGGGCAGGACCGCCAATAGTGCCCATCTTGATTGCACTATTCAACGAGGCATTAAAGGAAGCATTTCCCCAACAGTGGACCACTAGCAGAGTAGTTCCCATCTATAAGGTAGGCAACTAGAGAACAATCATGGTCAGTTCACTTTTTGCAAAATTGATGGCCAAAATCCTTGAACAACTATTGATGATGTGGGCGGAGGAGACAGAAGTGCGAGCGCTCACACAGGCAGTATCGAGCCACGACACTCCATCATTGACCACATAGTCACACTTCGAACCTTGGTTGACGACAACAAGAACTGCATCCAGGATCTCCACTATTGCTTCGTCGACTTTGCAAATGCTTTTGACACTATGTCTCGAGAAAAGTTGTGAGAAAGACTAAAACAATTAGCCTTTGATCATTTGCAACTATTAGTTGTCCTTTTTGTCACTTCCTTTGTGAAATTATCCTCCAAGCTGCATTAATACTGATGAAGGAGATCATTCTATTCTATTAACAATGATGAAGTAGACAACTTGAATGTGCCAGAATTACAACCAAATGAATCTCTTAGACTTCGAAGTTCAAAGGAGCCATTGAATTAGTTCCATACCTTTGGATGGTTCATGGTTGTGATTGGTGGGCACTCAATTAACATTACTAACCAATATTATGCTCGTAACCAACCAACATAAGCACAATAAATCCTGAAGTTTTAACTTCTAAGCTACTCCTGGATGTTCTTAACCACACTAGTAAGCTTGAAATATTGTGATGCATGCCTCACAAAGCTAAGAGAAGACTCGCCCCTTTGACTACAAAATAGATTGCAGTGGTAGCTATGTAGTTATCATGGATGAACAAGAAACAATTTCAACCCAATAAATAGACCAACCATTTTATCTAGAATATAATATCACCTTCGGCAATGACAAATTATTAAAATCTGCTCTCTCTTTTCCACGGCGGATGTTGTGGATGTGATTCCACTAGATAGACGAAAGTCAACAACGTACGTGACAAAAATGCTCAGCTAATTGGATACATGACAAAATCTGAAGCTGGAAGTTAGATCGTATTAAAACTAGTGAGGAGATTCCCCACATTCAATTCCCTATCATGGTAGTTAAAACTCATTGCCAACCTGACTACCCTATGTACAATTTTACCACCAGTTATGCATGTCATCCTTTTAATGGCTTAGAAGCGATAACCCAACTAGTAGAATTTGAGCCTAAACTTAGCCTTAATAACTCCGCTAACATACCACTATTAAGCCTCACACCATACAACTAAATAATGGCATAAAACCCATTAGCCCAGCGCCCAGGCCCAGCGCCCAGGCCATGCTCATGTAACTCCGTACCAGGGAGTTAGCATCAAGATACAGAATCGGATCTGGTTCCGCTCTACTCCGAAGTTACCAGCCCAAGCCTCGGGCCAGCAAGGATTTCCATCCACAGCATCGGCCATAGGTACCAGGTTCTGGATTGCTTTGAATTATTTTGGACTGTTTTGTGTCCCAGTATTGCTCTTAGCATCGCGCCCTCACTGCCCTTGCATAAACCCCCTTGATTTGCCCCTTTCTGGCTTTCTCTTTCTAGGGTTTACAATCTCTCTCTAGACCCAAAACCCCCAAACCCCCAAAAGGTGCTCTGCCTGCCTTTCTGAGTCCCCAAATTGGATTCTAAGCACCCTTTAGGCAGCCAGAGACCCCTTAAACTTTGGCACCCCCAAAACCCCATTTGTCTTCCCTTGGCTTGTCTCTGCTTTGCCCTGGTTCCTGGCTCCTTTACCGTTGCCTTGTTCTCAGCATGGCACGTAAGATCAAACGTATGGCCCGGGAGACCCGTAAGGAGAAGAATCTCATTCGCCTGCCTGAGCCAGTTCTGTCCCGGCCCTATGACCCCACGATTGCGCCCTATCTTCAGGCAGCCCCATCATTCGGGCCTCGGCCCTATCTTGGCGAACTTCGGACATGCCCCGGACCGCAAACCGCTCGAACCATCTTTAGCTGCAGCCTTGAATAGGATGGATGCTCTGATCCATTGTTTGCCTCCACATTTGTTGTTGGGATCCGCACGATCCAATCCACAGTCACACTCACAGGCACATCGGCTCGCTTGCCTTGGGAAGGGGTCCGGCTTCTAGAATCTTTGCTACGGTCGGCGGGAGCTGATTCATCTGCGACGGCGGTTACTACCCGCATTCCTCCCACGGGGGTAGCGCCTGAGCATGTGGATCTTTGCGTCCCCTAGCCGATGATACCACACCCGTGCCCACACGGCCATCATCAGGGTTGTTTGCCCACCGCAGTCCCGCTTTTCGCCGGACTGACCGGGCCACGGCGCACCATTAGCCCCGAACTGAACCGTTGTGGGTTTAGAGGAAGCAAGCGACACTCCCCGGGGGCGGTTGAGGTGACCCGCTTTTTGGAGGTGATGCGTCGCAGGCGATGGCATTCTCTCGGCTTGTCGAGTTGGAGCAAAGCTGGCCCCGACCGCCCCCGCCATTTGCTAGTCGGGCCAGGGGATGCTTTATCTAGGCCGCATCCTCCTCGCCATGGCAATCACTTGCAAGGGACCTCCTTCTCCGTCCGGGAAGATCTACCCCAAAGACTCTCATCGGCGGAAGGATGAATTATGTCGAGTCCGCGAGGCTCGTCTGCACCGGAAGTGGGCTGTGTATAGAGGCGGCCAGGCTATCATTCGGGATCACTGGCCACTTGATCCATGGGCAGTGTCTGTGTAGCTGATTTGACTTCGACATCTGCTAGGGCTTAGACCCTCTTGTTTTGTTTTATTTTGGTAGTGTGATTTGCTACGGGGCTTAGTCCCCCGAGTTCTCTGTACTGGGGCTAGTCCCCACGTTTGATTCTGGCTTCGGCCTTTTTGGTTTGGTCACGGGGCTTGGTCCCCGAGTTTCAGTCTGGGCTTTTGCCCTCTCTTCTGTATTGGGTCCCATAACCCGATTGGGTTCCGCGGACGTTAAAAATTTCTTCCTTCCTTCCTTCCATCATGTGGCAAGCCAAGTCTAGCCTTAATTTTGGAGATCCCCTATTTTAGACAAAAGTATACTTGAGTGTGATATGGATGGAGAGAAAAAAAAAATAGCAAATTACGTCATTTTAAAGATGATTGTGGTATTTTATATGATGATAAAGTGAATGTTTAATACGAGTGCCTATATATTGACATATGTCGCCATGCATGTAATAAAGGAAAGGTGGTCCTATAAGTCTAAAAGTTAGTTTGTTAGTCATCTATCTATCTATCTACCTATATACCTTAAAGCTTTGTATGAATATCCAATTCTCAAGATATTAGATACAATAGTTGTGCATCTTGCTTTTTGTTATCTCTCTTATTTGCAATATTGGGTAGGATTCGGGTTGCATCCCATGCTTAGATTGTCAGCAATTAGGCAAAGCTCACCACATGGCAAATTTGTAAATGACTGGCCTACTTTTAAAAGGCTTTAGAACGAGTGGCAAATTCATGTGCATACACCTACAAGGTAATCTTAGGGACCCATAAAGTGATGTGCTTCAAATATCTATTTAGAGTAAAATACTATAATAAAATAAGATAGATTTTTTAACATCCACTAAGACCAATAGGCCATGGGACAATACAACGGGAAAATGCTTTTTTTAGCAATTATTTCTAAGACTTTATATGTTCGCCTCGACATTGTGCTCTTAATAATTTCTCTAAAATTCCACGTGTCATAATCCGAACCAAGAGCTTATTACGTCACGTAATTCATTGGCAGGGCACATTACGTCCTCGTAGGGTTTCTTGGCAGCGCCGCTCTCAGTTGCCTCAGCTGGCACCGCCACCTCAAAACCCTACGGGGCGTAATAGTGCACCGCCAGTGAATACGTAGTACATTATTTCAATAACTAGTTATAAGTTTATTGTTAGCTCCCTTACACCCCGGCTGGAATATGCAAGTTGCAATAATATAAACTAAGATTGTGTGGAAGGGGGTTTGGTTAAAATTAGTCCTCCAATAGTATGCTCGCTTATCTGGCAAGTAGTCCATAGAGCCCTACAGGTGAATACAAAAGTTACAAAGTACAAAGAAGAGGTGTGCCCATTGTGCCCTGCGTGCAAAACGAATGATGAAACCTTGGGACACTGTCTGGTAGAATGTAGTGACGTACATTTGATGTGGAATACTAGGGACCAATTAGATCCTCTTAGGCATTAATCCAATGGAAGGGGTACACTCTAAATGCATTGCTTTTCAGATAGTCAGGACATGGACGTTATGGATCATATGGAAAAGAAGAAGAAAATTAATTGTCTTCCGTGAAGAATACACCTCAGGCACCCAATTGATGTATCCTCTGGAGAGGAGTTTAAGAAACTACAAATGCATACCTGAGTGTGATGCTACTTTAAAAGAGGTAGTTTGAGGGACTTTTATAACGCCCAGAGGTGTTTAAAATCATATAAAAGGTTGAAGGTCGACTCTGTAGCTACCCCCTCTTCAAACTTGTGTAGGAGGGTGTCTATTTGCTATGTAGTCATATAACATTTACTCAATATTAATATAATTCTTTATCCATCAAAATAATAATAATACTAAATTTACTGTTATGTAAAGATTAAACATCTCATGGCTTGGTATTTCTGTGGTTTTTCATATGAAGGATAATTATAATCACTAACTTGTTTATTTGACTTTTGGCATTTATAATACTTCTTCCCACTAGTCCAATGCTTTAAGGGGGCGTATTCCGTTAAATTTTAGGTTTGGACCTTCATGAGGACATGATGAATTGAGGGCATGATCCATAAAAAGGATACGTTGTGGTTTGTGCATCACATAGACCAATTGGTCTCTAGTGGATGTTGGAAAAATTCTCCTCCTTCTCCTTTCATTCTACATATAGATAAATGAGGTCTCTTAGTAGTTCTTAAAAGTACATTCCATTCTTACAGGTTGCAGTTTTTGCATCCAAATCTATAATACCCTACCTCGATTCAATTAGTGTCTAAATTATTATGCAATTCATAAACAAAAGAGCAATTCAAATCCCCAAAAACTAATGAATGCATGAATGTAAGCCTAATGATGTAGCAAAGTTCCAGCTTGTAGTAGGCCAAGACAAGTATTGTTTCATCTTTAGAACCAATGTCTCACAAATAGCAATGAGTTTATGGTTTCTTAATCCTTAGAGAAAAACAGTTTCTGGAGATAATGATGATGCCATCAAGTTTTAAAGAGGAATAATTTTGAATATATGATAATAGATGGGATATCCTTATCCAAGGACGTGTGTTTGAACATTCTTTGCATCAAAAACTTTTACTTTTGCACTCGAAATCATAATACCAAATGATGCATATTGATGTCAGATTTGTTTCTTATAATGATACATTATTTCAATATATTGGTGGTTGTATGTTAACATCTCATTCTTTATGCAACAAATGTTTGAAGAGCATGCTCATGTGGATGAGTTCTTGACGGGGTCCAATAATTGAACAACAAAACACTTAAAGGGTCCTTCAAGGACATGCTCCCAATTCATGATCAAAAGCTAGTTAGTTCAATACGTTCTATTCTAGTTTGTTATGGGGAATAGTAATTCATGCATTTTTGAACGAAATGGCTCTACTTCTAACAACCCTTTTTAAAAACTATACGAATGACTGAGCAATTGGTTTTGACTTAAATCGAGATATGTAGCATGACTTAAGTAGTAGGCCCTACAGTTACTTCTCTTGTCGCCAAGAAAGATATGTCCATTTATGTAAGACCCCATAGCTCCTTCGCTCATGTGACGCTCCCAGAGTCTATACGATGCTCCCATCGTATAAACACGGGAATTCCCCTCCCATGGCGACTACATGGTAAGGCCCTCCATCGGACTCGGACCACTTGGGATGGCCAAGTGTCCGGCGAGGAACACGGAGGTGTCATTCGTCCCACGTCCTCTATGGGAAATCCTATACAGCGGAAGCATACATATACGTTAGCATATAATAATCATGCAAAAATAATATACCACTACGAAGGGTGGCCCATCCATCATCATCACGGAAAAGACAATACATCCATAATAACACGAAATAACACCATGACAAGGCACTACCCCGGGCTCAGACTCCAAGGGATCAACTGACAGCCAGGGCATCAAGATATCAACAGACGGAGGTATAACATGGCGTTGGCTGGCATAAGACAATGGCTAGGGTAGTCCACTCCATCCGCCCCTCCTGTGCACACTTTGTAGATAGGCTGAATCATGCTATGACGTGCTTGTAGCCCTCCGGAGACGCAATCCCAAGGAATCACCCTTCGGGACTACTCTGGGTTACATCTCCCCGGTCCGATGAGGCAGGTCAGAGAGGCATCTCCTCCCCGAGCATGACGGACCCCTGGGTGTGCTAGAGAACACGTGCCCTCTCAGTGACCCCCCCATCCATCCGTACCTGACTTACTCCCCTAAATCTAAAGGCTGGCTCATCAGCCCGTTCGAGCCTAGGGCGGCCATATAGGCTCCTACCCTCCGTCCCAGAGAGTGTCAGACCCATACCCGGCCCACACACAGTGATTGGCTATAAGCCTATCACATTATAGGACTCCTGTAGCTGCGCTAGGCAAGACCCCACCCCCGATTCACCATCATACTCGTTATTTGGTGCTGAACCACATCATAGCATCCACAGCCAGATTGGCTCTTGTGCACAGGCTGCATTTATTGGGTATTAAGGGATCTAGCTAGAGACATCTCTACTGCTAAGAGGCTTTTAGGTCTCTACCCTCCCCTTAATTTCCAATACAGGGAAGAAGCAGAAAGAAAGAATATAACACCATCTAAGTATCCAGAACAACATACAAAAGAGAATTTAATCATTCCATCTATTCAAAGAAGTGTCAGCAGAATAGAAGCTATCTAATGACTAACCAGTCTCTTGGTTGGAGCCGTTGTCACGGAAGGCATCCATAGTTCGAGGCTTGTTGGTAGGTGTTGGCAAAAACGGGTGTAAGCTAGTGGCTGCTACTCCTCTTCACTCCCAAATTCGAATTTGGGGATGAATTGGGAGGTAGGACCCTATTCCATGACCCAAAATGGCAAGTCCCTCCTGGTCAATCGATTTGGGCCAGGTGGCACCCCCTCATTTGTGACAATTACTTAATTGGACCATATTAGTATAATTAAGTTAATTATGCCACTAAAATCCATAATTATCTATTGGTTTTATTAGCATAGCTAATAAAATCCATTGTAGGCGAACTCTGACTTGGGCCCTTAGGCCTACTATGTACTGGTGACATGTCATGATATGCATACGTATACCGTATAGATACATGGAACGTCACATTCTCCCCCCCTTGGATTAATGTTGTCCTCAGCATTAGAGTTAGTGGAGAGTAACTATGGAAAAGTTAACTTTGATTTATTGAAACGTCAAAGGGTTACATATCGGGGTAGGAGGACAAGAAGACATTTTCCAACATAAGCAATAAGAGATTACATTCAAAAGTACATTTCAAACACAATTTTTCAAAAACACAAGTTGGCCTACGAAGTGAGGCCTTGATTCTTCTGCAGCTTATCAGTACGCTCTACTGGCCTGCAGAAGTGAATACATTAGTGTTTAAGAAATAAGTTAAGTAATGTGGTTGAAGGGACCACCCCCTTAAATAAATAAAAATATGAATGCAAAAATCCTATCATGCCTAAGGCTTGCATGTCGTCTCGGCGTAAGGAGTGGCAATATTCCCATAATAGCCGTAGACGAATGCGTCCCATCATGAATGCCTATATGCCCAATTGCCCATCTAAGATGCATGTAACCCAACCCCTAAAATGATCCCTGTGGGATCTCGCTCATATGACCCATGGCCATGTCGCACTAAAAGAAACATTGCTTACCATCAGGGTTGGAGCTGATTGCATCTTGAATGGTTCGGCCCTGGCATTCCTTCATAAAGTCCGGGTAAGTCTTATCCAAATCCGCTTTAAGAACCCATGTTGCGTCCTCTTTGGGCAAGTGTTTCCACTTAACCAAGTATTGCAAAATTTGAGTTCCACGGGTTTGCTTATAGGCACGATCAGCTTCCGGGACAATCTCCAATTGATCCTCAGTCATCTCTAGAAGTGTGGGTGTGTCAAGAATCTCTTCTGGATCCGGAAGATGCTTCTTGAGAAGACTTGCATGGAAAACTTTATGGACCTTTAAATGTGGGGGTAGATCCAACCGGTAGGCCTGAGAACCTATCCTTATGGTTCTGGTTGTCAAGATGGCTAGTTTGGAAATCTTGTATAGATAGTTATAGTATTGACATAGAAGAAAATGCCATTATCCTATACAATGACTCTATTTGGAGATTAAAGTTTTGTGCATGTTCTTGTAAGCAGTCTTTTGTATATGTTTTATATCCAAAGTTATAACTGAAGTAGGATTTGGAGGATTTGAAAGATTCTCATATTTCTCAAGGGCAAAAGTAAGTGCTTTTCAGAACACACAAATTTGGTCAAGGATTGAGTAAATAGAGAAAGATCTTAAACATTTGGTCAAGATATATTGAGAAATAACTTGAGCTATATTGGATATATAATAGGATATATCGACATTGTAAATGGTGATTGGAATAGCCATATCCTTGGTGGTAGGGAGCAGCCGTGGCAGACATAAGGACATACTTGAGCTGAGGTGGAAGGAAATGTTACAGCAAGGGGAAATGCCACATTTGGAATTATATAATTTGATAGCAAAGTACTACAACAATATGCCCAAGAAGTTGGGGCTACTGTCTATATACTTGTGCTCTCTTATCGAGTCTTTTGAGGGATATATTAGAAGAATGTTAATTTCATCACAATCTACCAAGGAAAGTAAAAATCTGTTGGAGATTGCATCATGGGATTCTTGGTAGTGAATCTCCATGCCATAAAGAATCGAGTGAAGATTCCAAAAGTGGTGGTATCTTGTGAAATGGAAATTTCTCTTCTTAGATACCTTGGTTTAAGTGGCAGATGGTATGCTGGACCAATTTTGGTGGATGAACCCAGAATAGTTCAATAACAACTCTAGTGTTAACCTCCTAAATATTATGACACAATGTTTACACAAAACATTTAACTAAATTCCTATATTCCTCGTGGTGCTTCTCTAGTTTCCTGATTCTCCTCAAGATTGGCTTGCCTGACCCTTTATCCCAGGGGGTGTCACCTTATATAATCCATATATAATATATGCGTGGCTCGGATGGAGTTTTTTCATCCACTTCCATATCGTATACATGTGCACAAAATAAGGTTTTTTCAAATTTGAATTTGTATTATCCGAAATGGTCCCGCCCATCTAGGTGCAAGCTTCTTACAGTTGCAATCTTGAGTTTGGCTTGCTTCACCTTGATCTTTAGCCAGATGGACTCACTGACCTGAAACTCCTGGGGAGTACGGTGTCGATCAGCTAGACTCTTTTGCCGAGCTCTTGCGGCTATCAGGTATGCTCGAACTTCCTCGACTAGCGCTTGCATGTCTGTAAGCAATTGCTGAGAAATCCACCTTGGATACTGGATTATGCCACGTGTCTGGCGTGAGGCATTGATAGCCGTAATTTATCATGAAAGGAGACATCCTTGAGGACTCCTGTCTAGTACTGTTGTAGGCAAACTCCACCAAATGAATGTAGTCTGCCCATTTGTTTGTTCCAGACATAGTTACGTAGCTTTCCAAGTAAATAATGCCGCCAAATGCGCAAGGCACGCACAACGGCGAGCAATTCTTGGTCATGTGTAGGGTACCGCTATTCTGCGTCATTCATCTTTCGGGAATCATAAGCGATTGCATTAAGACTCCCCCGGTAGCAATTTTACTATAGCATCTGTGGCAACCCACTTATCCTTTTGAGAATCTGGCATTGTAAGAACAGGAGCTGTTGTCAAAGCATCCTTTAATGCTTGAAATCCGGTCTGTACCTTGTCTTTTCAATGTGCCATCCAATCCCTAACCTTCTCATGTTTAATCAGGTCGGTTAAAGGTGCGGCGAGCTTGGCAAAGTCCTTGACAAATTTACGGTAATAACCGGCCAAGCCCTGAAAGCTGCGGACCTCAGACACATTGGTTGGAATTGGCCAGTCCTTGACTGCTTCAATTTTATCTGGGTCGGTGGCTATTCCATCCGCAGACACAATATGTCCCAGGTAATCAACCTTGGTGGTGGCAAAGCGACACTTAGAGAACTTGGCATATAATTGATGGAGCCTCAATTTCTGTAAGGCCAACTGAAGATGTCGTTCATGATCCTCTAAGGTCTTACTGTATATGAGGATATCATCGAAGAATATAATGACAAAATCGTCAAGGTACTCGTAGAAGACATCATTCATGAGCCTCATGAAGGTGGCCGGAGCATTAGTCAGGCCAAATGGCATCATTGTGAACTCATAATGCCCATAACGTGTCCGGAAAGCGGACTTATGGATGTCATCCTCCTTAATCCTTATATGGTGATACCCCGACCGAAGATCAATCTTCGCAAAATACTTAGCCCCTTGCAATTGATCCATAGGATCATCAGCCCGCGGTAAAGCATACCGATTCTTAATCATATGCTTGTCTAATTGGCGGTAATCAATGCACATTCTCAGGGTGCCATCCTTTTTCTTAACGAAGAGTATCGGGGCTCCAAAAGGTGAAACACTAGGCCTAATGAAGCCTAGTTTGAGGAGTTCCTGCAACTGCTTCTTAAGCTCGGTCAATTCAAGAATACTCATCCGATATGGGGCCTTACTGGTAGGCTTAGTGCCTGGTTCCCAGGTGATTTCATATTCCACCCCTCTGAAAGGTGGCAGGCGATGGATTTCATTGGGAAAAAGATCATGATATTCCCGAAGAACTACGGCTATTGCCGGAGGCAAGGCATCAAGGACTTCGTCCTGTTTGGACTTAGCTTCCACTGAAGCAAGTCGAATCATGCCCGTGACCTGCGATTTTCTGAGAGCCCTACGCAACTGGCGTAACGAAATACATTGCATAATAGGAATAATCAGCTTACTTGCTATAGTGATTCGGGCTCCATTGGCTGCATTGAAGGTGACCTCCCGTTTCTCACAGTCAATGTTAGCCTTGGCAACGGCCAGGAATTCCATTCCCACAATGAGATCATAATGGCCAATATCCATTATTTCCGCTCCTAGAGCAACAGGTGCTCCTGGCAGCTGAACATTCAAATTGATACGGCGACCACGGGTGTGGCGTGGCTTAGACTTCAAAGGGGTGATCTGTAAGGCTTCTGCCATTCTAGGAGATGCAAAGTTATGCGTGCTACCAGTGTCCATAAGAATGACAAAGGGTTTACACCTACTTGACCAACTGTAGAAATGACAGATGGCTGGTGGTTGGGTTGACCTGTTTCAATGACAGCATAGATATGAGACTCACCTGTTATATAGTCAGGCGCTTCCTCCTCATCAGTATTGTCCGAGTGGTTTGGTCCCCTGCACCTTCCAAATCCATGTCCGCAAGGGCGGCCTGCACGGTCTGGTTAATGTAAGGGCATTCTTACATACGGTGGCCCGGGCGGAAACACCGATAGCAAGCCTTGTCCTTGCGTAACTGTTCACGAGCCTCCCTAGGGATAGCTTGGAGTATATCTCTGAAAGCTCCCGCAGTATTGGTAGATTTCTCCGGCACATTAAAGGAAACTTTCTTCTCGGTTTTCTGGTATCCAGTAGAGGCGGGAGGCCCTGGACTAGGTGAGCGCCCCCTGTACGGTGTATACCCCTTGTTCTGAGTGAACGAAGACGGTTGTGGCAGCTGGTACTTCGGGGTGTCTTCTTCTAGGCTAAGTGCTTTAGCCTCTGCTTCTGCAACAGTCTTATGGTCAATTGCTCGAACCATTTTCCTTAAGGTAGGGGATAAGCCCTCTATATACCCTTCAACTGCCCTATGCTCATTTATCCCTGGGACGTATAAGCGTAGCCTCATGAACTCATCCGTATAAGACTGGACGGACATGTTTTTCTGTTCCAGGTGGTAGAAGGTTTGGATCTATTGGCAACGATGAGCTCTAGGCACATAATGTGACTTGAAGGCTTTAGCAAAGACCTTATAGCAGCATCTTCCCCTCGTGAGCCCATGGGAGCGGGCATATCCCTTCCACCATATACGCGCTGACCCTGTAAGATTGGTGGTGGCCACTTTTCCAATATCTTTCTCAGTCATTCCGTATGACTTACCGAATTCTGCATTTCATCCAACCATGATTCTGCATCAACTCCGGACCTGGTTTTCCCTGAAAATTGTGCCAATTTTCGGTTCTTCCAAATGCAAGTGATGGCCGAATCAACTGTCTTCTGATAATCCTTTTTGTTAGTCTTGGCATGGTCGGCCTCGTCCTCAGAGGAGTCAAAAGAGTCAGAAGACTCCGAGGCAGCATCCGAAGAAGAACTAGGGCGTGCCCTCTTAGATCGACTTACTGTGGCAGGCACAGGTGCAGGTGCGGGTGGCGGCGGTTGCAGATTCTATGGAGCAGGAATCTCAGGTCCGTACTCGTGTGGCATTTGAGGTGGATTGATTTGCAGTACATAGGCCTAGAGCTCAGTAAGTTGACGCTTCATGATAGTGAGCTCTTGCTCGGGGGTAAGACGGCCCGGTTGCACGGGTGTCGCCCAAGGGCAGCAGCTAATGGGGCTGCCGTAAGGAGCTTCGTGCTCATCCAGGCAGTAAGGGCGAAGTTCCGACGCACCAACACATAAGTGAGGATGCGATACGGAAGCTTCTTGTGGCCCGCCGGGGTGGACAAAGCACGGAGGCTCCACCACGATGCTTCGGCTTTTGGGACCAGGTCTCGTGCCATAAAAAGGACCTGCCCTTGCCGGAAGGCTGATAGGAAGAAGCGTGTGAGGTGATTCCCCAACGATTTACCCTGCGGCGTAACTGAAATAGCTACCTCCTTATCGAGGTCCATAGAGACCTCTTCCTCCCTGAGCTCTTCCTTTTCCTCTTTAAGATGAGTGAGGTTGGGATAGAGGTCTTCCCCTTCTTCATCTGTTACGGAAGGAATGTCGACCATATTGATGTTTGGGACGTGCGGTCCCATGGCCGTAAAGGCTTCCGGAGGAGGCTGAGATGGAGGATCTTGAAGTACAAGATCTCTGAGCCGAAGAAGAGTGTCAGCCGGCTCTATAGTCTCCTGGTGGAACTGGAGCAGCTGCTGCACCTCTGGAGGAAGATCTACAGGTGTAAAATCAATGAAATCATCCATGCAATATTCGGCCAGTTCGTAGAGCACTTGTACTTTCTCTCGTCCCTTCAAACCGGCCATTACATGGTATGTCCAAAGAATATCATCCAAGAGGAGGAACTCCTGACCTTGGTGATAGACAACCGGAAGGACATCCAATCTGGTCAAGCGTGCTCCCCGCTCCCAGTGTGGCGGCATTTCCTCAGCCAACTGCTTCCACCGGACGAAGTCATCCATCCCTATATGCTCGTCCTCTTCCTCATCTGAAGACTCAGGGACCTTGCCTTTCTCTGGGGGTTGGGGGGGGTAGCGAATCATCATGATTCGCATTAGAGAAATCCTCAAAATGGCTTGGCTCTATCGTTACTACCATATTGTCTTGTTGAGGATTCACTATAGCAGGTCATCAACAACCTAATCCATGTCTCCTCAATCTTTAGCCTCCTTTTTCAATCATTTGCACGAAATCCTTTAGCAGAATATAGCTTCAATCTGATATGTTCTAACTCTAGATAAATGGATGAGCATCGTAGTAATAACATAGAACATTTAAATCCGTTTTTTTTGCTGGAAGCAAGCGGGGAATACGCAAGATATGAGCAAACCCTTAGGATTTCCAAGCTGCGAAGTTTATTGGCAACAGCTTGGCAACACTAAGCGTATGTACGGTATGGTGTGCATTAACTCGAGGTACTACATGCTCAAGTATGAAATAAAGGAGGAGGTTAGCCCTCCCCTCCAGGGGATTATTTCAAATAACCCTAGGAGGTCGAAATGCCGAGAGGGCTATTTTCAATGATGCTTTAGAGGGGAGGGTTGACCTCCCTTAAACCTAGGTTTCGTTAGCTACCGCAAAAATTGGTTTATGACAAAACCAAGAAAGAATGGTAAACATGAACAAAATGACAAAACAAAACTTGGGTAATAGAGTGCATGCAAGAATATGGCCAAGTATAGCTCTGCGTATCTATTATGTGTTATTGTTAGCTTGTTAATGAGAATTTTTTTTTTAAGAGCTTGTGAAGGCAAGTTTGCCCTTAGCTTGGGAGAGCGGCCTTGTAAAGTGGTTTATTAAAAGAAAAGGCTTTATCCCAGCAACTACTAGGATGAAATGGGGCCAACTGGATCTAGAAGAGACAATCGAAATTAGTTTGAGCCTGCTTTGAATTTTTGCAATGTTTGGAAGAAAACGCCAGCATCAGTGTAAAGTCTGCTGGAAGAAACCATCAGCATCAGTGTAAGCCTATTCCAAAAGAGTTGGAGATCTAGAAGAGATTGTAATAATCGTCAAAATATTCTTCAAATTCAAAAAGCATCAGCATCAGAGTAAGCCTATTTCAAAAGAGTTGGAGATCTGGAAGAGATTGTAATAATCGTCAAAATATTCTTCAAAAAGTGAATATTCGAGAGGTTATGCATTATATAAGATTTAATCCAACGATAACCTAGGTTTAAGGCAGTAAAATTTCACCTCCTGTAAGGGGTGTGTATAGGGTGTGTTATGACTTGGGCTACTGATAAAAGTATGCATATATGGTAGGTAAAAGCAGCTAACATTGGTTTTTCTTGAAAGACTTTTAACACTGAAGCGGCGAGTTTTTCCATGACCATGAGACAAGGGGGCAGCATGACAATAGTATAATGGCAGAGCAGACTAGTTGGGAAATTGTCGGAGGGCCCACAGCATGAAATCTAACTGAGCCCAACATTATTTCAAAAACAACTCATAATAGACAGTACACAACTTGTATGTGAAAATTTTTCACTCCAAAATGGTCATTATTTCCAACACATTTACATAATGATTATGGCACTGTAACTATCCAATCCGTCCATTCACATTATTTATACTGATAAGCAAAAAGGATCAAACAAAAAGAAGCCAAAATAGCTGCTCCCAGCATGCCCTGGTTAGCTGCTAGCTACATTACAATGTTATTCAGTTCTCCTTGGACTTCAATCCATTCTAGAAATCCTGGAGATTAGCACCACCTTCTGTGCTTCAGGGTTTAATATACAGGAGTAACCCCTTGATCAATTCAAATCTTTGTAAACTTTCGGCTAGTACGTCCATTCAGTAGGTAGATTCTGTACTGGTGATGGCTGTTGATGAAGTTGAGAGCAGGTTAAAGGATGGTCTTGCCATTTAGGTGTTCTCCAATCTTCAGCTCCAGCAATGTTTTCTGCAATAATGAACAGAATTTAGAAGATTATCAGTGGAAAGCATAGACCAGTTTTAGAAAATGATCTATGCAAGAACATGGTCCAGTTCTAGAAAATGATCAAACTCTAGAGAATGCAAGAAAGAAAAGATGGCCTGCTGAAGATCAAGCACTAATCCAGAAGAAGATCTAACTTGACATACTAAGAAGAAGGGAAGCATACCAGAGTAAGCAAAATCAGATGGTGAAACAGGTGACACAGGAGATCTGATGTCATCCACATTCAAGTTCAACACTTGAACAATGCGCGAAGGAAGCAGAACAGTAGAGCAAGCTAAGCAGAGACAAAAGATAAGCAATATGTTAGAAAGAACAAGCATGAATTACACAAAGCAAAAGATGGATGAAAACAACAATGTGAAGTTATTACAAGTTTTCTTCTTCTCGTGGTTCGATCCTGCGCACTGAGGAAGGAAGACACCAGTGCCACTTGATTCGCGACCGGAGTTGGCGCCGCGAAGGAAGATGGCGCGCATGCCAGAACCAGCAGCATGGCCAGAAGAGGCAAATTGCCAATGAGGAAGAGGAGCAGCAGGGTGCTGAGGCGGTCTATGGCCAACAAGCCTGTTATGTATAACTCTGTTATTGCTGCCTACATATCTGTTATGGTTTTGATGCTGTGGTCTTCCTCGCCTATTTCCCCATATATTTTCCTCCTCCATTGTCCCATACTGCTGCACAAATTGCCAAATTTCACTCAGCAGCTTCTTTAAAAGACATAAAATGGCTTCTTTCATCACAACCAGAAACTTGGCTCTGTGTCACCCAGAAGATACAAAATGGCTTTTGCCTTGTTACCTTCAGCCAGAACAAAAAACCAGTTTCAATAATGTCTAAAACAGCAGAAACTGGTTCGACTACTGTGATCCCTGACAAGAATTACTTGCAAGGAACACGTTGGCTTCAATTCGGGCAAAAAAGTTCTAAATATTTTACAGTAAAAGAAAATAAATTTTCATAAAATCTAGATCCCGTAAAGGAAAAGGCATGTTCGATCCAGTCAACAAAATAAGAACCCGGTTGGGTCTAATTTAGCAGGAAAAATCCTTGCTCTGAAGGTCAAGAATCAAGCTGAGCGTAATCAATAGATGAAAAGCACGAAATATTCTGTTAGAAAGGTCAAAAACATGATAAAATCATGTCGGAAGATGAAAAACCAAAACAGAGGATATACCTGTTGATTAGAGAAAAATTTCTGCTCGCAGTCTCTGGTTCTAACATTTTGCTGGGCGTAGATTTGGGATTTCTCCTTGGAAGCTGGATTAATCCTGGTAGAGCAGTGGCGGTTAGCAAAAAGAGGCGCAGATTGAGGCTGCATTGCCGGAGCAGCTTGCCTTCGGCAACAATCCTGCCATGCTTCCATTTTCAACCTAACCATATCCCTCGCCGCTGCAGCATGAATCAATCCCCAAGCTTCTTCCTCTTGCTCCTCAAATCCCGAATATGCCACATTTCCTTTCACTGCCTGCTTCGGACTTGCGCCCCACTGCCCACATTTTGAAAAAGAACCAAAGATCAATAAAGAAAACTGCAGAAACCGCCTAAAACCTCAAGAACTGGGGTTTCTTTTTATGATTCGAGCAGGAAAATAAGAACCCACCTCGTTGTTAAACATATGGGTCTTCTCCGGTAGTAAATCTGAGGCAAAGATCTGCATTCTTTTGTACGTAGATGCCGGATTATCTTCTGGGTCATCGAGCATAGAATGGGCCATTTGCTCTGCAAGGCCTGAGACAAAATCATCTTCTTCATTTCGTTCCAAGGACAACTCGGACCACAGGCTTGAACCCAAACAAGATTCTAAGGAGTCGAAACCCATCTGAGAATAACGCTGTTGCACTTCCATAGCTCCAGACATGGTGGTCCGTTCGCTACAGCATTATGAAACGAAAAAAAAAAGAAGCCAAGACACAAGAATATGGACCACGACAGAAGGATATGGACGCTGTGGCAAAGGAAAATTGCTCCAGATCTATAAAAAGGAGCAACCGGAGCTCGAATGCGAAATGAAGAAGGGAGGAAGAAAAAAACGAGACGGGCTATGGAGCTTGATCCGACATAACAGTCGAAAAGAGATGGATAAGCGGACTGTAAATGCTAGGCAGGTGCACGGAACAACAAACTGATAACAGCGGCAGAGCAAGCTTTTTTAAAAGGTTTGGGTTAGTGGGGGTTTGCTGGAGAAGGAAAAATTAGACAGAAACAGTTTCTGCAGAAACAGAAAGGTTTTGATTCCGGCACCGCTATGCCCCAGTGATATGGTGTGTCAAGACAGGATTAGATAGACGGAAAGACACCATATCCACACGGATCTGCGGCAAAAAAAATTTGCCTCCAGTTTTGGGATCTGTATAGAATAGGACCCCACATCTAACCTTTAGCTGCTAAAAATCAAGCGGATTGAAGCGTGATACAGAGCTAAAGCCTGAATCCGGTACAACTAGCACAGAGGACTGGGTGAAGCAGGTACAACGGAGCTTTGTTAGGTCTGTTAGCTCTGCGCAGGGAAAAAAAAATTCTGTCCAGATACAGATTTGGGTTGTTGGTTTTGGTCCAAGACTTCGCCGGAGTTGTCTATGGCGACCCAAAACCAAATGAAGAATAAGAACCCAAATGCAGCGGATGCCCTAGCTATGGCAGGGTTTTGGACCAAAATGGGAAACTGCCTAGAACAAATCAGATCGGATTGGATTGAAGAAACAGAAGGTAGTGCGGAGCTTGTGGAGGATTAAATATACATAAATGGGGATTTATCTATGCAGAATGCATGAATCGGAACAGATTCAAAGGAATGGACGCAGAACACAGAGCGCCTCCAAACCTGTGCTTTTTAGGGAAAAGGGCCAAAAGGTATATCAGAAAGCTCGAAGCTCCAGAGTGTTAGGAAAAAAGGAGATAAACCTTCACTTTTTCTAGGAGCATTTTTAGCGCCGCTGTTGTATACCTAATCTGTTAGGATAGGCAAAGCTTCTCTGTTTTTGTTTTTTAGTGTTTCAGATGCATGCGTTGCTCCATATCTGCCGGATTTAAACCTTAAAAACCCTTCTTCTACACGCCAGCAGAAGGTATTATTTGATCTCTGACACGCCGCGGGATCTACTACCGGAATAATCTTTACAGATCTAGGCTTTCTGCCCTTCCCTAGATCCTGATAACCCTAAAAATCCATCTCGAAAAAACACAATGACCCACATTCTTCCCCAATCCGTTTCGGCCAATCTCATCATACATTTCCGTTCTGGCCAAATTTAAGAGCCCATCAATGCCTGCATTGAATGCCTTCCGCCATAGCTGAAAGCTCCGCTAGTTCTCAGTCCGTTAAAAAAATTTCAAAACCCTTCCGTTTTAGGGTTTACGCATTCATCGTGGTCGTACACGTGGCTCGACATCAGTCGCCCACATGGCCCAATCATATGTGACCACATTTTATTCCTCAATCTTAAGAATGATGGGAAGAACGTGCATGCCTACATACCCCATCATGTTCTCTCTTTGAAATACTATTTTACCATCATTTTTAGATGCCCTTGACTTGGTCAGCCTTACCTTTACCATGTATATTTTTTTCTCCAGGTTTTTTTTTTCTCCCAACTTTTCTTGGGAGTTGGACCTGCCCTGACTTTGACTGCCAACCTTGTAAAAAAAATAACAAAAAGTGTATGGCATTCCAACTCTGCAACTTGTTGTTGTCGTCTTCGTTGTTGGGTTGCCCTAACACCCCCAAGCAATAATCTAGTAGTGTGTTATCCACCATGTCCACATCTCCAACATGTTTGGTTGATACCGATATGGCCTACACGTTCCCTCTGCCTGTTCCAGACAACAAACATGTCGATGCGTTTCTTTGCAGTTGGCCAAGTAGGCAAGTGCTCTATGACAAATCTCTCGATTATCATGCACATTTATCAAACCTTGGATGTGCATATCAATCACAATTAATATCTTTGACCCTCATATAGAGTCCAAGATATTAGTCCAATTGTGATGGCATGGTCCAATTCAAATATGAGTTCTATTCAAATCTTAGGAGCGCTTGGTAACACATTAGTCTTGGAACAAATATATCTCGAGTTCAAGGCCACCTAGAGTCAAAGTCACATTCAATTCAATGTAAGGTGATTGGTGGTGTTGGTGTTGTGTGTACATCATATGTCTAATCGAATGCTGCCACATCGAATGCTGCCAATGTGGCATGACGTAAAATCTTTTTCTTCTTCTTCGAATTCTAATATAGCTATTTAAATTCCTTCCTTTGGCTATTTAAAGTTCCATTTTCATCCATCTGAAAGCAAATTGTAAAAATTATAAAATGATTATGCACAGAAAGAGTAAAAATGTGTGGTTTCATCAACATCGAGAATCAGAACATAAGTCTAAGCTTGCTTTTCCAATAATAAAAGAGAGCAAGGAGTTGCATGATTATCTTTGACCCTTTCAGACTCTTAACTCCAAAATAGTCTAAGTTGTTTAATCATCAAGAGAAATCATGGCAAAGCTTTACTCAGCATTTCTTCCTCCTGTTTGAGCATCATGTAGGCTACTACATATCCATCCAATTCAAATTTTATGAGTTCCATTCAAATCTTACGAGTGCCTGGACATTTGGTCTAGTGATAAGACATTAGTCTTAGTCCAACAAATATATCTCGAGTTCAAGCTTGCCTAGAGTCAGAGTCACAATCAATGTAAGGTGATTGGGGCAACATCTAATAACCAATGTTGGTGTGGTGTGGTGTGTGCGTCAAATGTCTAATCGAATGCTGCCAATGTGGCATGATCTAAAAATTTCTTCTTCTTCTTCTTTTTAATATGGCCGTTTAAATTCCTCCTCCTCCTCCTTTGTCTATTTAAAGTTCCATTTTTATCTACGCAGAAGGATATTGTAAAAACTATAAAATGATTATGCACAGAAAGAGTAAAAATGTGTGGTTTCATCAAAGTCAAGAATCAGATTATAAGTCCAATATATAGCACAATAACAAGGGGTTTCCTTTGTGTTTTTTGTACTAAGGAAACCCCTTGTCATGGTTTTGCTATGATTTGGTTGATTTATTCGTTTGACTGTACTAAATAGTATTTCTAGAGTGCACCTTTTCTTGGCCGTTGATTTAAAAAAAAAAAAAAAAGGGATTGTGCGGTTGTATGTGAATATTAGGTAAAAGCTAAAAAAAAGAGATTGTATAGTTGTAGATGAATATTAAATAAAGGCTTGGCTGATTTGGCGATGGCACAGCTCATTGGGCTAGGGTTTTAGCGCTGCTTCAATCTCAGATATCTCCCTCCTAGGGTGTCTATTTCGAGCAATTTTTGGAGTGTTGGAAACCTCTTGCAGTAAATTTTCCAAGGGTGTATGGCATCAGATAATTTTCTCTCTACTTCTGTCCTGGAATTGGGATCATCTATTTCGGCCTCCAT
Source organism: Isoetes taiwanensis (assembly GCA_021234155.1). NCBI lineage: Eukaryota > Viridiplantae > Streptophyta > Lycopodiopsida > Isoetales > Isoetaceae > Isoetes > Isoetes taiwanensis. The sequence goes on along the minus strand of JAJEKV010000042.1, from coordinate 10,472,884 downwards.
GGTTACTGTTAGTTTTGGCATTGCTTCAATCTCAGATATCTCCCATCTCGGGTGTCCGTTTTGAGCGATTTTAGTGCATTAGAAAGCCCTTGCAGTAAGCTTTCTGAGATGTATGGATCAGGTGGTTTTCTTTGTAGTTCAGTCCCATAATTGGGATCATGCATTTCGGCCTCCATGGTTACCACCGCCGACATGCAATCTTACTCTCAGTTTCCTGTTTCTATGGCCTCTTCAGCACTGCGTCCTAATTGTCATCTCAATTTTCTTGCTCATGCCTCTGCTTCCATGGGTTTGTAGTAAACAGTATTATTACAATCTTATTTTATTAGATGCTTTGTTTACATCTCAGTGCTTTGTAGTTTCTAACCAAGAATGAAGGATTATAAAATATATGCAGATCCACGGTATGATATATGAAGCAGCCTTCAATTCTCACCCCTTTATTATAATCTCTACAGATTCTGTAAGACCATCTAAGATGCTTGTCGCATTCAAATATTTCAGAGTGATCAGGTTTGACATGTGCAGTGCTGAAATGATCAGGTTTGGCATGTGCAGTGCTAAATAAAGCTTGTTGATTTAAAACTGTTTGTTTGCTTTGTTAAAATTTATTTGATGGAAATCAATTGCTGGCTTCTGTATGACACATGGTACTCTTTCCCATTCTTGCAGTTTGCAAGGGTTTGGTATACAAAGGAGATTTTTGCAATGGGAAGCTTAATTGGTCAATGATATCTCTTGCATCAAGCTTGTAAGCTATGGTGGTTAATGCCAATAGTTCTCTTGAATATTATATTTTCACATTAATATTCAAATATTATATTTCTAAATTTGGAAACCACATATGGACCTATTATTATTTAACCCTTGAATATGGGCCGTATAAAACTTCAATATCAAACTTGCAAAACTATTTTTGATTGCTCGGGATATCTTTCTTATTGTTTCTTTCCTGTATATTATTGTTTTTTTTAGAAGTTATATTGTTTCTTTGCTTATTCTAGTATTTTCATGGCTATTTTTGTATCCTAATATTAATATAGTTATATCGCATGAGGGGGGTTTGTCATGCCCCCTCATGCACAACCCATGTGCATGCATACCCCATGGACTCCCTTGAATCCCCGCCGTCTGGTTAAGAGCCAATGGTCCAGATGATGACAGGTCATGGGGGATTTATGTATGCATCATGTGTATGGGGGCATAGGCCATAGTTGCGAACCGTTGGATGAAAATATTGAAGCAAATCTTGGCGGTTGGTTCTGAGCAGGGGATGTATGGGGTGTTTGAGCAGGGGACCCAAAGAGGGGTTTTGATATTGGCCGTTGAGATTGGATGTCAATTTGGGGCTTCTCATCTCGATCGTTGAAGATGAAGAGGGCATTAGCCGTGGATATTTTCCCCAAAATCTCTTTTCTCTGTTCCGGTTGATCTTGTGCGTCGGGCTATGGCGAAGATCAGTGGCGGCATTGCAATGTATAGTAGCATCTTGAGGCTCTTGGATCGACCACTGTTCATTCAGCTTCAAATCGCACAGTTCAATTCCAAGTGTTCTGCAAGTGAAGACGGTCGAAATGATTCCGGCATGCACAATATAGTAGAGTTCTTGATATGCACATAGCCCAGTCTGGCCACAGCTAATGCGACCACATTGGGCACTTCATATTAAAAACAAAATAAATAATTTTTGAACGGCTTCATTATTTTGTCTGATGGATTTTTGCAGATCCAAATCCGGCCTCAGTGCCATAAACGGCCGCTTGGATGCAGAGTTCCGTGAGCCCAAGTATGCTTTGGAGCTTATGGCGGATGGTTTGATTGGCCAGTAGCCACAAAGACATGGCTTGGTCGGCTCTGGCCGAATTCCTCACTGCCAATGGTGAACTTGATGCTATTCTTGACGGTAAGGGTTTTTCTTCTGCGTAATCTAAAACGTTTTTCCCTTTTGCTTAAAGCGGCATGGCATAAACCATATAATACTGTAACTTCGTAGGAAAACAGTCCAGATATCTCTGATTCAGGTCTGATTTTTTATCAGGTATTTTTGATTTCTCACAGGAGTGCAGTGTTTGGATTTGGATTTGTGATTAGATCTAAATTTGGGACATTTGTTTTCACATGAGTTGTTGTTGCTATTCTTTGTTGTTTAGGTAAAGCATGGAGTTGTTTTCTATTTGTATTTGGTTCCTCTTTAGCATGCACTTGCGGATAGTGCTAGATAATCTGTTCATTTTTTAAGCAGGGAATTAGAACATGGCATTGAGTTGTTTTTTCCCTTCTTATTGACGAGAAAAATAATAGTCTTCAAGATTTGATACATAAAATGATTATTATCCTCTTTATTGTTGACAAGATGGATAGTAGTTTTGAACATTGGATATCATGCTAGATGTAGAGTTGTAGAATTGGAATGCATGCCTTCCTTGGTCCCAGAGGATACGCCAAATGGTTATGTCGTCGATGGTTATATTGTTGGCGGACATCGATTTAACTTTGTTCCTCTTTGACACCAGGGACATTTTGTTCCTCCTATCTGATAGAAATGCCTAGAAGGAAGATAGAGATAGATCCTGATAAAGAATATTCGCGTGATGAGTTAAAGAGGTTGAAGCGCAATGAATACCGGCGTAATCATTACGCTAGAATATCAGAGGAAAAAAAAGCTGTCATGAAGAAGGCAATGAAGGCCTATATACAGCAATGGTATCGACGAAAACATAGTAATACAGAGTGTCCAGAAAGCTCGCAAGTCCGGTCTATGGAAAGAATCAAGCGCCCTGACGATAGCATCGTTGAGATCAGGGATAGGTTCTGTACGTATGAAATTATTTTTTCAGACGTATAAAGTCCAAAAATACGTATTTTTGGGAAAAATACGTTTTTTTCGTATTTAATACTCGCCGGCCGGAAAAAAAAAGTTTCGCGTAGTTTAAACCTTCCGCTTTCGCTTTACGAACATTTTTTCGCCGTAGTTTAAAGTTTATTTTTCGCCACGCCAATCCCCCCTTGGCGTGGCGAAATTCTTAAGTTTAAACACATAAAACCTTTTTCGCAGTAAAGTTTAAACAGAGTTTTCGCCACGAAAATTTTTTTTTGTTCACAGAAGTCGTTTTATGGGTTTAAACTTTTAAAGCGGCTTTCGCGTAGCGTAAACAAGAGTTTTCGCCACGCTAATTTTTTTTTATATATTTGAGGCGATTCTCTTTGTTTTTGCGCAAAAAAAATAAACCACCCTGCGCCCTCCTTCAACCTCCGGCCCCTTTTTTCCTTTTTTTTTCATTTTTTTCCTTAGTTTTTAGGCAAACCTAGTTAGTTTTTGTTGTTTTTTTTTTATTGTAGGTCTAGGGTTCCTCCATAGTGAGGCCCTCGCTTTGCCCCCCCCCCTCCATTGAGGGGCGTGGCGATGGTGAGCGCCTCGTTCTATGGTCGAATCCAGACTGATTTTTGTGAAAAAAATAATGAAAAAAAAAAAGAAGAAAAAAAACAATAGAACGGAAACAATAAAAGAAGGAAAAAAAATAATGAAATAAAAATAAAAATAAAAAAATAAGAAAGAGAAATTTGGTTGCCTACCCTTTCATCGACAACAATAGCAGTGAGGGTAGGGAGTTTTTTAAGAGAGACTAGGTTTTAGTTCGGAGTGATCCTTGGCTGAGGCAGTGACCCTCGCCTGGCGTGCCACATTGAATTGTGCCATGCCGAGGGTGGGTGTCATTGCTGATGTCGAGGATTGCTAGGGTCAACCTCCCATTTAGGTGTATAGCCCTCTCCTGCCGCTTGTTGGCTTCGGTCACGCGGTGCTAAAAAGTGGGTGTTGTACTCTTATGGAAGGTCAGAAGAATATTTAATGAGATATACCCTATTTTCTGACGGTGTTGTTGACGAAAGTCCAACACTAATATAGGGAGTGGCGTATATTTCATTAAATATTCGTGACTTTGCTAGGTGGTCTTATGCAATATGTTCAGTTGAGTGCCGCCAGGGAGTTTCCTAATGGAGTCAGTAGCTGGGTCAGATCATAAGTTAAACTTGTTGAAGAGAATGAGAAAACTTGTTAAACTCAGTAGGGTGCCTACAACTGTCAAGCTTGAAACTTAGTAGTTTACTAGAATCTTAATGAACTATTTCGGCATTATTGACACTCACTAAAGTGGGGTTTTTTTTTTTCCCCAGACTTGTAGGTATTGTTGCTGCTTTGCTACAGTTGGCATATCGCTATCTATACACAGTTTCTTCTAAAGCTGCTATGAATCCACAAGAGTTAGACGGGCTTAGACTAGAAGCAGCAGAGCCTCACATGAGCCCTAAGGGTAGAAGCAGAGCCTCACATGAGCCCTAAAGAAGGACCTAGGGTAGAAGCAGAGCCTCACGTGAACCCAGAGGCTGAGTCCTCTACTAAGATGCAGAGAAAAAGATCAAGACCCCAACAGCCGTGGTCCTCCTTAAGACCCGCTTTAATGAATTGGCTTTGTGAGCGAATATGTCTTTTATACCCCCATCCGAAAGTAGAGTTGCTTACTACAACAGATGAAGGATGGCTAGACTTCCACTCAAGTCTCATGAGAGATCTTTGAGAGAGCTTTTGGGCCTCGAATGATAGACGCCTTGAGAACCCCGAAAAAGACTCCTTCTGAAAGGTATGCTTGGATAGATGGCAATGTATCCCGCAAGTAACCGGAAATATGATTCATGTAGTGGCAAATCTAACTAGTCCCCGCTTGAGAGAGTCTTTAAAAGATAAGGCTGTGGAATGGAACACAGCTTGGACGAATCGAAAGCTTAGAAAAGAAACCCATCAACCCCCTCACCTAGTTAAGAAAGTGTTGGCACAGACTATTAGAGCCAAGCGTCCTGGTGAGACTGATAAAGAGTGGGAAGCAAGAAAAAGGGCAGATGCCAAGACTATATGGTTTGCAATGGTGGATTCCTCTCAAATAATGAACAGGACCAGAATTGGTTCAGGAACATATGGAACGGTGTTCAAATGCAATATCTTGGGTTCTAGTTTTCTTAAAGACGAACCCTATTGTGTTAAATTTCAAAATGAGGATGTGCGGTTAGGTACGGCCAGACCTGATGTGATAGTAAAGGCCATGATGAAAAATATGAGGGAATCACAAATGCAGGTTAGACATGGCTCTATCATACCGCATTGATCGTTATAACCGGGTTGGAAAGAACAAGGTTGATATTTCCCCTCTTTGGAATGGGGTTCTTGTGCATCTCTTTTTGTGCATCATGGAGATAATGAGTTTGCCAGGCATGCATTTAAGAGATTAGGGTGTAAGCCTACTGTCGAGGTTGACGTCCATAAGCTTGAGCAACGAAGAAAGCAGGAGTTATATGTTGCTCAAAGAGTGGGTGATCTAACTATGTCGTTTTTAAGCGGCTTGCTTAAGCTTCATAAAGAGCACCATCTACACATGGACTTACACCCGGGCAATGTCTTGCTTCATTTTGACTTTGGGAAAGAGAGAGGATGCACGGACCCCCAGGCTGTTTATATTGGTATATGTGACTGGGGAGAAGAACGCCTAATAGGCGAGCCAGTGGAAGTGAAGCGGTGGGCATACAAAGGCATGGATGCTGCTGCCAAAAAGGCCATTGAGAATGAAAGGCTTGCCTATCCATACATGCATGATGATTTGTATTGGGGTCCAAAAAGAGATGGAACTAAGACGGTGCCTGCAAGGGTAGACTTCGATCTCTTAGGGGCAGCCTACTTTATCTATTACCTTGCTGATTTTGCACGCAAGCACTCTTTCTTGGAGAGTATGGGTACCAATGAACAAAGTTAGAGGTTTCGAAACATGTGCGATTATTTGAAGCACTGTGTCGAATCCCCAATACGAGATAAGGCACGCAAGTTTGATCTGAACCAGCTACTGAACACCATGCGGAGCACTTGGAATTGCTCTCCAACACATTGCACAAGACCCCAAACGGAATCAGATTGGATTCCTCAAGTTGGGTTAGGGGCAGACGATGCTGACCAAGCTGGACCAAGTCACGCTTAGCGTGCCATTTATGAGCTCTCTTGTATGCAACCAAAAAAAAATAATCATTGAACAATTGCTTTAAATAAATTCAATAAAACATCTTTGGCATTCTTATGTATTTATTTTTGTTGCACTTGTTTTTTTTTTATAATTTATAAGTCATATTGAGTTGTCTTTTATTTCGCGCAGTTAATGTAAAGCCTATCTGCAAGAAAACGAACTCACAACTACCTAGTGCCAAACACTTAAGAATGTCTCAACGACCCAGTTCGTCTCATCAGCAACCGAGTTCTTCTCATCAGCACATGAGAGAAGGGGCTGATGAAACCGCGCATGGAGGAGACTTCTCTATGCCGGAATCTTTGAGAACTCCAGACCCAGATGGATTTGAATTCCCCTCTCTACCTACATTGTCAGAGGTTAGGGCACAACAGATACAGAAAGCACAGGAACATGCTAGAATGAATGAAGCGCGTGCAAAAGAGTTGTTAAGGTTGAGGGCAATGGCGTATGGCCAAGAAAAGAAGGTGTCACAATTACAGAGGTGCATGGAGTTGCATGTGACATGGGCCCGTGTTGTTGCCCACATGGAGCAGATTTTGAGGATATCGAGGGCCAATTTAGACGCCAAAACAGGTTTGACGCCGACCGCCAAGCAGAGAGCGAGTAAGTATAAGGCATACGACTGCAAGATCCCTGAAGTCCGAGCTAAAGCTTTGGAGAGGTGGGTGCAAGTGAAAGGAACAATGATAAAAAACCACGAATTCAGCAAGACGTTTGCCAAGCAAGTGTACTATGAGATTGTGAGAGGGGAGCCCGTAAATTATGCCAGTAGAAAGTGGAAACAAAGAAGCGGCAGTGGTAGCAGCAAAGAAGAGTGAAGCTTATGGACGATTCTGGCGCTCTTGGTGATGAGCCAAAGACTATAACCTATCTCGCTTCAAGATGCCATAAAACTTTTAGATGTGGTGGGGGTTGCGGCAAAGCAGTGCAAAGGACAGATGAGGTAGAACTGAAGGCTCAGTTAGAGAATGAAAGAAGTCGAAACCTCACTCTGTCAGAGGAAAACTTGCGCTTAAAAGATCGTGCAAATGCTCATGACAAGATGGCTGCAGAATTATTAGACACGAAGAATCAACTTGCAGCTTTGGGTAGGGAAAATGCGGTGTTGAGAGTAGACAATGAGCACATGCGCACAATATCAAGAGTCTTAGATTATGATCCCCTTAGAGTCTCCAAGGAGCAGGGTATTGCATACCTCCCTCCTGAATACCTATATGAAAGTGAGTGGGACGATGTAAAGAACGGGGACTTTAGATATTGTCAAGTGTGTGCGGACAATCTAACCCAAGTTGGTTGGTATGCCTTGGGGTGTGGACATCGTCTGCATTTGAGGTGCTTGTTGGATTGGATGATGGGCAGTAGGTTCTGTCCAGCAGATGATGGATATATTATACCAGAGCGCCAGTATGCAATGCTCAACCTGCAATCACGCATGCCTCCCTTGCCACCTCTGGTTGCTCGCAGGAGGGATGGAATGGCTCATGCGTTCCAATCCCAACGTGAAATGGACCTTTGGAGGGGGGTAGAAGAACCGCGTGAAGGTGAAGAGGTACCAGACATCAATCAGTACCTGCGGCCCGCTCCTGGGCCAGCAGGTGACGAGGGTGTGAACTTGGATGCAGACGAGTACTTAAACCCATGAGCTATCTACATTTATTTTTTGATATTTTTCCCTAAGATCTCAGATGCACATGAATGAACCAACGTTTGTTGACGAGGATTTCTTTGTCTTAATAAAATTTTGGGGGTTGGGTTGCCGCATTGAGTTGTTTGTATTATAGTTAAGTAAAGTAAGTATGTGAGTGAGTCAAAACATCTGCACACGCAACCTATTTGACATCTGGACCTCATGTCAGGCTTAGTCGCTTTTGTTTGTCCTGTTTGATGTATCTAAATTGCCCCCTAGGATGAGGTCGCTCACTCATTTTAGGTGGCGATTTAGATACATCAAGCAGGAAACTCGAAAAAGGAGTAAGCCTGAATTAGATCGCGACCCTCTTGAATGGTTGTCAGGTCACCAGGCATCGAGACTTCCAAATCGCTCATCCAGGCTTAGTCTCTTTCGTTTTCTGTTTGGTGTATCTAATTTGCCCCCTAGGATGACATCGCTCACTCAGGTGGCGAATTAGATACGTCAAGCAGGAAACTCGAAAAGGGAGTAAGCCAAGAGCGCGACCCTCTTGAATGGTTGTCAGGTCACCAGGCTTTATATTCTCCATGGCAAACAATATAGACTTCTCGAAATTCTTGTTACCTCCTTTAGAAGGAGTGAGCTTTGCTTTGACTCTCTTTTGCGTGTCTCTGTGTCAATGTATCTTAGATACTTTGCTAAGTTATATTACACAAAGACGCGCAAAATGGGGGTCAGAGCAGAAATCGTTCGTTCTAGAGGAGGTTACAAGGTTTTTGAGTACTCTATTTTTATTGTGGCCACGGAGGATATAAGGCCTAGTGGTTGCTTGCGATTCTATGGGTTCATTAGATGTTACTGATTGATGAGTTCAAGCTTTGAGACTTCCCCGTTTTTCTTTCCCCCGCCTCTTTGGGCAATGTAGCTTAGTTTACATGCTAAGTTCCATTGTCCATAAGAGGCGGGTGAAAGCAAAGACTGGGACGTCTCGATGCTTGGACCCAGGTCTTCGGGGGTAAGTCCGACATAAAACAAGATAACAATATGTGGGTTAATTGGATGTTAGTGATTGATGAGTTCAAGCATCGAGACTTCCCAATCTTTCTTTCCCCTCCTCTTTGGGCAATGTAGCTTAGTTTACATGCTAAGTTCCATTGTTCAAAGAGGGGCGAAAGCAAGGTTTGGGAAGTCTCGATGCTTGTACTCATGTCTCTTTCATCCTGGCTTAGTCTCTTCCATCCTGGCTGGCTTAGTCTCTTTTGCTTGTCCTGTTTATTGTATCTAAAGTGCCCCCTGGTATGAGATCGCTCGCTCATTTTAGGGGACACTTTTGATATATATAAACAGGAACATCGAAAAGAGAGTAAACACCTTGGAGCGTGACCCTCTTGAATGGCTGTCAACTCACCAGGCTTGATATTGTTCGCTGCAAACAATATAGACTTCTCGAAATTCTTGTTACCTCCTCTAGAAAGAGTGAGCTTTGCTCTGACTCTCTTGTGTAGTCTCTCTGTGTCAATGTAGCTTAGTCACTTTGCTAGGTTATATTACACAAAGAGGCTCACAATGGGGGTCGGAGCAAAAGTCGTTCGTTCTAGAGGTTGAGGTAACAAGGTTTTTGAGTACTCTATTTTTATTGTGGCAGCGGATGATATCAGCCTAGTGGTTGCTTGCGATTCTGTGGGTTCATTTGAGATTAGTGATTGACGAGTGGTTGGGAGGATGTAGATCATGTACCTTGTGAAATCTCGTGTCCGTCAAAGTCGTATCGACTGATCCGTGGCCGTTTGACCCCTTGGCATGCGTAGATTACTTCTCATCAGCAAGATTCTGTGGCATGCGAAGAGGCAAGCGTCAACGGAAGTCAATCCGGCTTTGGCGGGTGCGAGGTTTCTCTAGGCACTTAGGTTGACTGATGTTACACATGAATGAAACATGGACCGAAGTTACGTGAACCATGATGATACATGAAAGAAACATCATACATGAAAGAAACATAAAACAAGGTGACGAGATATATAGAAGACAAATACTTGTAACAAAAAACTTTACTTGTTATTCATAGTGCCAAAATGGTTACAATAGTTTGAACATCCTCATAAACGGTTACAATAGATAGACTGAGGGTACTCATCACATCATCTTTCTAGACATCACCGTCTTCATCAGTTTCATCATCTGGGCTTCCGTCCTCTTCTGCATGCTGGCCTAGGTTCAACCTCCTTTGGCCCTTTCCCTTACTGCTGCAACGTCCTCGAGTCGTGTTTCTTCTGACACGTTGCCTATTTGTCTGGGTCATTGGCATTGGAGAGTCCGCTGGCTCACGTACTATTAAGTCCTCGAGCAGATCTCCTGTATTATTTAGACCTGGCCTTTCTGTATCAGACTCCTCTTCTGTATCTTCGCTGTCGTTTGAGTCATCCGAGAACATGTTCTTGTCTAAATCATCTTCGGCATCGACAAAATGGGTACGTTGAATGTCCTCATCAACATGGTTAGCAGCATTTACAGCAAGCAGCTCGTCCTCACTGTCTTCGAAGTTGTCCTCTTCCACTTCAGAATCTGCATCCATAAAAGGAAACTGTAGCTTATCAACTACGGCTGCACCACTGTTGCGATTCAAGAGCCGCCAATTTGAGAAGTTATATACAAGTTTGTCAGCCTTCTTATGCAAGAGGCGATTTCGTGTCACACTATGTATGTACTTATAAGCACTCCAGTTCCTCTCACTTGCACTATTGGAGGATACCAAGGAGAGGATAGTCATTGCAAGGGCCTGTAACGTATCAGTAACCTGTCCATGGGCTTGCCACCATGCATAAGATTCCATATTTGGTTCCTTCTTGTGACTCTCCAGTGCATCGTGAAGCTCTTCATCTGCCCACCTTCCACTCAAGTTACGTATTCAGCTTAACTTCGGCAATGAAAATTTTGTAGTCCGAAATGTTGGGGTAAAACATTTTTGCCACCTTCTTCAATGAACCCATCACTTCTTTATCCGTATGCTGGTCCATATCGTGGTTGTGTGGGTCTAAAGCATGTCTTGGCGCCATGAAGATCATTGTAGGACTTCTTCCATCGTTCATTAAAGTCTCTAAGCGGTCTTTGCTGCTTGGCTTAGCATTGTCAAAGGGTGCATTGGGGCCATCACATTGAGAAAGGATTGAATGGAGTGCCAGCACCTCCGGACCTTTCCGGTCTTGCCTTGAAGAATCAAGGGTTTTGATGGCATGACAAACAGGTTGCATGCACTTGACCACATTCTTTACGCCTCTCCAAAATGTCTCCCGCCCAAGCATTTCTCGAAGGGTGGCAGCTTGTTGCCGGTGTTTTGAAGCATTTTTCCTTTCGCCTCCCTCCCCATTCAAACCGTATGGTTGAAGGTCGAGATAATCGAAGTCGCGACACCTAAGCACTCTTTCAAGACAAATGTAATTGGAACCAAACCGAAGTCCGCCCGATTCATGAGTGCTAGGGCCTTCGGACGCAATGACTTGTATATGGCGTAAATTGCCTACTTCTTTGTGATGAATTTCACGAGACGACGGGCCTTTTGAATGGGATCTTTGAACCAAGTGTCTTTGTGAAAACCAAATTCTTCAAAAATAAGTTCAGGCAATGGCATTGGCGGTGGGTCGCGTGCAATCCTCGGAAATTCGGACTCCAACAATTCACCCACTAATTTAGAATTAGACGCTGCGTTGTCCATTACGACCTGAAATATTCTCTTCGCCCAAAACTCTATCCACGACCTTTGTTTTTGAAAAATCCAATCTCCCCGTGACTTGGTCGGTTTTTGGTTTCTACGGTTTTCAAGAATACTTAGCCCCCTAGATACACGATCATGAAATTTATAAGATGATCCTTGTTTACATTGCTCCAACCATCGGTCACTAGTGAGGCTGGCCGGCTTCAAACCGACTTAACTTCATTTCCACCCTCTCGACCATTTTCCCCGTGTATTTCATCCACCATTTTGTTATTGGCATGTTTGTATGAAGGCAATCTAAAAGCCGCCCCTGCTTTGGCAACTTCCCGAAGGCTTCTTTCATTGCTTTGTGCTCCAAAATATGTGGAGACAACCCTAAGATATAAAAATGCCTTTACAACCTTCAATTGCGTCTTCTTCGGTTGCTCGATGTTAAGCACCGGTCAACCCTCTGTTGCTTAGTCTCCGTCTTTCCACTATCTCAATTGTCTCGCCATTCTTTTTTCGCCAGATACTTAACCCTCCTATCGACCCTAGTCCACCCTCCGTTGGTACATTGGCTGCGCAGAGGGGTGGTGTAATTGATCTCTTCTTCTTGGCATGGTGAAGGTCCTTGGCTATCCTTGGTCCGTGTTCTTCTCGGCCGCTATTCTTTTTCGACCCAACACTTCAAGTGCATCTTGTCGTATGTCGCCAGATGCCGCATATGTTTGCACCCCAATTTTAGGATCCCGTAAAAGATGAGCTCGTATTCTTGTCGCGGATCCATTTATTGACGATGTACCCACAAAATACGCATTGCCACTCATTCCTTCGACCAAATTCCTTCACAAATCCCCACTCGGGGACCTCTTTCACCACCAAGATTTTTCGACATATAATTCTTCCACGCGTCTTTGTTCCAACCCCCGTGGCCCTGCCATGACCGCGCGATGGCCGCGCACCCCTAGACGATGATGCATGACCGCCGGCGGCGCCGGATGTAGATGCATGGCCGCCAGCGGCACCTGATGTAGATGCATGACCAGCGCCATCCCCTCACCGCTATCTAAAATTACCGCTCTCGTTCGGTATGCTAAAGGGTAAGGACTCCTTAATCGTCCGAACTAAAGGCCGACGTCTATATACGCGAAGGAGCAAGCTCACTACGCATATGTTACATCGACTTCCCGTTCGAACGTAAGGAGTGAAGGACAGGAACCTATAGGTCTCTAAGGAACAGGGTAGGAACCCAAGGTCGAAAAAACTCGGAAGGAAGAATCTCACTTCACAATTCCGGTCACGCCCCGGGCGCGCAAAAACCCACACCTCAAAGGCTGACCGTTTCCCAAGGAGTATGTGGACTCGACCTGGTAGTCAACGTTCGAGGTGAATTCTAGAGCTAAACACATTTTTCTTATATATAATATTTCACCTGCACAAAATAGACCAAACAGTGGCGCAAAAAGTTTTTTTCTCTTAGCAAAACGCCCCAATATGCTTTGCAATATGCTTTGCAAAGTTTCGCGTAGTTTAAAAATAACCGCTTAAACTACGCTGAAGTTTCTTCGCGCGTTTAAATAAATCTTTTAAACTACGCTGAAGTTTAAAATTTCGCGCAGTTTAAAAACAACTCTTTAAACTACGCTGAAGATATTTTCGCCGTAGTTTAAACAGTTTGATTTAAACTTTACGCCGAAACTTTTTTATTCGCGTGGCGTTTAAAACAACCGCTTTTAAACTTTACGCCGAAGATACTTCGCGTAAAGTTTAAACAGTTTGTTTTCGCTACGAATTTTTCCGACGCCGGAAATTTTTTTAGACGTATTTTTGACGTATTAAACGTCAAATTTGTGCCGTATCAAACGAAAAATACGTATTACGTATAAAACGTATACAGTATTGAACCTATCCCTGGTTGAGATTGCTAGCATGGCAGCTACTGTACCTTCTGGACAAATATGTGTGCATGGAAGGCTGGCTGATCAGAACACATGTCCTTCGGCTGAGCAGTTGAAGAGATTAAAGGAAAATGACAGCCATCGTAGATGGTATGATAGTTTGCCTGAAGAAAGAAAGGATGCCATGAAGACGACAATGAGGAAGTATAAGCGCACATTATCAATCAAATCACGATCTGATGGTGGCACTCATGTACTTAATGAGCAAAGTAGTTATGCGCAGAATAGTGCAATAGAGGCAGATAGCATTGGGACTGTAAGGGAAAGCAGTTATGCGCAGAATAGTGCAATAGAGGCAGATAGCATTGAGGTTACTGTAAGGGAAAGTGGGCATGGAAGTGTGGTCTCTGTTCAGCACTGGCAGAAACAAATACGACGAATGTATTCTCGTAGGAAAGCTACGGCTAGCGAATTAAAATGGAATCGGATTTGTCCACACTGTGGCGTTGCTTTGCTTGAACTTGAATGCAATAGCTTTTGTTGCAATAATGGAAAACGCATTCTGCCAAAACTTCCTGAGCTACCTCATGCACTTGTGGAAGTTTATAATGAGAATGGGTTTAGCACAGAGAGCCGAAAGATAAACCACCTATTCTGTTTCACTGCTCTTGGTGTCGACGGTGGAGAATTCCTGCAATTAGACACACCGTCATCTATTGCTCTCATGGGTCGAACATACCACAAAATATGTCCAACTTCGACACCGCGTCAGCCTCTTCATTGGTATGTTCATGACACTAATGACAGGGACAGAGTTGCACTAGAAAAGAGAGTCCCACTTACTTGGGTTACACGGGTAGCAGCAGTATTAGATGCCATTAATCCATATTGTAGGATAATAAAAAGAGTGACTAACATGCGTATGGGAACTGCATTTCTAACTTTGGATGGATCAGTTGCTAGAGATGAAGTTGCTGCTATAGTGCATGCAAATAACACGGTCACACTAAATCCAAGAATGGCGGTTTTTGGTTGCACCAGATTTGGCGAGAGGTATACATGAGTATACTAGATCCACAATATGAACCATTACAATACCCACTTTTCTATCCCCATGGCACAAAAAGGATGGTCCTCGGATAATGAGCGGCGATGTCCCAAATTGATTGGTATAGGTGTCGCCCGCTACATGAAGGCGTGTTCTTGCAACCGGGTCGTCTCACATGTGAATATCTTGTGGACATGTATTCCGTGAGTTGAAGAGGAGAGACTCAATTTTCCGCAATGAATGGTTATGATAGATCGAGGAGCTAATAATGAGGATGACTTCTTGCAAGATGAAGACTCAAATCATTCACGGGCGGTTTACGGCCTCATCGTTTATTGGTTGCGCACAATGGTGCTTTCGATTAAAAATTGCGTGAATCGTTAGCAAGCAAGAGTGAAAGGACCTCCTAGTTTGTTCATTACAATGACGACAAACCCAAATTGGCCGAGAGATTAAAGGCGATGCTACGCCGCGGGACAAACAAAGGCCAGATATTCCAAATCGTGGTTAGATCATTCCACGCTTCGTTTTCAACGGCTAAAGGAATTTCTTAGATCATATCTTGGGCCTTTAGAATACATGATTCATGTTATAGAATTTCAAAAGAGAGGTCTCCCTCACGGGCACATAGTGCTGAAAACTCATCCCACAATATTCCGCTTCACATGATTGATTTGCTAGTTTCAAATTGAGATACCAAGCGATGATGAAGAATTGGCACGTAAAGTCCGCAAATACATGGTACACCAACATTCCGACCGCTGCTCAAAAATGGACCGTGTTGCTGGAAATATCCTCGAGCTCTCAACCATACAACACATATAGACTTCGGGAGCGTCTTAAATTTTAGGCAAATGAGGATATCTAGGATAATGGTGTTGTGTCGCACGGTATTTGCCAAATTGGTTTGGGTTTTGGAGCAACAGCAGCCGCCGCCATTGTTGTATCTAGATCAAGGGAGGTGTTTGTTTGGAGAATTGAGAGAACGAGTAAGCTTTTTTGCGCGAGACTTCAGCTAATTGGATAGGTACGTTGTCATTACTTCTATTTACGTTGCTGGTTGTGTTTTATTAGGAACCCGAGGCATTGATTGTCGTTTAATATGAGTTGTTCATTCCGATGGTGGGAAAAATGTTGGGCGTCCACCGTTATCGATTATAGGATAGTGTTGACTGGCTCGCATCTATTTATGCCTGCGTTTGCTCTTAACGGGTCGTTAATTGAAACATAGGACGTTTTGATGGTGTCCAAAGAGTATCGAAATATAGGATAATGGTCGAAACTTTGTTTTGGAGTGCCTCCGCTTCCCGACCTAGACAGAATCTCAAGGTAATCAAACCGCCTGAATTGCCCCACTTCCGATGCATGACAAATATCATTGAGTTCTTTTTCCATTGTAGTCTATCGTTGGTACCAAGTTCACCAAGAAGATTCTGAATGTTAGGGCAATGTTCAGCTGCGAAAAAGGAATTGAGCATTCAGTGAGGTTACAACATCAGCTCAATTGACGGAATTTAAATTCCATGCTAAGCAAAACGGAAGATGTGATGAATTCAAATATTTGTTCATGGGTGTTACCCAATAGGTTTTTACAATTTGAGAGCATCTTTGAATAATGCAACAGTTGGTCCAAGTTTGTCTTGCCGAACAGACCACATGGTTCAAGTTCAGAATGAAGACATGTGGACCCATATGAAGATACATTGAACCTTTTATCTCATTATATTTGAGTCATCGTTTTTTTGCACAAGATAAAAACTGCACCACAAGGTTTGGAAACCACACAAGAAGCGATTGCAATTCTGAACTGCTATCTTACTAAGATAAGCCGGCAGCTTCGTATAATTGGACAGCCAAGAGAATTAAAAGTTCATGGTTAAATTATATGCATAATTCTTGAAACTTCAATGCAGTCTGTTTCTGAAACCTTTTAAATTGAAGCAGTGTAATTCTCAGTAGGATGGGCTCCATTCCAACTGAATAAGCTGAAGCTTAATAATGTGCGTGATGCTTGACCCTTCAGTGCAATCGATTTTGTAGGCTTCGGCATGTCAATACCGATGTTCTTATAACATATCTGTAAAATCGTTGTGTTTTAAAGATCTGCTGAAGATCCTTTCGAATAAACTTTAGGGCATTTGTCTAGTTGTCCAAACTGCAGATATGTAGTTCATGAGCCAACAGGCTGAGGCATTCGATTGGTTAGGCAAAGAAAATAGGACACTTCGTGAGGATATAAGAAAATTAGAAAGGACATTGCCTGCCAAAGGGAGCTATGGTTTTCGAGACTTCAGCTAATTGGAGATGGGTCTGAGATAGTTTTGTGGTTTGTGCAGCTAGGTGTATAGGCGAGCAGGGCTGTGTCTAGTTGGGCATTGTACCGAGAATAATACAACGATGGGTATGTTGTCTTTACTTCGTTTACATTCTTTGGTTGTGTTTTAATAAGAAGCTGAGGCATTGATAGTTGTTTAAGATGAGATATCCACCCAGATCGAGATTATGGGCCCAATCATGGGACCATCTCCTGTGAGGATCCTTTTGAAAAACGTTAAGGCATTTGTCTAGTTGTCCAATCAGAAATATGTAGTGTATAAGCTAACAGGTGAGGCATTTGTTCAAAGAATGGTAGCCCGACAGCCATATTCCCTGAATCGTGCTATTTCATGATACACCATCTTGCTTCCCACGTGTTGGAAGAGCCGATGTGCCTCATTTACATAACCTTGGTAAGTAGATAACACGGTTAGATTTCGCAAGGCATTTACGAGAGTACTGAGAGCTTAAGCTTCTCGAGCATACACCGTAATCATAGCGATCAACGTGATCCCTTGGTGATTGGATCCTCCTCGAAATATGCCCCATTAATAGTGTGATAGGTGTCCGCGCTTGGGATTATCGAGAATATGACATTGATCGAAAGAGCAAGTCGGTCTCTATGTAGCATCACAAAAATGCTAGAGACTCAACACGTAAATGACAACAGTCCTAATGGAAATGTGTATTTTAGCGATCGCGGGAGTCATAGGATCCCAATGTTAAGAAGCCACCGCGGTACACATCTATTTGATGGCGAGGCGTATGGAGCGTAATCGTAGTGTATTGACTTGAATGCACATTCGCTGAATGCTTGCCTCGCCTCATATCAAAGATGCATTTTGCAAGATCCAAACAAACCAGTCCATGTTGTCCCATTTGGTCGCATTGGCATGTTGATAATCGAGAGACTTCAGCCTCATCCAATAGACCAGCCCGCTCAAGAAGATCGGCCATACCATTATAGACCTCCAATTTTAGAACAAACATGGTGACTCGTTGAAATAATGTAATGGCAACCTTCATTCAGCAAGCAATCATGTATACAGCAAATAGAAAGATCACGAGATGTAATGTCTTTGTGCGTACCGGACTATAAAGATAGTATAGAGTTTGATGCCCGTTATTATCGCATGTTGCACGGTGTGCCTCTGTATTTGCTCTCGGTGAGTCGTTGAATTGAGTGTAGGACGTTTTGAATGGTGTCCAACAAGATCGAGAATGTTGCTCTCTATATGAAGCCCTGATGTAGTGTCCCATGCGAATTATGACCGGATGAGCAGATTATTATGTCCCCTCTTCATAAATGAGAAATCTATAACTTGGTAGCATCCGGCCGATTTTCTTGGTTAGCTTTTGCCATAGAAAGCTGATTTTTAGATTTCCCTTTTTGAAGTTTTCTAGTGCATGTTGTTTGAGGCAATGAACTTAAAAAGCATACCACAAATAGAAATATTGTAAATGTTGTACAGTCAAATTTGTTGTCTATGCTTCTTGCTTCAACGATACTTGGATCCTACTTGGGATATTATTGGTAGGCGCTAATGACCTTCTAGCAAACCATAGATGCATGCATTTTTGTCATTGAACACGGTTTGTACTGCAGGCTTTTTCAACCGCTTTGCGAACTGATAAGGATGGAAAATGTGCCTTTGCAAAAATAATGCTTGGTCGCCTTAATAGACCGGGAATTGATAATGGATTCCGCAAAGATTCGCCATTGTTGTCACAGTAAGAGCCTGAAGATGCATGGTGGTGGCCCTAATATGGTTGCTGGAAGACCCTTGGATCGTGCTTATAAATGAAAAAATGTCCAGCTTGTGAGACCTAGATTTTGTGAAGCGCATTGAAAATACTCTTCCTTATGCATTTGCAACTGATACAGAGGCAGTTCCAACAATTTGAGGGAGTTGCAACAATTTGTTGTATGCATTCAATATGCGAATGGAGGTGTTGGAGTTGTAAGCACCAATCAAGCACCAATCTCCTCGTTTGCAGGTATGATCGTTTAATATGAGTTGTTCATTCTGATGGTGGGAAAAATGTTGGACGTCCACTGTTATCAGATTATGGGATAGTGCTGACTGACTCTGCATCTATTTGTGCCTGCGTTTGCTCTTAACGGGTCGTTAATTGAAATATAGGATGTTTTGATGGTGTCCAGTAGTATCAGAATATAGGATGGTCGAAACTTTGTTTTGGAGTGCTCCATTCTCCCAGCCTAGACAGAATCCCAAGGTAATCAAACCGCCTGAATTGCCCTGGCTTCTGATGCATGACAAATATCATTGAGTTCTTTTTCCATTGTAGTCTATCGTTGGTACCAAGTTCACCAAGGAGATTCTGAATGTTAGGGCAATGTTCAGCTGCGAAAAAGGAATTGAGCATTCACGAGGTTACAACATCAGCTCGATTGACGGAATTTAAATTCCATGCTAAGCAAAACGGAAGATGTGATGAATTCAAATATTTGTTCATGGGTGTTACCCAATAGGTTTTTACAATTTGAGAGCATCTTTGAATAATGCAACAGTTGGTCCAAGTTTGTCTTGCCGAACAGACCACATGGTTCAAGTTCAGAATGAAGACATGTGGACCCATATGAAGATACATTGAACCTTTTATCTCATTATATTTGAGTCATCGTTTTTTTTGCACAAGATAAAACCTGCACCACAAGTTTTGGAAACCACACAAGAAGCGATTGCAATTCTGAACTGCTATCTTACTAAGATAAGGCGGCAGCTTCGTATAATTGGACAGCCAAGAGAATTAAAACTTCATGCTTAAATCATGTGCATAATCCTTGAAACTTCAATGCAGTCTGTTTCTGAAACCTTTTAAATTGAAGCAATGTAATTCTCAGTGAGATGGGCTCCATTCCAACTGAATAAGCTCAAGCTTAATAATGTGCGTGATCCTTGATCCTTCAGTGCAATCGATTTTGTAGGCTTCGGCATGTCAATACCGATGTTCTTATAACATATCTGTAAAATCGTTGTGTTTTAAAGATTTGCTGAAGATCCTTTCGAATAAACTTTAGGGCATTTGTCTAGTCGTCCAAACTGCAGATATGTAGTTCATGAGCCAACAGGCTGAGGCATTCGATTGGTTAAGCAAAGAAAATAGGACATTTCGTGAGGATATAAGAAAATTAAAAAAAAAAAATAGAAAGGACATTGCCTGGCAAAGGGAGCTATGGTTTTCGAGACTTCAGCTAATT
Source organism: Isoetes taiwanensis (assembly GCA_021234155.1). Classification (NCBI taxonomy): domain Eukaryota; kingdom Viridiplantae; phylum Streptophyta; class Lycopodiopsida; order Isoetales; family Isoetaceae; genus Isoetes; species Isoetes taiwanensis. Next base: position 10,453,016 of record JAJEKV010000042.1, on the reverse strand, counting down.
GGAGATGGGCCTGAGATAGTTTTGTGGTTTGTGCAGCTAGGTGTATAGGCGAGCAGGGCTGTGTCTAGTTGGGCATTGTACCGAGAATAATACAACGATGGGTATGTTGTCTTTACTTCTGTTTCTGTTGCTGGTTGTGTTTTAATAAGAAGCTGAGGCATTGATAGTTGTTTAAGATGAGATATCCACCGGTATCAGATTATGGGCCCAATCATGGGACCATCTCCGGCTGAGGATCCTTTTGAAAAAACTTTAAGGCATTTGTCTAGTTGTCCAATCTGTAAATATGTAGTGTATAAGCTAACAGGCTAAGGCATTTGTTCAGCAACTGTGGTAGCCAGCTTGGCCATATTCCTGAATCGTGCTATTTCATGATACACCATCTTGCTTCCCACGTGTTGGAAGAGCTGATGTGCCTCATTTACATAACCTTGGTAAGTAGATAACACGAAGTTAGATTTCGCGAAGGCATTTACGAGAGTACTCTGAGAGATTAAGCTTCTCTGAGCATACACTGTAATCATAGCAGTCAACGTGATCCCTTCGTGATTGGATCCTCCTCAGAATATGCCCCATTAATAGTGTGATAGGTGTCTGCTTGGGATTATCAGAATATGACATTGACTGAAAGAGCAAGCTGGTCTCTATGTAGCATCACAAAAATGCTAGAGACTCAACACAGAATAGACAACAGTCTAATGGAAATGTGTATTTTAGCGATCGCGGGAGTCATAGGATCCCAATGTTAAGAAGCCAGCTGCAGTACACCTATTTGATGGCGAGACGTATGGAGCAGAATCGTAGTGTATTGACTTGAATGCACGTTCAGCAGAATGCTTGCCTCGCCTCATATCAGCATGCATTTTGCAAGATCCGAACAAACCAGTCCATGTTGTCCCATTTGGTCGCATTGGCATGTTGATAATCAGAGACTCAGCCTCATCCAATAGACCAGCCCGCTCAAGAAGATCGGCCATACCATTATAGACCTCCAATTTTAGAACAGCATGGTGACTCGTTGAAATAATGTAATGGCAACCTTCATTCAGCAAGCAATCATGTATACAGGCAAATAGAAAGATGCGAGATGTAATGCTGTCTGTACCAGACTATAAAGATAGTATAGAGTTTGATGCCCGTTATTACTGCATGTTGCACAGTGTGCCTGTATTTGCTCTCAGTGAGTCGTTGAATTGAGTGTAGGACGTTTTGAATGGTGTCCAATAGTATCAGAATGTTGGGGGTAGTAATAAGTTTGCTGCGCTCCTTATGGGTCCCATAGGTCGATTGGCCTCAGTGGACGATAAAAAATCATTCTCATTCTCATTCTCATTCTCATTCTCTATATAAAGCCCTGATGTAGTGTCCCATGCCGAATTATGACCGGATGAGCAGATTATTATGTCCCCTCTTCATAAATGAGAAATCTATAACTTGGTAGCATCTGGCCGATTTTACAAGTTAGCTTTTGCCATAGAGAAGCTGATTTTTTAGATTTCCCTTTTTGAAGTTTTCTAGTGCATGTTGCTGAGGCAATGAACTTAAAAAGCATACCACGAATAGAAATATTGTAAATGTTGTACAACCAAATTTGTTGTCTATGCTTCTTACTTCAACGATACTTGGATCCTACTTGGGATATTATTATTGGTAGGCAGCTAATGACCTTCTAGCAGCTGCCATAAATGCATGCATTTTTTGTTTTGCACAACTGATAAGGATGGAAAATGTGCCTTTGCAAAAATAGTGCTTGGTCGCCTTAATAGACTGGGAATTGATAATGGATTGAAAGCTTATCGTTTGTAACATGGCAAGGTCATGATTGACCTTGCCATGTTACAAACGATTTGATTACTATTCATGGACACAAAAATGCATTGAAAGCTTATCTTCATGAAACTTCAACTTTCCAAGTTGCAAGTGATGACTCAATTGTTGTTTCAATCAAAGAGATTCTTTTATTTGATTTAGATTCACTTAATTTGTATTTTTATAGGCTGATGATTGTCTAATTTCTTATTTGTAGGAATATAAGATCTCACATAATGGTTCTCCCCATTTTCATTTGTTGGTTTGCGTTCCTACTTGGATATCAGGTGAAAATACACCTTCAATCCCACAATTTAGAGGATTTATCATTCTTTTGTTTTTACTATTCATAGCCATATGCTAGTTGTACTCTTTTCTTGCAGATGTTTAGCATAGAGTTTTGATCTCTAAAAGAAAAAACATTCAATGTAGCATAAATGGTAATTTTGCCAGTCGTAAGTTTGTTTCTATATTTTCTTTTGTGTTAATGATCTTTGGATAAGATTGTGGAGGTAATGAGCCCTAAGGTTAATTTTGTTGGGGTTCATGATTGCCATCTCTAAATTCTTTTAACATTTCATAGGAAGAAACCAAATAGAATCCGGCTTTAGTCCTTTTTGCATAGTCATTTCCCATAATTAACAAGTATTCTTATTTGATTCTATCAAAGACATCACAGTGGACATACGACTAATTTAGAATGCCCACGGGAAATGCATAGTTCAGTGTTCAGACTTAGAGAAGGTATCTCTACATATTAACTTCAAAATCCTCTTTCGCATCCAATCACATCTCTTCCGTAGTGTGATTTATGGAGGTAATTAGTGTTGAGGTTAATTTTATTTGGGTTCATGATTACCATCTACAAATGCTTTTAGCATTTCATAATAAGAGACTAAATGAAATCAGCATTGAGTCCTTTTTGCATAGTCCTTTCCCATAATTTAGAATGATTCTTATTTGATTCTATCAAAGATATCACAGTACACATACGATTAAATTAGATTGCCCAAGGGAAATGCATAGTTCAATGTCCAGACTTGGAATCTCTACATATAAATTCAAAATCCTCTTTCGCGTCCAATCATCTCTCTTCCATATTAGCTGTACCAATGTTGAGCTATAACATGCTTTCGTTGCCAGCAATGTCAATGCCAGGACTGCCAATGCTTTCGTTGCTTAGGGTGTTTCCCTGCTAGGCGCTTCTAGAGAGCCGATACATATGGAGGGACAGGCGTTAGAAGGTTTTTTGTTTTAGGTTCTAGGTTTCTCTTATGCTCAAAATTGTTTGTGTTTGTTAGATACAACGTTGGGCTTCACTATAATACTATCACTATGTGTTTAGATATTTTATTGCCGTATAAAACCACAACGAAATTGCCATGTTAATGGAATATGCCAAGATGCAGGAGGTGTATGTAGGTATTGGGTACAGTTGTGTAGCTCTGCAGGTGTTAAGTAGATGTGATTGGAATGCAGTTATTATAATGTTATTGAAGAAGAGGGACAACTCAATGTAGCTAGAGATTACTTATGATTAGGCCTTAAGTTTTTTATTTATTTTTATTTAACTGCTATTATGCATGTTGTAGAATTGGCATTGTCATGCACTTTGTTTGCCAAGCTTCATTCGGATTGTTATTTGAGATTGCATTCTCAATTTAATGTTTGAATTTTTTTGTGGGTTGTTTAGGTATTTATATCCCATTTTGCTCAGATTAAACTCCATTTTGTCTTAATTTTAATCCATGCACATTTTGCTAGTGATTAGAGTTAAGTGAATTAGGATTATCAAATAGGGTTTATGCTTCATGGGATTTAAGATTGAGTATTCAATGGTAAAGCAAAGGAAACGCGAAGCAAAAGTAATAACTCATGCATTAAGCTATAGCATACAAATAGAGTTTATATCGTATATTTCTAACCCTCACACTCATGACGAGCATCTGAACAATAAATCCCAATCAAATTACCAATTATCATCATGAACAATTCCAATTATTATCAAACATGAAATGTACATATTTCATTTTTCTCCTTTATATGTACCTCTAAACTTTGTAGGAATTAGGGTGTAGGTAATCTACGACAATGTCAAAGGAATGTTGCATAATCATGCGGAATCCCTATAGGAGTATAGGAATATAGAATAGAATAGAATAGAATATGATTTTATCGTCCACGGAGACCAACTGGCCTATGGGACCCAAGTACAAAGAGAGAGCAGCAGGCGTATTACTACCAGGATTAAAAAACCCCCGCCCCGAAGGGTTTTCGGGGGAAAAACCTTAGTAGCAATAAGGATGCTGACATACTGCACAGTTATATACATAATCACAAGTACAGCTGAGGTTAATGTCGGACAGGGGGGCATAACTGAGTCCGCGTATCCATTACCTCCCGGAGGTACGATCCCAACAAGCATACAGAGGCCGTGCTCAGTAGCTCATGCAAGGCCTGATGGGGCACAACTAACCGAGCATACCGAGCCCGGATATGCTCATACGCCGGACAGGCCTGGAGGGCGTGACTTTCATCCTCAATGGCGCCCTGTTGACAGCACTGACAGACTCTGTCCTCACGCGGCTCCCGAATCCATCTCCCTGTCTCAATGCGGAGGTGGTGTGCACCTGTGCGAATGGAAGCAATCACCCTGCACTTTTTCATGGGTAGATGGGTGCGCAGGTAGTGGTGTGGGCCCCTCGTGAGCATGGAATGAAATCCTAATAAAGTTTCACGAAGTCGTAGATCTAATCCCTATGAATAGTGGCTCGTCCTAAAGACGCCGTTGATGTGAAGCTTTCCAAGAAGCTTTCAACATGACATCTGTTAGAGTTTAAGAGAATTTACAAATCTTCATTGGATTCAGTAATTGAGTCTGACTTAGGTAACATCTATCAAAGTTTAGTAAAGTTCCAGCAATGCAATTTCATTTCATGTACGCAACTTGCTTGAACTATAATATGATTGCTTGCCACTATATTATTACTTCTTGATTGTTGCTTTTTTATCATCATACTCTTTATCAAAATCTCAATAAATATAAACCTAACAGAGGTTTGGTGATGCAATACACAATCGGTCTCATACAGTCCCTAAATAATAAGGGACTTGTATTTATATATATCATTTTCTCTAATTTGTACACCATCTTTTCCTAGGCCCCGAAGGGGCCAAATTTTTTTTTGAATTAATACAAACCATTACATCCAACACTTTAAAATTAAACTCCCCCCTGAAACCCCCTTTGGTTTGGATGCATATTTGGACGAGGTTTGGATGACGAAGGGCAGCGAGAGCCCCTAAAATCATATGATACATATAAAATCAACACCATTTAGTACATTGCCTCAAACCTTATAGTATTTCGCAAACCTCGTTATACAGTATATATCAAAATTTGTACAAGAATACCCCATAAACGAGGATCGCTGTCTACGGTCTAGATCAAGGAATATTGAGTAAATATGTCCATCTGAGAGCTCTCGATGCCCGGAGTCACCCCCCATGTGAATATGAACCCAAACCAAAAGAAAGCAAGGAGTTGTATAATACACATATAGTTGTATGGTATATTAAGTATGCAGAAGGAGGAGGAGGACATTCTAACATCCACTCGAGACAACTAATCTATGAGATAATATATGATTATAACAAAGAGAATAAGTATTATATGGATGACAATATATTTTGATTACGAATATGTTATATACCGAACTTCTATAGGCTGGGAACTGGACAAGTTTTTAGTTGAATATCATCCTATAGAAATGCCAATGTTTGTGTATCTAGAAAATTTGCTTTGATATTGTTTGTCTCTTTAAAATCCGCCTCCTCCTCCTCTGATTTAAAGTTCCATTTTCATCCATCTAGAAGCAAGTTGTAAAAACTATATAATGATTATGCACCAAAAGAGTAAAAATATGTGGTTTCATCGATATCAAGAATCAGAACACAAGTTAGAGCCTGCTTTTCCAATTAAAAGGAAGGAAGGAATTGCATGATACACATGTAGTTGTATGGTATATTAAGTATACAGGAGTGGGTGGAGGACATTTTAACATCCACGCGAGAACTGATCTATGAGATAATATATGATTATAACAAAGAGAATAAGACAACCAGGATTGATTACGAAGATGTTATATGCTGAACTTCTATAGGCTGGGATCTGGACAAGTCTTTAGTTGAATAGCATCCTACAGAAATGCCGATGTTTGTGTATCTAGAAAACTTTGATATTGCTTTCTTTTTTCTTCTTTTTTTCTCTTTTTTTGGATTGCTCTAAGGGGCAACTTGCTAGCCACACGTGGGTTATGGCTTGACATAAGTCCCCCACACGTGGCTCGACATAAGTCGTCCACATGGCCCAATCACATGTGACCACATTTTATTCCTCAATCTTAAGAATGATGGGAAGAACATGCATGCCTACATACCCCATCATGTTCTCTCTTTGAAAAACTATTTTACCATCATTTTTAGATGCCCTTGACTTGGTCAGCCTTACCTTTACCATGTATATTTTTTTCTCCAGTTTGTTTTTCTCTCCCAACTTTTCTTGGGAGTTGGACCTGCCCTGACTTTGACTGCCAAACTTACAAAAAAAAAATTAAAGAAAAATAACAAATGGCATTCCAACTCTGCAACTTGATGTTGTCGTCTTTGTTTTTGGGTTGCCCTAACACCCCCAAGCAATCATCTAGTGATTGCTTGGGGCAACATGTTTGGTTGACACTGATTTAGTCTACACGTTCCCTCTGCCTGTTCCAGACAACAAACATGTCGATGTGCCTCTTTGCAGTTGGCCAAGTAGGCAAGTGCTCTATGATAAATCTCTCGATTATCATGCACATTTATCAAACCTTGGATGTGCATATCAATCACAATTAATATCTTTGACCCTTTCATAGTCTTAACTCCAACAAAGTCTCAGTTGTTTAAACATCAAGAAAAACCATGGCAAAGCTTTACCCAGCCTTTCTTCCTCTTGTTTGAGCATCATATAAACTACATATCCATTCAGTTCAAATCTTATGAGTTCTATTCAAATCTTACGAGCGCTTGGATGTTTGGTCTAGTGATAACACTAAGTCTTAGAACAAGTATATCTCGAGTTCAAGGCTGCCTAGAGTCAAAGTCACATTCAATGTAAGGTGATTGGTGGTGTTGGTGAGTTCCATTCAAATCAAATCTTACGAGCGTTTGGACGTTTGGTCTAGTGGTTAGTCCAACAAATATATCTCGAGTTCAAGGCCGCCTAGAGTCGAAGTCACATTCAATGTAAGGTGATTGGGGCAACACCTGGTGTGGTGTGTGCGTCATATGTCTAATCACGAATGTTGTCAAAGTGGCACGACCTAAAAATTTCTTCTTTTTTTTCTTTCTAATATGGCTATTTAAATTCCTCCTCCTCCTTTGTCTATTTAAAGTTCCATTTTTCATCCAATCATAAGCAAATTGTAAAAACTAGAATGATTATGCACAGAAAGAGTACAAATGTGTGGTTTCATCAACATCAAGAATCAGATTATAAGTCAGGGCTTGCTTTTTCAATAACAAAAGAAAGCAAGGAGTTTCATAATATACATATAGTTGTATGGTATATTAAGTATACAGAAGGAGGAGGAGGACATTTTAACATCCACTCGAGACAACTAACCTATGAGATAATATATGATTATAACAAAGAGAATAGGTATTATATGAATGACAACCTATTTTGATTACGAAGATGTTATATACCAAACTTCTATAGGCGGGGAGCTGGACAAGTCTTTAGTTGAATAGCATCCTATAGAAATGCCAATGTTTGTGTATCTAGAAAACTTTGGTATTGCTTTGATATTGTTCATCTATCTAAACTCCTCCTCCTCCTCCGTCTATTTAAGGTTCCATTTTCATATTGATAGCAAGATTGCGTAGGAGCAAAATGTACGGCTGAATCGACTTTCACCTTGGCATGTGGTCAACAAAGTATACAGTAAATTTTGTTTGGCAGTAGTCTTTTTGGTGGAATGTAAGTGCTCTACAGAAGCTTATGGGAGTATTCTTGGTAGCTTCATGGCAAGGGCAGGAACTAATGTAAATTCGTGTCTTGTTATTGGATCGTCTTCCATGAGCACGAAGTTTTTGATTAAGATGTTCCATGACCGAATTAGGAGGTTTTTGAAGAGGCCACCTATAGAATTGTGTAGCTAACAAGGTAAGGAAAGCTTTTACAGTCTAGCATGTTAAGCACTTACATAATATATAGTAGGACAAGGTGCAGTCTGCAGGTCAATCGGATAGAACATCTTGGCACACTGACAGAGGAGCTCATAGATCCTGAGGAAGTGAAGCTTCTTCTGGAGAAGGAAGAGGATGAGGATGTAATGGAAGAAGTTATGACTGAGAAGAGGCTGTCTACTTGGGTTTTATCAAAAGCACATCCCATCCATATAGGAGGAAAATCATACTTATTGCTACCTGATGTATTTCAAGTGAGAAGTATGAGAGAGGATGAGATATTGGAACAGATATATGCCCATAACATATGTCTAGAAAAAATGGGACCCAAACAAGAAGGGGGGCATAGGCCCAAACCAAAACTGGGGGACAAACCCTCAATCAGCTGGTTGCAAACGAGCCTCGCGCACTAGAGCAAAGTTCTGCCCTCCTTTGACAGAACTGAACAGGAGTAAGATCCTCCTGGACTGAGAAGGTGGTCCCTTTAAGGTGATTACCATGCTTCAGAATGTGGAGCCGAGAGATCGCATCCCTAAACTGAACGAGGAGATGATGAGGGTGGTCGGGTCATGATGCTCCTACCCAACTGGCTGAGAGGATGCCATCTGGGTGTATTTGCATGGTCTGGACGAAAAAATGCTCCACCTCGTCCCGAGCCAAAATGTCATCCTGCTCTGCAATGCCAACAATACGCAAGTTCAGCTCTGGTGTGTGGGGCGCTCGTCCCCTCTGGAACTTCCAAGCTCAGAGGATTGGGTATGCGATGCTTGCTGGCCCATGTATTGCAAATCCTCTGTCTGGGTAGACATGTCCACTCTGTCCACATGAGCATGTGTTGTGGCAGCAGCTGATGCCTCCAGGGGTAAGACTCTGACGTCTGCACTGAAGCATCACTGGTCTGTACAGGCTCCAGGAGGAAAACCTGTAGCATCTAGATCAGCTGTGTCCACATCTCAATAGACACAGTAAGGGATGTACCTGTCATCCCTCCCTCGGCATGAATAGTGCACACGTGGTCCTGGAGCCCAATTGGGAAAGCTTTTGTGTTATAGTTGATTACTGATTCTCTTTAGGACTGTAGGTCTTGTTATTTTCTCTGAATGCCCAAGTATAATAGCATCATAGCCACAGTATGAAAAGGCCACCTACAAAAGAAGTTCTATAAGGTCCTTTTGCACGGTCGTTGTTGTACCAACCATTGTCATTCCCGGCAAGTTTATATATTGTGAAAGTGTCATGTGTGGTGTGATGAGGTATTAATATAATTTCAAATCTTTATTTTAGAACTTCTTGTGAATTTGTTATTTAATTTTATGTCTTGTAATCCTAATCACAATGCAAAAACATTATGTTTAAAATATTTGCATTAGTCTTTTTCACACTGTGACTACGATCCGAAAAGTGTACTTTCTCAACATAGTGGCCACGGTGTGGAAATAGGTATTCCATGGTATGATAGCATTTCGCACCTGGCTATTATAAACTATTTAGATTTAGGGGTTTATGGGATCTAATTAAACTATACTGGTTATTTCATTTTCTTTGTCTGAAATGCTCATGTCTATGAAATTCGATGACCCTAATAAAACACAAAGTGAGGCGCTTGACCAGCGCTAGAATGTTGGTGATGTCAGTACTAGTAGCAGCACCATGGTCCTCGGAATAATAAACATGCAGAAGGTAAAAGGTCCTTCCCATCTTAGGATGAAGAAGACCGAGAATAAGCTTGTCAGGAAGCCCCCAATATTCCTTCCACTCGACAAGCGAAGAGAGAAGAAACTAGGGAGACGGATAAGCTGGGAAACGAAAGGAAGTTGGAGGAAGGGAACCTAATGTCTGATATGGTATTCCCAACAAGGTGATGGGTGTTCCTCCTAGTGTGCAAGATTTATGAGATTAAGTACTGGCAACCTCACACCCAACCTCTGATCCCAAAACTTTCTTTTGCTAGATTAGTTAAGATAGAGATATTGGACATCTACAAGAAGAGAAAGAAAGTAAGAAAGAAGAGGCCATAGAGAAACCAAGATACATATGTTCTGCCGATGGAGGAGGAGGTTACGAGAATCCAAGCAGAGGCCTTGGATATACTACAAGTGGTAGCAGATGCTCATTTGATCAGCCTCTTCGAGGCTACTGCTAATGTTGTGCGCATAAGAACCATGTTACTGTGCATGATAGAGACTATGCCTCAACTAGATACTTCTGAAGATGCCTCAATTAAGAAATCTTTTGTAACCATGTATAGAAATAAATATATGGCTCTTTGTATTATTGCTTGTATTAGTTCTTACTATGAGCATTGTTCTGATTCTATAACGTGGTATCATTGTATTTTTTTAGGCATTTTCAAGTATTGGGGCTGCCTATTTCACACCGTGGTCACGGTGTAAAATTGGCTTTTGCAAAATAATTGCGGGATCATATTTCACTATGTGGCTATTGTGCGAAATTGGTTATTCCAAAGTGCCAAATATACACTCCCAATAATCTTGAAATAGCCAGCTTCGCATCTTGACCACAGTGCAAAATAAGGGTACTGAATATCCAACTGTTATAGGCATTTGACATTGCGGAACTATAAAAACATTAAATAACATCTCATATCATGTAAATAATAAATTTACATATTGCATAACAAATCAAGTATGCAATTATTAATCGACATCTGAATTTACATTGCATGTACATATCTTTTCCCTTGTCTGATCCTCGTCGACCCCCACTGTCTCAACTTCTTAGCTGCCCTTGAGTCGCATCATGCTTGCTTTTTCTTGTCCTGTTGATCCTTGCACCTTAGCCAAAAGTCAATGCATGTTTTGCCTTGCCCCCACCACAAAAGCTTGCATATAATCCTTCTATAGAACCGTTGGCACATACATTGCAATGAATTACCGCTCAAACCTCGGTGTTAGGTGAACCTAAAATAACATTCTTATCTTGCTTATGTGACTTTTTCATCCCCCCTATCCATATTCCTAAGCTCCCATACTTCTTTGCAAACTATATGCCATGGGCTTGAAATATATGAATATAATGAATAACATTACATTCTGCCCACGCTTCTATAAATGACTTCGTGAAATCAACAACTATTATTCTGAAAAAATCCAACTTGTCTCCCTCCATTTTTAACAATAAGTTCACAAGAATGCTAAGATTCTGCCATGAATGCAACTTAATAATACAAGAAGTAATTACATATATGAGAGGAATCATGTTTTCACTTTTACATTTTTTTTGTGAAGTTATTAAATTACCCATATGAATTGAATCACATTGAATTCATGTTTATCGGCCATAGAGACCAAGAGGTCTATGGAATCCAATTCAAAGTGAGAACATTACCAGCACCACATAAACCTCACATTAGAATGGGGCCCGCAATGCTACCTATGTACCCATCTGCCTATGAAAAAATACAGACTCATTGCCTCAATTCACATAGGTGCACACCATCTCCGAATTAAGACATGCAGATGGATTGGAGAGGCACGCTGGAACTGCTTTGTCGATGTTGCCAAATGAGAGTCGTTAAGGATGGATGTCGTACCCTCTAGAGTTGTCTCGCATATGATCAAATTGGGACACGCTATGATGAGTTAGTCAGGCCTGGCCAGATGCTATATGTGATACTGATCACAGCTTTAGTAGGGGTGTTGGGAACATACCTTCAGAAGGTCATGCAGGATTAGCTATGTCCTTGGACATTCACCTGACTTGTCTATATATTTCATATGTATATTTGTACAATTTGACAGCACCCTTATTACTGCCATGGTTGTGGCGTTCCAAGAGTATAAATATGTATATTACATATATTATACTCGCCACATCACTAGTACATTCCATATGTATGACATGTATACGTTTGCCGACAGAGATTTCCCATGGGGTCACAACCCCTAGACCCCAATATATTGCACATATTGCAACATGTGGATATATTAAGTCGATTGCCACATGGCCCAACCCCATTAATTTGACCTAGACGTATCAGTTGCATTGGTATTCACACCCAACAGATTGCCTTTAGCAACCTCGAGTCCGCCACCAGCCGCTTCGATCACTGCCATGAACGCTTTCAGAGGAGGAATGCCCCGCAGTCAATGATCGGGTAGGTGCCACCTACCTTATTTGATTCTTAGACCAGCCATTAGCCATTCGTGTCCCTATCTAACCCATAGATGTCAAGAACTGACTAATGAACCCTAACTATGTATGTTTAAATTAGATTTATGTGATATTCTGTTATTTCGATTCAGATGGTTCTATGATGTATGATCTGTTCACACTCCTGTGTATTGGGAAGGGGGTAGAGACCCAAGCCTTAGTAGATGTGATCCTAGATTAGCCTCATTAACTCCTAATTAATGTGGCCTGTGCATAAGAGCCCGCCTGCATGGGTGGAGGGGCCAGACCGGCTGACAAGGGGGAACTTGTCCGATGGCTATTGATCCCTCTGGTGCGTAAAGCCTACCGGGAAACATTGCGGACTAGGCCTAATACCTTATGCATTGTGTATGGCTCTGGTATGGGCTCGATACCTCTTGGGTGGTGAGGCTACCTTCAATGGGATTGAAGTCGTAGACGAGCAGTGGCTCTCTAGTTTAGCATGTGTTCTCTGGAGGAGAGAGTGATCTCCTCCTACCTCATCGGGACTGTGGAGATGCAACCCAGGAGTAGCCCCTTTGGCTATGCCCCCGGCAGGCTACGGTCCGCTCCCAAAACTTATCAGCCTATCTGCAAAGTATGCACAGGAGGGGTGGATGGAGTGGACTACCCAACGAATATGTTCTATGCCAGGCAAATCTAAAAGTTAAGTTTTCATGACAAATCCATTTGCCATGAATTTTGTCCCCTCCAAGATCTGAATCCGGCACAAACTCGGAGTTGAAGATCGCTCGTTGCCTATCCCAGCGAAATTACAGAGAAGAGGGATCTTCGGGAGCGGGCAAGCCCTCCAAGGATCTTGAGGAAACTGACATGCCAGATGGAGAGTCCGAGCAAATAGGGGAGGAACACTTACCTGCACAGGAGTCACAGGTCCCACCATTACATGTGTGGAAGCCCATCCCCAACAATCCCAAGAAACCACAGAAAACAACGTGGGAGTCCTATGTTCTCTCCCAAGATAGGGAATATAGGAAGGAGCTGGCTGCTTATCAGGCCTACATGAAGATGTATCAGGCCTATAAGAAGTATTACGACACTCATAGAGTACAATACATTGAAGGAGGCAAATCTATGAAGGAGCATATCGCCTTGAAACCCCCACCAGAGATTCTACCCGAGCCACCAAAGAAGCTGATGAAGCGGAGAAGAGACTCGGTCTTCTCAAGAGTTGCCACAGAGATTCGGCACTTTCAGCGAGGCTATGGCTTTCTAATACCACGAGTACCATTCGCGAGGCACATCAAGGAGATAATGGACGAGTTCATCACAGGATTCAGAGTGACCAACGACATGCTGCTAGCAACGCAAGAAGCAGCAGAGATGGAGTACAGAACTTTGAAGACTCTTTCGCCTGCGCTCTACACGCAAAGAGAATAACTCTGATGAACAAAGACCTAGCATTATTGAGGTTCATCAAGAGAAGGAGTAGATAGTGGAATTAACATTTCATGTAAGCAAAAAATTTGATAAATATAAGTGATGATGTATTATAATGTCTCTACACTTGTTAATCTGTATCTAGGTGTGATTTATTTCATGAAAAACAAATAAATTTAGACAAAAAAGATACCCAATAGTCCGAGAATGTGCAACAACAATATTTGGACTGTCCAAATTACCATCTGGTGCATTCTCAGACTACTCGCCCATAGTTTACCTAGTTTTAAGTACCTAAACCATAAACTAAGACTAGATTTGAGCACCATTACTCGAGTGAGGCAAAATTATGTTATCATATCACCCGTTTATCGAAGAATCAAACCCAAAACAAGGCCAGGCAGTCTGAAAATGCACGAGAGCACCATTAGAATAATCCAAATGCCCTTCTGGCGCATTCTTAGATTACACTATACTAGCCCCAAATCACATGAAATGTGTTGCATTAAGACCTTTAGACAGTCACCTACACATCTAAAATATCAAAAAGACATAGGAACAATCAACATCAATCCAAATGGACCAAAGTGCCCTAATCCTAAAATTTGAAAAATTAGGGTTTCTCTATAAATAGAAGCATAACCCCCCACATTTGTACTTCGTCATTTGCTCCTGCTTTGAGGCAATTTTTCAGCTCCCAGAGGCACTTCTAGATCTGTTCGACATCCCTAGCTTCAGCTCCAGCATGGCCACTAGATCCTTCATCACTTGGTATAGCGCCTCACCTCATGTTGCCGAAGTGGATGTTAACCTAGTTTTCAATGTATTCCAGAAAGAGTTTGATTTAGCAGCCACTCTAGCAGCAAACCCCTTCTGTCAGCAAGTTTTGCAAGAATTCCAGACCAAATTAGAACCCCACTTGCAAGAAGTCCCTCGATGCATAGGATACTTTGTACCTAAGCTTGCCCTCGAGGAAGCACTAAGTCATGTACCCAGCATCAAGACCAAGCTTCCCAGACTACATGACCATAACCTACAGGAGGAGGCGGTTGGTGCTCAACAAGAGTTGCCTAGGCTACCTAAGATGGTCTTATGATCTTAATATTGTTATTCACTCATTTTGGGGTCATTTGTGACCTCCTATGGTTCATTGTACTCATTTTCATTCAGCTCAATGGAACACCACTTCACTTAATATATAGATACACTAGGCCCTACCGCGGGGGTCTTCCCCTCAGTGCTGTCTGGAAGCCATAAAGCTACGCCAGGTGAGCTGAATTAATGAAAATACAATGACCCACAGGGGTACCCACAATGAGGCCTCAACATGAGTGAATATGAGTGAATCCAACAATATTGACCTTAGCCATATAGCTAGGCTCAAAGCATATAACTAGGCCCACGACCCACACCCCAAAACCGCATCCAAATCCCGTCCAAGTCAGAATTGACTAGACCAAAGCTGCACCTTGACCTGCAACCCTCAAATATCGACTCCCAACCTCCACCCCAACAAGAAGGGTATACCTTCAGTATAAGGCTGAAACAGTGTTTGGGGAACCCTCAATTCATCCCATGAACGCAGAGCCTTTCGACTCTACAACAAAAGAGCGCCTGCTTTTACAGTATGGCCAACCTCAGGAGTCAAATGAAGAGGAGGAAGAACAAGACGATGAAGAAGATGTCGAAGATCTAATCCAGGAGGACACAAAGGAGGACAGGCTAGAGGCCGAAGAGTTCACTTCTTCCTTCGACCGGGATCTTCAAACACAGAGAGTAACATCACCTTTGGACCTTGGCATTACTAGCTTGGCCGCAATAATGGTGGAAGGATAGGAGTATCTCCTCCTAAATGATATCAAGAATTTACCATAGCGTAGAATACCGCATAGATGAACTCCTACAATTGCTTCAACAGCAAGAAGTTCTCGACAGCTTCAATGACCGGGAAACCCAAGAATTCTTTGTCCATATTCGTGAAGCAGAGACGTATACATGCAGAACAATGACAGACATAGAAGCCTATAGCATCGTCGGGAGTATGATTCCAGTCGAAGATCCAATGACAGATGAGAAGTTCGTAGCTCTTCAGGAACGAATGGGAATCAGGGGCAAAACCACAAGTGCCTTAATGCCGAGCTCTTTGTCGGCAGCAGCAGCGACCAGGTATGGGACGATCAGTCAGCCTGAGCAGCAACCGATCACTCAAGGCTGACTATGAGCACATGATGACCATACCGGTGGACAAATATATATCCAGGCACAGGGAGGCAAGGGGTCTATGAATTGACAGTCGGCAAAGGGCAACTGCACTTAGGTACTACTTGCCTCGACTGCACGATGGCATAGTTATAGTAATACACAAGGAATTTAGTCCACGGGTCGAGGAGGCTATATGTCTATTGGTTAACCTCACAGGATTTGGGAGATATACGAGGTAATATGACCACGCCAGCCACGTCATTCTAGTCAAGCGCTCCATACTTTCAATTCTCCCTCCGACAAGGAAGGCTTCCTGTCACCGCAACCCTCATCATCGATAAGGAAGTGGAGGAGATGGTATCAGCCATTTGCGAAGGTTCATCCCATGATATCCTTAGGATCTTGGGCCGCACAATTGGCACGACTCAAGTCAAAAAGTTCTTAGAAGAAAATCCAGCATATAAAAGTTAGTAGATATTACACATCTATTGTATTCTGTATTTCCGCATATATGAATATATTAAATTTTGTGCTTATAAGTGCTATTGAAACCTCGAGGAAATAACCACAATTTCAATTACAACCGTAACTCATTATAAGTGTATAATGAGGCCCGCGACTACATCCATGGTGATCGTCATATACTAGCTGCAATTGATCCAGAAAACGTAGAGAGTTAGTATAATGTGATATCCACCATCGGTAAGGTAAAAGCAAAGTCGTTCGTTGTTCTCTTTGATACGAGGAGCTCCCATAACTTTGCTTCACCGAGAATGGTCAAAATGTTGAAAATGAAAACCCTTTGGACACATCCAAGGCCAGTGGTATTAGCAAATGGAGCAATCAGATACACGACAGAAAAAAGAGTTAATTTTAACATTGAGTTGCCAGGGGTGGACATTGATATGGGAGCAGAAATAATGGAGATGGATCATAATAGAAATGGAATACTTGAGCCCAGCAAAGGCATTCATCGATTGCGGGAACAGAAAAGTCACCCTCACGGCACCTAACGGAAAGACCATAGAGATAGCAGGTAAAGAGGTTACCCCAATAATGCAATGCATGTCTAGTAAGAAACTACTCAATGCATAAAGAGAGAACATGTAGCCTACATTTTCAAAAATAATAATAATAATAATAATAATAATAATAATAATAATAATAATAATATTATTATTATTATTATTATTATTATTATCATGCTTCGTTGGACCCTAAGGGTCATGAAGCAACAATTACAATGAATAGCGCCTATTGTTGTGTTAGGCTGAGCAAGAACCCTTTATGAGATTCTACTGATTTCATAAAACTGCCTAATTGTCTAGGATCTAATGATAACAAAGAGTGGAAATTTGGCTGACAAATGCCATACTTGTCTCTTATGTGCTTATATTCCGAGCAAGATAAGAAAACATGCTCCTCGTGGAACCACACGGCCAGATTTACAAATGTCACAAACCCTCTCCTCCCGAACATGTTTCTTCCATCGCCCTGTCTCTATTTTCAAAGAGTGTGACCGTGTTCTGTATCTTGCAATGGTTCTTTTCAGTTGTTTTGAAATAGGGGCGTACAAGTAATCAAAACTACCATAGACGAGTAATGGGTTTACCTCCTCCTGATAGAAGATCATCTTTGAGCCTCTTTTCTCCCATAATTTCCTGATGAAACTGTCTTGAACCACCTCTCTCACTCCTATTTCAGAATCCGGCCAATTTTCGGCCGTAATCCCCCATCGGCTAGCCCAGTCTTGCACTTCTCTGATCCAACCTGATGGTATACCCATCACTGCCTTGGGTAATCTGCTATCGTCCATTTCTCTGAGTCTATTTACAAAATTCATTGTCATACATAAAGCCTCTGCTTCTAAAGGCAGAAGACCTGTCTCTGCCAATAGGATTGCATACGGTATCTGCCTTCGCACACCTAATTCATCTTGAATGAATATTTTCTACACTTGTTCTACCTGATTCCATGTTTTTATGTGCCGAAGGCCTCCAAATGGGAGCGCCATATAATACTACTGTCTGGACCAGGGTTTTGAAAAGAATTTTTTTTTAGTCCCCAACTAGATAATGATGAACTATGGCATCTAGACAACATTGAATATAGAGCAGTCTTATCTCCCATGATTCACTTCTGTACACATTCTTTCCACTTATAATTTGAACAAATCTCCAAACCCAGGTATTTGTAGCAATCCACTTCTTCTAACTGCTCCCCTTGATACATGAAAGATGGATAGTTTACTGTATCAATCACCATTGTCTTCGTCTTGGAAAGGTTTACTTTCATTTTACTTGAGCTGCAGAAGAGACTCAATGTGTTTAGATGTCCCTGTAACCCTTCTGGTGAATCTGCTATGAGCACTATGTCATCAGCATACATGAGCAATTGTACCACAAACTCTCCTAGTTTAGCACCTGCATGTCCCCTGCTCTATAACCATTCTTCCTGCTCATCTATGTAAAGCCCAAAGAGAGTGGGTGACAATGGACATCCTTGTCTGACTCCCATTGTACTTTGGATCTATAGAATCCGTTGGTACAGACTCAAGCAAGGAAAAAGAAGATAAACCTTAAGCAACTTGCCTAAGCCAGTGGCTAAGATAATAAAGAAATTTCACGATATTTTTCCCGATGAGATCAAACAGCTTTCACCCTATAGGGGAGTAGAGTGTGAAATAGCACTTGAACTAGGGACGAAGGCAACCAATAAAGCTCCCTATAGAATGATAAGTCATGAGCTAATGGAGTTGAAGAAATAGTTACAAGAGCTTTTAGACCTAGGGTTTATAAGACCTAGTGTCTCTCCGTTTGGGTCACCAATATTATTTGTTAAAAAGAAAGATGGGAGTTTGAAAATGTGCATAGACTACCGTCAGTTGAATAAGCACATCATCAAGAATAAGTATGCCCTACCCAGAGCGGATGATTTAATGGACCAGCTCCAAGGGGCGAAAGTCTTCTCCAAGATAGACATCAGGTCAGGTAATCACCAGATCAGGATCAAGGAAGAAGACGTCCATAAGACTGCCTTCAGGATGAGGTATGGCCACTATGAATTTACAGCCATGCCATTTGGATTTATAATCATGCCATTTGGACTATATAGTGCCCCCGCAACATTCATGAGACTCATGAATGATATATTCCGAGAGTTTCTCGATGAATTTGTCATCATATTCTTTGTTGACATTCTAATGTAGAGTAAAACTCTAGAAGAGCACATCAAACACTTGAGGAGAGCCTTAGAGAAGCTAAGAAGACATCAGTTATACGCAAAGTTGAGTAAGTGTCACTTTGCGACAACCAGAGTTGAGTATTTGGGGCATGTCATCTCGGCAGAAGGGGCTATTACAGAAAATTTGTCAAGAACTTTGTCAAAGTAGCTGCGCCATTGACGGATCTTACAATGGCAGGGAAAATTAAAGACTGGGCAAACATTGGCAAAATAAAGCGCAGCACAGTTTCGACAAACTAAAGGAGGCCTTGACAACCACCCCAGTCTTAACATTACCGGATCCACAAAAGAACAAGTGGTAGCAACGAATGCAAGCGAAAGTGCAACCGGAGCCGTTTTTATACAAGAAGACAGAGTAATTGCATATGACTCTAGGAAATGAACGAGGTCGAGACGCGCTACTCAACTCAACACCAAGAGCTTCTAGCTATTGTCAGAGCCCTGAGGGTCTGGAGACACTATCTATTGGGATCCAATTAGATACAGACCATCAAAGCCTCCAGTACATTTTCACCCAACCACACCTCAATTTGAGGCAGAGAAGATGGATGGAGTTCCTGGAAGAGTATGATTTCAAAATCATGTACAAACTAGGTAAGCTTAACATGGTTACTGATGCCCTTTCAAGGCACCCCCTCACTACAAGAGTCCATTGTAATGCCATATCAACACTCGCCAGTGAGTTTGGCAAGAAGATTGAGGAGACCTTGCCGACATATAAAGACTTCTAAGAAGTATGGGCAAGCCTTTCTAAGGAGGCAAGAACATTTAAGGAGAGAGAGAGACCTTCAAGAACTATAAGAAAGAGGGTAATTTCCTATATCATAAGAATATTACCTGAGTCATCGGGAGTCAGGAAATTGATACTCCAAACACGCATAACAGTGCAATTGCCGGCCACGCAGGTTTTATGAAGACATACTTCAAAATCAGAAGTAGCTACTATTGGCCAGGCATGAAAAAGCAAATTGCAAGGTACATTCGAGAGTGCCAGATATGTCAGCAGACGAAAGCAGAGCAACTTCGAATTCCTGGAATCTTGCAACCATTGCTAGTTCCAAATGCCAAATGGGAAGTGGTGAGCATGGACTTCATAACATGGATGCAAAGAACACAACGAGGGCATGATGCTTAATGGTAGTAGTGGACAAGTTGTCCAAAACGGCTCATTTTGTGCCATGTAAAACTACCAATACACCTTTGGATACGGCATCGCATTTCGCTATGGAGATTTCCAGATTCCACGGAATGCCAAGAGAGATCATCTCAGATAGCGACCCGAAGTTCATGAGTGCCTTTTGGCAAGACTTGTCCACTACGATCGGCATCAAGCTCTCCATGAGTTCGGCATATCACCCCCAAATGGATGGGCAGACGGAGCGCACTAATCGCATCTTGGAAGATATGTTGAGGACATATGTGTGGAATAAGCAGTCAAAATGGGGTGACTATCTCCACTTAGTTGAATTTGCTTACAACAGTACCAAGCAGGAATCATCACAGATGTCCCCCTTCATGATCAATTATGGCTATCAGTGCCTCCACCGGATACTTGGCACAACACAGTGTCAAAAGTAGAAGTGTCTCAATGGATGTGTGACAGATATGCAAGAGTTGGTTAATGAAGTGCGAGTTTTGTTAAATTCGAATAGGAACGAGCAAGCAATGCAAATGAAATAGGGACATGGTCCTTCAAGGGTTCCACTGACAATCAAATTGGGCGGGTGCCGAATTTGAGCTCTAGATGCCCCCCAGGGCAAATTGGGCGGGCACCCAATTTGGCTAGATGAGGGGCCTTCTTTGCACATTACTATTATGCACTTCAGATCAAGTTGGACACCTGCCCAATTTGGCCTTATGGGCAGGCCTTGCTTACATACAATCTAAGCACTGCAGGGTAAATTTGGCCTGTGGGGGAGGAGAAGGCTTCCTTCGACATTACCATGGATGCAATTCGAGCAACTTGGGCGCCCGCCCAATTTTTTTCCCCCTTTTTTTTTTGGAGGGGAGGGGGTCCTGCTTGCACATCATCATGGAAGGATTCCAGGTCAACTTGGGTGCTTTCATGTCTGCACTTAAAGGCAACTTGGGCGCCCACCCAATTTGGTTGGGGGTGGTTCTTACTTGCACATCATCATGGAAGGGACTCCAGGTGAACTTGGGCGCTTGGCCAATTTAACACTCAAAGGCAACTTGGGCCTTTGCCCAATTTGGAGGGGGGAGGTCTTGCTTGCACACCATCATGGAAGGATTCTAGGTCAACTTGGGTGGGGGGATTAGTAGGCATATTACCATGGATGCACTCTGGGACAAAGCACACATGCACTATACACCAGCGTGCACACATGCTCTGCACACCATCATGCACACATGTAAGCACTGTACAATCAAGCAGGGGACCTGTAACCCTGGCCGTGAATGTTAAAGGCCAATCTCCAAAAGTGAGTTTCAAACCCAATCCAACAGTTCATCCCGTGTGACTCACTTTCAGGCCAGCAAACCCTGTAGTCCTATTCGAGCAACTCATAGCGGCAATTTTTTGAGCTCATCTTGGTTAACATGACAATTTCTTTACAATACATATGAAGAGGCGTGAATGAAGAGGCGCGAATGAAGAGGCGTGAATTTGAATAAGAACATATATTGCCCTTGAGATTAATTCTAAAGCAAATAAACGAGCATTGGGGAATAAAAACATTTGAACTACACAAACCTTTGGAGATTGACTTGCCATGATATTTAAAGCGCTGAAGATGGTCGGCGCCTTGTTTGGCCAAGCAGAGTAATACATGGAAACTGAAAGGATGGATATGCATGTACATTTAAAAAGAAACCCCCGAAATTTGAAAACAATTCCCCCCTAAATTTGAAAACAATTTTTCCCGCCTAAATTTGAATAATGTATTGGGGGAGGGGGAGGATATTTGAAATTCAAATTTCATGTGCATTAAATTGGATATTTGGATAATGCATTAAATTCGAATAATGCATTAATGGGATATTTGAAATTCGAATTCCATGTGCATTTAATAAGGAGGTCCACATTTAATTCCTTATGGTCATTTATTGAAATGGTCCATTTTTTTTTAAAAGGTCCATTTATTTCAGGTGCGACACTTGTCATGCATGCATGAAGGCCCCATGCATGGCCCCTTTTAAAAGTTCTTTCTTGTTTTCGACTACAGTTTTGGTATTTTCTGCATTCTGCATTCCTGTAGCCTTGGTGCCTTCT
Organism: Isoetes taiwanensis; assembly: GCA_021234155.1. Taxonomy (NCBI): domain Eukaryota; kingdom Viridiplantae; phylum Streptophyta; class Lycopodiopsida; order Isoetales; family Isoetaceae; genus Isoetes; species Isoetes taiwanensis. The sequence continues at coordinate 10,430,749 of JAJEKV010000042.1, read as the reverse complement.
GCTCCTGATTGCTCTTTTGCCTTCGGATCCCTGTAGCCTTGGCGCCTTCAGCTATTCATCCTCTTGGCGCCTTCTTCTCCTGATCGCCATGTCGCCTTCGGATCCCTGTAGCCTTGGCGCCTTCTGCTCGTCATCTTCTTGTCGCCTTCCTCTTGGCGCCTTCTTGTCTTGATCGCCCTGTGTCCCTGTAGCTTTGGCGCCTATTTTCTTTCAGGCGATTCGTACCTGTTGATGACATCTCGGCCCACGAAGGGAGGCAAAGGTAAACATGACTATTTGTTTTTGGCCTTGCTTACGTATTGTCTTCTCTCATGCCTTCTTGATAGATACTGCCACATCCTAAACATAAGGCGGGCGCCTGCTGTGGCCCCTTGAGCAAATTGGGCTGGCACCCAATTTGGCCCGAGGGAGGACTCTGACTAGGCTCTTCTGCAAGCATGCCCTATTGAGCAAATTGGGCAGGCTCCCAATTTGGCCTCAGGGGGATCCTGACTGGGTTCTTTCTAGAGCACGCCCCCATTAGCAAATTAGGTGGGCGCACAATTGGCCTCAGGGGGACCCTGACTGGGTTCTTTCCAGAGCAGGCCCCCATTAGCAAATTGGACGGGCGCCCAATTTGGCCCCAGGGGATACGTCATTGGGTTCTTTCCAATGCATGCCCCATTGAGCAAATTGAGCGGGCGCCCAGTTTGACCTGAGAGGGGACCAACAACCTTGATTGTAACTAGCTTTCCCCCGGGCAAATTAGGTGGGTGCCCGGTTTGTACCGAGAGGGGACCAGCAACCTCCTCAACCCCCCCTCCCCCGCGTGCAAATTGGGCGGGTGCCCAGTTTGTCCCAAGATGGGGCCATTAACCTTGCATATAACTTCTATCCCAGGGCAAATTGGGTGGGCGTGCAATTTGGCCTCTAGAGGATCCTAATTATGTTCTTTCCAAAGCATGCCCCCTTGAGCAAATTGGGCGCTACCCAATTTGGCCCAAGAGAGGGCCAGCAACCTTGACCTTAACTTCCATCCCCCGGGCAAATTGGGCGCCTGCCCAATTTGGCCCCAGGGAGACCCTGACTGGGTTCTTTCCAATGCATGCTCCCTTTAGCAAATTGGGCGGGTGCTCAGTTTTTTCCACTAGGGGACCAGCAACCTTGACTTTAACTAGCCCCCGGCAGTCCAATTTGGCCCCATGCCGTCTGTTCTAACACTTTTTGCTGGCCGTCTATTCTAACATTTCTTACTGGTGTGCAGGAGTTATGGGAGGACAAAACAGACCGCTCGGGTATGCGGGCCTGGACCAAGATTTGCAGAAGCTGTAGCCGATGCAAAGATGGGTGAAGAGAAAGAACTATTTGCTGGCATCACTGTGGTGCTGGATGAAGTTATGAATGTAGCTGACAACTATACCTGATGCATCGTCATATAGCACGAACCATCTAAAGGACCTTTGTCTTTACTTTGGCGAGCCAGGGACACGAAGAATCCATACAGCTGGAATTCTCATTGACATGGAGGTATTGCTAGAAAATCTGGACGAGTTCCAGTTGGATGTCGAAGACACTGTGGACATAAGCTTCCTCTCAATACTTACAAGCCCTAGCTGATGCAGGCTAGTATCACTGAAAACCCGCAGTTGTGCACACAGAAGGAATGGGTGCTTGACTCATATGAGAGTTTGGAGCGGTCTGGTATTAAGAGGCATTCGGATATCATGGATGGCTAAGTCAGTGGATATTTGAGCACAAGAAGAACATGTCTAAGGCCTTGTACACGGAGTATCATGGTAAAATCCAACCTAAATTTTATTGCTACTAAGTGGCTAAGGTCCAGATATGGGGGTTCGAAGAAGGTTGAGTCAGAAAAAGCTGTCGTGGAGACGCCAATGGTGTCAAAGAGGTTGAGGACGCCTGTTAAAGTTAATTCGATTCAAGCTATACCTAAGCTTCTCTTGGCTGGAATATCCAAGACACCAAGGTTGCCCGAACCCAGTGCAGAAGAGGGAGAGTCCTATGAAGTGGAAGTAGGTAAGCGTAAAGGACAACCCATTATTGGTTCGTCTAACAAGAGACACAAATGGGCTACTCCACCCGAGAGCTCGCATAGTTTGGAGAGGGAGACCGGATCTGCCTCTGAATCTGAAGAACCAGCAATGCAGATTGTGAAAGTCACGCCATCTGCAGGCGACCTAACACGAGAGAGCGGGCATGAATTGTCTCAGAGTGCCATTGTGTATATCAAGCATAGAGAGGGAATTTACCCTCTGGGGGTCGGCTTTGAGATTGAGATCGATGTGTTCAAGATGCACAAAGCCCCGATGAATATGACATGTAGGGTCATCAGTCTAGAGCACTTGGACACTCTATATGAATTATTTATCAGCCATCAGATGCACCCTCCCTGTGCTGATGTCGTGCCCTTCGACCCAGAGACTGGACAGGCCATAAAGTGGAAGAAGGCCACAGATTTGAAAGATGCAAAATTCTGGATTGTAAATGGCAACCATACCGCAACAGTGGCTCAACTGCTTGTTACTCAAGCTTTGGCATGGCCGCTTGAAAGAAAGCACATGGCTGAACTCATATTCTTTTTTTACGCCAAAAGGAAATGCGGGTGCTAGCAGGAAATCTTACAGCCACTGAGTATGCTCGGGTGAGCCAAGAGAATAATGACATTACAAAGTAGACTATACATGAAGAAGTTTTCTTTGAAAAAGCTCAACAGCTTCGAAACTAATGGGCATTTTACGGGAAGCCGCAGAAGGGCAAGCGCGGACAGTCCCTTGGTGGACCTCATTCTGTAAGTATACTTCAACCTTTCTTGTTGATGCCCAAGCCTGCCCTCTCGAGGGAAATTGGGCGGGCACCCAATTTGGTACCTAGAGAAGGGACTTTGATTATACCATTAGTGTTTTTTGCATGCCTGTTTTCTCGCCTTCCCTAATGCTTTCTGTGCCTTTTAGGATTGGGTGGCCGTGGCGCTCCAAATACTGAAGAAAACAACTATGCGTGATTATGAGTACTTTGTTTACCTGAACGATCAAACCTGGTCTATGTGCACGGAGGTCGCGCAGTTGTTTTATGATCTGCTGAAGGATGAGAAGAAGGATAAAATTGAAGTCGAAAACAGGCTAAGGCTTTTCACCAACAACTCTTGTCGCCCCTTGAAGTCCATGCATCCTCTAGACCACTTTCCTCAAGGGCAATAAAGATCATACAGATAGACGTACCATGAAGGTGAGGGCCCTTGAGCTCAAAAAATTTAGAACATTGGAGCGCGCCCTTCTGAGGCACTTAAAGGATGTGAAGAAGCTACCATTTCAAGACATGGCTGCCTTGAGGCAAGTTCATCCCATATTCACGGAGAACTTAATGCTTATGTTTGCCAACAATATTAGTGGATGGGTAGAAGGATGCAAGGAGATGGAGAAGCAGAGTTTTTCGGAGTCCCCCCTTTGCCAAAGTAGATGAGTATCTTCTTGGCTCTGTTGAGGAGGGAGGTAAGTCTTTCAAGTCTTTCCACGTGAGTCCATTAGGTTTATGCCTAGACGTCGTCAACACATCAGCATGCTTCATTGGCTGTGACTTCAAATACACAAATAAATGGACAATGGAAGACTATCAGAAATTCCTTGACCAGATTAGCACATTGCCAGACCAGCAGCTTTACTGGATTGCCATATTCATCACCTCGGATCGTCTTAATGAGTGCCTATCTGCCATGAAGATAATAGACGGTGGTAGCCCTGTTTGAGTGGGTGCCTATCAGGACCCTCCGCCAAAAGTGCTTCTACTTCTCGAGTGCGGGAGCTGCAAAGTCTTGTGTTGGTCATGTATGTTGCAAGAGACCTAGCGGCCCCGCAAATACTGGATGATCTAAATATTTGCTTCACAAGCTCGGACCATCCTAGGCAATATGCTTGCTAAATTTCCCCAGCATTTGCGAGAAAAAGAGGACATTAGGAAGAATTTATCCGACATCGAGTGCGCGGCAGGTATGTAGATCTGAAATTGGGTGCCTGCTTGATTTCATGTTGTATATTATGCTAGTTCTGAACATTTGTGTGCCTGCAACTTATTGGCTATCTCGTCCCTGGTGCGATAAGGGTGCAATAGTTGGGGGAGGAGTTCTCGTGTAGAATCAGTTAGAGTCAAGGACGTGAATCTATCTAATACAAAAATTGATGATGGAAGGGTGCACTGTCTTAGATTTCTTTTCTGGTGGTGCATTTAGCCGGGCTGCATTGTGCAAGGGCTATAAAGCATTGTCATTTGAGACGGACGAGAAGCTGCAAATGAAGCTTGTTCAGATATTCAAGCAACTTGATGTTATGTTAGACGAGAAAAAATCGAGAGCTCGAGGAATACAGAAGTTGAAAGAAGGCAAAAAGAAGGGTTCTGGATCCAAGGATTCCGCTTCCTCCTTCTGAGACTTCTTGTCCTTTCTCGTCTAAAACGATAGATGAAGTGCAATCCATTCTCAGATTGACCAAGAGCTTGATGGCAAAAGAGCTGAAAAAAGCAGCGCCCTTTGGCTCTCAAAATCCCCAACTGATTAGAAGAAGAAAAGATACCATCAAAACATTGGCAGGGACTACACTAGTGAATACTCAGGATGTAATTTAGGGGAGTTCAAGATTCAAAGATCAGCTTGAGAAGGATCCACGCCATGGTCGCGATGGAAACTCAAGAAGATGAGGCTGAAGAAGAGTTAAAGGATGGAGAGGAAAAGGTTCCTAAGACAAATGATGGTGAACCGGAGGATGAGGTAAAACAAGAACTATGCTCCAAAGATTTCATGGAAAAGATGGAGAGGATCAAGGAGGCAGCACAACAAGCTCATAGAATCTCAGAAGAACATGGAGACAAGCATTCAGGATAGGTGCCTCCGGACGCATGAGAAACAATGTGAAATGATGTAATTAATTGTTTTAGCTAATATTTTACTCAAACTTTCCTATTTTAAAGTTGTGAAGATTCTTTTGTTTGTAACACTCCACCTTCTGATGCTCTCCACCTTGCCTTCCCAAGGCAAACTGGGTGGGCGCCCAATTTGGCGGGGCCGGAAGTGCCAGTTTAACTTCATCCATCCCTTGACCTCCCGAGGTAATTGGGTGGGCGCCCAATTTGAGCCCCCGGGAGCCGCTATGAGATTTGGTTGAGGCTTGCCTTTGCAATACAAACTGGGCGGGCGCCCAATTTGGTGGTGCTGGAAGTGCTAGCTTAACTTAACGCATCCCTTGACCTCCCGAGGTAATTGGCGGGTGCCTAATTTGAGCCCCCGGGAGGCGCTACGAAATTTAGTTGAGGCTTTCCTTTGTAAGGCAAACTGGTCGGGCGCCCAATTTGGCAGTGCTGGGAGTGCTAGCTTAACTTAACGCATCCCTTGACCTCCTGAGGTAATTGGGCAGGCGCCCAATTTGAGCCCCTGGGAGATGCTATGAAATTTGTTGAGGCTTGCCTTTGCAAAGGAAACTGGGCGGGCGCCCAATTTGAAGCAGAGTTTCATTCAATTTGGAATATAGAAGACAAGTTGGAATCATTTTTATATAGTATACCTTGGAGGGTTATGTGTATTATAAAAGGTTATGTATACCTGTTGTATACTAACACAACCAGATTACAACAAGATTACAAGTACTATTACTCTTCTGAATCATCATCAACAGGCACTCTAAAGATTCTTTTCGATCATGAACAATTGATGCTCTCTATTCCATATAAGATGGATGATAACATCGAAGGGATCAGGATAATAGCAGGCATGATTGATAGCAACAGTGGTCAGCCAGTCTTCAAGTGCTATACCTTGCTTGCGGCACTGCAAGAGGTCCTCATGCTTCATCTTGCAAGTAATGGAATCACGTTCAGGACCAGAATGTGCCATAGCTAGATGGAGGCCAATGTTGATGAACTTGGCAATTAGATGCATAGGTATACCCACCAAAATTATTGATGATATATACATAAAACTTATTGGATATATATACTATGCATGATACTCGTATATACGCAATAATGTTGCCAATATGGTATATACATAAAAATTACTGGATATATATACTACGTATGATACTCGTATATACCCAATAATGTTGCTGCAGTAGACATCAATAATTTTATGGGTATAAGTGTAGCTGCATTCGATGGCATAACGCATTCATTTGCTATGTTTCGACGTCCTGGTCGAGTTCTTGAGAGGTCACAATTGCCTCCTCCTGTTGAACATCCGTACTCCATTACTTGCTCTATGAACTTCAAAGATCTATATGCATGCAAACAAAGAGGTATCATCCTTGATCCCTGGCTGAATGGTATAACAGAGGGTCGAGAGAGAGATTCCCCCAGCGAGTATCGTGTTGTTATCAATCTTGTTTGGGTTCCAAAGCGCGACGCTTATGAGCTTGATAATATCACCAATGCCTATAATCTATGAATCGTGTATGTTGTAAGAGTATTATGCATGCTGAATAAATAAATGTACGGTATAAGTGTATTATGCAGTTATTAAAGATGTAAGCATTATTTATATGTGATCTAAGTTATAGTAATGTACAAGATCTAATGTATTAAGATGAATAAATATATAAAGTACAACTTCACTTGACCCAGCCCTTGACCTCCCGAGGAAATTGGGCGGGCGCCCAATTTGATCCTTGACAAGGCGCCAAGAGACTTGGATGACGCTTGCCTTCCCAGGGCAAACTGGGCGGGCACCCACTTTGGGTTCCTCGAAGGCGCCCTTTTAACTTGACCTAGACCATGACCTTCTGGAGTTATAGGGCCATTATGCTCTTTTTATGGAAATAGAGAGAAACGGTAGTATTCATATAGAAACAAAGTACATAACCCTGGCAAAATGCCTGGACACACCTAAAGCAACACATACATAAAGGAAGATAATAGATAATATCAGAGAGCAAAGTTTCAGTCAATGCCCAGTTCAACCTGAATAAGATCCTCCATATTGAACTTCTCAATGCTACTTCGGCTAAACAGATCCAGCCAGTCATCGAAGTCTCGAACAAAGTGAGTAGTGTTGTTCACGAGCTTGATTGCCAAAGCTTCACGCTGCCTTTTCTGCTTCTTATAAAGCCTTTTGAATAACGACCTGAACCTGTTGTGCCTTTATTTAGCAGCCTCTTCAGTGCCTTTGCCTATAAATATGGCACTTTAGTGATATGAGGCAGTCCTCAAGCTCCACCCTGCCGAGCTGATCTTCCTCACTGTTTACTCGTGCTAACCCTTCCCCATGGAGGAGCTTCCTGACTTGAGCACTGATCTCTTTTTTTTCATGTTGATTTATCTCGTTTTGCACCTCCAGCTGCAAGTTAACTGGCATGGGCTAAGATTGGTTCACTAATATGAGACTATTTCACACATTGTAATTCCATATCTGCGGCTAGTTTCAACCATTTTGAGTGTCCTAAAATGAATCTAGGACAACCAGATTTGCACAACCTCACCTTAAGTAGCAACAATTTCATCAAATTGTAGTAGATACTGCCTGCGATGTTGTTGCAATTCGAGATTGTTTCTGAAGGAGGTTATGTGAGGATGTCAAAGATATGTTATTGTCTATGGAGGACCCTCAGACTTTGGAAGAAGCCATCAGATTTGCAGTTCGATGTGATAATCGGCTCTTCGAACGTAGGCAAGAGAGATGTAGTCAGGTCTTCCCAATCACACAATACCGAGAAGCAGCGTTGGAGAGAGGGAGGAGCTGCCCTTTAAAGCGCCCAAATCAGTCGAAAAACTTCAGGAGACGGTCTGAGTAGTAGGAGTCTCTCGTCGACTGGCCGCCTTTTCTCAGACTTCTTCCACACTTCTTGACATGTTTATTCCATCGGATAAGGTCAGCAAGGTTTTTCATCTCTATATCATTGAAATCAGAGTTTGGAAGGTTGGAAGTATTGGCGCAATTTGATTGTGGTGCAAATGCTTGCTTTATGGATAGTGCGTTCGCCAGTAAGCACGCCATTTCTAGAAGCCAGGTTGAGCATCCCAGTTCTGTCGAAATGATTGATGGCCGGGAGATCTCCTCGGTGCAGTCACAAAATGTACCGCGCCTCTTCAGGTTTTGTTCGAGAGAGTTTCTTGTATCATTTCCTTCAATTTCATCACTAGCCCATATGCGGAGTAGTCTTGGGTATGCCCTGGCTCGAGCTACATAACCCATAGATTGATTGGCGTACTAGATCATTTTGATTTGCTAGTTCTAGCTCTAGTTCCAGTAAATCTGCAGTTCAGACCTCTGCACCAACATCGACTTTAGTCCGTGCAGTATCGTGGGCTCCTGATTCCGTCCTTGTTATTCCTGTTTCTATGCCATGTTCTGATTCAACTCTGTTTCTGCTCCAGTTTATGCCCCAGATTCTGACTATGCTCTCGATCATGTCCCAGCTCCAGTTCTTGTTCAAGTTCCTGCTCTAGCTCCCATTCCAGTTCCAGCTCCTGCTCCTACTTCTGTAGAGGCTTCCTCATGCCCTATGTTTTGTATCTCGAAGATTCCACTTCACGAATTTATTAAATCTAGAAGGCAAGATCCAAGTTCAGTATTTGCAATCCAGGTTCATCCATCGGTTAACTTTGCACCGGTGAAGTCTGTCCCAATGCTCCAGATAAATATGGTAACTTCGCTGATGTTTTTGACAAAGTCAAGGCCAACAAGCTTTCAGAGCATCACCCATATGATTGTCCTATTAATTTGCAGCCCGACACAATGCCACCATATGGTCCGATATATGGTCTATCTCCCACTGAGTTGAAGGTTTTGCGGGACTATATTGAAGAGAATCTAGCCACTGGTTTCATTCGACATTCTCAATCCCCTACTGGAACGCCTATCTTCTTCATAAAAAAGAAGGATGATTCTCTGCGTCTGGTCGTTGATTATCATGGCCTCAATAAAATCACGGTGCCAAATCGATATCCGCTTCCTCTGATCCCAGAGTTGTTGGAACGACTCCAAGGTGCACGTTATTTTACGAATATTGATCTTCGGGGTGCCTACAATCTTATCCAGATCCGGGAAAGTGATGAGTGGAAAACAATTTTTCGTGCTCGCTATGGTCATTTTGAGTGCACAGTAATGCCGTTTGGGCTTACCAATGCTCCAGCATTATTCTAGCATAATAGTCAATGATGTCATCCGAGAGTTCTTAGACAATTTTGTCATCATCTATTTGGATGATATTCTTATTTATTCTAAGGCTCTTGAAGAACATGAGAGGCATGTTCGACAGGTCCTTCAGAAGCTTCGTGAACACGGTGGGTTATATGCCAAACTTGAGAAGTGTCATTTCAAATAGGATAAGGTGGAGTTCCTTAGCTATCATATCACTCTACATGGAGTCTCTATGGATCCCGAAAAGGTCAGCACTGTTCTAGAGTCGCAAACACCTTCATCCGTTTGAGATATTCAGTGTTTTCTTGGGTTTGCCAATTTCTATTGGCATTTTATCTAGGATTATTCGGAGATTGCCCTTCTTTTGACACGCCTCACGGTTAAGGATGTGCCATTTGAATGGAGTGTGGAAGCGGAATCTGCTTTCGTTACTCTGAAGCATGCTTTCACCACGGTACTAGTTCTTGCTCATGCAGATCCTTTTTGCTGGAGATGAACATGAATTGCATCTGATCGCCTATCACTCACAGAAGTATCAGGCTGCTGAAATCAACTATTTCATTTATAACAAGGAGTTGTTGGCGATAGTTGATTCTTTCGAGGAATGGAGATGTTTCCTGGAGGGATCTCCTTATAAGGTCACAGTCTATACAGATCATCGAAATCTAGAATATTTTCAGTCTGCTCGGGTGCTCAACCGTCGTCAGACCCAACATTGACTTTGTGATCAAGTACTGTCCTGGATCCCTCCAAGGGAAGCCTGATGCCTTGTCTCGACACTCCTACCTTGAACCTAAGCCAGGGGATCCTGCATTTGATAAGCAATCACAAGTTATTCTAGGGCCTGATCGGTTCCAGCTTATGGCCCTCACTTTATTTGAGAGGCCTCATGATACAGCCTTGTTGGAGTATGTTCGAACATCTCTGCTCTCTGATCCAGTGGCCCAAGATGCATTCTCACACCTTAGCTCTGCATCATCTTCGCAGCATACACGATCAGACTATGATCGTTTTGAGGTTCGAGATGGACTCCTATTCCGTGATGGGCTTTTGTATGTTCCAGATGGTGCATCTAGGCTTCGGATTCTCCAGGCTTGCCACGATTCACCTATGGCCGGACACTTTGGAGTAGCCAAGACTCTTGAACTTATTAGTCGAGAGTATTGGTGGCCTGGGCTTCATCGCTCTGTCGAAACTTTTATTCGATCCTGTGACATCTGCTGTCGAGCGAAGGTTCTAAGGCATTTTCCTCATGGCCTTCTTCAGCCACTGCCAGTACCAAATGGACCTTGGAAGAGCATTTCTATAGACTTTATTCCGGAGCTGCCACTCTCTCGGGGTTATGATGCCATCATCGTTATTGTTGATCGTTTCTCGAAGATGACTCATTTTATTCCTTGCAACATCACCATCACCATTGAGGAAACAACGGATCTTCTTCTTCGTGAAGTAGTCAGACCTCATGGCTTGCCCGATACTATCGTCAACGATCGTGGACCACAGTTCGTCGCAGGTTTTTGGAAGCAGCTTTTGGTGTTATTGCATATCGACAGCTCACTGACATCTGGTCATCATGCAGAAAGTAATGGGCAGGCAGAGCGCACTAATCAGACTCGGGAGCAATATTTAAGGTGCTTTATCTGTTATCAGCAGGATGATTGGATCGATTATATTCCATTAGCTGAGTTTGCCTATAATAACTCAGTACATGCTTCCACTGGCCAGATTCCATTCTTTCTGAACTCTGATCAACATCCTCATTGGTCTCTTAGTATCGCTGGTGGTGACTCTGTCAATCCTAGTGCCGAGTCTCGACTTGAGAAACTCCAGACTCTTCAATCAGATCTTCACCATCATCTTCACTGAGCACAAGAATGCTATCGGCATTATGTCGATTTGCATCGGCAGGAAGCTCCTAAATTTCACGTTGGTGACCTTGTCTAATTTTTCGTAGAGACCTCCCTACCTCACATCCCTGCAACAAACTTGACTATCGTCGCCTTGGTCCTTACGGGATCACGGCTCAGATCAGCAATGTGGCATTCCAGCTCGAGCTTCCTCCAGCTTTCTCTACTGGAGCCCTACACAGTTAATACTTTCCCGGATGGTGTTCCTCCCCCGCCATCACCAATGGAAATTGATGATCATGAGGAGTTTGAGGTTCGAGAGTTTCTGGACTCCAAGTTTCTTCGTCGACGATTGTATTACATTGTCGATTGGGAAGGTTACTCAAGTGATAGAACTTGGGAGCCTGTTGAGAATCTGACTAATGCTCCTGATAAAATTGCGAAGTTTCATCGACGTTACTTGGATAAGCCAAGTTTGTGTACTTCGGCCCCAGCTCCGAGAACTCGTCGCCTCATAGGAGGGGGATGGTGTGACGACCATACGAATATTCGTATCATACGAATATTATACTCGTATATACAAACGATGGTCGTCACACGGATGCAAAAGGATAGTTGCACAAGACAGAGTTTGAACTTGCAACCTTCTAGTTGCGAGTCACACACCTTTACCAAGTGCCTCATGCCTTTCTCATATGCAAGGCTGTTTCTAGGAGGTTCTAGAGTATTCTAGAACCTACATGCATGCACGACACTTGGCATGATCTCGTCCATTGGAGTGGCACGATCCTGACCATTGGCCCAGATATATAAGGAGGCACCTCCGTCTTGTCGAACCATTCCTGTTCAACGCCAGTCTTGAGCCTTCTAGGCATTTATCTCGTGTTTTTGCTTGCCTTCGGGCCATTGTACTCTTGATTCCTATTCATATATCAGATTCTTTGCCGATCTTGGCATATATCTTTCGTATTTTTTGCGTATTTCCATGTATTTTTTTTGTTTTCGCGTAGGGGATATTCGTATCATACGAACATTATACTCGTATATGGTTGTCACACGGATGCAAAAAAATAGTTCCACAAAATAGGATTTGAACTTGCAACCTTCTAGTTGCGAGTCATACACCTTTACCAAGCACCCTACCAATATTTGTTAAAGACATTCCCTCATGTCTTTTTCATATGCAGGGTTGTTTCCAGAGGTTCTAGAAATTCTAGAACCTACATGCATGCGCGACACTTGATCTCATCCATGGTGCGATCCTGACCGTGGGCCTAGATATATAAAGAGGCACCTTCTTCTCGTCGAACCATTCTGGTTCAACGCCGGTCTTGAGCCTTCTAGGCATCTATCTCGTGTGCTTGTCTTCGGGCCATTGTACTCTTGATTCCTGTTCATATATCAAATTCTTTGCCGATTTGGCATATTTCATTCGTATTTCTTGCATATTTTCTACGTATTTCCCTTGTTTTTGCGTAGGTTCATGACACATATGAATTTAAGCTTTGAACCACATTGTCCTTAGGTATGTTCCATTTGAGATGGACCTTCATGTTGTTGATCTCTCATTAGGAACTTATAAGCCCTTGGCTCATTGTTCCACTAGTTCTTTTGAGAGATAGTGGTGGTCATAATGGTAGTGTACAGGAGCCTGCTATTATCGCTTTTTTGGATGCATATATCTTAGTGCATGGTGGCCATAAGCTTTGCATTAAAGTTCTTGTATGTTTATACAAGTCATGTACTTATGCTACTTGGAAAAACACCAGCGGCAGTGCACAACAGATTCAGATAGATGTTGATATGCTCTTGGAAACTCAGAATGTCCTTGTTCTGGTCCATTTGGCCTATGAAAAAAAGATTGATCAAGGTTATTAATTGATGCATTACGTGGGTTTGCAATGAAGGCAAACAACACTCTAAGATTGGAGCTCACCACGACGTATTTGAGTCATCATGCAAAACTCCACGCTCACCTTTCAGACAAAGGCATGAAAGGATTACATGTAGAACTAGAGCTACATTTCTTAGCCTTGCATATTGGTGTTTTGGGGACCCTTCGATATGTCTATACTCAGGCCCAACAAAGAATATCTAGCAAAATAACAGGGGGTTCCAGGGGGATTTGATATGGATGTAAAAAATAACAATTCTTGAAACCCTAGACCATATATCCCTAAAACAATTGAATGGTTGTTATAGAAAAAACACAAATTCAAGATAAAAAATAATCACATTAGCTCACTGGGTATATTGGTTAAAATAGTCTTATTAGGATATTGAGTTATTTTGATAGAGGTTCGAGCCCCCGGATTTCATATTTTATAATGTTAGTCAAAGCCGTATAGAGGTTCGATATTCCCTCAGAACCTTAGGCAAAAGTGTATCTCATATTTTAAAATCATAGGCGCCTCCAATCATAAATCAGGTGCTCACAGGCCCCAACATACGATCTGGGTCGTAGGATCGACGAATAACTGTGGTAGTCCAGGGTGCCCCTCATTTAGAATATCTAGCAAAATAACAGGGGGTTCCAGGGGGATTTGATATGGATGTAAAAAATAATAATTCTTGAAACCGTAGACCATCCTTAAACAATTGAATGGTTGTTATAGAAAAAATATAGATTCAAGATAGAAATAATCACATTAGCTCATTGGGTATATTGGTTAAAATAGTCTTATTAGGACATTGAGTTATTTTGGTAGAGGTTCGAGCCCCCGGATTTCATATTCTATAATGTTAGTCAAAGCCGTATATAGAGGTTTGATATTCCCTCAAAACCTTAGGCGAAAGCGTATTTCATATTTCAAAACCATAGGTGCCTCCAATCATAAATCACTATAAGTGAAACGAGAGGTGCTCAACATACGATCTGGACTATAAGTGAAACGAGAGGTGCTCACAGGCCCAACATACGATCTGGATCGTAGGATCGACGAATTCGACGACTATGGTAGTCCAGGTGCACCTCGTTTAGAATATGCCATGATAGCTTGGAGAAATGACATGTTGAAGTTCAAATGACTGCATGTGTTCTAAATATTATCTTTAGAGTTCTTTAAAAAATTGAATACAAGGCACCCAAATAATTAGTCATTATAACAAACCATTGAAAAACCACTATAGATGTGCTTTTTTACGCTAAAAATTTTATTCTCAATAAAAAAACCATGTTGAGAAGCTCTTGGGGGGTTGTTCATGTTGATGTTTCGTTATAGCATGGTTTACTAAAACCAATGTTAGTTTATTATATGGTTTCTAGCATCAATGGTGGACATTCATGTTGGTTTTCTAAGGTTACGTGGTTTATTAAATCGATATGGTTTGTAGCACCATTTTCCAACACCACTTTAAGTATGACAATTGTTGTTTATGTTGGTTTTCTATTGCCGGGTGGCTTAGAGAAGTTGAAGTTGTTGGCTTAGAGAAGTCAAAGTTGTTTATACCGTGGCCTTTTATACCAATTTAAATGCCATGGATGTTATTCATACTAGTTTTCTAGTATGACAATGTATGTTATAAAATGGTTGTGGTTTGTAGCATAGTTTCAACACCGAGTTGATTGTCATAATAATTATTTATAGGTATCATCTATAAGGATGTGGTTTCCATAGTGGTTACTTATAAGGTAATATCAAACCGAGTTGATTGTCATAATAATTATTCATAGGTGGTATCACCTATAAGGATGTGGTATCCATAGTGGTTACTTATAAGAATGAGAATGAGAATGATTTTTTTATCGTCCACTGAGGTCAATCGGCCTATGGGACCCATAAGAAGCGCAGCAAACTTATTACTGTCCGGGTTAAAAAACCCCCGCCCCGAAGGGTTTTCGAGGGAAAAACCGTGGCAGTAATAAGAATGTTGTCAAACTGTACAAGTATACATCAATGTATATATACATGTCAAGTGTGTGCCCGAGGACATAGCTGATCTCGCATGTCCATAACCTCCTGAAGGTATGATCCTAGCACCCGTACGGATCCTGTGCTCAATGTCACATGTAACGGTTGGCGGGCCCCACCAACTCAAAGATAGCGCCGCCAATTTGATCATATCTTTGGGCAACTTTGAAGGGTATGAGATTCATCCTCAATGACTCCCATTTGGCGGATTGACAGAGCACTGCCCCTGGCGTGGCTCACCAATCCATCTGCCTGCCTCAATTCAAGATGATGTGCCCCCGCGGCGAATGGAGGCAATGAGTCTCGCGCCTTTTCATGGGCAAGTGGGTACGCAGTAGCATTTGCGGGGCCTCGTTCCAATGTGGGATTTATGTGGCCGTAGTGTCTTTGTCTTGACATGTTCAAGGGCATTGGCATCCCAAAGCTTGCCGAGGAAGCAAGCGTCAAGATATTGCCTCAAGCTATGGTGATCTCGCCTCTGCTTGCACATGTATGCACCTCGCTCTGCACATTCCATCTAGCCAACCATTGAGCTCTCTTTTCTCTCCAAAGAGGCCTTGAGGCGCCAAGGCCCTATTGCCATGATATAAGCTAGTTTAGGGAGACGAGTATCGGTCCATATTGACCACCTTCCGAAAATAGACAATATGGCAATCAAGGGCCGCCCTCAAGAGGCAAGAATCCCGCCTTCCTCAGTAGAATTTGATATGGGACTGTGGACTTCACCCCTAGTGCTCGTACTAAGAAGGCTTTACGGACTGCTCCAAGTCATTCCAAGTAGCAAGTGATACTACTGGGCCCCATACTTCCACCCCCAGTATAAAAGGGCCGGGGCTCTACTAAGACCTTGAACAGTGTGATGATGGGTCCAATCATACAACTCCGCTTCTATGACTATTGTTTTGCATTGCATATAGTGCCTTCCACCTGCCGTCACTTTCGTGCCGTATGGATGTGTCCCAAAGCATAGTAGAAGGAAACTCCACTCCCAAATACTTGTATGTGGATGCAACTTCCACATTCGCCTTGGTAACTCGAAGGAGGGAACCCTCGACCGACGTGAAGATGATATGAAAACCACCTTAGTCTTGGCGGGTTGACGCGCATATCGGTCGCCGCCGGGTAATGTATCCGGGCAGGCGGCGAGATGTCGTTGCATGTCTGGCTGGTGTGTAAGCTAGGAGGTCCACATCATCGGCATATATTAACCGTCCCGATGATCCGATAGAGAAGGTGAGCTCCATCCTCCCCATTATCGCCAAAGCCGACTCTCCAATTGATCAATGTAAGGCTCAAACAATGTTGGGGAGAGAGGGCATCCATGACGAACCCCGATACTACTATCAAATGGTCGGCTTGTCACCGCAACCGACCCGAGCATCTTTCATATAGCTTTGTATTAATCGCATTCGCGCAAATCTACAGAACCCCCATTGCTGCGCCTTGCCCATAGTTTTTCCCCGAGGCACGGTGTCAAACGCCTTCGAAAATCCACAAAGCAACAATATAGATCCCGACGGCGGTTCTAGCGTCTTCAATCGAGTTCGCAACGTGAAGATGTGGTCAATGGTTGAGTGCCGGGTCTCGAATCCCCGCCTGGGTGAGGGCCCGCACCTCTCTTTGCCTCTGCCTTAGCCCATCAACCGCCGCTCGAGAATCCCAAAGAAGCGTTTTGCAAACACCGAACTGACCATGATTGTTCGGTGATTGGTCGGGCAAAGGTGGGTCACCGCCTTATAGATGGGAACAACTCGCTATTGGTCCACTTTGCGGGGAAGCCTTCCCCAATGCCTTGTTGAACAAGGCGGTCAAGATCGGTATTATGGACGGCCCCCCCACTTAAGCAATTACGCGCCGCATACCATCCAAGTCCGGGGCTTTCCCATTGGCAAGACGCCGTAAGCCTTGTTCCACGTCCGAATCTGTGATTTCCTAAGACCGGGCCTTCTTGCAAGGGTAATGCCGCATGTGCACCCTGAGGGTCGTATAGCTGTTGCAAGTATTGCCTCCACTGCTCGGGAGTGATATTCCCTGTGGGTTGTACTGGCTTTCTAAGAACCCTTCGCCAGAAGGTCCTGGGGTGATGTTCCAGGAGGTAAAACATTTTCCTTTGATGCGCTGCAATGTAACTGGCTTTCTTAGCTTTAAGGAAGATGCAGTACTGTCTGACTGCATGTGGGCGTAAAGCAGGGTCTGTGACTTGGCGGAGCCAGCATTTGTGTTCCTTGCACTCTGCATCAAACCATTGATTACGTGGGAAGGTTGTGTTCCTAGAGGTCTGGCTTATCCCAAAGCACCTCAGGCAATATCAAAGAAACCATATATGTGAAAATACAAAGGCGCCTTTTGTAATTTGTGATTTGTTATTGTTTGGTCCTTTTGGTGTTCCAATGTCAGATGCTCACACCAAAAGCATCGCAACATCTAACTTTTTTAGATGTATCGTAAAAATTAAAATTATAGAAGAATTTCTTAATCTAAAGCAATCAGAAATAATAAGGAATATATAATATACAATTGTTAGATAGATTAATGCAACAGAGAAGAGAAGCTCCTTTTCTTTTCTTTATCAAATTAGAATTAAACTGCTTTGTTTTATCTATCTATTAACAATTTGAATTAGACAGTAATGGTCAGACAATAACTGTGATCCTTGTGGAAGAATTTTTGGATTCTGATTTGAAGATTGAAATCAATGCTATCTGTCCCTGCTCCTCTGATAATTTGTGAAGATATCAAGTTGACTTAATGGATGGGCAATATCAGCCATTGGAAAAGCTAAACAAAAGAAAAGGGCAAACAAAAATTTTTAAATAGTGAATGCGGAAGCATCTAACGTTAGATGTGAGATAGATGCGCGGATTTGAATCTTAAGCATCTTACTCTTAGATGGGGGTGTCTGTTGAACACTTGGCCTTTGTAATTTGTTTTGCATCTTTGGAGAATCAATATATAATAGTGGTTTTCGAGAACTATGCGCAGTTTTACATGCACACTTTAAGTAGCAAAGGTTATAACATATGTTTCAACTTTGCAATACTAGTAGTTTAATATTTCGTGACTAAGTACGAGATGTAAAGTGTCATTCTATGATGGTCTTTGAAAGATGGTAATTAGTCTTGAGATTGTAATTTGTTTGCAAGGCAATTGAATTATTACTACAAACACGTAAGAAAGCCATGTCCAAAAAAAGTTAGCTAGTTTGACTCCAAACAAAAACATTGACATTTTAGAGAATGGTCACGATGTAGAAAAAAAGGTAGAACCTTAACAACATTTTATTTTTAAGAATAGAATAGAATAGAATTTTTATCGTCCACGGAGACCAATCGGTCTATGGGACCCAAAGAGGAGGCGCAGCAAATATATTACTATCAGGGTTGAAAAACTCCCTTTCGGCAAAAAAACCGTGACAGGAATAAGAGTGATGTCAAACTGTACAGGCATCTATCATAAGAAAGAAGTATGTACACATTTCAGGCGAGTGCCCGAGGACCGAGCTGATCCCGGCGGTCCATGACCTCTTGAAGATATGATCCCAGCATCCACACGGAGGCCGTGCTCGATATCTCATGCAAGAACTGGCCAGGCTAGACTAGCTCAGCATAGCGTGTCCGAATGTCATCATATACTGGATAACTCTAAAGGGTGTGGCATTCGTTTTCCACAGCTCCAACTTGGCAGCGTTAACAAAGCCTCTCCTGGCGCGGCTCCCCAATCCATCTCCCCGTCTCAATCCAGAGATGGCGTGCACCTGTGCAGATAGAGACAATGATATGCACTTTTTCATGGGTAGATGGGCGCGCAGGTAGCGTTGTGGGCCCTGCTCCAGCATGGGGCTTATGTGGCATTGGTAATATGTCATCTTGACCTGCTCAAGGGTGCTAGCATCCCATAGCTTGCTGAGGAAGCATGTATCAAGGTAATGTCTGAGGCTACGACAGTTCGCCTCCGTTTGCACTCAGATGCACCTGTGCTCCTGCACATTCTATCTGGCCAGCCACTGAGCTCTCTTTCCCCCCCAGCAGGTTTTTGGGTGCTAAGGCCCCATTGCCATGCTGTAAGCGAGGTTAGGGAGGCAAGTATCGTCCATACTAAACACCCTTTGGAAGTAGATGATGTTTCTGTCAAGGGCCCCCTCTAAAGAGGCAAGAAGCATGTCTCCTATAGCAGTATCTGGTACGAGATTGTGGACTTTACCCCCATGGCCCATGCCAAGAAAGCTTTCTGCATCTGTTCCAAGTCATTCGAAGTGGCGCGGGAAACCACAGGGGCCCCAGACCTCGACCCCACATAGAAGCACAGGTTCCACTAGTTCCTTGAATAGGTGCGACTAGTGGGCCCAATCATACAGCTCTGGCTTATGGCTATTGTTCTACATTGCATAGAGTGCCTTACAATCTGCTGCGGCTTGTAACCAGATGGAATTGTCCCAGTTCATGGCAGACGTGAACTCTACCCCCAAATATTTGTATATGGATACCACTTCGACAGTTTGGCCATGATAAGTGAGAGTTGGGGCCCTTGGTTGGTGTGCAGATGACATGACGACCACCTTGATCTTGGCCAAATTAACGCGCATATCAGTTGCCTGGCAAAATTTGTCTAAGACATCGAGATGGCGTTGCATATCTGCTTGAGTGTGAGCTAGGAGATCCACATCATCAGCATCGATCAACTGCCTGGTGATCTGGTGTAGAAGTTGAGCTCCATTGCCTCCATTGTCAGCAAGCCATCTCTCCAATTGATCAACGTATGTTCTAGATAGTGTGGGAGAGAGAGGCCATCCCTGACAAACCCCGATACTGCTCTCGAATAGTTGGCCCGCTGGTTGCAGCTAGCTTGAGCATGTCTCATATAACCTATACACCACGTTCTGTAGTTTCACAGGGACCTCCAGTTGTTGCAATATTGTCCACATCTTTTCCCGGAGCACAGTGGCAAAAGCCTTGGCAAAGTCTACGAAGTAGCAATACAAGTCTTGCCGACGGTTCCTGTTGTCCTCAACCAGAGTCCGCAGCGTGAAGATGTGATCAATGGTTGAGTGTCTCGGCTTGAATCCTGCCTGCCTGAGTGCTCGTACTTCTCTTGCCTCTATCCATCTTGTCAAGTGCGGCTCGAGGATCCTGTCATGAACCTACGCTCATGACAGATCCCAGCGAGGAGCTTTGCAAACATAGAGCTAATCATAATGGTCCAATAACTGGCCGGACAGTGTGGATCTCCTGCCTTGTAGATTGGGACAATCCTACTAGTGGTCCACCACGGGGGGAAGCCTTTCCAAAACGCCCTATTGAACATGGCGGTTACACAAGGCCCCCAAAACTGAATCAGTATGATTTTTTTCTCATGATTTCTTAGTGAAAACCAATACCGGCTGTGAGCCAAAAATTTACAAATCATGTCTAGCTATACAATGTAGTTCATCAATGCAATTTAATAATATGTTTCTTCAGATGGTATTGACTCTTAAAATCAATACCGACTGTGAGCCAAAAAGTTTACAAACCATGTCTAGCTATACAATGTAGTTCATCAATGCAATTTAATAATGTGAGCACCTGAAATATAAGAGCAGAATAGGTTACCAATTGGACAATTAATCCCTTTATTCTCGTATACAGATATGTATTTCTTTGTGTTCGTTAATAGTAAGAAAAACAAATGCTAAGTAGAAACTGGCTGGATACCTTTGCAGTGGGCTCATATCAAGAGGCTGAACCAATTCTAAAAATTGATCTAGTATTGAAGCTACCTTTCCGGTCGTTGCATGTTCAAGCTCACGAAGTTTCCGCACCAACAATGGCAATCTCTGCAAGTCATTTTTTCTAAGCAAATAAAACGTAATAAAAACATGAGCCCTCTTTAAGGACAAATACCTAAGAGTCAGCCCAACAAAGGCAGTTGCGCTACCATTTAAAAGTTAGAATCTTAATTTAACTATAAATATGCTCAGAGCATAAATTTGGACATAGTACCAATCTGTTCCTAAGAAATGATTTTCTCCTACGAGTAGATCGAATGCCTAGATTAAAGGCATGCATACACGCATGCCTATGATTAATGGGATGCGTTCTTGGACTTTATTTAATGAACACCACTAATTCTTCTTAACATGTGCACCAAACATAATATACCTCTGAAGCTACATAATGTGTGGCAAGCTTAAGGCCAAGCATATGTGTTCCATCAAGTCGCTCCTTAGTAAGTCCTATGTATTCACCTATATGCATGAACAATGAAATCTTATGAAATCCAACATGCAAGCAGATTTGTGTAATTAGTTGAGTATTACCCATGTGATCCGGCAGATGAGGCAAGAAATAGGATGCACATATCAGCGCGGAGCCCTTCTGTTTTAGATGTTCGAGGAAGTAGTAATTTATCCAATAGATAATCTGACCAATTTTAACAACCACAAATTAGATATTAGGTTCAATCTCTAACTAATTTTATGAAAGAAACCAGAGATGCAATGGAAGAACCTTCATATGTCCTGGAAGCACATTTTCCAACAGCTCTACAGGATACTTTTCCAGATTTTCTTTTATCACAGTGTGAATAGTGAGAGAAATACACCTTAGTTGTGATATCCCAAGCCTTCTTCCAATCCAAACTTTCCTCATTAACAAGTATTCGCATTAACTCTATAACTCCAATTGTTGGGTGCGTGTCATTTAGATGAAATGCCACCTGTAAATTATGCCATATAGGATAAACAACTCAAAAGTAATAGCATGAAAAGAATTAAAATATCATGCCATGATGAGCTGGCTGAAGTGAAATTCATATTCCTATTCTTAGTGGCACTGCAAACATTAAACCTTAATATGGGAAGACCTTGTCTGAAAAGCATTCTAAAGTGGAATAACGCTCTTTAAATCTTCGAACAATGCGTCTCCACAGAGGAGCTGCTCTGGGCCTCCTCCTGAGAGGCATGGAAGGTCTCGTCCGTAGAACTGGACGACCCCTCCCTCCCCGGCCGAAGATGCTCGGGGATCTTCTTCCCGGACCTGCTTCTGCCGCCGCCATGGAGGGTGTGCGCCTTGGGCTATACTTCCTGGCAGTGCATTTAGTGCGTGCCATATCTTACGGTCAGGAAAATGGATTATGTTAAGCTGATTATCAAGGGGGAGATTTAGGCAAGGTTAGGGAGCAAATGGGTTGGCAAGAAGATATTTAAAAGGGAAGATGCTCTAGAGAATATTCTCCTACCATTAATAGCCCTACTAATTAGCCCCCCTTATTAATTTCCCAGTATACCTATTTTATTAGTATATGGTTAATGCTGTATTATACCATAAAATTCGAATTTTCCTAATGGTTTGAAGTGTCAATTATAAATTTGCGCCACTTTTCACCCGGGTCTCGGATTGGATGATTCTTCGACCCATTTTGGGTGAAATCTGATGCTGATGCATAATTTCCACTCCAACTTTACTAGAATGTTAATTTGACTCATTTTTTTCCCCCATCTAACAACTTAGCCTATTCTTACGGACCCACTACCTAGGAGAAAATGTTTCCCCTATTTTCGAGTAGGCCTCTTAGACTACTTACTGGGGACATGGTCAGTGCTAGTTCCTGGTCAACCAAGAACATGGCTCTGATACCATTGTGACGCTCCCTACAAAATATACGGCGCCTGGCTGTACGCTCCATAGAAAATCCCCCATCCGGTCCTTCGACCGCACGGGCCCTCCGTCTATCCCGCACTCCAGGGTATTCCTAGTGCGGGAAGGGGACACGAAGGTGTCTTGCGCGCCCTTCCCCTATGGGCTCCTATCACAACGGAAGCATAAACAACGTCAGAACTAGCAATAACAATACATCACACTACCCGGAAGAGTAGGGGTAGCACATCCACATATCCATAGCTACAACAGAGATAAACATATGCCATAAACATGAGAGCTCCTACCCAAGGCTCGGACTCATGGGGAGGTAGACTGACGGCTAGGCCTCAAGATAGAGCAGACCGAGTCATAACAATGGCGGGGCTGGCTATAGACAATGGCTAGGGTTGACCACTCCATCCGCCCCTCCTGTGCATACTTTGCAGATGGGCTAGATCGGGCTCTGGCATGACTCTAGCCTTCCGGATACGCAATCCCATGGTATCACCCATCGGGACTACTCCAGGTTGGATCTCCCTGATCTGTCGAGGCAGGAAGGGTTTCATCTCCCCTTCCCAGGGTCTAGAGGTTCCTCGGGCGGCTAGAGAATCATGGAGGCACACGATTCGTCCCCGACTTAACCCCCAAAACAAGAGCCAGACCAAGACCTGCAACTCTTGAGAGGCAGGGCAACACCATTGCCCCAGGAGGTGTCGGACTCATGCCCGGCCCACATGAAGTGACCGGCCATAAGCCTAGCTCGCTATGGGGTCCCCAGTAGCCACGCTCAGCAGGGACCCTCCCTCCGTATCTCCTCTAGCCCCGTTGTGTAGTGTTGAGTCATGTCATAGCCCTCTTAGCTTGGTGGGTTCCTATGCACAGGACGCATAATAATAGGAACTAAAGGGTCTAACTAGGAGCATTACTAAGTAATGGCTACTAGGTCTCTACCCCCCTTCCCAATACAAGAGGAGCAACATGATCAACCAACATCACATAACATCATATCATGATAATCATCAGAATAACATCTAACCTAATCATACATATCTAACTTACAGTTAGGGTTCCTTGATTAGGGTTCAAGATGTTGAATAAGGTTCTATGGTGGCTCTACTCTAGATACGAAATACTGACTCATCTGGAGTGCTAACTTCCAGATGAACTACTATGAACACTACTCCAAATACCTGCTCCCGAAGCGCTTCCTCCCATTCCTGGTGTCTCCATGGTCCTTGAAGTGGTCGAAGCCGCGCTCACTCCAAGATCGTGCACACACTCTGGGGGCTGCTGCACTAGGCTATGCCACAGCAAACGACGCTCGAAACGGAGTTTCGAGTGCGAAAAAGATTCCCAGGGTGCTCATCTCCCACGGAACGTCTTTGAAAAGAAAACTTGGCCATTGACCGCACGAATGTGCTAAATCCCAAATTTTCCCTATTTTAACGTACGGGCACGAGGGGGAAATGAAGTGTTCCCCTAATTCGCTAGTCTAGCGAGCTCGGTATGTAGTTTTTTCGTGCATGAGTC
This sequence comes from Isoetes taiwanensis, assembly GCA_021234155.1. Classification (NCBI taxonomy): domain Eukaryota; kingdom Viridiplantae; phylum Streptophyta; class Lycopodiopsida; order Isoetales; family Isoetaceae; genus Isoetes; species Isoetes taiwanensis. The sequence continues at coordinate 10,406,730 of JAJEKV010000042.1, read as the reverse complement.
CGTAGCATCCAATTTACTCTAGGGACCAACTATTATGACCGACGGAGCCAAATTCGACTCGCTATGGGCAACTAGCCGACCTTTCGCTCAACGCACTCGGCCTTGCCTAGTACTTAAAGATAGCATGTAGTCGGCAATCCGGGCTTTTGATGATCTTCTACTCTGCCAACATGTGTCCTAGGGTAATTCTAGCCTTTTAAATGCAATCGCGCAATCGAACTATCGTTCCCTACCTTATAGCATTCCCAATCACACGATGTCTAGCTTGTTACGAGACATCGCGATGGGGCAAGTATGGAACTGGTGCCTTGGGGGGCGGAGGAGGAGGATATTCTTTTTGAATCCTCGTATCGTTGAAATTGTGATGAAAAAACTATGCAAGAATGCAAAAATACAAGTTGGACAGCTAGATTTTGTTGTACACATGTTGTGATTTGACTTTAAATGCTTTTTGAAACTTGTCTCTGAGCGCCCACCGCCTGAGCGCCTTGGCCAGGTTTGGACCCGCGGAGGGCTTCCTCATGTGAGTCCAGCAGGCACATCTAGCAACAACAACCCCAATCCGATCCAAACTGCTACGGTTGCAGCATGCCGCGATTCGGCATCCAAGCTCCCCTTCTGATCTGTTCGGCCATGGAGTAGCGGGTTCGGCCATGGCATAGCTTCACGGCAGCATCACACACTGGCTTTTCGGCAGCATCAAACGCCAACCTCCCTCTGCTCCATGGATTCAGACACAGCTTAGCCAGGCGGGCTTGGTAGGTCGCCTTCAACCGGTTTGCAGGCCTCCGCAACACCTGATCCTGAGTCCGGTTTGTCTTGATTTTGCCTTGGGTTTTGCCTTTGCTTCTGTTTGTTCTGTTTTGCCTCGGACCTGCTCTTATACAGGCTCAGCCTTGCTTCCTTTCTGTGCTCTGGGTATGGTCTAGCTTCAGCATTCCCTGCGTGGATACCTTAGCCCCGATTGGGTTCCTTCACCACCCTTTGCTTCTCGTTTGGCTTCCACCAATTTGTCTTCCCTCGGCTTGTCTCTGCTTTGCCCTGGTTCCTTTACCGTTGCCTTGTTCTCAGCATGGCCCGTAAGATCAAACATATGGCCCGGGAGACCCGTAAGGAGAAGAATCTCATTCTTTTACCGCCGAGCCGGCGATCCCGTCCGGCCCTATGACCCCACGATTGCGCCCTACCTTCGGACAGCCCCATCATTTGGGCCCCAGCGGCCTCTCCTGGCACCACCAGTCCCCGATGCCTCTTTAGCTGCTACTTTGGACATCCTTGATGCTCAGCTCCGGTTTATTGCCCCCCTGGGTACTTGATGGGATCCACACGGGTCCGCCAGCACGCCACTCTCACCAAGACGCCATGCTGGGGCCAGTTGCCAGCGGGCGGTCGGGTCCAACTACTAGAATTGCCGCTTACGGTTTGTGGGGCACAACCCGGCCACCCCAGTGGTGGGTCACCAAAGAATCTGAGGGGCCTCCCATGCACAAAGCGAAAGTGGTCTCGCCTATGACCGCCGACACAGCTCTCCATGTTCCGCACAACCTCCTCCGTGGAGGATTTGCCACTGGCCCAACCCGCTTCCCGATGCTGGTACGGCCACAACTCACTCACCGGCCCTTTCTCTGCGCATTGTGGGTCTTATGCGAGATCGGTGATTTGCCTCCCACAGAGCAGGTGGCCTCTTTTTTTGCTCAGGAGATGCACATCCATGCCGACGGCATCCTTTCAGTACAGCGAGTGGGAGCAGCACGGCCCGACCGCCCCTGTCATCTCTTGGTTTGCTTTCAAAATGCTCTTTCCAGGCTGCACATCTTGCGGCATGGCAATCATTTGAAGGGGACCACCTTCTCAGTGCAGGAAGATTTGACTCCGGTGCAGCTCTGCAGACGGAAAGAGGAATTGTGCCGGGTCCGTGAGGCCCGCCTGCAGCAGAAATGGGCAGTGTACAGAGGCGGTCGAGCTATCATTAGGGATCAATGGCCAACTGATGCCTGGGCAGTCTTGGTCTAGCCCTGGGTTTTGAGTGATAACGGGGCTTTGTCCCCATGTTTTGTTGTAACGGGGCTTTGTCCCCATGTTTTGATTGGTTTTTACTTGGGCTTCGGCCCACGGTTCTGTTGGGGCTTCCGCCCCCTTTGTTTGTTCTGGTCCCATAGCCCGATTGGGCTCCGTGGACGTTAAAATTCTCTTCTTCTTCTTCTAAAGCAAGTTGAAAAATAACCATGTACAAGGGTTGGTATGGTTGTTATTATTATGTTTGCTATAGGACGAAAAATGATGGTAGAAAAAGAAATATCTATCCTTGTTATTTTTGTGAAGATATTTCTTAGCAGAGAAAAAGCGGAACTATTGCAATGTTGGTGCATGGTGCCGACGACATCAAATACTCGGAACTATTGCAATGTTGGTGCATGGTGTCGACGACATCAAATACTTCCTTGACATGTGGTTTAAAGAATGTACATTTCGAGCATTGCACTACATGGTTTGCACGTTGGGCTGTGCAACCAGAGCACTGCCTGATGCTTGCCAGTTCTGATCCTGAGCTTTTGCAACAATATCTTAATGGTCATTTTTCTCAAAAGATATGGGACGCAGTTACTTTGGCCCAAGTGAAAACTGGTCATTATCATGCACACATAAATCCCACTTTGGCACCAGGGCCCCAAGCTTATTTGCTTGCTTCATTGTCTAGGAACAAGCTTGTAGCTATTGTATCAATTCGCACGGGGTCCCACAGGCTACGGATTGAGACAGGTAGATGGGAGCGGCCGCAATTGCTGCGAGAAGCGAGACTATGTGCCTGTTGCCAGTTACAGGTTATTGAAGATGAAAGCCATACTCTTCTGAGTTGCCCTGCTTTTGAGATAGTCCGGAATCATTTTTCGACCTTAGCATTCCATTCCACGCTTCCACAACTTCTCAGCGCACCATCTGTGCATGACTTGGCATTATACATACTTGAGGTTCTAGATAAACGTCTGCAATTACTGAGCCCTCAGTAGTCATTATCTAAGCTTGTCTAGTATCATCATTACTGCAAAGGTTTTTCCCTTGAAAACCTTTCGAGGCAGGGGTTTTTTAATCCTAGTAGTAATGATTGTACTAGCCCATTGTATGGGTCCCATGACCTATTGGTCTTCGTGGACGTTAAAAAAACTATTCTATTCTATTCTATTCCTAAGGATTTTCCTGTAAGCAATATTTCCTTACGATGTTTCCCTTTTAAGGAGTTTTCTATGAAGAAAATATTGTGGCATAGGAATTATAGCCGAAGCATTTGGGGCTTTTGGCTTTGGCGCCTAAACTGTCGCCTATGCTCTGATACTGCATACCGATGTCTGGAAGACTATGGTTTGTGGATATACAGCAGATGGACATAAGTCCCAGGCTATGAAAAAGCGGATTAGAAGGCATTGGGTATGCCCAAAAATAACTGATAAACACTGGTCTGCTGCAAGAATAGACTGCTACAGAATTCGGTAAATAGCTGTAATTTGCCCTGAGTTGTATAAAGCTTTGAATATATAGTTTCTAACTGCAAAAATGGCCTAAGCGTGTTGCGTGCAAAAGGGGCTTGTGCATGTTGCCTAAATCGAGATGCAAAGGAGGCATTTGCAAAATCGTTTTGTGTGCTCAACAGATGTACTTGGCCTCATGCTGTATATAGATCTCAAGGCAGAGATTGTTGTCTGGGATTTTTCTCTGCTCTTTGTTGGCGCCTAAACGGCCTGCAGCATTACATTTGTTCCTTAGCAAAAAATACAAGGATCAAGTACAGGATCATAATATGGGTGCTTGGAGCTTTGTGTTTTGAACTGTTGGCATCATTGGGATTTAGTAGCTAGTTCTACAATGCCTAGAGAGATCTTCCAACAAAGAAATTTGAAGGATACTATTATGGCAAGGATCAAATGGTGATGATTCAAAACAAGATGCTGTGATAGATGAGCTTCCAAACAGGTTCGCTCATTTATATTTTTATGTATTACTTCTAAGATCAATAAGGAAGCTAAGTAATATAGCAGATTTATAACCATGTTGTAAAAATTATTGCTTATTCCATAAATATTTATGGATATTGTGTGTATGGTATTAGTTTATACTTCCAGCATGGAGGTATATCCATGGTCTGGTCGTAAGTTCTATGGTTTTGGCTTTGTAAGATTTAGAGACAAATCACAAATAGATCTTGGAATGCATGCACCTGTGTGGTGTAAGCCTTATGCAAGATAAGGATTTACTAGTTTGTGTTATCTGATCAATACCACAGATTTGTAAGTGCTAGGATGCTTGTAGCTTATCGAAACATCGGTTATTTAAAGCCATCACAGATTTATTTTTAACTACTTGGATGCTAGTAGCATGAGTAGGCATTTTATGTTTAAAGCAACAAGGTTTGCTGCTACATTGTAAACTTTGTTTATTAGTTTTCCATTTTCTTTTCTTGTAAGAGTCACCTTTGGGCAAAAGGATACAATTGGTGATCAAGTTTGGGAAATTAAATACGTATGATTTGACTTTCAAATATTCTATGCGTTCTATGATTATGTTCTAAGAAGGTGATGGTCTTTAAAACAATGATTTGGTGGTTTCAACAACTTTACCATTTGAATGGTGCGATTAGCAGATGGAGTGGTTTTGGTGCCCCGATACTTAAACCCTACGATAAATGTAGGGTTTAGGCCCTCCCTGGCTTTGAAGTGGCCAAGAGCTTGCTTACAGAGTTTCTTCTAGGGTTCGAAGAGCAGAGAACGTAAAAGCCCCCAAAACCCCACCCCACAAGGCACGGTTTTCATACTTGCCCCATTGCAATGGCTCGTAACAAGATAGACATCGTGCGACTTGGCAAGCTAGAAGGTACGGAACGATAGTTCGACTGCGCGATTGCATCCAAAAGGCTAGATTTACCCTAGTAGAAGATCCATCAAAAGCCCAGATTGCTGACTACATGCTATCTTTAGATTATAAGTGCACTAGGTCAGCTAGTTACCCATAGCGAGTCGAGTTTGGATCCGTTGGTCATATTAGTTGGTCCTTAGAGCAAATTTGATGCTATAGACTCATACGCGAACTCAAAACCACATTCCGGGCGCGCTAAGATGGCGAACTGGGGGAACACTTCATTTCCCCCTCGTGACCCTATGTCGAAAAGGGGAAAATTTGGGGTTTGGCACATCCGTGCAGTGGATGGTCATTTTTCTTTTTGGAGACGTTCCTTGGGAGATGAGCTACTGTTTGAACGATGGGATTAGCAAATGGAGCGGTATTGGTACCCCGATACTTAAACTTTACGAAATATGTAGGGTTTAGGTTTTGGCAGCCCTCTCTGGCTCTGAAAGTGGCCGAGAGCTTGCTTACAGGGTATCATCTAGGGTTCGAAGAGGAGGAGAACAAACCCCCCCTCCCCCCAGGCACCGGTTCTATACTTGCCCCATTGCGACGGCTCGAACAAGCTAGACATTGTGCGACTGTGCATGCTAGAAGGTACGAAACAACAGTTCGATTGCGCGTAAGTGCACGAGGCAAGGCCGAGTGCGAAGGTTGGCTTGTTGCACATAGCGAGTCGAGTTTGGCTCCATTGGTCATAATAGTTGGTTCCTAGAGTAAATCGATGCTACGGACTCATGTACGAACTCAAAACCACATTTCGAGCTCGCTAGAGTAGTGAACTGGGAGAACACTTCATTTTTCCCTTGGGATTTGGCACATCCGTGCAGTGATGTTCTTTGCAAGATGAACTACCATTTGAACGGTGGGATTAGTAGATGGAGCGGTTTTGGTGCCTCGATACTTAAACCCTGTGAAATATTTAGAGGTTTTAAGAATCAAATCAAGTAAAGACTCAAAGCTTGGTAATGGACATAAGTGACATGGACCGAGAATGATCCCGAAGACAATCAGTAAACTTCAAAGCTTAAGAAATCATTTTATTAAACCGAGCCATATTTTAGCAGTTGGACTAATCCAAAGATTGGTCTTTAGCAAACTTCTTTCAATCACGCATCTTGATTATGGCCCATGCAATTGACAACTTATGACTTCATTGTAAGATCATATTTGAGTGTTTGGACTAAACCAAAGATTCATCTTTAGCAATTGTCTTTTGAAAACTCATCTTATCTATAGGCCATATGCTATATCAACATTCATTGATCAATAATTATGACAAAGATATTTTGTATTATAATAGAACAAGTAAATAACCAGAAATAACATGCATGAAATTCCAATAAGGTGCATTGGTGCTAATTCAGCCTTTGTAAATGCAATTGCCCTTTCTGTGTGAAATGAAACTAATCTTACTGAGTTCTAAACTCCTTGGTACTATAAGAAACTACAATTGCTTAGAAGGCTTCAATTAAATTTTTGTACTGCAAATGTTGCTAAACATGGCAACAATCGGGCATAAACATGACGATATAGATGCTTTATTAAGGAATTACTTTATTCTTTTGAGAATATCAGATGCACTCACCATTCTTGAGTTGATACACTCTAGCGCTCCAATGCCTTACTTAACAGATTGGAAGGTCTTTGTTGAAGGTTGTACAGTCCCAATAAGTCTGATTCTCTAATTGGCCATCTAGAACCACTTCTATTCAAGTTGTGCCAAAGAGATGGTTGGTTGAGAGAAGGGTAATGTGGAAGGTTGATGCAGAGGGTGGGCCAATGAATCTTCAAAGGATTTAAAAATTGTACCTCCAAGAAAAGCCCACAAGGATATAGATGCTCTAAGAAGCTCCATCATGAAGTGCATCATGCATTGGGCCGCAATAGATAATGCAGGTGAGAGCACTCATGATCTAATGAAAGTAATGTTCCATCATTGTATGTAGATCCAACTAGTGAAAGACAAAAAAACGTATTCAAGTCTTTGATCTATACCAAGACATAAGAAAGGCATGCTCTTGCTTATGGAGCTTCCAACCTACTTAACTTATACTAAGGAAGACTCCATCGAAGATCCAAACGTATCTCACTAGTGTATGTCTCTTGGTGGCTACATATTACTAAGAGGACTATATGTTACCCCAATAACTATCTCGATTCTTGGGAGAATAGACCTAGCCCTAATGACCGTCCTCGATTTCAGTCACTAAAGACCATATACTTTGCATGGATGGTTGAAAGGAAGCCTTCAATTGTTTTGATCCCAAGCAATATAAGCAATTGATTAAGAGAGCTAGTTGCCAATGAAGACAAGAATGTACCTAGATTTGCTCTTGCTTCAATGAAATGTGGTTGCTAAGACTTCTCAAAATTGCAAAGTTTTCACATCTTAATTAACTTTGCTTAATACTTAAGGGGGCCAAGAGGACCAATTTTGGTTCATGGACCAGAAATGATTTCTGGGATAATTAATGGACTTCAAAGCTTAAGAGAGAATTTTATTACAATGGGCCGCATTTTAGCATTTGGATTAATCCAAAGATTGGCTTTTAGCAAAAAATTTTCAATCACGCATCTTATTTATGGCCCATGTGATTGACAACTTATGACCTCATTGCAAAGGGTTATATTTGAGCATTTGGACTAAACCAAAGTCTCACCTTTAGCCATTGTCTTTTAAAAAGCCATCTTGTCTATAGGTCGTGAGCCATATCACCAATTCAATCTTCGATAATTATGACAAAGACATTTTGTATTATAATAGGACAAGTAAATGACCAAAAATGAAATGGTGCATGAGATTTCAATAGGTGCATGTAGTCCTAATTTTAAAATAAGATATACTTGCCACTATTTATATTTCACTTTTTGAAAGAATTTTGCAAACATCATTTCCATTAAGGTTCATTTTACTAGCTCACATAATAGATCAGAACAACTACCGCAGATCAGAGCCTTACAATACAATGGACCCATCAGTCACACTTGTTCAAGGTCTTAATAGAGCCAGTTTTTCTATATGAAGTGGAATTACAGGGGATGGTTATATCACTTGCCACCTGGGATGACTTGGAGCGGGTTCATACAGCCTTTCAAACTCGAGGACCGAAGCCAAGTTCCCAGTTCCATATCAAATTCTTATGCAAGAGATATGGTTCCCACCCCTTCAAAGGCTTGTGCTCGAACGATACATTATATGCTTTTAGAAGGTGGTCAATAACGAAAACACTTGCCTTCCGAACCTTGCCTACAAAATGGCCATGGGTCCGCAATGTCTTAAAGCATATTGGAATGAGAAGCACGCCATTTTGATTCTCCTAATAGAATGTATAGAAACAGAGATATATACATATTACAACAATGAGGATCACAATGACCTGAAGAGTATCTCAAAGCATGCTTCCGAGATAAGCTTTGAGATGCTAAAGCTTTGGAGTTGGTGAAGACATCACACTATACAGTCCAGATTAATCCCATGCTTACAAAGAAGCCATAACAGTACCTGCTAAGACATTAGCACAGACTGATCGCGTCAATTAGCACAAGAGCGCACCCCCTCAAAATTGAGATAGATAGATGGGCCCAAGAAGATCGTGCAGGTAGGCTCTACGAATTTTGCTAACTAGGAGTTATTGAAAATGAGTGTCACACTCTTCAGAACTACCCAGCCTTTTGGGTCTATCATGGCATATTATGCCAGGTTGGTTCCACCTAACCAACTGTTGCGTATAATGCTGGACGTGGCTCCAGTGGGGGTCCTAGCATCATACCTCTAGGAAGTAATGATCATGTGAACTGAGTTGAGTCCTCCATCATCACATTAAAATTTATGGTTTGTTAGTAAGCTTATTATTGCTAAGGTTTGTCCCTCGAAAACCCTTCGGGGTGGGGTTCATAATCTTAGATAGTAATACAATTCTTGTGTTTTTTGTTTGAGTCCCATAGGTCCTTTTTTGTCTTTGTAATGGACCATATTTCAGGATTGGGACTAGATTGTCCTTTAGCGATTTTTTTCAATCACGTATCTTGTTGAAGGCCCATGCGATTGACAACTTATGACTTCCTTGCAAAGGGTTATATTTGAGCGTTTGGACTAAAAGAAAGTTTCACCTTTAGCCATTGTCTTTAGAAATCCATCTTGTCTATAGGCCATATGCCATATCCACAATTCAATGATGGATCATTATGATAAAGACCTTTTGTATGATAATAGGACAAATAGATAACCTTTTGTTCTTTCAATCATCCATCTTGACTCTAGGCCATGCAATAAAGAAGTGAGCCGCATCGATGTTCAAGCTGAGCTCGGAGATGGAATAATCTCTCATCCATCCCTTTCTCTTTGTCTCAACGGTAAAGCAGGTTGTCTCAATGGTAAAGCAGAACCAAGTTCATAAGCTTATTATCCCAGGTTGGAACGTTTTGTATAGGGGAAGATTGGAATTCCATTCCCGGTTTTGCACCTGGGATCCTGTGACCAGCATTAGCCGGGAGCAGGTCACCTGCAAAACCGAGAATGGAGGAATCCCAGGTTGGAACGTTTTGTATAGGGGAATGGAGGTTGGTCCTTCATTTCCGATTTTGCAGGTGGGATCCTGTGACTGGCGTTAGCCGGGAGCAGGTCACCTACAAAATCAGTAATGGAGGACCAGCCTCCATTCCCCTACAAAATAGAAATATGGGAGCTCTTCAGCTTTTGCCAAATTATAGAGCATTTTTTCCAGATCCGACATGATTCTATGAGTACCTCCAAAGAACAACTACCTGCGATCCTAGTAAAATTCGACGATCTACCTACCTGCAATCTATGCGATTTTGTGTGGAAGATGCCGCGAAGACCTATGACTTTGAAGATTTGCTCGCAGACTTGCGAGATGCAGCAATATGGAGGAGGTCCAAGAATCCTAAAAACGAAAACATAAAAACAAATCCAAAAAGATGAAGCATGTGCTGCCGGTCGTGCGGAATTGGTCCACCTGACTTCTATTCCACATTATAGAGTAGTGTCACGTGGCGTCACAAAACCATGCGCTAGAGAAAACGAACGACCCTATTTCTATTTTGTATTTTTATAGGACAAGTAAATAACAATGAAAGATATGTGCATGAGATTCCAATAGGGTACGTGTGGTCCTAATTCAAAACAAGACATGCTACTATTTATACTTCATAACACGCAAGGAATTCATTTCCGTTAAGGACTGTACTCTTTTTACTGTGCATTGAGAATGAAAATTTGTTATAGATGACAAAATTGAATTTAAAGCAACCTTTTCTTTCTAGCTAGCTAGCAATTTGGTGGTACAAATCATATCCATTTGAGCATAGAGTTCCATGCATTGGCCATAGTTTAATATGCTTCTTAGGCCGATTGGTCTCCATGGACGATAAAAATCACTCTATTCTATTCTATTCTTAAACAGGTTAGGCCTCATCAATGTGGAGCAACTTGGATTAGTTCAATTTTATCATACTGTTGCGTTAAGTCATAGATGCTAATAATGCACTCTAAGGGACTCTAAACATATTTATACTACACTAGTGTGTTATCACTAGACCGAACACCCAATTGTAATGTGTTGAAAAAATGCGTCTTCTTTCTCTTCCTCGTGTGAATGGCACATACAGAATGCAAAACTTGAGTTTGATTGAGAGCCAATGCCTTGGTTACAACAAATGGATGGACTTGGAGCAATTTTCTTACAACTAAGAAATTAAAGGACAACTAAGGAGAAGAAATGGAACTATGGTCTATTCTAAGGGTACGAAATTGCAGACTTTTACATGCCACGTCTAGGGTGCTATTACTTTGAAAGACCACAAAACCGTGGATTCAAAATAATTGGGAAGGAACAAATGGACATGAGGAGCTGTTCAGATGCAGATGATAATTAAGAAGCGCCAAACTGCTGGAGGCGAGCAATGGCAGCGATCTGCTCGTCAGATGCAGAAAAAGAAGGAGTGGTTGAAACGCTCCGAGAGGAGGCGACGAGCTGAGAGAATTCTTGCGGGAAGTTGAGCCTTGCTCTGATACCCTTAAAATAGACAGCAGCTCTGTCGTAAGCCCGCGCGGCTTTTTCTGGCGTATCGAAAGTGCCCAGCCAAATCCTTTGCTTCCTCTTTGGGTCCCTGATCTCCGCTGCCCATTTCCCCCAAGGCCTTTGCCTAATGCCCTTGTATGCCTTCCCACGTTTTGCTTCTGTAAAATCAAACCAATGCAAACACTCATAAAACACTGCAAAACACTTGCAATTTTTCTGGTTTTCTTACCTGAACACACCTGATCTGTGCAGTTCTCTTCAGAGCTGTCGCTGGATGCCGAGGCCTCCCCCTCTGCCATGCATTCCTTGCTTTCAGCTGGCGTCTTTGATAGATAGCACAGGAGTTTATCCAGCTCCATATCATAATCTGTAGAACTAGCGCCTTCCATCCTTAGCCTCACCCCCTTATCCCTTTCCTATTTTTTTTCCTTGCCCGTTCTCAGTTTTAATGTCATTGTAAATTGTCACGTGTTTATTTCCAGGTGAAAAATGCATAACTTATGGTATGCTCTTTTTTATAGCCTCATTTATTGTCAAAGATTTGTCATTTGGATGTTTCATGATGTATATATACACCTTGATATCGAACCATTAGATAAACTACACCTTCTGATGCCGCGACACGCCCGCAATTTTGCCAAGCCAATTACGTCACTATTTGTACATGTACCCTACCTCTAGCCTCACATTGTATGAAAGTCTATAGAACAATGTACCTTCAGTGGTTGGGATGCAACTTTCCACACAGCAATGCTCATTGTACTGTAGAAGAAAATTCTCTAAAAAAGGAGTGGTAATGTATGCATTCGACCTAACAATCCCTTTACTTGATTTAGAAAGTCAATAGAAAATGATAAGGCCAACCTATTTCATGCATGCCAATTATGGTCATCGGACAAACCTATTGCTTATTGCTTCAGTCTACCTGAGAAGGATCTGGAAGCCCCTTGCTCAGAGACCCAGATATTAAATACTTAGTCTAAACTAGCAGCATGCCAGGATAGAAATCCACCTCATTAGATCTACTACTATGGCACAATCAATTAACACGTTGTAATATTGTTCCTTAACAGCCTATACCAAGATTTTCATTCTAGAAATGAATTCTAGACATCCATTCAAGCATGAAGAGGGCATGTATGGGCCGTAGCAGCTTCCTCGATTTCGTTATCACCATAACAGTCTTGTAGGACACGTGTTGGAATAAAAATCTGTTGACAGGATGTTAAGGCTGATCAATGCCACGTTAATTGGACTATAATAAGCTTTTCAACTCAATGAGTCATAACCATCTCAGTCAATGTGGGCTTCAATTAACTATGGCATACAATATTTGATTTATTAAATAATTTGCCAGGATGATATTATTTTAGGCTAAGTTTTAAAAATACCTCTATATATTTGCAAATTTGGGAAAGTGCCCCAGTTTTATTAGGTGTATTTTTGTGGACACAACTCGTTTAAATTGGGATTATGATTTACAGTTGTGTCCTATAGGAATATGGACATATTTTTGGCCTGTAAATGTTTTTTGTAGTTTGTGCATTTTCAACTGTGCCATGCATATTGCGTGCTCAATTCCGAGCACATCATAAAAAAAGATAAAATTGAACTTTATCACCTAAACTTGGATAACATAAAGACCTAGAAAATTGCAAAATTTGCACCATACACAAATGAATACGAAATACATATATCAAAATAGTCCTCTTTTAAGAACAATTTTCTCAATTCCCCTGTCTGTTTAATTGAATAAAGCAAAAGCAAAGCAGACCCTTAAAGACAAAATATTCATACTTGAAATCAGTGGTTGGGATGCAACTTTCCACACAACAATGCTCATTGTACTGTAGAAGAAAATTCTCTAAAAAAGGAGTGGTATATGTATTCGACCTAACAATCCCTTTACTTGATTTAGAAAGTCAATGGAAAATGATAAGGCCAACCTATTTTATGCATGCAAATTATGGTCATCGAACAAACCTATTGCTTATTGCTTCAGTCTACTGAGAAGGATCTTGGAAGTCCCTTGCTCAGAGACGTAGATACTAAATACTAAGTCTAAGCTAGCAGCATGCCAGGATAGCAAATCCACTTCATTAGATCTACTACTATGGCACTATCCATTAACACATTGTAATATTGTTCCTTAACAGCCTGTCCCGAGATTTTCATTCTAGAAATGAATCTCAGACATCCATTCATGCGCATGTATGGCCCGTAACAGCTTCTCCGATTTTGTTATCAACATAATAGTCTTGTAGGACACGTGTTGAAATAAAAATCTGTTGATAGGCTATTAAGACTGATCAATTCTATCTTAATTGGACTATAATAAGCTTTTCAATTCAATGAGTCATAACCATCTCAGTCAATGTGGGCTTCAACTGACTATGGCATACAATATTTGATTTGTTAAGTAGTTTGCCAGGATGATATTATTTTAGACTAAGTTTTAAAAATACGTCTATATATTTGCAAATTGGGAAAATGCCCCAGTTTTATTAGGGGTATTTTTGTGGAAACAACTGTAAACCATCATTCGTTTAAATTGGGATTATGTCTATTTAAAGTTGTGTCATATAGGAATATGGATATATTCTTTGTCTGTAAATGTTTTTTGTTTGTAGTTTGTGCATTTTCAACTGTGCCATGCATATTGCGTGCTCATTTCCGAGCACATCGTAAAAAAGATATTGAACTTTATCACCTAAACTTGGATAACATAAAGACCTAGAAAATTGCAAAAATTTGCACCATACACAAATGAATACGAAATACATATATCAAAATAGTCGCCTTTTCAAAACAATTTTCTCAATCTCCTTGTCTATTTTAAATGAATAAAGAAAAAGCAAAGCGGCCCTTAAAGGCAAATATCCATACTTGAGATCGCACCTGGCGTGATTTAGTGGAATGAAATCTACCATCTCTTATGTTATGCAGTCCTAAACCAAAAAATTTAAGGTCTTCACCATTTCAACATGGAAAACATTGTTTTCGCGTAAGCGAAACAGCTATTTTGCTTATGCGAAAAAAAAACGAAAAAAAAAAATTCAATTTTTTTAATTATATTTATTTTTCACGTAAGAATAGAATAGAGCAGAGGTTTCGCTTACGCGAAATTATTTTTGCGTAAGCAAAACAGCTATTTCCCTTACACGAAATTTAAAAAAAAAAATTATTTGCTTTTTTTTTTTTTGAGTTTTCCCGTAAGCGAAATATCAGTTTCTTACGCGAAAACTGTTTCACGTAAGCGAAGCAAAATGCGATTTCTTTTTTCTGGTTGGCGAGGGAAAAATACGGGAAATATGTTTTTTAACCTAAAAATACATATTTTTGGACTTTATACGTCTAGAAAACTAATTTTGTACGTATAGGACTCCCTGTTCCTGATGCTATTTCGTTCATTATGCTGATGAATTGACAAAGAACTTCATCAATGCCAAATAGGTCAGGACGATAGGATTGTGAATTCAATGACTATGATTGATTGAAGCAACACTTTATGGTGTCATCATCAATTATGATGATGCCTTCTTCCTCCTCTAGACATCATGCTACACAAGCATTTCGCACCCTGTGGCTTTTTATATGAAACACATTTGCTTTGATCCCAAATAGAAGCCCTTCACTATTTAACTCGCGAACTACATTCAAAGCTTCTTGTATATTCTTATATTCCATAGATGATCAAATAGCACAACGAAATAAATTGAAGGCCTGGTCGAACATCTCCTTAAGACAAGAACGAGAGAATTTTTTCTTAGGGTCTTTTTGCTTGGGCACTTTGGTCTTTTTTTAACTAATACTATTATACATATAGATTTTTTTTCCACTAATATTGATGTATAATACATATATTCTTTGTGCATGAGATGTTTTTTTTTTGTACATTATAGTAACTATAGCCTTTCATATAAGCTTTCCACATGAGATGGAGGTGCCTTGTATAGCTTGGTAGGTTTATATACTTGAGAGATGGCAAAAGGTAATGATTCTCCAGTCACACTGCCTTTTGATTAGAATTGCAAGTTATAAAACTATGTCTACCTTCTTATTAGAATTGCAAGTTGGGTATACTATGTTTGGATTTACAATGAGTCACAGTGAGAGTCACAATTGGTTGCGCAGTTGGAAAAGACATAACATTGAAAAAGCCTTTAGGACTCTTCTAAACCTACATATATGCTTGATAAAGCTCCTACATACTAAAGTTTTTTATAACATCGTGAATTATCCATGCCGGCTCTGAGCTCTTCGGAAAAAAACTTAGTTACCAATCTTCCTATTATCATTATACAAATAATAAATTTCATCCAGTTGATCAGTTCTCATCATACTTCTCGTTGTAATCAGATCTAGTAATTTTGAGCTGTCATAAAGCAACCAAACCGAATATATTGTAAATCATGGAATTAACCACGAAATACTGTGCATAATGCTTCCAACCTCGTCTCAGTATAATTGAGGCTTATCATATATTATTTTTGATACGCAGTGAGAACACTGTTGCCAATTTTCGAAACATATCCAGTGGTAGAGCTTTATAATCTAGAACAATACTAGTTATGGTGCCCGGCGTTGCCGGGCTTAGTAACAATTTGAAAAGGGGTTTGTTTCCTTGTTGGTTAGAATAGCTAACGTGGCTTTGCGGGGGCAACACTCATATTAAGGAATGCTTTAAGATTCATTAACAAAGATTATGGAAGGATTCATTGTGCAAGGAATTACGAATTTGATCTAATGTTGTCTTTGTTTATATGATACTTTTGCATTGATATGCTTTAGCAAACTATAGGAATTTGTGTTGCAATATGAACTTGCTACTCCAAATAGTGGCGGAGCAAAGTTAGTTGTTTGAAATAACCCTACGTTAATCCAAATCATTGTTGTATTCCCCTGCAATATCGCCTTTCGCAACTTATTTATTGTCCCCGACTTACATTACCTTACTTAAAGCATGCGTACATTGGAATGGATATGTGAACTTTGTTACTTGGAGAACTCCATGTTTATGATATTTTTTAGTCCTGGTGAATCTCTAGATCTATAGCTATGGTCTACACTTAAGGGAAAACGACCAAGTTGTATTGTATAATTCTATGCCGTTGGGCACCCTTATCCTCTCTCTAAACTTGCCTACCGAATAGAATAGAATAGAATACATTATTGTCCCTTGTGCCCTGAGGCCTCTGGACTTGTGTAGCGTGGGCGAGCTCCCTGGTGGGGGCTACTAGCTCATCACGCTGTTTTGTTGTAGCCTTTTCTGAAGGCTCACTTTTTCCTATTAATGCCGGCACCCTACTTTGTTCCGGCTTCTAGGCCGTGCAGGTGTGCGTCTATATCAAACAGCTTTAAGCTGTACATTTAGTGGGCGTCTATGATTTGCCTCTTTAGCAAATCATATCGTAAACCCTTTTGTTCATGTGCTTCCCTTTGGTTCGCTCAAAGATCTCCCATTGCATCTGCGCGGGTCTCCCATTGTTTACGTCCTTGCCATTATGGTATGTCTTGATTGTCCCCACCTTACTCTCCTCAGACTTTTCCCCTCGATGTGCGTGGTAAGTTGGACATTCGTTAAGCATGTGGTTTTAGTCCTCTATTTCCACTGTCACAGATTCTGCATAGCCTGTCCTGTCTGTCTATTTTTCTCCACCTGTCCTTTTCAATTCTCAGATCATGACATCCCATCCTGAACTTTGCTAAAATATCTCGTCTCCGTTTTCCAAGCATGTTATCCTGGTACATTTGTTGTCCTATCATCTGCTCTGGATTGAATATTGATACAAGCCAGTTGTTTTGGGTCCTGTGTGTCTTTGCGTACCATGCCCGTAGCTTTACTTGCCCACTCCTCATTCCATTGGCCTTCATCGATCAGTTCACTCAAATTTAGCCCCATTTCTCTGGTCCATATTGCTACATCCCCACTGCTTGTGGTGATGTGCGACCTTGCTGATTCGTTGATTGCGATGCTTGCTAACTTCTCTGACTTTTCACCTGCATTATTTCTTATGATGTATCTGATGGTCCTTTCCCATGCTCTCACCTCCATAGGTTTCGCCCATCTCATATACTATGGTTGTCAATGGTGTGTTTGCCCTTAGTTTGAATTCTTTTATGTAGTGTCACCGAAAATCCCTTCTTGCTTTTCCCATTTCTTGTCTCATTAGCCCCGTCCCCCAGGGCTTCCGCCCAGATATAGGCAGTTGTGGCGACTCACCGTGTTAGAATAGATAGCATTTAATTTCCCATCTATTATTCTATTTACATTCGCGTTTTTTCATGTTATAGTAGCTTCCTATGGCTGCTTGGAATCTAGCATCTGCCCCTTTCGCCCATTTCCCTGTGCCATGTGTATCATACCCTAGATACTTGTACTCTGTTGCTTCTTCTAATTCTGTCCCTAGATATTTGAACGGCTTGTGATTATTCCTGTTACCAAAAAAGACTATTTTGGTTTTTGTGAGATTCAATTGTTAGCCCCGCTCTTTTCACGTAAGATCTCTAGTAGTTTTCATGTCTCATGCATTCCCTTGTTCTTTGTGGCCATCATGCCCAAATCATCAAAGATATAGCATGATAGGTACCTTGGTTCCCCGAGTGTAGGGGCGTCCACGCCCCCTTGTGTTTCTCGCTATAAAATCCTCAGAGGGCATCTATATATATTCGAACAAAGTTGGAGATAATGGACATCCCCGTTTGACTCCCGTGTCACGATCTATTGCCTTTCCTTCTTCTTCTATTTTCGTGATATACATTATAGTACAATCTCGCAATTGCCCCTACCCTACCATGTCTCTCTTTGCTTGCATGTCTACAAGCCTCTGTATAAGCTTTTCCCTTGGGGTCAGATCAAAAGCTTTTCTCAAATCCACAAAACAAAGATATCACTTTCTTTTAAATGGCCTCTATTATGCTCTATTAGTATCCTGGAGAGTCACTAGGTGGTCTCATTGTTGAGTGTTCCTATCTAAAAGCCCGCTTTTGCTCTCAAATTCCAAATTCCTCGCCCATTGCTTTAATTTATTGTCTAGAACCTTCCCGCACCACTTTGCGAAAATGGAACTTACCATTATTGTCCTGTAGTTTCGGGTTCTGTTTACTTCCCCTTGTGTAGGGGTATGACCCCTGTTAATATCCCATCTTTGGAAGCCCCTCATGTATTATACCATTGAATATCTCTCACACCGCTTTTTACTATAGTGGTATCTCGCACATTTTAGTACTTCCACGCTTAATCCAGATAGGTCCGGGGCCTTGTTATTGGCCATCCCATTCAATGCTATCATCACTTCACAGACGCCGAAGCATGGCCTTGTCCGCTATTTGTAGTTCGGTATTGGTCTTTGGGGTGCCCCCGCCTTATATAGTTTTTCAAGATAGTTCTCCCATCCCGTTGTTCCAATGCTGCCCCGTGTGTGATTTCACTTCCCTTATTCCCTTGCTTTTTCTCTTTAAATCCACCCCGTAACTTACGTGGTTGTTTTTTGATTAGCTTGGCCAGCCCCATTGATCTTTGCATCAGATTCTTATTCCTCTTTGCTTTCAAAGAACTTTAGATATATCGTTCTTTCCTTTTGGTATGTTTCCTTACCTCCTCGAGTGCCTTGACTTTCCTTCTTCTCGCTTCCTTGCACTCATCGTCATACCATATTGAAGATTTGAAGGCATCATTTTCCTTTCTCTTCCTTCTTTTCCCGAATATTTCTAATGCCACTTTTCTTTGTTATGTCATTGAGCGCATCTCCATTCTCGTCCCCGGCCTGTGCTCCTCCCATTTCCTTTTTCCCCATTTCCTCTTTGATTACTTGTACAAACGCGTGTCTGCGTGCTTGTTCCGGAAATGTATTTTCAGCTTTCCCCTATCTCTCTTACGTTCATCTTTGTTCTTCATTTTTTCGGTTGTTCCCCACTTTGTAATTGTCAACCGCATGGGCCTGTGACTCTCCCTCCTCCCAATTGGCCATTCTAGGGTTACAATTTAAATCTTGCACTGGCCGCTTTGCTGTTCATTCATTATCACGTAATCTACTATACTTCTCCCATGAGCGTTACGACTTGTGAATTCCCCGATCCCGGCCATCTCTCGAACCCCATTGGCTATGATGGCCCCGTGGGTCGTGCATACCTCGGCGGTGGTTCCCCTTTGGCATTGATCCCCGCCTTTGTCCTTAGTTCGCCTATTCCATTCTTTTTGATCTTGCCGTTTGGGTCCATTGTCCATTTGTTTCATCTATACTTGTATATTGCGCTTGCTCCGACACTGTTACGGCATTTAGATCTCCTATTAGTATCATTGGTCCCCTGTTCCTTCCACTTCATCATGGTTTCTCCCCAGTTCTAATTGATTTCTAGTTTGTCACTACTCGGTGGGTAATATGCTATGATCAATATTAGATCTTTTTTATTTTGCAATTGCATACTAAGTACCATGTATCTTTTATTGACATCTGAGTGTAAAATACATGTACCATTTGCTACATTCTCCTTGACATAACAGGCTAGACCTGCACTCCCTCTTCCTACTTTGAAGTTCTTATCTTTCCAACAGGTGAATAGCTGGTAGCCCTCCTCTTCCGGTAGCCTCTTTATGTTATGTTCCCATGTCTCTACTAGACATATTATGTCAATGTTATCGCTCCCTCCAAACTCTCCGTCGTCCCACGGATACCCTGATTCGATACCATATCTTGACGTCTCCTCCCTCACCATGGCTGCCCTCTCGGGGGTTTCGTTTGTTACCGCTTGTTCACCATCCTTCTCGGTCGCCCCCTGGTCCTTGCTGCTGGGGTTGTACCCATGCTCCCGCCCGAGGGACCTCGGCTTGCGCCTTCCCCTTTTTCGTTTCTTCCTCCTTCTTTGTGATGGCTCGCCTCGAGAGCTGTTGCTGTTACTGTTCCCCCTGATGTCCCGTTTTCCTGCCCTTTTGTTGGTATCATTACCGGGTTGATGTTCTCCTTCCCACATCGGTCTCCTTCCACGGTTCCGATATCCCTCCTTCATCCTTGTCGTGGCCACCAAATTCCGTGTCCTTTTTGTGCGGGGAACACCACCGCCATTCTTGACCCCACTTTTTGTATTCTGCTGGTTTAGTTCCCTTGCTTTGGCTAGTTCCCCGTCGCAGGTCCTTGTCGTTGCATGATTGTTAGAGCTTCTGAACTATGATCCCATTTCTCGGTCGGCCCCGGCGCAGTATTCTCTCTTTGGGCTCCGGTCTCACGAGTCGAGTTTATATCTCTCGCCCGCCCTCTCCATTGTCACGATCGTCTTTGCTTTGACAACGACACTCCGTGCTCCTTGAACACCGTCTCCATCACTTCTGCGGTAACTTCGATATGTGTCCTCGTTAGGTTTCTCACTACCCCTATCACCCCTAACGTCATGCTTAATTCTATTCTCGCTCCTCATACTCCATGATATGCGGTTTTATTCTATCAAATGATTCCCATGCATCCAATTCAACATTTCCTATTTCTAATTCAACCAACCTTTTCCGGATCTTGGCTTTTTCCTCCTCAATTTCGTTCATCCCGCTTTTGCATCTCCTCGCTTGTCTTTTCCACCCCTTCTATCCTCACGTCCATGTTTGCGATGGCTCGCCAGATATTTGGTTGGGCCTCCACTAGCGTGTTGAGGGCATCCATACGAGGGATCCTGGACTCCAAGTGCTTATCCATCCGAGCGAGAAAAATCTTGGAGGTCTTGGCGACTTTATGGTACCCTTGCCATCTCTGCTTTCCTCTGCTGGCCGAGATCTTTGCTTTCCGCCATTGCTCTTGGGTCTTAAGTGGGTTTGTGTATTCTTCTTTGTGGTCCGAGAAGCCGCTACAAAATCCGTGGCAGGGGTTGGTATCTTTACCGTGTTGAGTCTATATATTGCGCTGCTGAACGGTCCTCTAATTCAAGAATTCAAAAATTCAAAAATTATCACCGTTAATCTCATTTTGAATTCGAAATATTGGGACGTCTACCCTTAATTATTCCTGCCCCCATCATTTATTTATTTTCGATCCCTCGGGTGTCTCCCTATGAAGATTTCGCTATGGGTGATCTCCTCCCTCCATGTTATGGGATTCGGTAGTTGTCTTTATGTCCTTAGTCGTATTCCGAGGAGTTAGTTGAGAGGCCGTAGCTTCCTTGGCCCGTATACCTTGTCCCGTGTATCAAAGTCCTTCCTTTTTTATTGTATTTTTATTCTCCTTCCCTGTATTTTGAGTGTACAGTGGTCCGGATACCAGTTGGTGGGTTTATTTGGCCCCTCGCTATCCTGGTGTACGGCGGAGGTGGAACCTCTCTGTCCCGTAACTTTTTCGTCCTCTTTATACTCTTTTTCAGTCTCGCAATGTGCTTTATGCAACTTTTGCGGTTTTACGATTGGTCGAGTTTATAGTGGTCCGGATTTACCAGTTGGTGGGTCTAGCCCTCGCTATCCTGGTGTACGGCGGAGGCTGAGCCTCTCTGTCCCGTATCTTATTCCGTCCGCCTTTTACTCTTTGGATCTTGCGATCCTCCATTACTCATGCTTTTTGGGAGTTTATGTTGGTACACTTAACCAGTTGGTGGGTCTGGCCCTCGCTATACTGGTGTGCGGCGGAGGTTGAATCTCTCTGATCCGCCAACTTTTCTGTACACTTTTCGTCCCGAACATTTACTATATATCTCTGTGTCCCGTTCCTTTTTGCCGCTGTCTTGCGAATATCTTAGCTTCGCTGTATTGTTCAACTGTGTGCTTGTCTGACGTTTCTCTGTTGTGACCATATTCTCGGACCATTATTGTCCACCACCTTTTCCCTTGTTGTTTTTCCCCGTTGTGCGTTGTCTTGACCCTTCTGCTTGATCCTCCTTGTTACTTTTGTAGTCGTATTTCTGTTGTATTCCCTGGCTACCTCCTGCGTTTTCCTGTCTACTGCATTTTACTGTGTTCCCCTACATTGTTTTCGTCCAAAAGTTGCTGCTGTTTAACTATTCAAACAAACAACAAGAAATGCAAGATCATTTTTGGAGACCGAGAGGGACTTCCCGGTGTTCTATTTCATTTGTCAGTACACTTTACATTTCCTACTCGCCGGATATATTTCCAGTGCTGTCACAACTGAGGCAAGATTCAGGATTTTTTGCAAAACATAGATGATAATATGATGATGTTAAAGTTCTCGCGCCATATGATCAAAATTGGGCTAGAACTTATCACTAAGAGCAAGGAAAAGCGAGAACTTAAAAGTAAAACAAAGGCATAAGTAGTGCAGAGCAATTGAAACAAGTCATATAGCACCCCACCATTAGCTCACAGAAATATATTAGCAGCAGTCTGGAACAGTCCGGATCAGGAGCCCCTCCCTCTTGCTCGGTATTATCTTTCCGTCTTCTGCAAATCTTATTTCAGGCCTTCGCCCTCAGCTGCTTTACTGATTCTTCCTTTTCTCGCTGATGTTTCTCCATCAATCTGTATTTTTTCCGAGTTTCTGGCTAACAATGCCCGGCACGTATACTCCAGTGGATTCTTTTCACAGCAGTTCACACATCTCTTCCCGAAATCACCTATCACTAAATCATGCTTGTAACTTTCTGATTTCTGGATTGTCGCGTGCATTTGCAGCACCTGGAAGCAGGATATTACCCTTTCCTTGTCCCGCCTTCTCACCGTGTCATTCCGATCAGCTAGTACTCCGAGATAATCTAACAGGCTCAGCTTATATCCATGATCTTTCATCCCCTGAGCGTGGTGGATCCTATTGCAGAATAGACAATGTACCCGGCCACAATTATAACAAGAAGTAAGACCTTTCTCCAGGCACAGGCAATCCGCCTCGCAGATGCACCAGGGATTGAGCTCTTCTAACTCCGGGTTGTATGGCACCGTGAGATTTCCTGGATTACCTCGGATTCTCTTCCTTACTGCCCGATCTGCCCCCTCACGCACCTCCAGCGCTCTCTTTCCCTTGTCCATCCTATTCCGGTCGCACTGTTTGCGGGATTCTCGTCTCCTTCCAGGCGCTTCTTCTTGCGAACTGAATTGGAACCCTAAAAAGACAGAAGGTACTCGGCTATTTATATGTTGATCGGTTTTAGGGTTTCCTTTCATCTTTCCTGCGTTCCATTAGTCACGTCTTGTCTTTATCCTGTCATGTCCGAAGGCCGCCATCATTTATTCGTATTTGGTGTAGTTAATGCGACGTATTCTCTGCCGATATTTTGTGCCAGGTCGTACCCTACCTTTTTTCGTAGGCTTGTAAGTATAGTCCTTAACGGCTATCCCTTTTGCCCCCTCCCTTGACCCCTCTTTAATTATCGCACCCTTCATCTATTTAATGCTGAATTAACGCTTTCCAATTAGCCCCTCTCATGTTTATCCACATGGTTACGCCCCCTTCGCCGTCGCCGTGGATGCACTACCTTACCGCCACGTGTCTCTGTAACGGGAATTTTTCTTCGATGGTCTACGATTTCGTAAAAAAAACCTCCCCACTTCTGTCTGTATCTGGGTCATTCGTTTCAGCTTTTGCTCTTTCTCGTGCATCTCCCCCGGCGTCTTTTGATGTTCCGTGCTACCAAATCGCCAATTCCTTATGGTGTCTAATCTACTTATGTTTTCTGTTACAGACGAACTCGTATCCCCACCTATTTCTTATTATTTCTGTTAGTATCTCGCCGTACATATCCAAATTTTATTGTTTTTGTTAGGTGGGAGGCCTCAATCATGGCAATCACCGTGCTTTGCTTATTGCTTCCTATGATATTCCTCATATGGTGTACGAATAACGCTTCATCGTTTTGCGGTTCTCCCACACTTATATATATATTTTATACCAAAGAATTCAATTTAATCGAGACATGTACTATGCCTCTGTCAAAGATATAATAAGTATGAATGCTGATTCATCTTTCTACCTTTCTAGCTCATGCCCATATCCCCCTTCCTTTTTTTACAAATCATGTCTCTCTTCTTTACACATTACTGATAGGACCTCCGGCCAGAATAGAAACCGTTTGCAAGCTAAGTTACAAAAAAAAAAAAAGACATTATTGGAACCGGGACGGAGCGGGCGGCGGGAGTACTGGCGCTCGAACAAGCGCTAACTAGGGTTTCTTGAAACCCCAGCTGAACTGGAGCGGCCTTCCTCCGGACTGTGGTATCTGTGGAAAGAAATTCCATGGAGGGGTGAAATGCATCCCGAGAAATACCTTTGAAGACCCCCGACACACCCAGAAAGCAGAACAGTATGACCCTGACAGCAGAATACGACAGGTAGATGATTTCGGCTAT
Organism: Isoetes taiwanensis; assembly: GCA_021234155.1. Lineage (NCBI taxonomy): Eukaryota > Viridiplantae > Streptophyta > Lycopodiopsida > Isoetales > Isoetaceae > Isoetes > Isoetes taiwanensis. The sequence goes on along the minus strand of JAJEKV010000042.1, from coordinate 10,382,526 downwards.
TTGTATGGTCACAAAAAGGAGAAAGTGATATATGGCTTGGGCAGAACAGACAAACAAACGGAGCACAGGGAAAGTTATAAAAAATTGCAAAGGAAAGAACAGGACAAAGAAAGAATCCGACAAGCCAACTGGGATCTTTCCCAGAGGATCCTGCAGGCCTTTGAGGACAAAAAGAAGGGGAAAAAGTCTACACCACGAGCTATCAGAACCCACAATAAAGAGGTATCTTTTGCTGAAAATGAACTTCACGCAAAATTCAACAAGGACAGCCCCCCATGCAGGATTTACATACAGAAGACACAGGAACAGGATGTCTGGGATACAGAACATCACTTCAAGGGCAAGGAATCACAAAAGCAGAAACCCATTGAGACTGGGCAAGCAGAAACCCAGATTCAAAGCATGGATAAGGAGTCAGATAAGGAAAGTTCAGAAATAGAAACAATGCAGGCGAGGTCAGCTGTCAATTGGGAAGATTATGACACTGGTAACAGTTTTAGTCTCTTGACTTTAAAGGAGGCTCAAGAAGATACACACTTACAAGATGCACAGTGCAATGCCAAAGCAATACAGATAGGGGAAATCCTTACCCCCAGTAAGCATGAAACAGAATTTATATCCAATGAGGATCTGGAACCTGAGTCTGGCTACTCTTCAGAAATTGTATCTCGGTCTCCAGTCACCATGTCCATCCCACCAACTCAAGCCAACTCCCCAAACACCCCAGTATCTAATCCAAAAACCCTCCTACATCAGAATCAAGAGCAAGCTGAGGATAATATCTCCTTCCTTCAGGCTTTTATTCAATGCAAAGATGATGGTAGATATGCTGCTTGTGTTGAACGTTTTGTTGCAGAGGCTCTAGAGGAATACTTACACACACCAGGGCCAGAGCACATTCGAGGAGAATCAAGGGATGATAAGGAAGCTTCCATCCAGGTAAGTACCCAACCCTTTGATACTTTGAATAATTCAGAACTTGGGTCCTGTGTTTCCAATGAAGAAAGAGAGATTTGCACTCCTATACTGTCGAAGTTCTGGGCAACCTTAGAGGATGAGATAGGAATGTCAGATAATGAAAGCCTAGATAATATCCCAAAGGATCTAGACAAGATTGGAGACTACCTATATGGAAATATGAGCTCCACTCCTAACAAGAAATCCAGAAAGCTCAGAACGACCTACCAAAAAGATCCCAACTATACTGGCCCTGCATCCAACACAAGGAAGACCAAATCCTGATGAAGATCCTCCCCTATTCCCTCTCACCAATCTTTATTACAAATGAAGATCATTTCATGGAATGTAAGGGGGATCAAGGGCCCTATAAAGAGAAGAAGATTTATTGCCTTAGCTAGAGCTTATAAAGCTGATCTTCTTATTATTCAGGAACACCATTTACCCCAGTTTGAAGCCTCCAATTTCGGAGATTGGATCAATAAAGGTACTGGCTCTTCATATATCACTGCTCAGGGCACTAAAGGTGGGCTTGCAATGTTTTGGACCACCCTTCAAGTTGTCTCTTCATACTGCAGCCCCTCAAATAGATGGCACAGTATAGCTATAGATATGCAGGGGCAAACTTTGGGGATAATCAATGTTTATGCCCCCACTGAACCCAATGAGAGAGCCCCAATATGGAAAGAGATTAAAAATTGGATGACTGACCAGGATAATATTAATGATTGGATCCTGGGGGGGGGACCTAAACAACACCCCACAATGGGACCTCAAACTTGGAAATAAGATTAATATATCCAGAAGTGAAAGAGCAGAATGGGAAAACATGCTGCAAGATACAGGATTAGTATATGTTCCCTCTGCCAACTCTAAATTCACCTGGTCCAACAAAAGACAAGGAGCTGAGAGAACCTACTGCACATTGGATAGATTTTATGTCATAAATCCTAATATTTCCTGCCTTGACAACTGCATAGTTACTGGAGATGATGGGAATATCCTTTCAGATCATTTCCCTCAAATTCTGGAAATTCCTGAAATTCACAACACTACCAAACCTACAAACTCCCCTTTCAAATTTAACTGCTCCCTGCTAGGTAACCCCGTTTTTGTCTCTGAATTCAGGAGTTTCTACCTCTCTCAACCTGCAGTAGGGAGACATCAATCTATGAAAGAATTCAGTAGGAAATTAAAAATCTGTAAAAATTGGATTAAAGAATGGGGAAAAGCTAGGCAAGCTAAATGCCGAGAGGAAAAGAATAAGCTCCTAAAAGAAATGAAAGATATCAGACAGGAACTAGAGCTCAACCCTCTGAGTGCAAATCTTCATAAGCAGGAGATATTACTGGAAAATAACATCAAGGCCATAGAGGAGAAAGAAGCAAAAGGTATGGCCTTAAGAGCAAAGATCTGCCAATATAATAAGATGGATCAAGGCAGCTCAAAATATTTTTTCAGAGTTGCTAAGAATAAACTTATTAATAATTCCATCACTATGGTGGAACATGATAATGGGGACAAAATTGAGGATGAGCAAGACATTAAGGCAGATTTTCTGGAACAATATAGCAACATGTTCAAAGGAGCTGAATACAGTGTTGAAGAAGAAGAGGATATGAATAATTTCTTCAAAAACATCCCAGAAACCAAGACCATGGAGGAAGATCTAGATGGTTACCCTGATGATAAGGAGGTGCTGCAAGCATTAAAGAACATGGAAAAAGGCAAAAGCCCAGGGCCTGATGGCTTCCCCCCTGAGTTTTTTCTAACCTTCTGGATTGTGATGAAGGAAGACTTTATGGAATTTATCAAGGGAGCATGGGATGCAGCCTCGATCTACCCAGCCTTTAATTCCAGTCTTATCACCTTGATACCTAAGGTCAAGAATCCCAGTAAAATAAATGATTGGAGACCTATATCTCTGACCAATACTACCTACAAAATTCTAGCCAAGATTCTCTCCTTTCGGATCCTTATGCACTTGCACAATTCAGTCAACACCTGCCAATCAGGTTTTCTTTCTGGTAGGTTTATTCTAGACAACTACATTGCAGCCAGTGAAGCAATCCATTGGAACAGGCTTTCTAAACAAAATTGCATGCTCCTCAAGCTAGATTTTAAAAGAGCTTATGATTCTATAACATGGCCATTCTTAAAGAGAGCAATGCTTCACATAGGTATCCATCAAACTCTCATAGATAAGATCATGGCCCTTAACAATCTGGCTTCTTCTAGCCTGATCATTAATGGATCCCCCAGCAAATTTTTCCCTATAAGAAAGGGTGTGAGGCAAGGATGCCCTCTGGCACCTTACCTCTTCCTTTGTGTTGCAGAAATGCTCACGAGATGTGTACAAGGGCTTCAACAGCAACAACAGATCCAAGGTTTGCAAATGCCAGGGTCAGACAAACAGCTTACCATCATGCAGTATGCAGATGATACTTTTATCCTCTTAAAAGCCAACCAGAGCAGCTTTGATGCCTTGCTGAACAGCATTCAAAACTTTGCTAGTGTTTCAGGGGTCCATCTCAATCTAAACAAATGCAGCATTCTCTGGGAGAACCCCACTGAGGATTTAGATACTGGTGGTATCAAAGTTAACCCCCCTAATCAGGCCATCACCCTGCTTGGTCTTCCCCTAGCCATTAACCTTCCCAATAAAGAGGTGTGGAGGCCTATTGTGAGCAGAATTAGGAAGAAACTTCTTTCCCTTTCCCCCAATTTATCTTTTGCTGGCAGAGTTCTTACTGCAAATGTGGTGTTAGCTAGCACCCATGTTTATTTCTCCTCGGCTCTCATTGCTAATAAAGAATCTTATAATGACATAGAAAAATGTCTGAGGGAATACATCTGGAAAGGAATGCATTTTGTTAGGTGGGAGGAAATCACTCACAGCAAAAAGGAAGGTGGTCTAGGGCTGAAAATTCTTCATAAGCACAGCCAGGCTTTGGGCGCTAAATATGTCTGGAAAGCTATAAATGGCTGGAACTCCCCTGCCATGGAGTTCATTAGATATTGGCTACAGGCTAGTAGACCTTTTGGTATGAAGAAATATGCTCATCACATCCCAGATTCTATGTACTACCAGTTCAAGAGTGCCCCCAATACTTCCCCTCTTATGAGGAAAATTTTTGAGGCTTGGAATCTTGTTGCAGAGGGTTTTGAGCATAAGGATATTGGGTTTGATAGTGCCAATTTTTCCCTATTCTGGTCACCCATTTTTGCTAAAGAAAATGATGTCTGCTGGGCTCTCAAACACCCACAGATATGGAAAAAATGGAAAGAGGCAGGGGTTACTCAGCTGCAACATCTGTGGGAAGGAGGTAAATGGAGCAGCTGGGAAAGTATTAAACAGATAGTCAAGGGCAAGAAAATAGACAAAGTAATTTTTGACACAATCATGGCTGTTGCTAGTACCCAGAGTGAGTGTCAAACCCCAAAGAATCTTGATTGGCATATTATGAACTCAGACCAGTACAAAGTTGCTTTAGGTTATAGAGTTCTTGCCCCATCCAAATCCTTGACCCAGGCTGCCAATTGGCATGTTCCCAATAAGCACCTCATGAAAATTTTGAGAAATAATTGGAGATCCTATTCACAACCGAAAATGCAAATGTTCATTTGGAGGTGTATCCACAATGCTCTTCCCTCCAATCATAATATGTTTAAGAGATGTAAAGACCTTCAGGACAATCCTATGTGTAAACTTTGTGGAAACAATTCAGAGACTATTAGTCATATGTTTGATTGCCCCAAAATCAGGGAATTTTGGAGGTGGCTGGATGCTTATCTCAGATCAAAAGGGCACAATCTCGGCAATTGGGCCAACATCATGGACCTTTTGAAAGGATCAAACAACTTCTTGAACACCATTAGGCAAACTGCTCTCTGGATTATTTGGAAACACAGGAACAGGGTTAATTATTCAAATCAAAGGGTGGATATAGCTTGGATGAAAGTAGCCTTTCAGATCGAGATCTCCAGAATTGCTATGGCTCATAAAAACAGTAAACAAGACAAAGCTGATTGTGCATGGCTGTCAATAGGGAAATTTGTTGGTTTATACAATGTCTTTGTTTGTTATGATATGCTTATTGCTGATGATCATTACATGGTTTTCAGAGCTGCTGATTGCCCTTACAACGAGGATGAACTGTAAGCCTAATCTTCCTGACTTGTCTAATTTTGCTGCTGCTACAGAAATCTTTAATAACCAGCAACATTGGGCCTTATCCCCTTCCATCGATGAAGACCTCAAGAAGCTTAAGCCTTTCCTGCTCAATGGTTATCAAGCTCACATCCTTGACAGATTCCTATTTTGCTATGAAAGGCTGTTAACTGAGGATCAATTCTCTCACTTCAGAGATATGTTTTACCATCACAAAGCTTTACAGGACGGCCATGGGGAAGCCATTATCCTCTTCACTGAAACAGCCCCTCTTTGGTTCTTTGCCTTCCCACCTGAATGGAATGAGATTGGTTGGCAGATAGACCCGGTGGCTTCAGACTTGGTGATCATTGATGAAGAAGAGTCGGACTCGGATTTGGACTTTCTGGTACAAGATCCTTCCTCCTGATCGAGCTACTGTGCCTACACTGCTGTAAAAAGGACTCCGGTCCCATTTTTGGTTTTCAGTTGTTCTTTCCTGTGCTAAGAGCACTTTTTGTGAACCTCAATGGTTCTGATACTGTATCAGATGTAACTTTCTTATGATAAATATAAATCTTCCTTTTCTCCAAAAAAAAAAAAAAAAAAAAAAAAAGTTACAAAAAAAGATAACCAGAAAGACCGAAAATACCTGGTGGCACGCATTTCCTGGTGACATCGCGCCCATCGCCCATCGCCCAAGTTTATCCTGGACACATCGCCCATCGCCCCGTACCGTTAGGTCTTAGACAAAAGTTCATGTCTCCCAAACCATACAAAAAGTAGCCTAACTTAAATTGCTTTAAAGTTTCCGACATGAAGGAAAATATTTTTGGATTTTTTTTCAAGTTATGTTTCTAAGGTTTTTAGAAAAATTTGTTGTTCTTAAATAGACAGCTTTTAACATTTTTGAAGCAAGTTAGAACCACATTGGTGCATAAGTTAGAACCACATTGGTGCATATATACAGGTAATTCCTTACAATATACACCCAATATATGCCTGCAGCATATTCCGTCCAGTATTCCATTCACTTATATCAGTATGGTACACAAACTATTTCCTTAAATTTGAGCCGCCTCCTACAATATATATCTTAGCCAGTAAAGTCATTGTGCAACACATCTCCATAAACATTTTCATGTGCAGCCAACAAAGGAAATGAAGAGGCAAATTGATAACTAAAGAAATGAAGGCTTCAAGAACTAAGTATTTGCAAAGGGTAATATTGTAAGGCTACTAAGACATCAAACAATCTAGCATAAATTAAAGAAACAACAAAAAACATTCTCAAACAAAATGGCAAGCTGAATTCTAGAGTAAATGTGAACATCAAGGCACCAGGTTTGAGGCTGGAGAATATCAATTTACATTGTATAAATGTAAACCATCTAAGAAACATGAATCATGCACCTGGAGCTTCATTTAGTTTCTTTTATGAATAGACCTGCTACAGAACATAACATGGCATGCAAGTTTCCTGTCATGATTATTATTCTTGATCAAATGATTACTGCACAAAGTATGTATTTCAGCCATAGACGTGTCCATAATAGAGTGCAAGAAAATCTTCCATTATTTATCCTGTGGAACATGACATCCAATGCAATACTTCCTCTCCGAGAGCAAATGAAATGTGCCCCCCGAGTTCTATCTTCAATCAAATTCCAACATTATTTCCTTCACAAAAGACACATTCCAAGTCCAGTTCCAATGCAAACAAAATACAATCAGCGGAATTTGGCAATGCACAACTGGTAAATAAAGGGTGCAATTACTTTAGCTCTTGCAGTCGAGATCATGGAATTGCATTGTATGTCTTGCACTATTTAGTATAGTAGATCTCCTTGGTCAAGTTGGATGGTTAGGTAAAGCCCATAGTGAATAACAAAATGTAGACTTCAACTGTTGGGAAATTGCAGTATCAAAACAGTTACAACTCCTCTTCAACAGTTCCAGCATCAAAACGTTTACAATTCCCCTTCGACAGTTCCAGCATCTAAACATTTACATGTTATACTTACACTGGGTAACAAAATGTAGGCTTCCAATTTTCAAAGGTTCCATCATCGGGCCATCTGCAGAACATCTTTTGCTAAACTGATAACACGATGCTATTGCCAATATCTCCTCAGATATGGGTTATTAATTGGAAGATATGCCTTGGAATTGTAGGAGACGCTTAGGGGAGGCCTTCTTCAGCACAGCCCATAGAGGATAGAAAGAAGAATATAGACATATAAGGCAGAGCCTTATATGCCAAGCCACCTTTAGTGAAACGTCTTGGGGAAAGGTGAAGAGAGAATTAACTATGTAAAAGCGACAATTACATGGATTTGGGGAGGGTGGGAAGTTCAAAACCTGATCCAACTTGCTATTCGTAACACTAAGGCAACTAAGACAAAGTGTGGCCTGTTTCAAGTATAACAGTCAGAATATTCGCAACAAATTTGGTTCCAAATGGATGTGATTCTACTGGCCAAGACACAAAATATTCGCCCATACAAACTGGTCGTTGGCCATTTTAAAAGCAAATTGTCCAACTGTCACTATACATTGCATTCCTTGTACTCAGTCTTCCAATCACTCATCAAATAGTGAAATGCTTTATCATATACTACTTATAGTGAAATACCAGCCATGCTGTCATTAAATATATGATGTTGAAAACTCAGATGGTTATACCTCAGTTCCATATCACTTTAGTTTCCCGGGTGTTTGCCTGCCAGAAGTTATATGTGCACTCTAGAAATAGCTTCAATCTGCTACATATTATCAGGAAATAATTTTATAAACAGAATGCTAGAGTCAAATCAGCCTCTAGGCCAAATTTCAATGGAGGCATTTTTGTGACGCTCCCTGCTAAACATACGGCTCCCGGCCGTACACTCGGCAGGAAATCCCCCGTCCGGCTCAACAACCGCACAGGCCCTCCGTCTACCCCGCACTCTGGAACCTCCGTAGTGCGGGAAGGGGACACGAAGGTGTCTTGCGCGCCCTTCCCCTATGGGCTCCTATCACAGCGGAAGCATAAACACGTCAGAACTAGCAATACAATACAATATGCTACCTCGAGGGTAGCTCAACTGCACATCCATAGATGCAAAGAACATAATCATATACCATAAAACACGAGAGCTCCTACCCGTGGCTCTGACACATAGGGTAGTCGACTGACTGGATAGGCCTCAAGATAGAGCAGACCGAGTCATAACAATGGCGGGGCTGGCATAAGACAATGGCTAGGGTTGACCACTCCATCCGCCCCTCCCCATGCATTGCGGATGGGCTAGATCAAGCCGCTGTGGCATGACTCTAACCTTCCGGATCACGCAATCCCATGGCATCACCCATCGGGACTACTCCAGTTGCATCTCCCCTGGTCCGGGTTGCATCGAGGTAGGAAGGGTTGCATCTCCCCTTCCCGGGGTCTAGAGGCTCCTCGGGCGACTAGAGAATCGTGGCGACACACGATTCGTACCCGACTGAACCCCCCAAAACAAGAGCCAAGCTGACACTTGCAACTCTTGAGAGGCAGGCGACACCATCGCCCGGGAGGTGTGTCGGACCCATGCTCGCCCACACCTAAGTGACCAGACCATAAGCCTAGCCCACTATGGGATCCCCCGTAGCCCCCACTCGGCAGGGATCCTCCCTCCGCATTGCCTCTAGCCCCGTTGTGTAGTGCTGAGTCACATCATAGCCTCCATAGCCCGGTGGATTCCTATGCACAGGCCGCAACTAATAGGAACTAAGGGATCTATACTAGGAGCATACTACATATGGCCCTAGGTCTCTACCCCCCTTCCCCATACAAGAGGAGCAACATGATCAACCAATATCACATATATCACATCATGATCAATACCAACATCATATGAACATCTTAACCTAATCATACATAGCTAACTAACAGTTAGGGTTCCTTGGTTAGGGTTCAAGATGTTCAACAAAGGATCTAGGGTGGCTCTACTCTAGATACGAATCACTAACCCATCTGGAGGGCTAACTTCCAGATGAACTAACATGAACTCTACTCAACCTACCTCCTCCAGAAGCGCTTCCTCCCATTCCTGGCGTCTCCATGCTCCTCGACGTGGTTCGAAGGTTTGCTCCCTCTACGATCATACACACCTTCCGAGGGCTGCTTTGCTCCGTGCTAGATTATGATTTAACGGTGCTCTCGGCGGGGTTTTGCACGTGGATGAGAGTTCAGGTGCTAGGGCAGAGAAAAAAGGGTCTAGGGTTAGGGTTAGAGCTCATATAGGTGTGGGTCCACGTGGGATGCCACGTGGCACCACTAAGATGAGGCCGTGTGGCGGTTGCCCAATAGGATAAGGCCATGTGGAAATGGGCCTTATCCTAAGGTTATCTAAGTTAAACGATTAACTTAGATGTGCACCCCTTGCCACTTATCCAATGCATACAAGGCTACCTAGGTAGACTTGTATGGTGTGGTCCAGAATATACGTGTTTATGGCGATATTCCTTGGAACGTCACATTCTCCCCCTTAGAACAATGCCCTCAAAGATTGCGCTAAGGTGACGAAACTATCTATCCCGCAAAAATAACATAAGATCATACACTTAAGTTTAATTTAAACGATCAACTTCCTATTAAAGTTAAATGTCAAAATTTAGGCTATATTTGTACTTATACAAAATTATATAGCCTTAACAAGGTTACTTCCTACAATAATTCAAAACATTATTATAAGAGTTATTAGGGTTCATAATCTAAATTATGGTTCCCCCCATCTTCTCGTAATGTGTCCCACCTCGAAGCTCCTTCTCACTTGCCTGCACATGGAGCACATTACGTTAGTTTAATTAATAAGTTTGTGGTTTTAGGGGACCACCCCCCTTACCATACCTTGCACTCGATCATGGCCCTTTCGGATTTGAGCTTAAGGACCATTTAAGATGATCCCATCATCGCCCATGATCAAGTGCTACCTTGTACTCGGTTACCCTGCCGAAAATACCCCTAGTGCATCATGCCCCAAAGGTTTTAAGCTAGGGAACGTCTCACGATCCCATCATCGCACATGATCACTTTGACCTTCACCATGACCCCCCTATGGCCAGGTGTGCGATCCCCACATCGTGGCATAGGGAGCATCCGACCGATGTCCCATCATCGCGCACCATGCCTTTCCTTCTCTCTCTCGCATGACCCTAGTGGTCATGCGCACCTCTTGGTGCATGTTGCCTAGGGAACGCCTTAAAGGCTTATCCCATCATCGCCCACATGTTCCAAGATTCTGGCATATGTATTCCACTAACTAGAATACACCTGCCAGAGCTAGAGGCTAACTAAGAAGCATACTAAGCTAACCTCCCCGGCGAAGTCGGGTCCACCAAGTCCTGAGACGACTTCTCGCCCATCAAATTCCTTCATAAACTCTGGGTATTGCTTCTCCAGATCTTGCTTCAATACCCAAGTTGCGTCTTCCACGGGCAAGTGCTTCCACTTGACCAAATACTGGAGAAACTGAGACCTCCTAGTCTTCTTGAATGACTTATCAAGAAGTAGCTCAGGCACAATTTCCACTTGCTCTTCCGTCATTTCCAACAAAGTTGGAGTATCCAAGACCTCCTCAGGGTTAGAATTGTGCCTTTTCAATAAACTTACGTGGAAAACCTTGTGAACTTTGAGATGGGCGGGGAGATCCAACTTGTAGGCTTGGGAGCCCACTCTCTCCAAAATCTTGAACGGACCAGCCCATCTAGGGGCAAGCTTCTTGCAACTCCCAATCCGAAGCTTAGCTTGCTTGACCTTGATCTTCAACCACACGCTATCGCCTACTTTGAACTCTCTTACGGTCCCGTGCTTGTCGGCTACACTCTTCTGCCGACTTCTTGCTGCTAGGAGGTAACCCCTCACTTCTTCCACTAACTGTTGCATATCTCCTAGCATCTGCTGGGACACTTCAACCTTTGACACGGGATTGTGCCAAGTGTCCGGGGGTTAAGCACTTGGTACCCGTAATTTACCATGAAAGGAGACATCCGGGATGACTCTTGTTTGGCACTTGTTGTGGCGAATTCCACCAAGTGGATGTACTCATCCCACTTGGATCGCTTATTCCGACAAAGCTTCTAAGCATGTCTTCAATGATTCGATTCGCCCCTCTCCGTCTCCGACCATCTGTTTGGGGATGATATGTCGTGCTCATGGAGAGCTTCGTCTGAATGGTGCTGAAGAGGTCCCGCCAAAAGCACTCATAAACTTGGAATCTCTATCCGATATTATCTCCCGAGGCATGCCATGGAGCCTAAAAATCTCCTTCACAAATAGCTTGACAGTATCTAATGCTGTGTCGGTAGTTCTACAAGGCACAAAATGTGCCATCTTAGACAATTTGTCTACTACGACCATCAATGCATCTTTGCCTCGAAGAGTTTTGGGAAGTCCTGTGATAAAATCCATACTTACCACTTCCCACTTCGCATTCGCAGACCGCTAGAGGTTCCAAGGCACTGAATTCGGCTGCTCCGCTTTGGTTTGTTTGGCACAACCGACACTCGAATATATCTTGCTATCTCTTCTTCATTCCGGCCGTAAGTAGCTACTTCGAATCTTGAAGTAGGTCTTCATAAAACCTGCATGCCCTGCTATTGGGCTGTTGTGTGTGTCATGGAGAATTAGCTTCCTTACCCCTGATGATTCGGGCACACACAACTTATGCTTATGATACAACAAGTTGCCTTCCTTCTTATAATGCTTGAAGGCTTCTCGTTCCTTATCTGTTCTAGCCTCTCTAGAGAGGCTTTCCCATACCTCCTTGAAATCACCATCAGATGGTAGAGTCTCCTCAATTCTCTTGCCATACCCACTCGAAAGAGTTGATATAGCATTACAATGTGTTCTCGTCTCAAGGGGTCTTCTAGAAAGGGCATCCGCAACCACATTCAACTTACCTGGCTTATAAGCAATCTCAAAGTCATACTCTTCTAGGAATTCCATCCACCTCCTTTGTCTTAGATTCAGGAGTGGTTGGGTAAAGATGTATTGGAGGCTCTGGTGATCAGTATCTAACTGAAACTTCCTCCCAAGCAAATAATGCCTCCAAATACGAAGAGCCCTGACAATAGCTAGAAGTTCCTGATCATGGGTTGGATAGCGCTGCTCGGTGTCGTTCAACTTCTTGGAATCATAAGCTATCACTCTTCCTTCTTGCATAAGGACTCCACCTGTTGCTATCTTACTTGCATCTGTTGCTACTATCTTGTCCTTGTCTGGATCTGGCAGAACTAGCACTTGTGCTGTTGTTAAGGCCTCCTTAAGCTTTTCAAATGAAGCTTGAACATTTTCTAACCAATGTGTTCTCCAATCTTTCACCTTAACACTCTTAGTGAGGTCCGTCAAGGGGGACGCCCACTTAGCGAAGTCCTTCACGAACTTTCTGTAATAACCTGCCAGACCTAGAAAGCTTCTTACTTCCGCCACATTCTTTGGAGCTGGCCAATCTACTACTGCTTCGATCTTTGCGGGGTCGGTGGAGATTCCTTCCGCCGATATGACATGGCCCAAGTACTCCACTCTTTTCAAGTAGCAAAGTGGCATTTGGAGAGCTTTCCATACAAACGATGCCGCCTCAACTTTTCTAACACCCTTCTCAAATGCTGACTATGATCTTCAATGGACTTGCTGTAGACTAGAATGTCGTCGAAGAAGACAATGACAAACTCGTCTAGAAAATCCCTGAAGACGTCGTTCATGAGGCGCATAAAAGTTGCTGGAGCATTCGACAATCCAAAGGGCATTATCAGAACTCAAAGTGACCATACCGCGTTCTGAATGCGGTCTTATGGATATCCTCTTCTTTTATTCTTATTTGGTAGTACCCTGACCTCAAATCAATCTTAGAGAATACCTTTGCTCCTTGGAGCTGGTCCATTAAATCATCTGCCCTTGGCAATGCATACTTGTTCTTTATCGTCTGCTTGTTGAGCTGGCGATAGTCTATGCACATTCTTAAACTGCCATCTTTCTTCTTCACGAAGAGTATGGGTGCTCCAAAAGGAGACACACTTGCTCTAATAAAACCAAGCTCAAGCAATTCCTGGAGTTGCTTCTTGAGCTCAATCAACTCCGGTGTGCTCATCCTGTATGGTGCCTTGCTGGTAGGCTTAGCATCTGGTGCCAATATGATCTCACACTCCACACCCCTATAAGGTGGTAGCTGCCGGATTTCATCCGGAAATACATCCTTGAATTCAGAAATAAGCCTTGCTACTGGTTTGGGCAACTGCTTTCCCTTTTGATCATTTCCATCCTGCTTATTGGGCTCAATTGCCTCCAATCTCAAAATGTAATCCACCTTATTTCTTTCTATACTTTTCCTTAGCTGCTTCAAAGAAATACACTGCATAGAAGAAGCTGTCTTCTTACCTCTCACTATGAATTTGGTGCCGTCCGGTGCTGTCATGGCGACTTCATTGCGGTCGCAGTCGATCATGGCTTTCGCTGGCTTTAGGAACTCCATTTTCTACTATAAGGTCATACCTTCCAATCTCCATAACCTCTGCCCCCATCGGCCACTTACTTCCACTAAGGTCTATGTCGAATGTGATCCTCCTCCCCTTAGTGTGCCGAATGGTGCCGTTTGCCATAGCAACTGGCCTTGGCTTAGACTTCAATACTTTGTTCTTCATTAGGGCAGCCAGCCTAGGAGAGGCAAAGTTATGAGAGCTACCTGTATCTATCAATACTAGATATGGACTGCTATCTATGATCCCCTCAGCCGCAATGACTGTTGACTGACTTTCAATGTCATCTGACTCAATGTTTGCATAGATATGGCACTCACCATCTATGAAGTCCTGGGCCTCATGCTGGTCGTCGTCTTCATCTGCTTCTGTTGGTGAATCCCAATCCATAAGCTCTGCCAAGGCTGCCTGCATGACGAATGGGCAATCATGGGTTCGGTGCCCTGGCTGGAAGCACCTGAAACAAAGCTTCTTCTCAATACATTCCCGTCTCTTCTCTTTCGTCAGGCTGTCTAGAATACGCTTTGACATGCTGCCCCCTGATGCATATTGCGGCTTACGGTCCCCAAAGTTCTTACCCTGAGCTCTTCCATGCTGCTGGCCTCCTGATGGCATAGTTGCTGGCTGCTTACTCTGTTGCTGCCCTTGGTACTGTACCGTTGACTTTCCTTTGAAGGCCGATTGTCTCTCACCTGGCGTTGCTGGAGCTTCTTCCAAACTTATGGCTTTATCCTCGGCTTCTACCGTTGACTTAGGGTTGATTGCTCGGACTAGCCTTTTGATATTGTTGTTCAATCCCTCAATGTAAGTTTCGACTGCTTGCCTTTCCGACACTCCAGGAACATGAAGTCTAAGTCGCATAAATTCCTCTGTATACTTTGCAACTGACAATGTACCCTGGTTCAATCTATAGAACTGCTGGATCTGCCTGCTAGTATGTGACCTAGGCACATAATGTCTGCGAAAAGCCTTGCTGAAGGTCTTGAATCTGCAACTGTTCCTTTTGAGCTTGTTGGACTTCGCATAGCCTTTCCACCAGATTCTAGCTGCCCCTATCAAGTTTGCTATAGCAACCTTCCCTATGTCCTTATTCTTCATGCCATAAGAGTTGTCGAACTCTTCCATCTCGTCAAGCCAGGCTTCTGCCTCCATACCTGACCTGTCCTTCCCTGAGAAATGACCCAACTTCCTAGTCTTCCACACATTGCTCATAGCACTGTCAACTTTCTTTTGATAATCATCTTCCTTCCTTGCCCTGGCTCTTACCTCGTGGAGGCCTGACTCACTTTCTGAACTAGAACTGTCATGATTGTCCGGGTGTCCGATGAGCCGGAGCTAGGTGGTGTTGGACTCCTTCGTTTCTCCTTTTCCTCTTCCCTGCCTCTCGACATTCCCTTGATTGTCATGCCCCTCCTGCTGTGGACCTTCCTCGATGCCTTGCTGAGGTAGCGGTGGAGGTGGTGGTGGAGCAGGTGCATATTCTTGGGCATTCATCAATGGGGTGGCCCAGTGGATCAGCTGATGCATCTGGTTCCTCATCTGGACGAGCCTTGCGTTGATTGCTTCCGGCGTCATATCGTCGTTGTTGTCATCTTGATCACGTCCAAATAGGTTTCTGGGTACCCACTGGTGGTGTCGGCCTTGACCTTGGGAAGCTGAGCCTGTGTTCCTTGCTGCAAGGATTAATCATCAATGCTTGTTATTAAGTTACACAGTATTGATTTTTGCTTACAATTAAATTGTTTGTTAGGTACAAAAGAAATCATATGAAAATTCCACTTACAAGTCAAGATCATGGTAAGACATTAATTAGTATTTAGAAGTACATTTCATGAATTACATGATAATAGCGAAAAGAGGGTTACAATACACTTTAATTAATTAACAAAACAAGTCTTCCATCAACGATGTCGCTTGAAGAAGTTCTTGATTTTCTTGAATCCTGTGCCCTTGCCCATGTTCTGCAGGATTCTGGCCGCCGATCCTCCCTCCAATGCTCTTGCCACCTGTGGTGCTGGGAGTTCTGGTGCAGTTGCCGCCACTACTGACAAGTGCGCATCCCTGAGGTGGCCCCTTGCGAAGTCGAGGGCATGAAGGGCTACAGATCTTTTGAAGAGAATCACATGGTCCATCCCGAAATCTATCCTGGCGTGGTGTCCAAAGCCTGAGAGTGCTATGAGGAGCGCCACGGATTCTTCACCCCTTGGGCTGAACTCCTTGTGGAAGACTATCATCTGTCCTCGGCTAAGGGACGGAAGATAGTACCTGAGTGATTTACCCCTGTGCGGCCCCGTGGCTCCCGTACTCTTCCTTTGAACCGCCTCGCCGAACACATCTATTGCGGTAAGATCTTCGTGGTCTCTCCACATAGTTGTTGCGTTCTCCAAATTGATGCTGCTAGATGATTCACGCATGCTCATGGAGCGCACCGGTCGGCTTGAGCTTGGGCCTCTTCCCGGCTTGTACAACCTGCTTTGGATCTCCCGGAATTCCTCTTCTGGAATGTTGGGTTGCTGCTGTTGGAACATCTGCCTTATCTGTTGGTATACATGAATGTCCGACATAGTTTCCCCTGCGTAGGAGTGTCGCTCGGCTACCTCCCGTGGAATCTCTTTAGGAGTAGTCGATGAAGTCACTACCCTGCTCTTGTGCCATAAGGCTTAGGAGCTCATCGATCCTGAGGCCCTCCTCTCGACAATAGGGAAGATTGAGGATATCGGTGGCGAATATATACTCCTCGCCGTCGATGATCACCGGGGTGAGGGCCGTGATACCCATTGGTGGCTCGAAATCCCGCCTTAGTGCTTCCTATTGTCGAGCTGGACGCCTCTCCATCCGTCTTGCCTCCCTCCTCTCCCAACTTGGGTTCTCTTCCTCCTCCTCTTCGTAATCCTGCTCAATCTGCAACATAGGTGCTTCTGATGTGGAGTCGTAATGCTCGTACGCCGTAGTCTCAATCTCATGGATGCTTATCTGGGCTGCCCGAGTGTCGAGAGGCGCCAAATCCAAAGGTTGAATTGACGGCTCCCCCGGTTGGTTAACTGCCCTATACTGCATGAACAATGCTAAGGCTGCTTGGCTTGAGAGGTACCTATGCCTATGATGCTTACAGGTCATGTAGTCTGGCATGTTTCTGGTTCTATCCCACAGCTTGTTCTTGCCCCTGGATCCCCCACCTATGGCTTGAGCAAGAGAGTCTAGAGAAACCCATTTCCCTCCCCTAGGTGGCAAGCTAACTTCCGAGGGCAGAATTTGCTGATCATATTGGCAAATGATGTCAGTGTAGTAAGGAGTTCTCGGTCAAAGTGGCATGAAGATCAAAGAGATGATCAAGACATGAAAGGCTTGTTCACAGGAGTTCACGGATGTGATTAGAGTCATTGTACCATCTAACAAAGCTTGATGGCGCCATTGAGCGAGGTGGCTATAAAAAAAATGGTCGATGGAAATAAGCAAAGGCCTAGGAAATCGCCAAAGGGGCTGAGAGCAGTTCTGATGGGGAGAAAATGACGATGAGGGCCCTTTTTATAGACTAGGGGGTGCCTCGGGTTCCGTGCACAAAAGGTTCTTGGTGGGGCAGACTTGAGTCTATGGCCATGGTTGTCCAAATGAGCTACCACGGCACAATTCTAGACAAAGCAAAGCAAGAAACACTACATGAGAGTTTGTTGGGTCAAAATTGGTCAACTTAGGCAAAATTGGCTTAAATCGGGTGGCGTCATGAGAAATAGCTCTGCGTCGCGCAGATGTTTTTTCGCGATGCGACCCGGTTCGGTCATTTCTATTCCTATGAAAGGTTTTTGGGAATTTAAACATCCTAATATGACTTTTCAAATGCTTCTAACCTAACTAGCAACTTTTCTTACTTAAATTGGACACGATATTAGTATCAAAATGCCGAAATCGTGGCGTCATGAGAAATAGCTCTCGTCGAGGGCGAGACAGTTTTTTCGCGATGCGACCGGTTTCGCCCGGTTTGGCAATTTTTTGACTAATTAAGCTAGGGTTTCTAACTAATTAATTTTTCTTTCAACATTCCAATTTCAATGGTCAAAACTAAAGTAAAATTTGAGCTATTTAAACACATTTTCATACAAGAATTAAGGTCAGGTTTACCACAAAATTTTTGTATTTATGGGAAAAACTTAATAATTACATTAATTTTAGACAAAACCGCATCTTCAAGGGTATTCCTTGGCGGATGCGGCGGCCAAGTGTATGTCCTTGGGCATCAAGGTCACCCTCTTCGGCGTGGATCGCGCAGAGGTTCCCTTCCTCAACAACCGGGTGAGCTCGGCCTCGGCGCCACCTGCACACACCCGAAGTTGTGAGCGACGCCACCCCTCAGAAGCCGGTGATTGGCGAACTCCTCGCATCACCTCCCGCATGAGCCGCTCGAACGGTGCCTTCCTAATCAGGAGATTAGTGCACTGTTGAAAGTGCTTAATCTCCCAGAAGACACGGGAGTGTATCGAATTAGGCCCGTGATGGACCTTCTTCGGCTTCTCCGGTGGTGGTGGCGGTGGCTTGGGCTGGTTCTTCTTGGGTCGGCCCCCTCCACATAGCGCTCCACATTCTGGCGACAGTACCAGTCATTATACCTCGTCCAACGACGGAGGTATTCCTGGTACGCTTGAAGGCGGCGTTTGAAGAGTCTGTCCTCCTTCAAGGCGAAGGATCGCTCACCCGCCTTCTGCTTCTTGACCACCTTAGGTGGCTTGGGCCACTTTGGGTAAGGGAAATTTGATGCAGATGCATAATTTTCACTCCAATTTTACTAGAAGGTGAATTGACTCATTTGCTTCTTAACCTAATTTCGGACCCACTACCTAGGAGAAAATTTTTTTTTTTCCCCTATTTCGAGGTTCGATGGTGGAAATTTTTATTTCGCACCCCTATAGGCCTGTTAGACTACTTTCATGGTTATGGTCAGTGCTAGTTCTTGGTCAACCAAGAACATCGCTCTGATACCATTGTGACGCCCCCACAAGTAAACATACGGCTCCCTACCGCACACTCGGCAGAAATCCCCGTCCGCCTCAACAACCGCACAGTGCCCTCCGCCTACCCCGCACTCTGAACCTCCGTAGTGTGGGAAGGGACACGAAGGTGTCTTGGCGCCTTCCCCTATGGGCTCCTATCACAAATGAAGCATAAACACGCCGTAACTAGCAATACAATACAATATGCTACCTCGAGGGTAGCTCAACTGCACATCCATAGATGCAAAGAACATAATCATATACCATAAAACACGAGAGCTCCTGCCCGTGGCTCTGACACATAGGGTAGTCGATCGACCGGATAGGCCTCAAGATAGAGCGCACCGAAGTCATAACAATGGCGGGGCTGGCATAAGACAATGGCTAGGGTTGACCACTCCATCCGCCCCTCCCGTGCATACTTTGCAGATGGGCTAGATCAAGTCGTGGCATGACTCTAACCTTCCTGGATACGCAATCCCATGGCATCACCCATCGGGACTACTCCAGCTGCATCTCCCTGGGTCCGACGAGGTAGGAAGGGTTGCATCTCCCCTTCCCGGGTCTAGAGGCTCCTCGGGCGACTAGAGAATCGTGGGCGACACACCCATTTGTACCCGACCAACCCCCAAAACAAGAGCCAAGCTTCACACTTGCAACTCTTGAGAGGCGGGGCGACACCATCGCCCCAGAGGTGTCGGACCCATGCTCGCCCACAAGTGGCCAGGCCATAAGCCTAGCCCACTATGGGATCCCCTCAGCCCCCACTCGGCAGGATCCTCCTCCGCATTGCCTCTAGCCCCGTTGTGTAGTGCTGAGTCACATCATAGCCTCCATAGCCTGGTGGGTTCCTATGCACAGGCCGCAACTAATAGGAACTAAGGGATCTACACTAGGAGCATACTACATATGGCCCTAGGTCTCTACCCCCCTTCCCCATACAAGAGGAGCAACATGATCAACCAATATCACATATATCACATCATGATCAATACCAACATCATATGAACATCTTAACCTAATCATACATAGCTAACTAACAGTTAGGGTTCCTTGGTTAGGGTTCAAGATGTTCAACAAAGGATCTAGGGTGGCTCTACTCTAGATACGAATCACTAACCCATCTGGAGGGCTAACTTCCAGATGAACTAACATGAACTCTACTCAACCTACCTCCTCCAGAAGCGCTTCCTCCCATTCCTGGCGTCTCCATGCGCCTCGACGTGGTTTGAAGGTTTGCTCCCTCTACGATCATACACACCTTCCAGGGGCTGCTGCTCCAGGCTAGATTATGACGAACGGTGCTCGAAACGGGGTTTCGGGCACGTGGATGAGAGTTCAGGTGCTAGGTCAGAGAAAAAAGGGTCTAGGGTTAGGGTTAGAGCTCATATAGGTGTGGGTCCACGTGGGATGCCACGTGGCACCACTAAGATGAGGTAGGATAAGGCCATGTGGAAATGGGCCTTATCCTAAGGTTATCTAAGTTAAACGATTAACTTAGATGTGCACCCCTTGCCACTTATCCAAGGCATACAAGGCTACCTAGGTAGACTTGTATGGTGGCGGGTCCAGGAATATACGTATTTATGGCGTATATTCCCTTGGAACGTCACAATTTTAGCATTGTGCCATTCCATGTGAAAGTTCCTTAATCGAAAAAATCATACCTCTATGTCTTGCACAACTAAAGTGTTTGCCCCAAAATTTGAAAACTTATGCTTGCACAGGACTCCAAGGCTGCAAGATAAATAATATTCTACAATATCATTATCATGATAAAGACAAATCTGTGTTGCAAAAACAGACCCATTAATCTAAATGAGAAAATTCCTCAACCTGGCAACAAAGAAGCAATGATTATTGTACTTGTGTATGCATGAAACCTTGTCCTTGCAGAACAACAAAAAGCATGGCTTTGCATTTCAATATTGACGGACTGTCAAATCTTCTTCCAGGCAACCCTGTAATTACATTTTACAGAGGTCTAGAGGTGCATATCTATGCAACCCTGCAAGCTAAAGCAACAGCATATTATGTTGTTTTTATTGAGATTTGAGACATAGGGTAAAAAGGATGAGAACTACACAGAACAATACTTAGTTGCTTCAAATGATTACTGCAGCCCAAGCATACACTCTGCTACAACATTGAAAATACCAAATATCATGTGAAGAGGGTACTTTTTAGGCTCTTGAGCTCATTTAACAACTTTTTGGTTGAACTATGCTAGATCATGAATATTTCTTCTTGTATTGAGTTCTGTTGGATCGTCAACGTACCTTAGAAGCAAAATAAAAAGAAAGCACAAAAATCTTACTAAATCATAAAGAAGACATTATGATGAGTTGCACCATGAGGTGTAACAACATATTGGCCAAAGTCCTTTAACAACTCAAATATCCATTCATTATATTGAAGAACTACTCATAGCAGCAACCCAGAAAGACAGAAAAAGGCATACGGGTTGAAGGTCAAAGGATACACTTTTTACAGGCAGCCTCTTGGAGGCAATTTAAGGCCACTCTGAAGTGGAAGCATGTGAAACTAAAGTTATGTGAAAGAACAAAATTTATCAAAGCCGCAATGGCAGAAGTTCCAAACCAGATATTGGAAAAGAAAATACCCATTGTTCTAACATCATATACCACATCGAGCTACATCTATACACTCTCAAAAGAAGATACCTTGATCTATGCATGCTCCATCCCATAAGCTTCCCATAAGCTCTGCCCTGCCCTGCATGCTGCATATTATAAACTACACGTCATGCAAAAATGTGTAAACTTCACCTACGTCATAACTTAAAAGTTTAGCAAGTGTAGTTAAGAAAATTTACCAAATATAATTTTGGTGGATCTGGTTCCTCGACATTCAACCAGGAAAATAAACCTGTAAAATCACTTTTGAGTGATCATCAAGAACTCATCTTGGCAGACAAATTTAGCACTGACATTTCAGGCAGACAAATTTAGCACTGACATTTCACACTTTATATGCACTAATTTAAAGCAGATGTACATGCACTAATTCAGAGCAGATGTACCTTAAAGCATCTTATACTTTAGAACGTATCGTTTGCATTTCTTACTTTTGTGTTCAGCACCAACTCAATACCTGATAACAGCATAATACAACCTTAGAATTAATGAAAGCCGTGCATGTCTAGTCAGTCTGGAATTCCCTTCCAAGGCAACAAAATTTACCATGATCTTTGTACCATTTAGGAAGAAGGCGGTCATCACCCACACCAGCACATGTATGAAAAGCAGGTAAGCGGACAGGGCCTGATAAGAATTGAATACAAGTATTATACTATAGCACATGCCTCCGAAAAGGGTGTCAAATGAATATTCTGAATAAACTCTCCTACCTCCAGAGAAGTTAAATATAGGACAATTACAGCAAGATGGCATTGACAGATAAAATTGTGCTCTCTTTCCATTATGCAAGGAATAATGATGGCAATAAGATGTTACCTTCGGGGAGCAAATAA
Organism: Isoetes taiwanensis; assembly: GCA_021234155.1. Lineage (NCBI taxonomy): Eukaryota > Viridiplantae > Streptophyta > Lycopodiopsida > Isoetales > Isoetaceae > Isoetes > Isoetes taiwanensis. The sequence continues at coordinate 10,360,448 of JAJEKV010000042.1, read as the reverse complement.
CCTTTACATAGAGCTGGCCGTTCATATGGTGCTACCTGAAAGATGAGACAGAGTTAGATAAGTTATCATCAAGAAAAATTGGAATTTGCTAGTGATAAGCATGATTTGAGATTACATGCATGCCATTAATATGCTCAACTCCCTATCCTGGACTTGATGGTAGAAACTGCATATCTCTATACCTGTGACTGACTGTTCTACTCGGCAACGTATGATAATAAGATATACCAGATGCATTGGCATGCCCAGATGATAATATCTTGCTCTCTTGGTTGCTTCCTATCATAACATCATGCTCTAGCTTCTAATATATATTTCACTGTTTTAGAGTCAGGTTTCTAACAAAGGCAGACATCTTCACACTTTTGAATAGAATTGGTTACTAAGTGGTGTATACAAAAGAGGACATTCACGAACATTGATTTGAAGAGGGGCTCCCATATTTTGATGATTCCGCATGAAGGTTCCACTCTAATCTCTTTGATATATGCGTTTGGCAGATGAAGGATAGCAATAGTACAATTTTTTTCTTCAATGAAAAGTGTAGGAAGATAAATCACTAATACAGGATGAGGACATAAATTAGTTAGTTATAAAAACAAGTAGAGCTTATTGTTGTCAAGCTGCAAGAAAGATGAATCTATGAGGTTGATTATCAAATAACAGCTTCATAACATGCAATCCCTACATACCCGAGCTTAAGAAGATTGACATACCTTGCTTATTGCTATTTTAGAAGAGCGGCTCCATTTGGCAAACCTGGCCTATTGAAAATTTTCAGCTCAAGGAATAATCTTGACAATCCATGGATTGTCCTAGAATTTAAGCTCCTAAATAGCGGTCGTAAATGGATTTATATGTTGAGGCCCTTACCACAAATATGCTCCACACCAGATCGTGATTGAAGGTTTCTTCATCCACGGCTGTCATACAGACCAAAAGGGGATACCCTACATGCAAAAATCGGCCCAAGAAGCAGATCGGTTGCGCGAAACAGCACGTCAGGTTGCAAATCCCTCTGAAGACATCCTCGTGGATTGCAAATCCCTATGAAGACATACTTATGGATGCCACGGCAATGCATGCCGGATCTTCTGTGTAAGGACGAAAATCCAAGGGAAAAAATATAATAGAGGAAATTTCTACGATTTTTGGATACCGGTAAAGTTTTTCGGCGACCACAAATCCTAAAATCATAGGAAATCGACTTGAAAAAAAATTCCAAAATATTTTTAACCAAACCGGAAACTTCCAAATTAACAAGATTGATTGATTGATACTTCATTTTTGGCAGATTATATGAGGAGAGCCCAATAGACTTAAATAATCTTCCTTTATGCCAAAACTCAACTCTGGCACCACTTGATGATAGAAGATAGATGCTTATTGAGGTATTTTGCGAGATTACTGGTGCTAGTTGGCCATACTCATTCATAACATTTTTTGGCAAAGACTTTGGACAACCAATATACATCTTCCAATCCAATTGAATTCGTCCTAGGTAAATATAGTAGCAAAGAAGACAACAACTCAAATAAAGAGCCAAATCCTGCAAAAGCTCACAACCTTTTTGTAAAAGCTGCAACATGAAACTATTGATCAGCTCTAATCCTAGAAGATAGCTCTAGGAAGTTATATTTTCTATTTCTATCTAACCTGTCATGATGTCTATATGTAAATTAATCAGGAAACACTTGTAGCCTAATGCCGAAATTATCTTCAAAAAGTTTTTCTTTTTACCTATGCAGTGCGCATACAGGTAGCTTGAGATGGTAAATAACATTGGCTTTAAAAGGCGAGGAATAGTTACATAACCTGAGTTACCTGCAGCGATGATGGAAGCATAAAAAACGAACCTTATGTATGAAGGACATAACAATAAGCTAAACTTATTTTTGTTTTCCTTGATAAAAAACTATTCTATTCTATTCTATTTTATTATTCTTCGATGGAAAATTTGAAATACGGTCTAATGATTAGTCGGACCAATGATGACTTTAAACGGTAACATAGAGCACATTTTAATGTTAAGAGAGTTTTTAAATATCAAATTTAAATGCACTTAATGTTTGGTGCATTTGGTCTAGTGGTAACATACTAATTCTAGCAATTATAGGTCTCAAGTTCGAGACTGCCCAGAATCACACTCTGAACTGTTAGGCTTCAAATCCCAGTGGTTGGAGGGCAAAGCCCAACTGAGCAATGTAGTGTGGTGTGTGGTCACATGTCCAGTTGGATGCTGCCTAGAGCTTGGCAAGCTATCATCTTCCAATGTAGTGTGGTGTGTGGTCACATGTCCAGTTAGATGCTGCCTAGAGCTTGACAAGCTATCATCTTCCAATTCTATGAGAGGTTGCACTTCAATCTTTACAAGAAACATCAAACTAAAAAAAATACAAATGGAAGCATAGGAGCCTGAGTTTACCTCCTGATGGCAAAATCATGTTAAAGTTATCCATCTAAACAAGAGGCATAAGGTAGCATAGAAGTATGCAGTAAAATCCATACCAATACTCCTACATTGGATGGCACCGTAAGGTGTGTATACTGTAGGTCAATTACAATGTCAAAATTCCTTTTTTGATCACAACTCCCATCAATGGAGAGGCTCTTGTGATGAGTATGGCTTGGTTCCTTGTGCATATTGCAAAGAACAACTTGCATGCCATGTATATGGTCCCATATACCAGGAAGATACTAGATAAAGATCTAGCAACTGATTTAGCCTTGATTTAGTCAGGAAGATACTAGGTAAAGATCTAGCAACGGATTTGGCCTTGATTTAGTCAATCCTTTTGAAAGATACTTTAGAGAGTTTACTCCAGTAGTATTGCTTCCTGGAACTTCATGGTAACCCTTCATTTTGTTTAAAGCAGTTCACTTCCAACTTTGATGATGTCAATCACAAGCAAATATGTTGCATTTGTGGCGCAATCTATGTTCCTCTTTAGTTTCCATTTTATGTAATATAACAACCAACATAATATACACAAACCATTACATTAAACATGTTTAAAATTAAATTCCCCCTTAAACCCCCTTTTGTTTGGGTGCATATTCACACGGGGGGTGACTCCGGGCAACGAGTTGGATAGGCATATTCACCCCTTATTCCTTAATCTACACCGTACACAAAGTTTCTCGTTTGTGGGGTATTGATGTATAGAATTTGTTATACTGTATAACAAGATTTGCAAAATACTATAAGATTTCAGGCAATATACTATATGGTGTTGATTTTGTACGTGCAAAACATAATTACAGGGGCTCTCGCTACCCTACGTCACCCCCCGTGTGAATATGCACCCAAACAAAAGGGGGTTTAAGGGGGAATTTAATTTTAAACATGTTTAATGTAATGGTTTGTGTTAATTATGTTGGTTGTTATATTAGAAAAAATTTTCGGCCCTTCGGGCCCCAAAAGAAACAAACATAGATAAACTCTGAGGTAAACAAAAAAATAAAAATCAAAATAAAATAAAAGTACAAAATGGATGACGTGTTATTGCAAACCATATAAATTGCATAATTTATAGGCTCCAAGTTTAGAATTTGAGCGTGAGACTCCGAATACCCTACTTTGATTAATGGAAGTACTGAAAATCCTGCTAATCAATGCTTTTCCTCCAAAGGGCCAGCATCGCACAAATGGCATCTTTTCCATATCCATGTTGCCCATATGCTGTAATTAATGAATTCCATGAGACCACATTGTGCCATACATATTGATAAGTGCATTGAACCCATTTTCCACGAGAGACAAAGCTATGGTGTTTGAACATGCATCAAGAATTCCAATGAAGGTTACATGGTTGGGCTGCATACTTTGCATTTGCATTTCAGTAAAGAATTGCAAAACTTCATCCAATTGTCCAGACCTATCATTGGCTTCACCACTTATATATGAAGATGGCAAGAACATGGAAGTCTCAAATGAAGCCACTGTAGTAAGGGGGCACATAAGAGCAGCCATAATCTTCCTCTGTCACAGGGCTTCCAACAAGAAGCGGATCAACCGGCTCTATTGGACCATTCAAATCACAGATTTCATCAACATCTTCAACAATCAACTCATCAAATCCACCACCAATACTAGTTAAATCTGCAGGAGCAGAGGTTGGTCTGGCAGAAATATGTCCACAAGAAGCATAAATTGATGAACTGATCTCTGAAGGAGGAGGATCATCAAGGGAAGTCAACTGTGAGTAATGGGGAGAAAATAAACCCCCTAGAGCTTCCAAACTTGTCCCTGTCCCTGTTATTTGATTTGAAAGAAAAGCTCTAGGAAACTACACAGATATAGGCATAGATATGCTTCCACATAATGGGATATGTTCAGAGAATCCTTCAGAAATAGACTCAGCAGATTGGTAAGATTGTTGAGGATAAGCCATAACTGCCTCCGTTGCCCTAGAGTGACCAGAAGAGATAAACCTACCAATAATACTCTGAAGCCTAGAAGAAACTTTTTTGGGAGCTAAACTAATAGAGATTGATAAACATAGGAAGAGGAGAAAGACAAAGTTTGCAACGATAGTGTGATGTTCCGAGTATTTATACGGTATATGTATAAATACATTGACACGTCACCCAGTATAGATACGCCACCATGGGGTATGGTAACCTAGGGGGTTGACCTAAAAGGGATTTAATTAGCTATGTTAATTAAAACATTAAGGATAATAACCTATGATTAAGGAAATTAATAATAATTAAGCTAATTATGGTTTGGGAAGGCACCACCTAGCCAAACTCGATTAGCCAGCATGGTGATTGCTATTTGGATCCAATTAGGTGGATCACCACCCCCATAACAGCCAATATCGAACCAGTTGAGCGCCCAAGGAGCGGTGGCCAAGGATCTGCTTGACCCTCACCAAAATCAATCGAACCACCACTAGGCGTTGTTTGTTACCCTACTTGGCCGCTATGGAAGCACCCCACGATAACGGTTCCAGCCAAAACACGGGTTAGTAGTAGTTTAGCTTGTGAATTGTAAGATAGTACTGTAGTACTCTCTTTTCTGATTGCCTTTGTTGAAATTAACCCTTCTCTGGTAAGTAGGATTACATTTCAATTATGAATGGTGCTCTGTTAAGGAATTGGTTGATGTATCTATGAAGGATTTGGTAGCTTCCATTAAACAGGGGTTTAACGGGGGTTGGGGTAGAGACCTCTGAGCTCAAATATGATAGTATGCTCCTAGATAGAGCCCCAATACTCCCACTAAGTGCGGCTGTGGTACAAGAGACCACCGGGTCGTAGATGCTAGCACCGGATAAGGGACACAATGGGTGAAGTGGGGGTGGGGTCTTGCCACGAACATAAAAGGCTCTGAGACTCCCTCAAAGGGCTAGGCCCGATGGCCCAGCCGTCCACGTAGAGGGCGGGTATGGGTCCGACACTCCCACAGGTGTAGAGGTGTGATCCGTATGGAGCATCTTGCACTTTGAGTAGATTTAGGGTGAGTACGTTGGAGTGCGGATCACGGGTCGCCGATGCGCACGTATTCTCTAGTCTCGCCCATGGAACCACTGTGATCCCGGAAGGGGCGCTTCCCGACCTGCCTCATCGGACGGGGGTGTCATGAACCCCGGAGTAGACTCAAGCGGGTGATACCTTGAGTTTTGCGTCTCCCAAGGCTATAAGCGAAAACCATAGCGTGAATCGACCCATCTGCAAAGTGTGCACAGGAGGGGCGGATGGAGTGGACAACCCTAGCCGATGTTCTATGCCAGCCAACGCCATGCCACGACTCGGTCTGCTGATCTCTTGAGGCCCAGCCATCAGTCGAACCTCACTAGAGTCTGAGCCGGGGTAGAACCTGAGGTTTGGGGTGTTTTCCTAGTTTTAGATGCATATTCTCTGCTGTTGGTATTTGGATGGATGCGCCACCCTTCGTGGTGGTTATCTATATATGATTTATGCTGTGGGCTAACCCTTGTATTCATGCTTCCGCGACGTAGGCGCCCATCAAAGGCGTGGGCCGAATGACACCTCCGTGTCCTTCACTCGAGCATCTCTACGTAGATGGCCCGGGTCAGACGGAGGGCCTTGCCCATGGCAAGATGGATTGCCACGGGAGGGGAAAGTCCCCGTATGTATACGGCCGGGGGGTCGTATATATTCAGGGAGCGTCACAGTGGTATCAGAGCCGTGATTTCGGTTGCTCGAAACCATAGCACTGACCAAACACTAACTCGTTAGTTCGGTGGTTAGGAGGAGGCTAAGTTAGTGTGTTGTTGGTCCTCTTTGATGTTGTGTTAGGTTAAAAGTAAGAAATTGTAGTTTTAAAGAAGTTAGGGCATCTGGAGGCCCCAAGTTTGGAAGAATTATAAATTTTTGTAGGTAGTTTAAATGAAGGAAAAAGCGGTTCCATTGGATCGGGCGTACCCCAAATACCCTAGGACAGTCGTCGCTGGCGAAGAAATGGTCAAAGGAAGGCCCGAAAGTCAACTCGGGCGCCGCTTGAATTTCATCGCCTTGCAGTCAAGGTGGGAGAGCCAAAAATGCAGTCGGCGCCCGACCGTACCGCCGCGGGTCAACGCGGGCCCGAAAGTCAATCCGGGCGCCGCTTGCTTTCCGTCGACCCCCAGTCGCGGTGGGAGCGCGTAGAATGCAGTCGGCGCCCGACCGTATGTTTCGCGTATTTCCGCCGTATAAAAATTTTTATAATTAAGAAAATAAAAAGTTAATAAGAAAATTTTAAAATTTCAAAAGTTAACTGGCCGTTAAAGTTTGTTTATTTCTGCCTTGCTTCAGCGCCTCCGTCCGCCGGATCCGACGCCCGCCATAGCCGCCAGACTCGACCTTGTTCCATCACCCTAGTTCGTCGCCAACCCTAGCGCCTTCACTCCCGCCTTCCTAGCTGCAAGCGCCCTACCGGCTGTTCTTCTAAACCTTAGAGCCATAAGCTATGGCTAACACCAAGAGTGCTCCGGATCCTACTACCCTTACTATAGCCCAGATCTATGCTTTGATCGCTCGGAATATGGCTACCGACCCTGCTTTGATTGATATACTCCTAGACGAGCTAGTAAACAGATTTGAGAACAATGATAGGATCCCCTATCCCATTTACCACTTCTCAGAGCCATTCTTGATCCGGCTGAACCTTCGCCAGCTCCCTTACACCATGGCCGAGCAACCTGACTTGGTCATGATGCTGATTAAGTTCTACCCTCCCAAATGTGAGGGACACACAGTGGATGGGGACATAAGGGATGAGGCCGACCGCATCAGAAACCTCGCCAGGGAGGATGACCGCCGGGAGATAGAGCGAGCTGATATGGCGGCTCGGGGAAGGGAGTACCGGTACTTAGGGGATGGAGTTGCCGTCATAGACGACAGGGCGATCGAGATTCCCCCATACCGTTGGGATGAAGACTCCCACAGCTTCATATGGGGGCTGATCCCTGATATCAGCATTGATTATTTAATAACCATCCAGATTGATATGAGTCAGCGGCCCGACCGGTACCATGCTGAACTTCTTCGCCGTAGCGCAGCACAACAATTCGCTCAGGTTGAAGAAGATCTTAGGAGAGCCCGGGAGTTCCGGGAAGAGCAGAAGAGGATCGAACGGGAGAAGGAGGAGAAGGCTCGACAGGACCAGCAGGGTGCAGGAGCATCCGGGAGTGGGCAGGGCCCAATTCCGACCGAGCACACGACCGTTAAGCACCGGAGGAAGGTCGTGGCCCGGAAATCCGGCAGTCAATACAAGGAAAAACTAAAGACTGTCGGAGCTTTTGGCAAGAACGCGAGCTCCAGTCGGAGGCAGGAGCGGGTGGATGCATCCTGACCAGCTGTTGGGGCCAAGACTGTACCTGCAAAAAGGGGGCCGCCTCCAAACCCTGCTCCACAGAGGAAGCCCCACCGGTACCGACCCGGCACTGTCGCCTTACGGGAGATCCGTAAGTTTCAGAAGTCAACCCAACTTCTGATACGGAAGCTCCCCTTCCAGAGGTTGGTCCGGGAGATTGCCCAGGAGTTCAAAACCGACCTCCGCTTCCAGACTTTTGCCATTTTGGCACTCCAAGAGGCTGCGGAGGCTTATTTAGTGGCACTTTTTGGTGACGCAAATCTTTGCGCGATCCACGCAAAGAGGGTCACTATCATGCCTAAGGATTTAGCCCTCGGCCGCAGGATTCGGGGGGAGCGTCCTTAGCATATTCTGCTGAGTTCCGCATTGTAAATATTTTTTTTGAGATTTAATAAAAAAAAACTTTTTGTTTTGTATTAAGAACCTTTATTTTGTGTTAAATACGAAATTGCTGACGTCAGCATAATAAAAAGGGGTTAAAAAAGGATTTCCAAAGTTCATTTCAATTGTTCCATCTATTTTTCTTGCTTCCTCCTCCCTTCTAGCGCCATGGCAGCCACCGACCTTCCCGCATGGTATCAAGACGGAGAGCAATGGGATTCGCAAGTACCCTTTGACCTGTTGCGCCCCTTGCTATGTCAACGCCTTGATCTCATCACCAATATGCAGCGGCACCCAGATTATACCGGGTTTTTAGACTTCTACATGGAGGAGATGCTTCCTTTGTGTATCCCTCTTGGAGATCCTCCCCAATTGTATCTAGAGCGGGAGGTAGTCCGGGATATGCTAGGGGGCAACACCCATGCGTATGATGTGCTAAAAGGAAAGCTCAGATGGGGCAAACACCTGCCCGTTGTGCAGCATCAGGGGCGACAATATCTTGAGGTTGCCTTCGCCCTAGCCATCCTCATGGATCAATACGTTGAGGATGAAACTTTGCCTGTAGAGAAAGGCAAACTCCCTGAATCTCCCGAGGAGGGAGATGATGAGCATATAGGTATGGGCGACTTCGCCCGTTGGAAGCAATTGGCAGAGGAGATGCCACCACGCCGGGAGCAAGCTGCCCGCTTGTCAGGGATGCCCTTCCAGTTATTTATCACCAAGGGCAAGAATATCTTCTCTTGGATGATATCATCTGGACCTATCACATGGTGGCCGGATTTAAGCGCCGGCGTAAGGACCATGTGCTCTATGAGCTAGCGGAGTACTGTATGGATGATTTCATCGACTACGCTCCTATTGAGCTTCCCCCGGAGGTGCAGCAGCTACTCCAGTTCCGCCAGGATACCATAGAGCCGGCTGAGACTTTGCTACGGCTTTGGGAACTAGTGACGCAGGATCCGTCAGCCTTCACCGGATGCCTTTACAACTATGGGACCTCATGTCCCAAACATTAACATGGTCGAGGTTCCCTCCGGTTCTGATGAGGAGGGAGAGGATCTATACCATAATCCTGCTCATTTGAAGGAAGAGCAGCAGGAACTTAAGGAGGAAGAAGTCCCTATGGACTTAGATAAGGAGGTGGCCACGTCAGAGTCCCCGCAAGGGAAAGTATTGGGAAACCACCTTACTCGTTTCTTCCTTTCAGCTTTTCGACAGGGGCAAGTTCTTTTTATAGCCCGAGATTTAGGGCCGGAGGCTGAAGCATCATGGTGGACCCTCCGTGCCCTCTCCACATTGGCCGGGCACAAGAAGCTTCCCTATCGTACGTTCACCTATGTACTCGCACGACGGGATCTTGCCCTGACGGCCCTGGGGCAAGATATTGCACCCTGGATGAGCATGAAGCTCCTTACGGCAGCCCCACTGGCTGTTGCTTATCCGCCAGAGGTTGCTTCCATTGCGGCTGCCACAGTAGACCCAGGGGTGACTCTGCTACGACACCGACCGCCGCCACCACCTCCTCGGTCTACGAATGAAGAGGGGGGACCTAGCTCATAAATAATTGTATTACGCATTTTGTATTGCGTATAGATGTAGGATTTTGGTCTGGCAATTTCTAGCCATTCTATAGTTATGATATACCATCTTTTTATCGATCGTGACTATTGTCTCAATGAATACAATTAAGATTGTCCTTTTCCATGATGTGTTCTTCTATCTGTTAGAGTTTAGGGCATAACGAAGTTGTTCAATGTTCTATATTCATTTTTATCGTCTTACAGAAGAAACACTCGAAGAATATGAGGAGAGGATTACGGACCTGATAAGAAGGCATGACCCCGGGCCGCCCGACCAGGACTATGGTCAAAGGTATGGGGAGTACCCGGAATGGGACGAAGGTTACGAGATGGAACTCGTGCCACCAGGGGAGCCCTATGATCCAGCAAAAGGGATGGAGATAGTTAACATTCTCAGGGAACGAGCCTACGAGGACCTGAAGCAAACTCTTCGTCGTACATGGGACTATTGGGACATGTCAAGGCACGAAGCTTTCGAGGATGCCAACGACCACCTCTGGCAAATCTTCTATGCATTAAGGAGGCTTTTCAATCTCCTTATTATTAGCCCAACGCTAGATTACCAATCTGTAATAGTCCAGGCCTGGGCACGTTACAAGCTCGTTAGAGCTGTACGTGAAAGTGTTCGCTACTCAATCTTGTACCCATTTACGAACCCCTAGGCCCGGTCTTTCCAGTTTTGTTTTTTTTTATTATGCTGTATGCGAGTTCAACTTCAAGTCTCCGCTATATCATGCTTCCGCGACGTAGGCGCCCATCGAAGGCGTGGGCCGAATGACACCTCCGTGTCCTTCACTCGAGCATCTCTACATAGATGGCCCGGGTCAGACGGTGGGCCTTGCCCATGGCAAGATGGATTGCCACGGGGAGTCCCTGTATGTATACGGCCAGGGGTCGATATATTCGTGGAGTCCTGAATAGCTCTTCCATTGGAAAGATACTTGGATTTGAAGTTATCTACTTTTTTTTTATAAACTTCTCTATAATATCTCCCCAAGCATTAGAGGGACTACATTTAATGGCAAAAGGAATGCCTAGAATCTTAGATTTACAGGGTCATACTTACAACCGAGGAGGGCAGCAGTTTGCTCCCCTTTTACCTAATCTCTAGCCATCACCTTGGATTTAGTGCGATTGATCATGGATCCAAAAACTTTTCCAAATTGATCCAGATTAGTTTGAATATTTGTAATCGAATGAGCATCCATTAAGACCATGAGAAAAGTGTCATCTGCGAAGCGACCATTAAGAATCCAATCCATTTCGTCATTCTCAGAAAGAGAGTCCCTGGATCAGGTTAGTATCCTTGACTGCCTTGAGTTTACCATGCAAAGCCTCCATAATGATCAAGAAAAGAAAAGGGGCCAAAGGGCACCCCTGCTTGACCCCTCTTTTCAGAGGGAAGAAGGGGCTACACCCCTATTTATAAGTACAAAAGATCTGGAATTACTAAGAATAGCATTGAATAAAATGATTACCTCTCTGGAGAAGCCAAGGACATAGCCACATTTGAAGAGGAAGTTCCAGCTTACCATATCAAAAGCTTTAGTAATATCAAGCTTTAACAAGGCAATATCTTAATTGGTGTCATTAGCCCATATTGAATTGCCAATGTTTTTGGTTGCCATTTGGCAAAGTAAAGTGGCACTAGAGATGCCAGTTGGCAAACACATGGCTTTTGGCACATGTGGCACTTGGCAAGTCGATACGTAAGATGTATCAGGTGCCACTTGGCAAGTCTACGTGTGTCCACTCGTGCCACTATATATATGTGTGCCACAAGTCCACGAGTGCCCATATGAGCATAGACTTCACTAGTGTATCATGGATTCTGGGCTCCAACCACAAACTCATGCACCTAGGTTTAACTTCAATCATGCAATTCCAAGTTCTTCCATGCACATACATGCTTTATCAACTCTTCTATCATCTTTCTTTGTCTCTAGATAATATGCTGAAGGGCGCATATTGTAGCTGTATTGAAATTTGATCCATGCCTTTACAAGGGATGGGAAACACAATTAATTTGGCCTTTTTTTGTCAATGGTTACATATTTATATGTCCTTATACTGCCACAATTTATATGGTCTAGTTCAAGTTCTCGATTCAAGTCTAGTTAATGTTAGCATACCAAACTAATTTGCAATTTTTGTTCAAAACGATTATTCTACATGGTCGGTACATTGATGGGCAGAAAAATTCCCGGTAGCTGTTAAACTAAAGTTTTGCATCTTGCTATTACATGGAACTCAAAAATCGACTCTTATATTTCCATTTGGCCCAAGCTACTATTCATGTCTGTGCGCTCTAAAAACTGTAAAAGTTCCATAAGAAATTTGCTCTAGTTTTTCATGTTTATAAGAATCTAACACACTACGAAGCCATCCTTCAGATCAACATACAGAAATGAATTTCTATAGTTGCTAAACTTTCAGATCAATTGAAGAGGAATGAATATACAGGAATGAATGTTATGCTAGAGAAGAATGACTCCAACATTTTATCCCTAAAAGAATGCACAAACAACCTCTAAAACTTAGCTTATGTAGAACCTAACATTCAAGGGGGGTTCACATAGTTCTAGCCATAAGAATCAGGTGAGTGACCCGAAAGAGTTTGTTTTCTCCTTGAACCATACATATATATAGGGGGGTAGAAGCATGAAAGGGTGATTGATTTTTTTTGTATATTGATGTAGAAATTTGAACTGTGTTAAAGTGTTTGTAATGTACATTTTGAATTTTACATGGAGTTGCCTATCATTAATAAAGGCGGTTGACGTACAATATTCTCCATAATTATACCAAATCCTCCCAAAATCTTGGCGCACATTTTGAACTTTCCTCAATCGTTCAAACATGGCTCCAGATTCTACCTCAAGGAAAACTTGCCCCGAATCGATTATAACTGCTCCTAAATCGAATGCATTTCAAGAAACAAATGTATCTTGAAGAAATTGAAATCCCTTTCCTTCAAGCAGTAATACAAATCCCTTTAAGCAGTAATACAAATCTGGTTAATAATCTGATTTTTTGTGCAGGATGTTGTATCCCCTTTCTACAGAATGGATCGATGTCTTAAAGCACCAGTTGAAGAAGAAACTATGGAAGAATTGGACTCTCATGCAAGCACTTCGAGATCAGTATCGGGTTCAGATTTCAATCCTCCTGTTGATGAAGTTTCGGAAAGCACTGTTACAAGCAGGCAAAGAAAATCGAAACAGAGGGTTTGTAGGGGTGGATACGTGACAAAGCCAATTAGAAGAAAGGTGAATGCTGCTGTAAATCTCATAATGAATGAGGTATCTAATTTGAATCCAAAACAGCAAAGTATATTTGCAAGAAGATTATTGCAGGACAAAAGATTGCAATTCCTATTTGAGCCAGTCATTGGAAGGCCTCAAGAGGCTATCGTGAAAACAGATCAGGTAAAGAATTTAAAGGATGGCCTTCAAGATGTCAAACATGCAAATAGCAATGACAAACTTGCTGCAAAGCATTCTGTACTATCTATGGTGGTTGGAGAGGAAGGAGAATTACAGAAGACTTCACTAGCAGCTAAGTTGCTGAAAATACATCCTAGAAATATGAAACTAGCAGTGGAGAGAAGGAAAAGAATGTCACTAGGTGGAACAAATCTGTGGGCATTAGCAGGTCAAAATCCAAGAACAAATACTATAGATCAGGCTATGAAGGATATGGTTGCTCAGTTTTGGTTAGATAACTCAAAGGTTTCACCAAAAATTAGAGATGTCATGAAGAAGAGGACACAACCAATTCAATATATTGACATTACACAGGTACGACTGTAATTTAGCTGTAATTGCATCTTTTTTTGCAGAATAAAGATGTTTTTGGGTTGCCCCTAGGGGGGCAAACCCTCGTTTATGTGGGTTTGTGGGATATATTGAGTATATGCTGGAATATACTCAGTATATGTTGATGACTGCTAAAAACCCTTTGTTCCCTGTAAATGCACGGTCAGTTGCGTTGTGGATCAAGGATGTTCTGGACCGGGTAACTGGCAGCTCCAATCTGATGAATAAGAACACAGCAGGGGGCGATAAATTTGCTTATGGCTATATAGAATAGAAAAAAGAGTCCCGGAATTAGAAACAGAGGGTGAGCATCCAATCTGGGTTCTCGTTTTTCTGGTTGTTTCTTCATATAGTAGCGTGTATAGCTAGCCTTGCCTTAGGTTTACGTCTTTCCAGTGAATCCATGCTTATATCTAAGCAGCCTCAAGCTTTTCTGGGTGTTCTATCATCAAGTATTGAGACATACGAGACTAGCTTATTTGCTGGATGATTTGAAGTACCCTATCTCAACTATCTCGACAGTTCCAACGTTCCTATTGTATAGTTTTGATAAAAGAGTCAAGCCCCGTTGCAGACTCATGGCTTGGCTGTATTCAAATGGCTTCTTAAAAAAGCGCTATGCATTGGGAACTATTTTGTCAATGAGTGAGCAAAAGTTCAAAGAGAAGTTTCTAGAAATGTATGCTGGAAGTAAGTCGATATACCAGGGTGCGCCACATACTAAGTGTGATGGTCTTGGCAGCGAAGATGAAATGTGCTTGGCAGCATAACTGTAGTTCTCATATTTTCTTCTCTGGTCTATGCAGAACGCAGGTCTATAGGGGGACATAACTTCTACCTGGATGGATTATCACATTTTTTATGGTTCTAAAGGCCGGGGTGATCAGGCACAGATCTGTTGCAATGATATTTTCAAAGTCATAATGGTGGTTGGAAAGGCTATAAAATCTGTTCATATGGTAAGAATTTGCAGGATCCACACTGAATCAAGTAAACTAATTTTGAGATGGTTTGCATGGCTAACCAAATAAATATTAGTGAATTTAAGGTTGTTTGGAATGCCTGAATGGTCCGAGGTACAATCTTATCATTTGGGCATGTGCAGCAATCAATTTTTTGGCAGAGGGGTGCAGCATTAAGCCTATGGCGCAATGTAAAGTACAGACCTTGGGCAGGTCTCCGTTTGCTCATTTCAAGTAATTATGGAAAATCAGGTTCTTTTTCTAAGACTTGTCTAAGGGCTTGGTGTATGGCATACAGTTTACATCTGATTCTAACTATATAGGATCAAAACCCATTATGAAGGGGACACACATGCCATAATGTAGGCTTTGTGATTCTAGCATAAATTAACCATTGTAAGAAATTGAGCATGAATTGTGGTTCCATGGTACTGACCACTCACATGGATTGGAACTATCGGGGTGCTTTTCACATCTTTAAGGACTCCTAACTATGAGACATGAATTGGCCTCCTGGATCATCTGGGAAAGTAGCAAGCGCATGGTGCAAACATATGTTTGATGCAAACAGTAGTATGTTGCAGTAGTATGGCAAGGGGCAAAGGTGATACTGAGGCAGTGACAGGTGGTCACTTTTTGAACAATTATTTAATTAAGGCCGTGGAGAGACAAGCATAGGCTGGCAATAGCTCCCTGCACATACACAAACTAAGTTGCCAAGTTCCAATATTAACAAGTACTTGGACAGAAGGTAGCTGGTTGTTTTGAAACAGCTAGTGTAGGCAAGATGTGGCATAAATAAATTGTGGTTTTATCTTGAACCATGGCTTATGTTGCACAAATAAGTGTAAGGATGAACTGGAACAGTTATGAATAGAGTTATGTACAGGTGGTCCAGAGTTAAAAGATACTCCACACAGTGATCCATCTTCACAATGCCTAGTTGTGAAGGGTTTCTCATTTTTTAGGAAAAGGTCAAACATCGTGCAAAAGCATGAATCAATTAACCAAAATGGCCTAGCCACTGGGCCATAAGTCTGACCTGAATGTTGACATAGCCTCAAGGAAGGGAACAATCAAATACAAGGTATGTGGTTTTAAACCTATCTTAAAAGTTCTCACAACATGAAGTGCATGGTGGGATCTTTGGAGTAAGGCTCTACTTTATATGTTAGAACATTACTTGTTTTAGATACACCCAGCACACCATAGGAACTGCAGATTTTGATGTTGCCATGACATATCATGACTATAGTTTTTTTCACCCATGGGATAGGCGATACAAGTGCATCATGATGTTTATGCACAAGCAATTTCCTACATCTAGGTTTTATTGCTATCTGTACTAATTAGGGACAGATGAGGCATATGTTCTATGAGACCAAGTTTTTAAGTAGCATTTCTAGTTATGAGAATTGACATCATGGAATGTGAAAATGGAAGACCACTACAACATCAGGAACACATCGAGCTTTGCTCTGTTTACAGAAATAGAGGCAGAACTTTGCTGCAGAAGATTTGCATTTCAGGTGGAAGATGTTTTGATAGAAAAGCAGAATGCAGGATCCTCTTTATGGATCCTCTTTGCGATGTAGAGTGTTGTGGAGGGGTGCTGTCTGTAGAGCTCTGTGACAGAAGAGGTCAGAATGAAGAGATTAAGGGCCTGACAGTCTCCTCCATTGCCGATTAGGGAACGCTAGAAGGGAGGCCCCGGTTTTTATAGCATGTGGCCAGCCTCGTGCACACCACAAATATCTACCATCGTCTCATGCTTAAGATCAAGTTCAATCTATCGCAACCATCGGTTCCAGAATATTTCAAATCCAAGCCCTCAAAACGTCCTGTAAAGTGTTCCCCTTTATGAGTAACCATTGAACACCGAATGCTAGTGGTGATTTAAATCCTGATGGAACCGTTCTGGCTGGTAGGATGTGATTGTTTGATTGAAAAAATACAGGACGAAACAAGTGCTTTCCCACAAAGGGTGGCCCGAGCTAGAGACAATCACTAATGGCACAAGTACAAGATGAGTGATATGTTATATGCATTCACAATATATAGTCATAGTTAAATGCATTCACAATGATAGCTTACTTGCATTCAGAGAAGAAGAACGGCTCATGGCAAAGGCAGAAGCAAAAAAGCAGCGAAAGAACAACTCGAAGCCAAAGAACAACTCGGTGAAGTAGAAGCAATTGCCAAGTCTATCCATTAACAACACAATGAAAGACTGTCCATTAACAACACAATGAAGGAGAAGCAATTAATAACAATACTTGATGTCGAAGACCTACATCCAAGCATTGAAGACCTACATCCAAGCATTCGTATGATATCTAAAGTAGGTGTTTAAATAAAATGGGGAGTACATGATATGGTCTGTTGATGACATGGCATTAAGAAAATGAAACAAGAAAAACAAAGGTCGGTGTAGTCCAGACATAAAAAAGAGGGCCATCGAACAAAGCATGGCAAAGCCAGATCCAATGATTTTGAAGATTGGCACAGAGCGAGATCCAATGATTTCAAAGATTGGCGCAGAACGTTGGTAGAGAGGTGTTGAGAGGCAAACAGAGGAGTTTTGAGCAGAGAAAGCAGCTGTGCAGATGCCAGATACCTGCAAAAGCTTCTAAGGCTCGGTTTTGGCAGATATAGTTGTAATGGCCGGATTTGACGCAGACGAAAGGAGATTTGATGTAACGGGATTAGAAATTACGTTCTGAATTTGTCTTGCCTTCTAAATAGTGTCAATAGTCTGTCACATGCGGGTGAGAATTGGCCTATCTTCTGCGTTTTCTAACCATATTGTAGCTTCTCTACAATTTCCATCCTATATTTAGAATATTTTGCAAATATATTATTTTCTCACTTCCATCCCTAGGGGCTGCCGCGTGGGCACCCCAAAAAAAAAGCACAAAATGTAGAAATTTTATTACACAAATATATTTCTCAAAGCTAATAATGCTTAGGATTGCATGAGAAAAGAAGTATAACGTATATTCACAACATCAAGTGATAGTTGGGGCCCAAGTAAAAATGTATTGCAACTAACTTACCTAGCAATATGTTTAATACCCTCCTAGCTATGATGTATGTTTCGCCTGATACTTCTATTAAATGGCAAAATTTTAACTAACTAAGGTCGCCCCAGTCAAGGTTTTGGCAATGTTGAAGGGAGAAAAGGGGCTTCACCCCAATCAAGGTTTTGGCAGGAGCAAAAAAAAGGGGCTTGACCCATTTTTAGAACTCTATGAAGTGAATGAAGATTTTGGCAATGGTGGGGGGGATTGGCCCATTTTTAAAATTTTATGAGGTGAATTGTATTCTCTTTTTGGGTTGTCCCTAGAGGGCCAATCCCTTGCTTATGTGGATTTTTGGCATATGCTTGGTATACGCTAGTATATGCCTAGAATATGCTAAAAACCGCTCTAAACTTGCTATAGGGCATAAATTATCGGTCGCCCATGTTGATGGGTGACCACTCTGAAACCGTCTAACCGACATTACCCCTTCCCCCTTCGAGTCCTTACCATAACCATTACTAGGGGCATGCCATAACCGTGTAGATGTGCAACAAGCAAAATGTATATCAGAATGGATTCTTAAATTACATTCTAATGATGCAATATATGCCTTGCTTGCAAACATCTACACCGTAAATGCAATGTTAAAATTTAGTGTTGTGGTAGTAGAAAAATGCACAATTTGAAAACTAAGAATGACATACTTTAAATCCAACTAAAAAAATTTCTTCCAATCAGCCTTGTCATGCTGGTGAAGGCATTGTGGTAGAAATGAAACTTCTTCAGTCATATCAGTCATATCACATGACGTGAATTCTATAATACCTTTGTCCCAAAAGATATTGAATATTGCAAGGCCAAAAATAGGGTTCTACGTTACATGGAAGTTTAAGTCAGGTAGAAAGTGATGGAAGTGCAAGTGCATGGTTTACATGCATGTTTGAAGAAAAGGGCGCTTCAAGGGCCAAACATTCTCTGGTGCCATGGAACCTACCAGGGCCAACATATGTGTTGGTTGGACTTTATGTTAGAGATTTTGGCACGGAAAATGCCCTTAATCTCCCTTCTGATCCTCGTGATAAATATGTAAGTCAAAGTCTCCCTCCCTCCCTCCCTCCCTCTAAGAATGCTCTTTTTTCTCTCTGATAAACTCATATAATATACAGTGGAGTAATTGTTGGTGTCTCCTCTCCCCCCCCCCCAATAGCTCGAATACTTTTGGGGCCATTCTTGAGAGTTTGGCGCGGAAAATGTAGAGTTCGACTAGTCAATGGAAGCAATGCAAGCTTCTATAAACTAGCCCTAAACAATGATTTTGTTATGAGTCAAAAAGATAAGATGCCTACTATCTAGCTTGTGTCGTTCGTAAAAAAACATATCTTCATAAAAAACATATCCTCTTCGCACCCTTTGACATCAAATTTCATAATCAATTTTGCAAACTTGATAGAACAAGAAGTCATCACTAATTTGCTAATATCCTTATTCAAAAGAGACCCAATGGACAGCCATAATGGTATTGCCGTGAAATTTATTCTACACTGAAATGCACTAAATGACCCTAGTCCCTAGTATATGATCTAGCGTTTTACTCTCACTTCAGACGTTTTACTCTCACTTCAGACCTAGACAGATTGCTACAGACCTGGCATTAAGAAAATGACACCCTATATTCATAGTATTTACATGGCTTCACACAAAACAAAAAACACCTAGCACGAAATAGCAAAACAGAAACCATGCAAATATAATTCTCTGGGCATCCAAGAGCATGGCAGTTATTTACAATGGATGTACAAAACGCAAATGCTATAAATGATTGTGTTATGGTACCTGATGAAAATACAGAGCTTCAAGATGAAGTTCCAGAGGAGGTCTTGACAGTGGACCAACCCAAAAAGGAAATGGAGGAGTCCGTTGACATTCCTGTTGTAATATCAGGTGTAGCTGAAAGATCTTTTGGTGCACAAGTGGAAACGAAGGAAGAACATTTTTCTTCACATGAAAGGTTGGGTGCAGTGATTTAGGCATTGTGGTAGTTGAAAGATCTGAAAATGAATGCCAGTCCGTTGAACAAGTGGAAACGAAGGAAGAACATTATTCTTCACATGAGAAGGTTGGATGTGGTGAATTAGGCATTGTGGTAGTTGAAAGATCTGGAGATGAATTTACAGAAACAGATGAATCCTATGAGGAGGCCAAGATCATGGAAGGCTAGTCCATTGAACAAGCTGATGAATGTGAGGATATTCAAGTTCGTCTTCCACGCCATTCAAAATTGAGAGATATATTCTACCATAAAATGTCGAACATTAATAATGGATTCAACCTTGTAGTTTTAGAACCAAACAAATGTCTGCAAACTGGGGTGTCTCATTTTCGATGTCCCTTTTGTCCCCCAATTTAGTACTAAAAGCAATAAAGGTGGTTGGAAATCTTGGAGGCAATTTCAAATTTAGAAAACAAAAATAGCAATAAAAACTCGAATTCCTTGAATCTTGGAGAACCGAGCTACAGTGCGTGCATGTGTTGAGCCCCGATAAAGAAAACTAAAACACCAACGAAATCATCATTCTTGCCTCTCGTCTTAAGGTTTGAATGGAACCAATGGATTGTGTTTCTTTTTCCTATTTGCAACATTCAACTTGTGAGTTATTAGCGTATTTGAATGCCTTGCCTTATGAATTATGAATTGGGCATGGAAATAGCATTCCACTGATATGTTTGAGTCCAGTTTCTTGGGCTGCCCCTAAGTGGAAAACCCTCATCCATGTGGGTTTGTGGCTATTCCAAGTATATGTCAGTATATGCTCGAAAACATGACTTTGAAGTGTGATTTAAGCCATTTCACTCTCGGGTCACAGAGGGCAACCCTCCGTGCGCAGCACCTTGTTTTTTTTGTAACACTGATATAAAGTTTGTAACAGATTTCTTTACTTTATGGCAACACGTAGAAATGTAATGTAATGTAGATGTAGTCTTGATGAATGTAATGTAGATGCAGTCTGCACTAGTTTGCTCTACATGGAAATGTCAAATTATTTCATGGCAACACGTACATGTATATTTGTTTACATGTATATTCTGGATGTATTGTAGATGTAGGCAGTAATTAAGAAGAAATTAGTGTGGAGATATATTAATTGTCAAGAAATTATGTGACTTCATAGTAAATGAAATAAAATTCATGTCAGAATATACATGTATGTGTGGGAGTTTAGGGTCTTGAATATGTAAAAGATTTGTATGTAATGTAATGTAATGTAATGTAATGTAATGTAATGAGGTGACTAATTTTATTTCACTGTAACTTTACAGGCTGAATTATTCCAGAATTTTGAGGATCAGTATCCAGAGGTTCGGATTGGGCTTAGGCAATTTGAATACTTAAAACCTTCTTGCATTAGAAAGCTAAAGGAAAGAAACACATGTTGTTGCGTGAAACATGAGCAATCAGATCTGTACAAGCAGGCATTTAATTTGATGAGGTCAAGACTCCATGAAAATTGTTCGTGCAATTGTGGTGTGTGTGCAGCTGAAGCTCATGCTGGGGTATGTCAAGCCAAGAACATGACATTTGATAATGTTAACACATTTTGGAGGGCTATGGTATGTGACAGAGTAGCAGACAACAAGTGGCATAAGCTACAATGTATCAAATCAGATTGTGGAAATTGTGGGAAACAATTAATTGAGTTGTGTCCAAGAGAATACAATGAGCAGATTGATCAAACGCTTGATTGACAAGTCTATGGTTACGTTAATGAGCCCTCGAAGAAAGGAACTTCACGAAGACTAAAGCTAATTGACAAGAAAGGCAGCTCCAGTAATATGTTAGATAACATGTTTGATCATATGTCGAAGTTTGTATATCATAACTTTGTGGCACATTGGCAGAGCAAACAATTCAAGGAATCCATGAAGAGTCTTCATGATGATACCGTATTATCAGTTGTTGATTTCTCGGAGAATTATATTTTGAAGCCATTCAACGAGATTCAAGCACAACATTGATACAATGAATAAATCAGCATATTGGTCCACATCACGATGTTCAAGGTACAGGGTAAAATGAGGAAATGTGTGCACTTCTTTATTTCAGATGACAAAATACATGATACTCACTTTGTACAAAAAGCATTCACTATGCACCTCAATTGGCTGAAAGAAAATGGTGCTGGCCATATGAAATACCACTTAGTTTGGTCTGACGGGTGTGCAGCCCAATTCAAGTCGAGAAGAGCTTTCTATCATATAACTATGTATCATCAACAGCATAAGATCAGAATGCACTGGAATTTCTTTGGCTCAGGACATGGGAAGGGCACACATGACGGAGAAGGAGTCATAGCCAAACTATGGCTTGAGGCAGAACAAAGAAAAAAGGATGGGAAAGTGATAAAAAATGCAGAAACTGCATGTGAGGTTCTCGAAGAGAAAATTTCTGATGTAGAAAGGGTATTTTGGAAGGTGTCTGACATTGACCATTCCCAAAGATTTGATGTGCTCCCAGTGAAAGGGGTGCAATCTCTTCATTGCGTATCATCCATAGATCCAAATGATCCAACAAAGTTAATGTGTAGATCTCTTTCATGTTTTTGTACGGCATGCATCAATTTTGATTGGCCTGCTTGTGAGAATGCTGATCATTGTGGCAGGTGGGAGTTGAGAAAACTAGAGCCTACAAACAGGGACAATGTTGAAGAAGATGGGTACGAGGCAGAGGACTTGTGGGCAAATGACGTTGCATCATTCACATCCCTAGACAATTATGAAAGGGTCCCGTATTATCTCATCCAGTGCACAGAAGTGAAACATGCCCTCGAAGAAGACACCAAGGATGACTATGGAAATGAATTTTATTGTGGTAATGAAGTTATAACTGGTAACTACTTTGAATTGATTCCTGGTTGCCATCAAAAGTATAGGCTTATTCAAGGAAAGAAAGTTCTTGTCCATCCCGAGTCAGTAATTGGGGTGGGATTTCCATTGGAGCCAGTCAAACATAAGATTAAAGGTACATCTTATGCATATGAACTGACTAACTATTGGCATGAAATGTTGCTGGGAAATTTGCCAGAGATTGTAGAATCTCTGTAATACGTTAGCCTGTTGTTGAAGTAACTTTTCTATGCACTAAGGCATGGACTTGCAAACTGAATGTAATCAGAATGTGATGTTCATGTAATCACAAAATATTTTTATGTCCAAGCATACTGTCCAAAAGTCATGGTCCTTATAAAATGGATCCATGAACCAGATTAAATCACAAACATTAATATATTGTTTATATAGTTCCAAGACTGTTATACTTAGTGTAAGCTGTAAAAAACACTGTAAGCAGAAGGTCTCAAGATTCAAGATTCAAGCCTCAAGATTCATCCAGAAGGTTCTACAGTGTGAGATCAGCAATGGTCCTGTTCCCGAAAATTGTGAGAAGAGTGTCCATGACAGCTGTTTGGAAGTTGGTGAAATCTAACAGCAGAATGAGAGAGAGCATCAATTTTAGAATGAACAACTGGAATGAATGACCATTGTAAATGCCCATTTTCCGTTCCTGGAGGTGAGGTATCCTGGTTCTCTTTAGTCTCTCATCCAGCTCCACATCCGATCGAATTTCCGGGTGATTTCTTGCAATTCCGTAAGGAAAAGGAATCCGAGTGGCCGGATTAAGAGGATGATGAATGCCTCTATGGTCAGGATCCGCAGAAAGGTTATCCCAGAAGGGCACTTCATGAGTAATGGGGTCCATATCAAAAGACGAGGGAAGCAGATTATCAAAATTTCCAAAGAGAATGGTGTCTGCAAAAAATTGAACAACAGAAAGGGGGAAAATGAGAACAGGGGGAAAATACCTTTAGTTAGAACCGAAATTAACCAAGAGAGATCGGATTGCCATTCCCATTGGACTGATCAATTGCAAGGAGAGGAACATTCAATTCAGAGAATTTTATGGGGAAATCCCGTTGGAGTGTGGTGGTGGGGGGGTGGAGTGTGGTGGAGTGGTGTGTGGTGGTGGTGGGGGTGGTGGTGGTGGTGTCCGTGGTGGTGTGTGGTGGTATGATGTGGTGTGGTGGGTGTGATGGTGGGGGTGGTGGTGGTGGTGGTGGTGTGTGCGTAGTGGTGTGTGGTGGTATGATGTGGTGTGGTGGAGTGTGGTGGTGGGGTGTGGTGGTGGTGGTGGTGTGTGGTGTGGTGTGGGTGGAGTGTGGTGGGGGGTGTGGTGGTGGTGGTGGTGGTGTGGTGTTGTGGATTGTGGTGTGATGTCGTGTGGTGGAGTGTGGTGGTGGTGGTGGAGTGTGGTGGAGGGGTGTGGTGTGGTACAAGGTCACAAAACATATCACTCGAAACAATCAAGTATTTGTTTTGATTGACCAAAAAGGGTACAAGGCTTCTTTAAATCAGAAATCTTTTTTTTCAACTTTTTTTTTTGGAGGTAAGATGTTTTTTGTATTCATAATTATAACTTATATAGTCATAAAGTATACTATCAGTAGTATACTATTCAGCATAGTGTCATTTACACATTCCTTATGATAGGAAATGTTCACAAAAATGTGAACAAAAAATATATAGATATAAGCCTGTTACATAGTTCATCTTGCAAAATCAGATACTTAGGCTCATGATCAGCTCAAATTCTGTTCTCGTATCTTCTACTGTGCATCAATCATAAATCAGAAATCAGAAGTTTCTTTAAATCAGAAATCAGAGGACTGCTGGCTGATACGTTCTTTCGGATTGGCATCACAATGCGTGACCAAAGCATCTATTAGAAATTGTCGTCGTGACAAGGCATATTCATGAGAGAACCATTTAGATGTAATCTGTGACATCCATAAATAAGGTTAGAAATATTTAAAGGAACATGAGATGCAGTACATACAGGGGAAGGCATACAACTTACTTCCATATCTCTACCAGAGACAAGAGCTTCAACATATTTGTGCATAAATCCCATCACATACAACCCACATGATGTTAAATCGGGCTGCTGTGGCACCTCTACTTGCGGAATCCGATTAACATTATTTCTCTTCATGAAATCGACGCCTCTAGATACTTGATCGATCGATAGGGTTAACATTTGTGTGTGCAGTCTACATATCACAAAATTTAGCAGACCGAAATAGCGAAGAAAAGCAAAGCAACAACTTAAAGTATTACATACCCTTTGATTGCTTTCTCGTTCATCGCATAACCTGTAAGAGGATTCAAGACGTGAATTGCTGGTGCAGGTAGAATCTTGGAATCAGATGGTATGAGCATAAAAACAGCCAGCACAAAATGGTCATTCTCAAGGATAGGTGCAAGGATATGATGGCATTTAGCTACCACAATTCCCTTCATCCCTGATTTCACTATTTCAATGATGGTGGGTGATCCTTCAGCTGATTCACCCTTTCTTTTGCTGCTGGTAGCTTCTCTAAACCTTATATAGTCGTAAGCAGGATAAAAAAAGATTTTGCTCTTCCACTCGGAAGGCAATGTCTCATGCAAGCACCTGGATTAGATTAAGGTTAACATTACAGACAAGGAATAGCAACAAATACAGCTCGGTTACAACCAGGTTATTACCTGGCATAAAGATCCACTAAGCGGCTACTCATTTTAGAGTTAGTTGCACATAAAATTGCTACGTCAGATGCAACCACTTTCATTTCAGCCGGTGGACAGTTCTTGAATGGCGTGAATGACGTGAATTCCATAAGTTTATCCTTGTCATCATTTCTGTTGTCAGATCCAAGATGTTAGTGTCATATTAACAATTGATCCATGACAATAAAGCATAAATTGATACCTTCCAATCTCTGTTTCCAGTGGTTTAGACCTGCAAAACGAGTAAAATCTAATAAGCTACTGAAGTATAACTAAGTAAATGTAAGCTAGCAATTACCATTTTGCAGCGGATGTCCCTGCTCTGGTTTCCACTCTCTTTTTTCCAGCTGTTTTGGCATCAGCTTTGACCATAAATTTAGTAGTTGCCTTGGCTGCAATCTCCAAGGCTTCTTCAACATCATCTAGCTCCATTGAATCGTCGCAAGTCTCTGAAGTAAAGAAAGTGCTTCATTCTAATGTTTTGAAAGCAAGGCAAATAAAGAAACACGTACCTACCAAAGAACAAGACTTTTCCTCAACTTGAACTTCAACAGCAGCTTCAGGACTGTTTTCAATGTCGTCACCAACATCTTCAGTAATTTTATCTGTAAACACGTCAACGTAAGTTTCAAAATACAAAAAAAAAAAGGAAACCCTGAAAAGGAGAGAGAATTACTTTTTGGGCTTTCAGCTTGTTGCTGCAATAATAGCAGCTTGGCTTCAACAGCTGGGATCTCTTTTTGGAAAACAACCTCTGCTGCAAAATATTGAATATTAGTGAACTCTAACTACAACAGATGCAATCTTAATGTAATCAGAATGTAATCAGAATGCAATCACCCTACCTTCCACAATTTCTGAAGTTTTATCAAAGTACCCCTCGGTCTCCAAATCCTACACTGATTGCTTATGAGTTGTTGCAATTCTCAAAGGTGATGTAGATGTGGATGGACTTCCGACATCGATAGCAGTAGCATCTTTTGTGCCAAGTTCAGCAATTGGGATGTCTGAGAATGGTAAATGCAACCCCTTCCCGACAACATCCTTCTTTTCACCTACAACATAAGATTTTGCTATATTCAGAACTTACGCATAGTGCACGAAACATGAATTGTTTAGTTTACCTGCAGTTTTACTTTTTGCTTTCTTGATACTACCCATATCTGCATTGACACAATTGGGATCATACGCAAATAAGAAATGTAAACACTTGATTCAGAATCAAGGGGAGATGTAGAGTAGATAGAGGCAAAATCTGAAGAAAAAACAATCAGATGCAAATCAAAACAGAACAAATGTTAATTGCATGCAAGTAGGTTTTTACTACAGGCAAATTTTCTGCTGATAATGTAACGACAAAATAGAAGTACATTAGTGTGCATAGCTATCAGAATGTAAAGGAAAACCAAATACTAAATTCAAATGCATTTCAGAACATATGTAAAATGTAAAGAACAAAATATTTTATCAATACGCCATATCAAATATATCATTCAGCATTGAATGTAAAGTCAAATACTAAATTCATATGCATTTCTGATCACATGTAAATGCAAAGTACAGTCATATGCAATACACCCTATTAATATACCCTGTAAAGGAATTCCAGAAAAGCACTTCATGGCACATGTAAATGTAAAGAACAGAAGCAAATACATTTTCTCTTTACAGTAAAGACAAAACCACGCCAAATCAAATGATAATACAGTTATGTACATGATGGAAACTAACTACATCTAAGTACACTCAAACTAATTATGTAATGAAAATAGAAATAGATGTACCTTCAGAAGGGATTCCTAAGCAGTGCCGCAGGTCCTCGGACCATGAACAATCATGTACACATGTATTCGTCGTTGAAACCCTGAATACAAGACAAAATAGACAATATGTATGACCACAAAGTGGAGATATTACCATGGTCGATTCAAGACAATCATTGCAGCTGCTGCAAGTATTGGTTATATGTGAGGATGAAGCACTCCGTCTTGCTGCGAGTATGGGAGCGGGGAGCGGGCTGCAGGCCTATCGGGTCTGATCTTTCCAAATGCTTAGTCATCTCCTTTATTCTATTCTCGCAGTTGGAATTAACTTCCATATCCTTGCTGATTTTTTCAATGGCAGCTTCTAATTCTTGCAAATCAGCATCATGAAAAACTAGGCCACAAGCACAGCAAGCACCAAAGTTGCAGATTCCTGGTAGTCTTCTGCTGATAGTGTTGATGCAGAATGGATTACAACTTATATTCTTTAGTTCTGTAAGATTAGAAAGATTAGCTCTGAGTTCTGAAATTCTGGCCTCTTTCCCTTTGATCTCCTCTTCCAAGCTATTCTTCCTCGAGCTGCTTCCTTCTGTACCTGGAGACTTGAAAAGTTTCTGAACTCGGTTACAGTAATATGTCTCCATTTGTAGTGCGAGCTCCAATTCCTTCATCAGATCAGAATTTGCATTATCTGGTTGCAATTCAGATATTGAAGTTTTCAAATCCTCAACTTTCTTCATGCTCTCTTCGAATTCCACACTGAATTTTTCATTAGACTTAGCCTCTGCAGCTAAACTAACCTCAATTGCATGCACCTCTTCTAACATGCTTGCCCTTTCATTCTCAAGCTTATTTACAGCTTCCTTAATCAATTCAAAGTTCTCTTTTAAAGCAGAGTGGTCTAATTTAGAACTTTCTAAGCAAGTAACTTTGCTAGAAGTGGCAACATGGACATCCTTTCCCCTAGACCTGCAATTTGTGTACTTCATGACTTGAGCTCCAAAAGAGGCCCAATTGATCTTGTGCTTTGCAGGGTTTGAAATGGCAGTATCACAATTTTCCTATGCAAAAGCATAAGCCACCTGCTTTCTCACTTCATTGTTTGGCATAGTTTCCGTTTGATATAATTTTTTCAACAATCTGTCCAATTCTTCTCAGAACCGAGGCTGGATCATAGAAACTTTCATCTTATTGCTTGGGCCTTCTTGCCAAAGCGAGGCCCATTGTGCATCTGTTACATTCTCTTCAAACCATTTTACTTTCAAAGCAAGCTGCAATCCTTCACCAGAAAGTCCATGAATGTCTATGAAATCTTGCTCGGTCACAGCTTCGGCCATTATAAATTGAATGGATCAAAGGATTGTGTGACGGAATTGGTGATCTAGGAAGAGGATTCGGAAACAGGGGATTCAAAATTGGGGCTGAATAAAGAGAGGGCGCGCGGGAAACGAGGCAAATGATGTCCCCTGAAAAAAACTGTAACTGCTCGAATTTAGGTGCTGGTGCTTGGTGCTTTCGCGCATTTTGGGGTACCACTATCAAATTTACACCGGGGGGGGGAGAATTTGTAAATGTAAAATACTGGCACTTTTTTTGCCCACCCTTTCATGCTTTTACCCAGGGATAGGTTTTTGGAGTTTTTAGGGTTACTTTGATACAGTTTATGGCTGGAATGGGGGTTTCCAAAAAAATTCAAAGGCGTATACAAGAGCGTTTTTTCCAACCCCTTGCACGCAAGTGGCATATCCCCTATACAGGAGGTAAACCCCCCGGGCTAGCACTATACCAGAACCATTGCAATAATTAAAGCACCAAACCTACACTCATTCCATGGCACTACACTTAATTGAATATACATGGATGGATATACAAGTGAAGCACTAAACCTGCACTTGGCATTGCACTGGACTGAATATACATGGATGGATATACAGGAGCATGTTATGCTACACCTAATCACTGCATTTTAGTAAAGAAAAAGGAAAATTAAGAACCAACAACCTCTGTCTCTATTCTATGTGTGAGCGGTGGAGCTGGAACCAAAAAAGGCCTAAACCCATGTGAATGTAAAAGGCAAATAAGCTAGTTTAATTGCAGTTCAGTGATTGCAACAATGATAAAATGGATCGTCCATGTGAATGCTACATAAGGATGTTGCCCTCTTTTGTAAGAATGTCTCCCTCTATTTTGAGGGCAACATTCCTAAAAATAATGTATGACATGGTGCATTACACAATTGAAACAGGCGATAGAATTTATTGCCGCATGCTTTTACGTTTTATAAAAATTACCACGTGATGGTGCCAATGGGTATGACATTAAACTGCTAAGTAAGTAGCAGATATAAGGTCATGCAAATCCAAGTTAGCAACCACTTGGGATGGGCGCGCAATATAGCAGACTGGGTTCCTTAACTAGGGTTATTCACAAATCCATGATCGAGTGCTCTAATCATGATTAGGTTCTCGAATCGAGGTAAGCATGTAGGATTTCTCCAATTACTTCTTTAGATCTTAGACATTTTGGTCCCATCACTATCCTAGACTGATGTTCCTCCATCATCCCATCTTCTGCCATCTATTCACTGCTTTGTCTTCCAATCATCCATATTCTCCCCCTTCCACGTCCCATTTAATTTCTTCAGCCCATCCGTGTGATGGCCCCGTCAAATTTACCAGGGAAATTATCTTCCCCACAACACTGAATTCTCAGCATTTTTTGCTCTATCTATCTAAACTCTAAAAAATAGAACGACATCATGCTCTAGCAACAGCTTCTGCTCGAAGGAAACTTGACGCCAATTCAATGTGGAGAATTCACCGCCTTCATTTTGGCAAAATGGCCCCGAACTTGCTTCCATCATCTTTCCCAGATAGACCTTTCTGGGATTGTATGCCCCTCTAAACGAGAGCACCAGCAATACCTTTATCCGTAAGACTCAACCTTTCAAGGGAGATAGCGCCATGCCATCAAAAATGATATCTTGACTCTCAAAAAACACAATCGACCTACATACAGGCATACGAGAGGTATTGAACTTAAACCCGAATTTTGTAATTCGAAATTCAAGCATCTCTCTTCGCATGCTGTCATCCGCTAGACTGAAAAAGATGAGATAATTTAGGGGAATATTTCAAAACAAATTTGCGCCATCTCCAAGTCTATTGAAATTTCTTCGATTTACTGGATTCGGTTTCCCTTCTTTATTATTGAATTCTACTCCGAACAAGCAGTAGAACATGTTCCTAAAATGGGACTCTCACCCACATGGGATTTAGACTTAAATTTCAGAAATGGTCATATCAATTTGACCCTCTCAAGCCTACAACTCTTATGCACACCGCTTATGCTCACCTATACGACCTTAACCCGGTCTCTTGTGACCCAGAATGTCTCAAATCTATTTTTCTTCTAATTGTTCCTATATTTTGGCTGAATGCTGACCAGACAGGCCTCCAACTATCTTTCTCCAACTTGATTTGCTCAAGCCTATTCCATTTGAACTTACCTTCCAGGATATGTTTGGGTCGGATCAATCTTTGCTCTTAAGATGGAATGGATTGCCTCCTGTTTGCTCAATTTGCAGGAAAAGATGATATGGAGGGCGGAAATGTATTCCTTCTATAGAAGCAGAATGCTTCTACCCGATGCATTCTGAACAGGTGTGTACAGAGAATAGATCTCTTGAGCACGGTGGTCATTCTCATGGATGGTCAAGAAATGGTAATGCAAGGAGAATAAGGAATTTGAAGAAGCATATATAAGTATTAAAAATTGTAAAGGGCTCCAGACAACAGAAGATTCGATGAAGGTTTAAAACAAGGGAGTCCTGGCTAAAGGGGTTTCCTTTAATGCAGTTGCCATGGTAAAAACCTATGATAAGTATAAACCCCCAGGTCAGATTCAGTTCAGCAAAGTTTGTTTAGTTAAGGCCAAACATGCCCAAGAGACAGACTGGGATCAGCCAGAATCTAGGGCCTCACATCTAAGCATTGCCTCTCCTGGTAAAGCAGGATTGTGGGTAATGAAGGAAGGAATATCCAGGACTTTGAAGGTCATAATGAACTTGAATGTTTTTAGAACATTCAGAAGGAAGGTCGTTTGCCTAATAAAGACATGTTTATGAGCATTTTAAAAGCATGTGGAATATAGACTCCTTAGAGCAAGCTAGGTGCATCCAGGAGAAGGTTAAAGAGATTCAATTTGAACTAGAGATTGGAAATACACTTGTTGACGTGTACTCCAAATGTGGTGCTTGGATGAAGGACATAGAATATTTCCTAGATTGCAAATTTATGATGTGGTATTGTGGCTGCAATAATTGGGCATGTCTTGCTCTAGAATACCTTGATAGCACAGAATATGAAGGCATAATCCTAACATAGTTCCACAACTTCTCAGAGCACCATCTGTGCATGACTTGGCATTATACATACTTGAGGTTCTAGATGCACGTCTTCAATTACTGAGCCCTAAGTAGTCATTATCTCCGATTGTCTAGTATCATCATTACTGCAAAGGTTTTTCCCTTGAAAACCTTTCGGGGCAGGGGTTTTTTAATCCTAGTAGTAATGATTGTACTAGCCCATTGTATGGGTCCCATGACCTATTGGTCTCCGTGGACGTTAAAAAATCTATTCTATTCTATTTTATTCTATTCTATTATATTCTTAAGCATATTTTGTGGCAGTGCTTCTGCAAAGCAACAAGGTAGAAGCATCCATGAAAATATTATTCATAATGAATTTCAATTTGATGTCGTTGTAGATAATGCACTTGATACGATTCTTAGGATGTATATATGATCTTGAATCAATATTGACATAGGAACAACCAAAGAACAAGATCAATTTGGATTTCTATTCTAGCAAGTTTGGAGCACACAATTTACCACCCAACTGGATCGGCTGGATTATGGGCAAATACTTCACATTGGCACCAGATTTTGGCTTTCAGATTATCTACTCCAAGTAGACTTCGATTAAAACCCACAACAAATTGGTTCTGAAAAGGAAGAGACAGAGTGTGATAACACAAAATAGATCTCAGATCTGTCATACAATTGCTATCTCTCAATAATTGCTATCTTTTAATAACTAGAGATCTGCTCAACTTTTGGGGCCGCTATTTGATCTAGGATGCAAAACAAATGGCCGAAGTTTGTACATGGTCGTCGTCTCTGATTTTGTCGATGTAGCATAGTTAATCTCTGCTACAATGAAATTGGGTCAAACATTTGGCCCATTCGCTCCTAACTGTTCCTTGTCGATCTCATCTGCAAATGCTACATAACAGGGTTCTCTCCTTTCTTAAAGTTTCGATGTTGAAAATATTCCCCGCCTTTACCTTTTATAAAGATAAAAGGTTCTCTTCGCTTATTTAAACAAAGGTCACGACTCCTTTAACGTCAAGGAAAGTGGCTGTTCATTCTTGTTTATCATCCAATGTGGCAACCATTTTATCTGAGAATGGGAACTCGCTCTGCATTCTTGGCATGACCTGCTGCTGCCTGTAGATCCATATCCATCCGACTTCATATGTCGTCGGATTTAGCTTAGTATATCTACTGTAACTTCATATGTCGCCATAACAGTGCATCACCAGATTAAGATGCAACAACGCAAATAACTGCCATGTCCTTGGCCAAAAAATCTTGTTGCCCCTGCCCAAAAATCTCTGATCTTAGCAAAGGGGAAAAAAAAAAAAAAAGAAAACTAAAATTTCTGATAATCCGAAAAAGCTTTAGCCCAACAAACCCGAAAAATCTGTGTTCTATGCTTTCCTTGACGTCGTGAAATGCAAGTGGTCGTGCATTCCGGCCTTGGCAGGGGCAGCTGGCTACCGGCAGCAGCCGGTCACGCCTACCCAACTAAGGCTGGAATGCACTCCCTCTTTGCATTTCAGATAACATAGAGATCTTTTTCTTTTTTTTTTTATATAAAAAGGTATTCTATTCATATTTGCTGTAATAGGGTTTCCCTTTTTAGTGGCCGGCCTCCAATAATAGTCGTTGTCTTGATGATAAAAGGCATTCCCTTTTTGAAGATAATTCATATGTTCTCCTAATAGCTTAAAGGTCCCATTTACTTGCCACTTGCTTCCCTTATAATAAAGGTCTTCCATTTTTCATACATAACCACGACCCCATCTGAGATATCAATGGTTCTTTATACCCAACATTCACATAATATTTGCCATACTTGTGCCATATTTCTATAACCCATTCGACGTGGAACACTTCCCCGTGCTTGCTCCATATCAGCACTCATTGACATGTATTCCAATTGTGGGGCTTTGGAAGAGGCTTGGATGATCTTTAATAATTTGCCACACCAAGATGTGATATCATTTAATGCATTGATTGCAGAATATACTCAGCATGGTAAAGCCCATTTAGCATTAGAAGTTTTCCAAAAAGTATAACATGATGTCATAAACCTAGCACGACCACATTGGTGCATGTGCTCATGTAGGCACAATAGAAGAAGGTTGGCATATCCGAGGACTTATTTTCGAACTTGGTTTACATTTGGACACAATTGTTGGAAGTACCATTGTGGATACGTATGCCAACTTAGGGAACTTGGAAGAGGCACGCCAAGTCTTTGGGATGTTACAACAAGATATTGTGTCATTTTGCTACATATTTGTAGGACATGTCGAGCATGATGAAGTGTGTGTTGCAATAATGATTTGAGGCAATGGAGCAGGAGGGCATTACAGGTTGTATGCTAGCTGTCATTACTAGAACAAACCAAATGCGATTTCATTCCAACAATGGATCTGCTACATGTACTTCATATTATTACTTACACCTTCGTTCCATAAATTAACGAGAATTTTATTGCTTATAAATATTGCTAAAATATGTAAAATCAAATGTCATTTCCACTTTAACCCCTTCTCTTACAAAAAATCTCCATTCTTAAAATATTCTCAAATCAGGATTACGATAGTGCAAACTAATTTCCTTCAATTTTTCACAAAACACACAGCTACATATTCTTCGTATGTACACTTTCGTGTCTACTCACACTCATTCCCAACACGTTGTCTTTTCTACACTTAGTTTAGCCCCTTCACGAGGGGCAACCCTTTGTGCGACATCACCATTAATAAAGAATTAAATTTCAAGCATTAAATTTCGCTACCATTTAGGTCTTCGCGGTTCTGCTCGAATATGTCGGATGAACGAGCAATAGTGACTGTTTCAGCACTACAGTTTGCCTGTACAGACGATGCTTCCACTAATCTGACCACAGCCGAAAGGTAAATTTTCTTAAACTCATTCGTTCCAATTTAGTTCTTGAATCTCCCGATATTTGCATTCCTTGTCCTAGCAGGTCAAACGTATGTCGATCTTAGGTATAGTGTTACGATTGCTGCATTTTAAAACCCACAGAATTTTTGTCAAACAGGCTAATAAGGAGGGCACATGCAGAGGGTGCGAATATCATTCTGATCCAGGCATGAACATCCTATGTTCTTTCCTTACTTGTTCGTTGTTTTGGCTATTACGTCTACTTTTTTCCAAGATTATGGCATTCCATAAGCTGCTACATATGTCATTTTCTTGGCACGAAGCCTCCTATAGATAATAGAAAATTAGACAAGACTGTCTGAAATAATTTTCTTGTAATGCCCAGTCTACAAATAAATATAAAAGTGTGTTGAAAATATTGCAGAGCCTTCTGCAACTATATAGAATCCATGGAAAACTTGTAGTCTTTCTCAAATCAGTAAACCCCCCCAGGCATTAAAAAATTGCCCCCCATTGCCACTTGCATTTCTCTCTAGGCATACATATTGATCAACACTGAATGTGGGGTTTGTTTTATAAAATTTTATGCAATTAACGAAAACGTATCCTGCAACTCTGATGGAGATATTCTTTTCTTGTTTCCTATATCGAATAAAAAAGCCGAGAAGAAAGGCAACACGTTTTGGTTTTAATAAGTGTTTTTGGCTCATAAAATACCAACTTGACATATAACCAATGCATTAGCCATTTATTTCCTGAATATAAATATGAGCAGGAGCTTTTTGAAGGATTTTACTTCTGCCAAGCACAACGTGAAGACTTCTTCAAGCGTGCAAGGCCTCGGGAGAATAATCCTACCATAATAAGGTGTTGCTTTCATAGTATGGTGTTCATCTAATACAAATGGTAACAAGTGTATCACATTGTTAAAGATTGTGGAATAAGTATGTAGTGTTTTCCTTTCAGCTCTTACGTAGAAGGGCATATCATTCTGCCTGAAGTCTAAGTCGGGTTTGCCTTCTCTTATACAGGATGCAACAGCTGGCAAAAGAGCTTGGGGTGGTACTTCCTGTAAGCTTTTTTGAGGAAGCAAACAACGCACATTATAACTCCATTGTTGTCATTGACGCTGATGGGTCTGATCTTGGAATATATCGTAAATCACATATTCCTGATGGACCAGGTTTTTACTTACATTTAAGTTAAATGTGTTTGTTTTATTAACAGGGCCATGCATGTCTTATTATATATTTGCTGTGTGTAGGCTATCAAGAAAAGTTTTATTTCAACCCTGGCGACACAGGATTTAAGGTAACAAATTGTATTTTATATAAATTCCACTTTATGTAGCATAACAAGAATGTTTGGTCGTTTCTCCAAATCGATAGATATAGGATGCCTAAAACTTCCTAAAAGCTATAAGATCATTAGTTCAAGCAGATTTTTTTCTAAGGCGAATGGTTCAGCAGTCTATAACTTCTTTTAAACTCTGTATTTGCAGGTATTCAATACAAGATATGCGAAGATTGGTGTAGGTAATCTCTGCATGTATTTTTTCCACTCATTGGACGTTGCTAAACAGGATGCTGCATGTTTCAGCCATATGTTGGGACCAATGGTTCCCTGAAGCTGCAAGAG
The DNA here is from genome assembly GCA_021234155.1 of Isoetes taiwanensis. Lineage (NCBI taxonomy): Eukaryota > Viridiplantae > Streptophyta > Lycopodiopsida > Isoetales > Isoetaceae > Isoetes > Isoetes taiwanensis. The sequence continues at coordinate 10,324,601 of JAJEKV010000042.1, read as the reverse complement.
CCATGGCTCTGATGGGTGCGGAGTTGCTCTTTTACCCTACAGCTATTGGGTCTGAGCCACAGGATGCAGGCCTAGATTCTCGTGAGCATTGGCAAAGAGTTATGCAAGGACATGCTGGGGCCAATGTGGTAAGTATAGCATTTTATAAACACATAAAACGTCTCTCATGCATAAATTCACATAGGTGCCAGTCATTTGTTCAAATCGCATAGGAGTTGAAATGATAGAGACTGAACATGGTCCTAGTAAGATCACCTTCTATGGCAGTTCATTCATTACAGGTAGTGGTGGTTTTCTGAATTAATTGCAATATCCGTTATTATTTTGCTGTATTTCTAAACAATATGGCAGGTCCTACTGGAGAGATCCTTTCTGCTGCTGATGATAAGACTGAATCCATAGTTTCTGCAAGTTTTGATTTAGAAAAAATTAAGCTCAAACGGAATAGCTGGGGGGTTTTCCGGGATAGGAGACCCGAGTTGTACAAGGTCCTTCTCACATCAGATGGGAAGTTATGAAATGTTCTGCTAACTTGTCAAACTTGTGTCTGGAAGCACAAAAGTTCCACATCAGCAAAGACAGCAGATATAAAAGCAAGCTGGTCAAAATCTTTCTAGCACAGGAAGCGGGCCTTTTTTTAGTCCATAATTCAATAAGTGTCTTTACAAGTGTACTGATGGCAATCTGAGGCTTTAATTATCCCAGCGCATGCTATTCTTTGCTAAATTAGTACAAGTTTTTCTTACCTGTAAATACATAAGTTTAACAGGAAATTGATACTTCAAATAGTATCAGCTGTCCCAAAGCGTTGTTAGTCACAACCTAGCTTTTCGGCAACGCCAGTGGCAGCACCAGAATTGCCACGTCATTGCTATTCCGCGCCATGTTTCTTTTCCATGTCTCCGTGTTCGCGCCATAGCTTATTGCCATAGATAATCTTTCAGGTTATATTCTTCAGCAAAAAGTCAATGCTTCTCATCGAGGATTTGGAAATTTCTTCTTCAATTTCTTGGATCTGGAAATTGCTTCTCGATTCACGATCTTTGGATGTTTGGATGTTTGGATCTTTGGATGTTTGGATGTTTGTAGAATGCAAGCTGGTCTTCTACTAGAGGTTCATTTAACTTTGCTCAAATTCTATTAAATCCTTGCTTGCTTTTATTTTTGCAATACAGAGGTAAATATTTCATTCTACAATGTGCTTTTATTGTTGCAATACAAAGGTAAACATGGGTACATGCCAAACTTGGAGAAGGCCAAAGAGCCCCTAGTTATATCAAAGAAATGCAATTACAAGTTTCCAACATTTGCAAGTTATATCAATGCAATTAAAAGTTCCCAACATTTGCAAGTTACCAAATTATGCCCAGCATCACTGAGCTTATTGATTAAGGAATAATGAGCTAAAACCAATCCGTTAGAGCATCTCATTCATTCTCTTAAACATCATTTACATGTTCTTTTAACTTATGCCCAGCAACGCTGGGCATTACTAGTTCTCCATAAGATGCTAGTAAATCAACGGTCTCAAAAAATTTGAAACACCCCAACCGATAAGGCCGACAAATAATATAATCTACTCAAATATATAAAAATAACTCTTGGATTGACAATTGAATCTGTATCGGATATTAGCATCTATCCATCCTACTCGCTTTTTAAGAAATAAAAAAAAAACCTCAGCCACACATCTGATAACCATTGACAATTTAAGAAATCGTTGGCCGTACAAGTGTCAACCATAAAAGGCCAAACAACATGACTTCTGTACGAAGGCATTTGATTATCAATATAAGGCATTTGATTATCAACATAAGAATACATCATGCAGCAATGCTGCCTTACATATAAGAAAGCTCATGAACTACAAGTTTTAATAAACTCTAACTTAGCTTCTCATGGAAGCCACATAGAATTCACTGATGTACACATACAAAAGCATCAAACTAGACTGTTGTACATAAATAGGAGCATCAAAACAAGGCTTTGAATCTTTTGAAAACATCGAATAGCGAAGAGAACCCAGGGCACAACACCGTGATCCAATCCAGCGGAGAATTTGAATGTAGAAGAAAAAAACGAATCCAAACCCCCTGATTTAGACCTGCAGAGCACTCTGATGCAACCCCTAATTCAAACTCCAGATTCAAACCAGTAGAAGCATTTCTGTTCTGGAAGATCCGCCAGCTCCAGAACGCCAGCTCCAAAACTGTAGAACCTCCACGCATGCTAGCTTCCCGAGAAAGGAAAAACTTGGCAAAATCAAATCTCGGTTGTAGGGCTGAGAGAAATAGCAAAAAGGCAAGCCAGGATTGGAATCTAGAAACCCTGAACACTAAAGCAGAGCATAAACTTGCACCAACACAATCGGTTGAAAGCTCTGTTCCTTCTTGTAGGAACAACCCCTCTCTCTCATATTGGTTACTAAATTACTTCTAACTTCCAATTAGTAAAGAGAATATGAAATGTTGCAAAAGCTCCTGCCCTTGAGGATTCTTGCTTGGAAGAAACCGTGCACGCAAACGAAATCAGCTTGCACAAGCTCTTCTGAAGAAGATAGACTTGCAGTAACTAAAAGGCTTGGAAGAAATGGCTATCCCTGAAGAAATCGACTTGTTCCTTACTTTCCGGGTGGAATACGAGGCGCTCTTCCTTCTTCGTTCAAGCGCACAAGGATTGCTATTTTGCAAAAAGGCCATCTAACCATCACATAAAAACTATTGCCCAAAACTACCCCGATCTGACGGCTACCAATACCAACATTTCCATAAGATTGGTCTCCGTGGACGATAAAAATACCTTCCTTCCTTCCTTCCTAAAGAAAAAACACCAAAAATCATTGGGAAACCTACTAGCATTGGTTCGTTATGATACGTCCAATGTCTTAAAAAGGGAATATTTGTCACACAAAGGGAATATTTCGCCCACAATCACTTCCGCTATGCATTGAATTCCTCTTTCAAATTTCAAAGCGCGAAAAGTAGAGCACTCCACAATATCCTAACATATATAATGCAGTCTTATTTTTTGTTTGAGATAATAATATTTCTTTGAGCAGCTCTCTTAGTGACACCTGGAGATGGAGATGGAAAACCATGACGTCAATTTTTGGCCTTCCCCTTTTTTCTTTCTTGCTCTTCAAGCACGGCTCAACCAGCCGCCGGATCCCTGTGCCACTTCTCTGTGCCTTGCCAGAAAAGGAACAGAGACATCGGATGCAGTTCGGCGTGTTTGGATGTATTTTTGGAAGTGACTGAACCCAAGTTAATCTTGCCGCCATGCCTTTCTGTATCGCTATGGCTATGGTTTATGCTTTGCTGGAGCTAGGCTTTCATGCTTTTTGCACATCGGCAAATAAGGGTTTTGGCATGATCTCTGTTTCTTTGCTATGTTTTTCTTCTACAATTTTTCTAAATCGTGAAGTGCAGCAGATCTTTGCCATAGCCAGATTTGTTGAAGGCTCTTTAGATTTGACAAACGAATTAGATATTTTGTGCAAATCCGCTGCCATAGCCATACAATGTGGTGATTGCGAAACATCCATTGTGAAGGGGACTTGCTGTGAAAGGGGGTTGCTGTGTGTGGACAGCTTGCGATGAGATGCAATGAGGTTTTCTTAGGGCATCGAAAATTCAAGAAGAGCAAGCAATCAAGGATGCTACAGCTGTGAGCTTTATTTTGGCAAAAGCTTCTTCAATCGGTCTGGAGTATCAAACCCTTGAACGAGGCTGCATAATGGTCCTACCGAGGCTACATAATGAGTTCCTGCCGAGGCTGCAGAATGTGAGCACGACACATTTCGGGCCTTGATGGATTTAGAACACCATTTCTGCTCTGCAACCAGTTGAACATCAAACTCCAGAAAATTTTTGAGAGTGCAGAGTAACGAGTGGCCATACGCAAGGTGCAGGTATTGCTTTTGTTGTTTTCAAGGATGTATTTACTGCAAACAGAGCCTTGCAAGATGCAAAAGTGCAATCAAAATGTCAAAGGACAGGTCTTTCAATGGTTGAAATGCAGCTCGCTATGGGTTGCTGGCAAGTTGAAAGGGCACCCACCAGCTGCCCAAGATATTTATTGGCATCACTTAGGCAGGAGCACCTTGGGAAGGCAGCTTAGGACGGTAGCAGTTAATGTGTTGCTTCTGCTTTTATATACAGTTTGTAGCTCTCCTCTAGCAGCCATAACTGCAGTGCATAATGCAAGTCGCGATATCAATGAGGAAGCAGTGGATCACATCCAGCTTTGGCTAGCATGGATACGGGCCTCTAATTGGGTTTCGACTTTCATGTTTCAATTTCTACCCAACTTCTGATATTTTTTAGCATGTATGTGATTATCCCAGCAGCACTCATCTCTATCAAGATTTGGTCACACATAACTGTATCTGGTGAACAACAAGCAGTTCTTGTGAAAACTGTTTGCTTTTTTTCTTATAATGCTCAAGGCATTGGTAGAAACCACATTGGAAGCAGCACTCTTGCACTTTGGAAGCTGCTATATAGAAAGCATGCACTGTAAAAGTATAAAGCATGTTATGAGCATAAATTTCCTCACTAACTCTTGCTTATCAGCTCTTGCTTTTCTAATTACAAGTTCACTGCTAGGCATTCATTTGATCTCCTTGCACCAATTCTTTGGACCAAGCGCAAATTTTGGCTGTTCTGTTACTTGGTTATGGTTCTAGCGAGGAAGACATTTTGCCATCCCACATAAGCGTATCCACCAACATATCATCGAATCTGGTCTGCAGAGAAATAGGTATTTAAGTAACCTTCTAGTGCAGATGTATGGAAAATGTGGTGCTTTGGAAGCTGCTAGGCATATGTTCAATGATATGAGAATTCGAAATTCTTTCTCCTATGATTGGAGCTTATATCCAACATGGGAAACTGAAAGACGCTCTCCTGGGTTTTCAGAAAACTCCTTATAGAGATGTCATTACATGGACTGCTATGGTTGTAGCTCATGCCAAAAGTGGGCAAATTGAAATGCCCTTTTGCTATTTTTGCAGATGCCTAAGAAAGACGACGTGGCATGGAATGCTATGATTTCATGTTATATCCAGCAAGGGCTGTTTGAAGAGGCCTTTGAAATTTTCAATCAAATGCAGCTAGAAGATAATATTAAACTACTAGATAAAGTTACTTTTATCAACGTTTTAGATGGGTTGTGCCAAAAGAGGCATCCTAGCCCAAGGTCAGGCGGTGCGTCGCCGACTTCTAGATTTTGAATTCCAGTCTCATGTTATTGTAGGAACTGCCCTTATAGACATGTATGCAAAATGTGGAAATGTAGAGGATGCTCGTAGAGTGTTTGATAAGATGCCATAATATGATGTTATTCTATTTACTGCCATGATTGCAACGTATGCACAACAAGGAAAAAATGAAGGTGTGCTCCTAATATTTCAGAAAATGCACATTCAAGGCTCAGTACCTGATGAAGTCACATTTGCAAGCATTATTTGCAAGGCTTTTTGCATATTTGACATGCTGGCTTCATAAATGAGGGTGCTTATTGTTTTGTAACAATAAGTGGAAATTGTTACAGTGCGTGGCTGATTTTCTCAGTCAAGCAGGCTGGCTGGATGAAGCAGAAGCTTTGATTAACAGTATGCCATTCCATCCTGTGGGTATATCATGGACGGGTTTGTTAGAATCATGCAGAGTTCATGTCGATGTCAATCGTGGAAAATCGTGGAATGTTTTTGAACTAGACCCAAAAAAAATCGTGGAAAAGGGGTGGCTCAATATGTTTTTGAACTAGACCCAAAAAATTCGGCACCATATGTACTTCTGTCCAACATTTTGCTTTAAACATCTAATACCTCTTAGCAGGGTTCATAACGACAAAGTTGTAATATTATTCTTTGCTGATCAATTCTTTATTGATTTTGTTTCTATTCATGATACTTCCCTTGAGAAAAGGTGGAGCAGCCAACCCGAATTATTTGCTTATCCAACTTATCATACGAGGAAGTCCAACTTGATATATAGGATATCAATTATTGTACATCTTGACCGAGGTTGCAAGTACCACATTGCTACGATCTAAAGTGAGTTTCAAGCTCCTTATTGTTATTAAATAAATGAAAAAACTCTGAATTGAAATAAATGAACTTGATTTGCATCGCACACAAGAAAAACCTTGGGGCTTGAATTCCCAAGTCAAAGCAGTGTTGACACTGATATATAGAGGCATTGTTGACACTCCACAGAATGCAAGACCTTGGGGCTTGAATTCTTGGGTGGAAGAAGTGCTGACACCGTTAGGCAGAGGCATTGCTGACACCCCACAAGTGTTGACACCGCTAGGTAGAGGCATTGCTGACATTCCACAGAATGCAACACCCTGTGGGCTTGAATTCCTGAATGGAACAGTGTTGATGTCGTGAGGCAGAGGCATTGCTGACACCCCACAAAATGCACCACGTTGGGCTTGAATTTCAGGGTGCATTAGAAAGCTCTTAGAAAGATAAGAGTTTTAGCAAATGCATTTATCATAGTAGGCCAAGATACAACAGTTATCTAAATCACAGTGTTCAATGAATTACAATACAATGATCACACACGAAAAGGTCATGCCTAATAAATAAGAATGTCTTTAGATTCACCTCCAAAGCTGAGGGAAATGGAAGGCCGCCGCGATAAATTTCTTGTATGAATAACTTTAGAATAGACATTTTTATGTACAAAAGATTACATCCATCACCCATTTCCCGCTGGCACATCCGATCGTAAATTGGCAAGTTCCCTGAGGTTAACAGGGAAACTATCCCGAATAGATCCCGACCATAATCTGTCAGCAAGGATCCTGTAAGCTGCAGAAGTAGGATGCAATCCATCCCAATAAACGTATTCTGAAGCATTGGAGCAAACTGGATAACTGGGCAGACATGGAAAAAGCTCCCTATTACCCATTCCACAGCATCCTTTCTCTATGTACTTGAACCCTGTAATCCAACAAGAAAAATTTCACTGTCATGCTACCTCAGACAACCTAAAACCCCCCCCCAAAAAAGTTCCTTATTTAACATTAAAGAGTACATCAGTAAAAGAATATGATAGTTGAGTTTTATTATCTAATGAATCCATATGAGGTTTTAGAGAGTACCATATCTTGTGTGCTGCCTCAGAATGCCATCAAACACTTCATACACATTGTTGTACACCAATATAGCTTCAGGTAGTGTATATGACAATGTTTCCATTGCAATAAACAGCTTCTCATTAAAACTCCTTACTGCATTAGTCAATTCAGGTACTCCTCTTTCATAATCCACATTCTTGTATTTTCTCATTTGATTTGGAATTCTGCCAATTGGACTCAAAGATGCTACTGCAATTTTGCGCGCGCCTAATTTGTAGAGCTGCCTTAATTTCCTTGCAAGAGATGTTACCAACGTTGTTAGAAATTCTTCGCTGGAATGCGACTTGGTGTGTATGATGTCATTGGTCCCTGTTGATATATAGAACATAGATTGTGCTAAAATTCTAGAAGTCTTGGATCTTCCGTGCTTGGCAACCAGGCGAGCCCGGATATCCCTCATGTTTGCAATCTGTTTATCTAGTGAAACATATTGGCCCTGCATCGAACATCATGCAGTTTAAAAGTTCATCATAGATAGCAAAAGTTCATCATTCTAGAGATGGAAATTGTTGCACACATCATACATATATTTTTCCAGTCGTATTGAGGATACCAGATCCAGCAGATGCAAAATTTACACCATGCTCCACGTCCTTGCAGTCGAGATATGCCGGAATGAGAGGAAGGCGCAACAATCTAGCTGTTTGTAGAAATTCAAACAAAAAACATGTAAAATTTAGCAGAAGTAGAACGTTTATTTAAGAATCACACATGAAATAAAATTAAATCTATGAACTAAAATTCAGATTGTTAGCACCGCTTCTTAAGCAACTATTAGATCGAAACCAAATTCGCAGCATTAAAATTGAATGTTTATTAATGTAGGAGGCGCAACAGTCTACCTGTTTTCTAGAATTTCAAACAAAAATATGTAAACTCTTAGATAAAATTTGCAGAAGTAGAACACATGAAAAATGAATAAGTCTATCACCTATATGAGCTAGAACTCAGATTGTTAGCACCAATTCTTAAGCAGCTATTAGACCAAATTTGCAGCACTGAAGTTTTAAGGTTTATTAACAATGTCCATATTGGGTAGGAATGGATGTATCAAGTGACAGCTTTTCAAATTTGCAAATGCTATGCAGTTGATTAACATAACGAAAGAATCAAAATTAAGAAGAGCTTACCCAGATAATCTACTCCTAAACGGCCATTAGTAAAACGGCCAGTAGGTTTGTGGTTATCAAAATCTCTACCATAAGGAGGAAATGTAGCCCTGGCTATGGTGACAAGGTTATTGTTGTTACCACAGTCTACCGAGGAATCTCCAAATATGAACAAGGCAGGAACTAAGCTTTTTCTGGATTCGGACTGTGTTCTGGAGAGCGTCTGCGGTTCAAAGACTATTGGGCTAAATTGTGATTCTGTGATTGTTGCCTGCGCCCAAGCCAGTGCAAAAATCAGGAGCAGGAAGCGCCTCTTCATCTCTTTTTTTTTTTACCTTAAACCAACCGTGCTGCAGCGGCGGATAGAGTGGTCGGTAATCCGACATTAACGCCTTGGGTGGTCGCCACGTTGCATGCATGCCTAGCAAATTAATATTTCAGCATATACCCTGAGTATATTCCCCTAGAACTATATCCTATTTTTAGTACCACATACCAACTTTGTAGAAACATGTCTTGCCCTCACCGGACTTTTCACTTCAACTCAATTCACTTCTTTCTATAACTTTGACCAAATAAATGGCAAAAGGGGAGTAAGGATTCGAGGCCAAAAAAGGGGGATGGGGTTTTAAAAAAAGGAACTACCAACAATGGCAGAATTTTCTTGCCGTTTGTTGCCAGAGCATGGCGGCCGGCCAAATCGCGTTCCTCCTCTGCTAGGAAAGGCTGAGCAGCATTGGTGGCCAGATCCATTGTTTGGCAATGAATTGCGCCGCAATAGATCTAACGAGGTAGAGTGGCTATCGTGGTATGGTACAAGCTTAGGCTTAATATATTATTCCTTGGGTCTATGAGCAAGGGTCTTCCAAGATCCTTTATAGGAATACTTTCTGTTAACTCTTGAAGGAATGGGACATAGTTAAAGCGGTAAGTCCCTTCATCCAATGACCATAATTGGCATGCATAAATAGATTTGTATTATCATGTTTTGTTTAATTTAATAATACTACAAATGAGGTGGAGGGATTGTTATGTCCGATACACTCACTTCTTGAGAGACTTTCCTTCTGAACTAGAAAGACTACTATGATGAATGGGAAAATCGCATTCTCAACCACTCAAGGTATATTGTCGTTTAGACTTTCTTGACAATGTGAACCTAGATGTATAGCAAAGTGACAACATTGTCACCACAGATGTAGGGTAGCTGCAGCAAAAGTGACAATAATTGGCCACACATAAACCGTCACGTGTCGAATGGTCATTTGATGTACCAATTTATATGCATCATTATACCCAAATGACGATGTTTGATAATGAAAAACCAGTGCACAACCAAAAACCTACCATATGCATTTTATACTTGGAAATAAGCACGTGCACAATTAAATTGGAATAAAAGCGAAAAAAATAAAGTGGCAAAGGAAGCCAATCCGAGTATAGAAGGCGCTAATTTTACATATGGTATGGAGCTTGATAGACTCCTTTGTTTATCCAACATATAGGAATTCATGGTAGAGGCCGAGTGCTCAACATCCAGCGACACCTCCGATGACAACTCCATAGATCAGATCACTTCGGGTAAGAAGAATAGGAATGTTTGAAGTGTTTTGCAGCGTTTTGTGGGCATTTTGAAGTGTATTTATATGTTTGCATATTTTAATATTACAGGCCCAGAATGTGGTTAGTGGTCATACAAGGGCATTAGGCAGAGACCATGGGAAAAATGGACAGCAGAGATGAGAGATCCAAAAGAGAGGCATATGATTTGGCTTGGCACTCTAGTCCAATTGGTTAACCCCATGTGTAATGTGTATGGGTACATGTGTGCTTCAGTAATGAATAGAAGGGATTAAGCATAAATATGGAAGTCAACATAGCTAGTATTATCATCCTTGTGGACTAAACAAGGATGTAGGAGCAAATTAAAACCCACTTTGAATGAGGCAGTTATTGCAGCACAAAGCTTATTATGGTCCAAGCCAAGTACCTTAACATAGCATTGATAGAACAACTTTACCAATACTTGGTCCATCACGCATACAATATATGGCAATAAATTGTACCGCAATACATCTAATGAGGCGAAGTTGCTATCCTGCCATGCACTTAGGTATATTACTTCTTGGGTCTATGAGCAAGGGACCCCCAAGATAATTTATTAGTATGTTTTTATGTGAACTTTTATAGGACATATAGTTAAAGAAGTAGGTCCCTTCGTCCAATGACAATCATGTTCTATTGAATTCGACAAAACTACAAACGAAATGGAGGGATTGTTATGTCGGTGCACTTCATTTTATAGAGAATTTCCTTCTAAACTAGAAAGACTACCCCGCCAGGTGGAAAAATCGAGTTTCCAACCACTCAAGGTACATTGTCATTTAGACTTTTCCAAACATTGTGAGCCTACATGTAGGATAGTTGTGGAAAAAGTGACAACATGGTCAGCCCAGATGCAGGGTATATGTAGCAAAAGTAACATCAATTGGCCAAGCAAAAACCATGATGTGTGGAAGTTTCTCAATGGTCATTTGATGTACCAATTTATATATCATTTAAAAAATGTCTCTGTAGCAAAAGTAACATCAATTGGCCAAGCAAAAACCATGACGTGCTGAAGGTGTAGTTCTCAATGGTCATTTGATGTACCAATTTATACATCATTCTAAAAAATGATAATGTTTGATAATGAAAGACCACTGCACAACCAAAAACACACCATATGCAATTTTAAGCTTGGAAATAAGCACGTGAACATTTACATTGGAATAAAAAGTGGGCAAGAAAATATACAGTGGCAAAGGAATCCAATCTGAGTATGGAAGGCGCTAATTTTACATATGATATGGAGCTTGATAGGCTCCTTAGTTATTTATACAACGCGAAGGAATCCATGGCAGAGCCCGAGGCCTCAGCATCCAGCGGCAGTTCCGAAGACAGCTCCATAGATCAGGTCTCTTCAGGTGAGAAGAATAAGAATGCTTGAAGTGTTTTGTAGTGTTCTGTGAGCATTTTGAAGTGTATATTTATTTGAGCGTTTGTTTGCAGGCAAAAATCGTGGTAAGCGGCCATACAAAGGCATTCGGCAGAGGCCCTGGGGAAAATGGGCAGCAGAGATCCGAGACCCAAAAAAGAGGCAGCGGATTTGGCTTGGCACTTTCGATACACCAGAAAAAGCCGCCCGGGCTTACGACAGAGCTGCTGTCCATTTTAAAGGTATCAGGGCACGCCTCAACTTTCCACAAGAGTTTTCTCAGCTCGTGGGTACCTCCCCCAGAGTTCCAATCTCTCCTTCTTCTTCTGCTTCTGACGAGGAGGTCGCTGCCATTGCTCGCCTCCAACAATTCGGCTTTTCTTAATTATCAATTACCTCATCCCAAGTAGTACCATTCAAGTCGTACTTAGGAATAGACTTTTTCCCATCTTTTTCCTGCTTAGTTTTTATTACAAGCTTTTTATCATTATCAACCCACCACTAGATGAATGATTGCTGAAAGTCATTCGCTACAGCCTCATCTCATGCCATATTCTAAGTCCAATCCTTTTAACAAAGGCATTGTTCTCCGTCCACAATTCATTTCAATCCTCAATCAAACTCAAACTCTGAATTTCAATTCTCAATTAAACTCAAGCTTTGAATTGTGTATATGCGATCAACATAACGAAGAGGAAAATTGAGCACTTTATTGAAGACATAAATGAGAATCCCCAAATAAAAACATAAAGTGTGCTAGCGCTAACTCCTCGAATCTAATCCTATTAGCAAATTGCTTACAAAGTTAGATTAACCTATTGATGTACACCATCAAGGTTTTCTTGGCCATTATTTTAAGCATATGCGTTTCAATCTCTAAATTCTTATTATCAAATTATTCTAGCATCTCGTGATGGACATGCTTTTCATAGTTGTTGACAAATTGATGTTTTCTTACTACTTTTAAATCATTCTTCTTGAAGCATCTCCGACAATAGAACACATCTTCTCTTCAACTCCCAAACAGACTTCATTAACCATCATTAGTGTAAGTATGCTAGTCAATCTATCTTTTTTTTACTCCCCAAACAAACTTCATTAACCATCATTAGTATAACTATGTTGGTCAAGTGAAATCAATGTATGACAATTCCTTCGTTGAAGCTTTATAGCATGAATAAAACAACTTTATTGCGGTATTATAACATCAAACTTTTCCGAGTTCTTATTCATTCTTATGCATAGACAGGTGGCTGTGCTCAGTTGGATCAGTTCGTCCACTGGGGTTATAATCATGTCTTTGCATTTTATCTTGTTATAGTGTTGATTGATAAATAAAGCTTGTCGTCCTTCAAAAAAAAAAGGAAAAAAAGAAAAATCAAACTTAACCAAGTTATGCCACTTTGCTCAGCCTTAACCTTGTGCAAATTATGTATAATATATAGTCTCTTGTGCCACGTTGCCAAGGCTTAACCTTGTGCAATGAATGTTTAATATAAGACGCCTAAGATGTGAAAAATAATTTCACTCCATGCTCAAGGTGGATATGATTTGTACCACCTAATTGGTACAAGAAACAAAAGGTTGTTTTAATTTAATTTTATCTAATAAGAAATTTCAATTCTCAATGCATAGTAGTGAAAACATCACAATAAAATGTAACTTGATGGTAATTGATATATAAGTCACTTCACATAATGAGAATAAAGTAGTAGTAAGTATGCCTGTTTTAAATAAATACCTTATCTTTTGAATTAGGACTACATGCAACGCATTTGAATCTCATGACCATATCATATCCTTTTGGTTAGTTCCTTGTCCTAATATACAAAAGGTCTTTGTCATATTCATCAATCACTGAATTATTGATCAACATTGGGAAACCCTTTTTCCACCTACAAAAACCTTTTTTGTAGTTTCCTCTCTCAATTAAATTTATAAGAATCAGATCATTTATGTAAATAAAATACACAACTGGATCCAATTTCACAAAGACTTCAAAGTGCATTACAACCGATTCATTGCCACTTTTAACCAAGCATTCAATAGCTATAATATCAACATTAAAACCAAATTGAAATGCTGTATTGTAATTACGCGATATCGAATATGTAGCATAATAATAGAGGGTTCCAGGGTATTTCATATGGATGCATAAAAACCATTCCTAAGGCCATAGACTATAACCCTAAAACAATTGAATGAGTTATTATTAAGAAGAGGAAGAGGAAGAGGAAGAGGAAGAGGAAGAGGAAGAGGAAGAGGAAGAAGAGATCAAGTCGTGTGAGCAAAAGGAAAATAAGGTATGTTTTGAATTTGTGCAAATGTTGGTGTATGATACGTGAGCTAAGATATAAAGAAATTGTTAAGATGGTGTAAGATATTGGAAATGTGATTTAGGGCAATTTGTAGAAGTAGAAAGTGAATTTTAAGTGTGAAGGACATTATAGACATGGTGATGTAAGTGCATTTATTACTTGATGATATTTGTTTTCAAGGACAATGACCTAGGGGTGAGTGGACGACAATATTTACAGGTGAATATCTACATTAGATATGACACAAAAAATATAATACTTGTGGGTCTTGTACCTTCTGACCCAAAGCATTAAATGGAGACGAAATGCATATACTTTTGAGAATGCAATTACGTATATAAGAATCACCTCTTTACCTGTGATTCTGGTGTGGAAACGCTGCCGACGCCGTTAGGCACACCAGAATCACAGGTAAGAGGTGATTCTTAAAACGTGAAATCAAAGGTAGCAGCAACAGCGAGGTGAAATCTGGCAGAATGCGAGGTGAATCGGCCAGAATTCGAGGCGAAAGCTCCAGAATGTGGAGTAAAAACTCAGAATCTTCGGCTGAAAGAAGAACGCAGGAAGAACGCCGCAGTAAAAATTTGCTCGTCGTTGCTTGAAATTTTCTTTAACATTCTTTAAAAGAATAAGTGACACGTGGCGAGGTCTCATTGATGGACGCAGCTGAATTGCTGCTACCTTGATTTTACGACCCCTAGCCTTGGCATGGCTAGCATTTACATATCTTGGTATACAATTGTTTATTTTTAACAAGAAATTTATCGCGGTGGCCAAGGCCGCCGCAAACACTCTTCTTCCAAATCCATTAGAGGGGATTTGTGTCAACTTGGAACCAACGTGAAAACACATCTTCAAGCATATCTCAAGCCATGATGCTTTGCCCTCATATTGAAGATAATAATGTTATTTCAAGGCTTTCAAAATGAGGTTCAAATTTTGTGATTCCCTTTGCTCGCATTAGTTAGAAGTGTGTTTAAAAGCAAACATTTAAATAAAACCTCATTAACCAAGGGAAAATGCCATTTTAACAGTTAAGTATTGGACCGAGTAATGCTAACTATACATTAACTTATAGCCTAGTATCTTCGCAAAATATAATTCTAAGCACATCCAATAACTTCAAATGGCAATGCTTAACGCATGACTCAACATTGAAATCTATTTAACTTAGTTGTTCTATGTCTAAAGGCCACTTGGAATATTATTTTAAGTGGGCCACTTCAGGGTCACTTGCCCCCGAAACTATGATGTAGGGAGCTAAGATGATGAACTAGGGAGCAATGGGCCTCAACCTTGGGGTCATGGTATGTTCCACGGGGTATAAGTTAGTGGTAACATTTTATAGTTAAGGCATTATATAAGGGTTATTTAAATCTTAATTAATAAAACAAAAAGTGTGAGCACCCTTAAATCGGGTGAATCTGGTTCGTGGTTGTATGCCGCGATCCCAGCATGCAAAAAGGAAGTGCACACCAAGTCGAATTGAAGCAAGCTCTGTGAAATATTTGGGTCTTTTGTTGAAACTTTGGAATGGATCACATAAGGAATAGCTGAGCCTTCAATATCGCTTTCATGTTCCGTTTTCATGCTCTGAATTTGCCTTCTTGATCTATTTTCCATGCTTCCAATTGCTGTATGCCTTGAAACTATTTTTGGAAGCCGCCTTTGTTACTGTTGCCCAAATCGGACTTGTGCAAGAAGTGCCAGCCCAGCTCTGTATATTTGCTCTCTTATGAGATTCGACCCTCTCTTTTCTAACCAGTGTTTTGCTCTATAAGATCCAGCTTTGGTTGTTATTACTTGCAGTAGTAGTTAGTGGCTTCCCAGATCCGACCCTCTAAATTCATCCTTCTGTCATAACTTTTCAGCGACGGATACCGGTATCCCTAGACCTTTAAAATCTCGGGCAGGATGGATATGGTGGGTTTTTCAGGTTCGAGCCCCAAACTGCCTTTCCGGTGGATTACTCGCAAGTTTAGGGATGGATTGCAAGCTGCTGCATTAAGTCTAATAAACAAAGAGCATTAGAGGTCCGGTAGTAAAAAGCAGGTTTTGCAGGGGCAGGCCCATACATTGAAGCCCTGTTTTGCTCCGAATCATCAAACATGAGCGATTTGGATACCCTCTATTTTCCTCAGGGTGCAACACCTGAGGGATCATCACATAGCAGAATCCGGCGGTGGACGACTTTCACAGCCAGCTGAAATCTGGAGCACAACAATCGACTTGCAACGGCTTCAGCTTCAAAGTGTAACACTAGTGGGATGAACGTGGCGCCGGAAGCGCTGCTCAGAAAAACGTGGCAGTTAAAAGAAGAAATAGATTGCGGCGCGGAAAAAATCGAAAGGAACAAAAATAGAAAATTAGAAACTGAATTATATATGTTGTGATATACGGAAAGCATTTATGGACTAAGGATGGCTTTGGCGCCTAAAATGTCTAACGGGCCATTCATGTCTAACGGTACAAGGGCAACATGCAATATGCCATATGCAACGGGAGTTCGTAGCTTTATGCTATGGATTTCTTATTTAGTGGGGCTTTAGAATTTTGTGAAAAATTGCTTTCTATTCTATGATGCGGCATGCTACTGCGGCATTCTGGCCAGATCAAAATACCTTAGGGTGTCTTTGGAGAGGCCGCTGGGACGCATGGCAGAGCTCAGTCCATCTAGGTAGTTTACAAGACCAAATGATGACTCGAAGCAACCATATGCTATATGCTGGCAAGAATAAGAAGCAAAACGACTGTACAAGGAGCGACTCCATTCAGGTCATCTTATATGCTTGTTTTTCTTAATCTTGTATACAGAAAAGACTGTTCTTTGCACTGCACTTCAAAAATGGGTATGGTGATGTTTGCTTTTCGATAATGGTGGAATCGGCCAAATGCCCATATGATTGGGTGACTCATACTTTGCCCGAAATCTTAAGGAACCTTCTTCCTTCCTGAACTGTTATGCAGAATGGTTAGAAAGCTCTACAGATACATGCATATTTGATACTAAAGCAGTTAAGTGTGCCATAAGATTGGATTGTACAGTTATTCATATGTGTGACTTAGTTGGTGTATAAAAATATGTTATTGGAGAGCCATAAGTTAACATTAGGGATTTTTTGAGATCATAAAAGGGCCTTCTAAGAACTGCTGACTAAGCTATATGAACTACCAATAAAAAAACAGAACTGGTAATCCAGTCAGCAAAACAGTTATAACTAACTCACTGGTTCACATTTTCTAGCATAAGTGTTGATAGAAAAGTCCAAATGAGCTCTTGTTTAGTGCAATAGATAGATCTCATTGAGATCTTTCCAAGCTTGGGTGGTTTGCATATCTTTTAGCCCTGTAGGATAGTAAAAAATAGTAAAAACCATATTTTTTGGAGTTTTGACAATCATAAGTGGTTAAAATATGTGCAAAGCACCTAAGATTGGAAAGATCTCAACGAGATCTATCTATTGCACTAAACGAGAGCTCATTTGGACTTTTCTATCAATAGTTATGCTAGAAAATGTGATCCAGTGAGTTAGTTATAACAGTTTTGCTGACTGGACCCGTCAGGCTCTGATTTCTGATTGGTAGTTCATTTATCTTCATTTGGCTTAGTTGGCATGTTTTGAAGGCCCTTTTTTAATCTCAAAAAAACCCTAATGCAAGCTAGGTAAAGTAGAATGCTCATAAGATGGCATTAAGTTGGAATATTAATAAAGGGCATGGATATTGCTGGTTTTTTCGGACTGATAGGCTTTAAACAGTGTTCAAAATGTGACTCTATGATAAGAACTATAACAGGTTCATGGGTTGTTGTTGTAATTGGTAAACATAACTATGCTTTGAGATGGTTGTGGTAAGCAACCTAGATAATATGACTGCAAGATTATTGCATGCTAAATCTGGCTTATGAGAATATTTGGCTTAAGATCTGCCTAGAACTTTGCCAAAATTAGGTGAAGGGCGATGAGCCAAGATGTCCTATAGCTTACCTGACGCCCCTTTCCTTATTACCATTTGTATGCAATATTGGTCTGTTTGGGTGCAGGTAACCAGGACATCTTCTCCTATTCCTTTGTCAAGGTTTCGGTGTAACACGCATTGGGCTACAAAAAGATGAAGTAGAATGCTGAATCTCTACTTCAATTGAACAAATTATATGGCACTGCCTACACAAAGCTTGGTGAGATTATTCCAAATAACTTCCTAAGGATTTATTACGATTCTGGAAATGGATAGAGTGATAGAAACTTTGAGCTATTGTTTTGCTGAAAAACAGATATATGCAAGGTGTTTGAAGTCACAAATAGTGAATTTTGATTTATGACATTAAAACAGAAATAAGATGGATCTTTGGTACGAAAATAAACTTGCTTTATATTATAATAGAGTATATAAACAGTGATACAGAAAAATATAAAAGGTTTTGGTGTAAGAATGTGTATTTGATGCATTATGAATGAAAAGATGGCTGTACAATGTGAACACTATGATAGAAAAAGAAATAAAGTTGAAATACAGCTGAATATTTATTGAGAATGGAAATTTGTATTGTACATAATAGGAGTATAGTGGATTGCAACATGGAGAACACATAAGGATTAGGTATGAGATATGAAATTGTAGTGGATAATGGGCCATAATATTATAGTGAATTAAGAAAAATTGGGGTAAAAGCCAGGAAGGATATTTTGGGTTTGGTTTGCATCTTGTATGGAGCATTGTAATTGTAATTTGTACATTATATTGTGTAAATCTGGATGTGAACTGTAAATAAGAAGAAAAAGAAGAAGAAAAATAAAAAGAAAAAGAAAAAGAACTAGCAAAAAGCACACCAGAAGGTTGTGGTAATGACAAGGTCAAGCTTATTAGGCATTTAGATCGATTGTTCAATTGGCGGTGTAAAATTTCTTTTTATTAAATTGAAACATGATAGGGGAATGTCTTTCAGTACATTAAGCTGCTTAGTTGTTTTATATTGCTTGTAAATATGGTATCCATATTGTTAAACTATGGGAGAAGATTTGTATAGAAGGATGATAACATGGAAACTTTTTGCAACATTTAGGCCGATTGATTTATTTTTAGTTGTTCATGCTTCCTAACAAGCACATAACTTTACATTGCAAATGTATCAAAAAAAAAATTCTTGAAGGACGTCAAACTCTATCGAAACTCCAAGCCAAGAGTTAGATACAAATGCACAGGGGGAATAAAATCTCTGAGGATAATCATGATCCATTGAGTAGAACCACCAGCCTATGCATAAGAATAGAATAGAATAGACAACACACTCAAAACTCAAATATCAACTGTCGCTTGCAGCAGCAAGCAAAGAGCAATGATAGGCCTCAGCAATTCTAGCTTGTGCATCCTAGAGGACAATTGTAGAAGGAATATCCAAACCCTGAAAGACAGACACACGATCTTCTGCGCTTCCAGATGGACCACAACAACTATCCTGATGCTAAATGAAATGCTTGGCTCCGCCACTTATTCCAAGTATCTGAATAAATAGCCAGGAGCACTTGTTGAGTTGTCAATGTCACATGAAAAAGAGAAAGCAGCCAAGACCAAACAGGCACAAATTAATTTTAGTTTAGCATAGTTTACGTTCTTAAATTTCAATTTGTGGCAAGTTAAATATATAGTTTGGCACAACGGAGACATATAAGCGATAAACAAGCATTGAACATATGTTGCATAAGTAGATATGGCATTTTCTCGAGGCTTTTTCTTCTTATATGTATGCAATCAATTTTTTTAGCAGTTAGCAAAGCATTTTCAGCCGTACTTCCATTTCTAGTATGCATATTCCATTCTTCGCCAGTATCACTGAACCTATAGGTTTCCAATATGCTTTCATCTAGGATAATTAGAACCACATCAATCTCATTACTGCCTCTTTAAAAAATAAGGAAACAAATATTCAATTATGTGAAGATATATAGAAGGAAGTCGACAACCACAATCTTTTTCGTCTAAAATGTATCCGCAACATCCAATGTGCAAAACGAAACACAATGGTTAATGAGCATAGTATTCAATCTTTAAATCTTTGATCACTGTAGATAATTTCAAGATCCACTCCCAATTAAAATGAAGGAGTCCTACAATAAAACCTTGTAAATGATTCTATGCTCATAAATGGCAAGCAACTAGGTCCGACCAGCAATCACATGTCTATGGACAATAGGTTCAGATATCTATCCAGAGCATCATATCTACCAGATATTTATTTAAGAATATCAGGAGGTAATGCATTACAAAAATTGGACCAAGTGTTCCCCCGGGCTTTCTACAAAACTGGAGAAAGAGGATATGTCCATATTAGTCCATTGTGTCAAATGTCTCATTTACTAGTGGCTGCATACAAGACAATTAGATGCAGATTAGCTGCAGTTTATCTATTAGACAAATAGGTAACAAAATATTTGGTGTAGACACGTCAAGAAGAAAGGAACAACTGCGTACATATGCAAGCATAACACTCCACAAAATATTCCACTCGGAAGAGACAAACTATTTGAAGAAAACCAACAAAAGGGAACAACATGTTTGAAGATAGATAGGTAGACAACATTTTTTAAATGGAAGCATCATCAATACCTAGCTGAAAATATATCGAAAGCAACTTATCTAGATGAACGCCGCACATACCCATATTTTGCAAATGCCTCAATCATGGTATTCCATGAATTTATACTCCTCCTAGGCATTTCATAAAAGACTTGGAAGGCATCTTTCAATTGCCCTTGTCAGACGTATGATGCAAGTATTGCATTCCATGCCACCACAATCCCTTTTGGCATTTGTTTGAAATGCTGAATAGCCTTGTCATGCTATCCCTACAACTATAGTTGTCTAGGAGAGCATATCCCTCACATGCATTTTCTGAAAAACAGATAGAGCTGCTGACAATTGACCTTGTAAAACATAGGCTGATAGAATTGCATTCCATGTGATGAGATCCCGCTTCGGCTTCTCTTGAAATATTCGAAGGGCTTCATTCATCAAACCATATTGTGCATATGTAGCAATCATAATGTTCACTCAAACCACATTATTTTCTTGCATTGCTTAGAAAAGTTGAATTGCATTCTCGAGATGACCATGTGTGGTATAAGATGAAAGCATGATGTTCAGTGAAAACTATATTTTGCTGAGGCATCGATTTGAACAACTGAAGTAGGGAAACGAGGTTCTTCTCTTGAGAATAAGCTGCAAGCATAGCATTCCACAAAACAATATTTCGCTGTGGCATTTGTTTGAGGACTTGAATGGGCCCATGAGATGCGTCCTGCTTCAGATAGACTACCATCAATGCATTCCAAGAAATTACAGTCCTCTGTGGCATTTCTGTGAAGAGATCATAGGCTTTCCTCATCCATCCTTCTTCAGCACAAGCTAATATGAGGGTATTCCATGTGATGAAGTTGAAGGTTTATGTTCATATTATAATTAGTTATTCCCAGTTGATTCATGCAATAGCTGGGTAGAACAGACATTATCAGTTGATTCATGAAATAACTGAGTTGCATGCAATGGTTCAGGAGTACAAGGAAAACCTAGGGAACGTGATTGTTCTAGTTGAAGGGTTCAACTTAAAGGTTGAAAGCAAATCCTAATGGTTACTTAACCTATGATATGAAAATGAAAATATTAATGGTTTAAAGGGTTGAAAGGAGCGAAATCGAGAATAGCATTTCCATAACCGTCGACTGGAAATATGGTGCCGATTCTTCGTGAATCGGTGCCGCCTAAGCATGTATAAGAAGTAGAAATAATTTGCAGGGTGTTTGTACTGTGGATTCGAAGCGGATTCATCATTGGATGAATGCCTGGGCTCTCGAGATTTGAATTCAAAGATCAGTTGAATTTCATTGCTACAGTAACTTGTATTATTGCGACAGTGTTCAGTGGTTGTTTAACATTGTTTAAACAATAAGTTGTGATCGAATTATACCTATAGGAAGAAGTTAAGCAAATAACTAGAAGTTGTATCATTAATTGTTTATTCTGCTAGACAATTGATCTTAAAACATAACAGTGGTATCAGAGCATCCAGGTTACAATGTCTAGCAGGTTTGGAGCCTCTCTTCTCAATGGTATAAAAATTTATGAAGGTGGTCCAGGTTTTCAAATCTGGAAAGAGTAGATCAGAAATGTGTTAGAGAATGAGGACTTATGGGAGATAGTCTCAGGATCTAATGTTTCTACAAGTGCTGTTGCAGGCAGGAGTAGTGCTTCTTCTAGTGTAGAAGGAGACAGAAGAGAGAGCAGCTCTTCTGACAAGACAACAAATGCAAAGGTTATAAGTCCAAATGGTGAAGGAAGCCTATGCTATTCTAACTAGTAAAGTTGGTGCATCCATATTGTTGAAAATCGAGGAAAATCACCAAGTCAAATATGGAGGTATTTACTTCAACACTATGAAGAAAAATCATCATCCCAAATTGATATTTTGGATAAAGAGCTTAGGAAACTTAGACTCAAGGAGGAAGATGATCTTACAAGTTTCTTTTCAAGATTTGATAATATAATTGCAGATCTTGAAGGGGCGGAGTTCTCATGACAGAGAAAGAAAAAGCTCTTGCATGTGGCAAGAGCAAGAGAAAAGCAATAAGCAATTAGCCACTTTGATAAGGAATGTTGCAAAGGATAGGGAAACAAAGAAAGAAATGATTAGGACCGAGTTTGAGCAAATCTGTTATTTGAAGACCATGAAGAAAATGTGGAAGTGCTATACACAAGAAAAACCAAGGAGAATATTTATCCAATGAGTTCAAAAGATATTGCAAAGAGAAGGGAATCCAAAGACAATTGACATGTAGTCATTCTCCTCAAAGAAAATGGAGTTGCGAGAGAGGAAGAATATGACTATCTTAAATGCTTTATTAGGGCTATGATCAAGCATGCAGGACTGCCCAATTTTCTTTGGGATGAAGCAGCAAGGACAAAGCCAGAGAAATACAAAATAATCTGCCATCTACAAGCATTAATGGTTTGATACCTGAATTGCTATGGTCTGGTACAACACCAAGCTATGAGAAATTCAAAATTTATGGTTGTCTTGGTTATGTACATATTCCAAAAGAGAAAAGGTTTAAACTTGATGATAGAGCCAGAATTGCCTACTTGGTAGGTTATGACAGCCAATCAAAAGCTTACAGAATGTATGATCCCTCGAAAAGGAAAATTGTGATAAGTAGGGACATTACATTTGATGAGCAAAAGAATATTATAAGGACAGAAGAATCAAATATGATATGGATAAAGCAAAGGAACTGGTGCAAGAACTAAAGCATGCAGATAGCGGATATATAAGTGATGATGATCATATTACAACTAATGCTAACCCTGTTAATCTGCAGGTACATAGAGAGATGGAAACCGAGGTTATTAATGATGATGACAATATGATAGCAGAAGACAATGATGCAGATAAGGCAGCAGCAGGAGAAGTTCAAAAAAGGCAGAGAAGGACTCAAACTCAAATTCTACAGGAAGAGGCCAAGGTAAATTCTGAATTTTTTGGTAGAGATGCATCAGGGAAAAGTAGAAGACTTAGACATGATCTAAATGAGTTAAACTTAGTGGAAATATTAGCCTTGTTAGATACAACTGCACCAAAAACTATTGAAGAGGCCTTCAATAGTGCAGATAAATGTAAATGGAGAAGGGCAATGGAAGATGAGCTGAATGCTTTCAAAAGTACAGATACATATGATGTGGTTGACATACCAAAAGGGAAAAACATAATAGGATGCAAGTGGATCTTCAAAATCAAACAAGGAAGTGACAATAAAACCATCAAGCATAAAGCAAGGTTAGTAGCACAGGGATTCACACCAAAATATGGAGTGGATTATGAAGACACATTTTCACCAATAGTTAAAATGGTGAGCATTAGAATGTTGCTGGCATTAGCAAATGGCAGAGATTTAGAGATACACCATATGGACGTCACTACTGCTTTTTTGAATGCAAGTTTGGATGAAGATATTTATATGAGGCAACCACCTGGTTTTGAGCAAGGGAGAGGCAAAGTATGGAAACTCAAAAGAGCAGCCTATGGACCTAAACAATCTCCAAGACAATGGTATCTGTGCATGGATACATATTTACAAGAACAAGGGTTTGTAAAATTAAATAATGATGGGAACATCTACCTCTTTAAACAGGGTGAACAATTCTGCTACATTGCTTTATATGTTGATGACAATATCATGGTTAGCAGCAATAATGAAATCTTGCAAAGGTGCAAGAATATTCTAAGTGAGAGATTCAAGATGTCAGATTTGGGAGAATTAAAGAAATTTCTAGGAATTGAGGTGTATCGAGACAGGGCAAACAAAATATTATGTCTATCACAAGGACAAAACATAGAGGGAGTCTTGAAAAGATTTAATATGGGAGATTCCAAGCCTGTGAAGACTCCAATGGTACCTGGCAGCAAACTTTCTAGCAGAATGTCCCCTCAAACAGAAAAAGAAAGAAATGAAATGAAAAATGTGCCATATAGAGAATTAATTGGTTGTCTATTGTACTTGGCTAACTATACCAGGCCTGACATTGCTTTTTCAGTTAATATATTGAGTAGATATTGCAATGATCCAGGTTCAGCTCATTGGCAGTCAGCTAAAAGGGTTTTAAGATACCTTAAGGGTACCATGCATTTTGGAATTGAATTCAATAGTGACAACTTTAATCTGCAATCATATTGTGACTCTGACTGGGCAGGGGATATGGATGAAAGGAAATCAACATCTGGGTTTATTTTCATGCTAGGAGGAGGCCCTATATCTTGGAAGTGTAAAAAACAGAAATCTATTGCTCTATCTTCGCCAGGTCGAAAGTATTCAAAGAACTACATTAGCTGCAAAGGAACTTGTTTGGATCAGAAGATTACTAGAAGAACTTGAAATGAAGCAAGAAGATCCTCTTGTTCTACAATCTGATAGCACAAGTTGTATTGCTATGACAAGGAATCCTATAATGCATGAGAGAACCAAGCACATAGAGCTAGAAATGCATTTTATTCGTGACTTGGTACAAAGGAACATAATACAAGTTCAGTATGTTGATACAAATATGCAGTTGGCAGACGTGTTGACAAAGCCTTTGTCTGACAGTAAGTTTTGCTCTATGAGGAAATTGATAAGCTGCACTAATTATAATATGAAGGGAGAGTGAAGGTTTATGTTCATATTATAATTAGTTATTCCCAAATTGATTCATGCAATAGCCGGGTAGAATGTACATTATCGCTTGATTCATGAAATAACTGAGTTGCATGCAATGGTTCAGGAGTACAAGGAAAACCTAGGGAACGTGATTGTTCTAGTTGAAGGGTTCAACTTAAAGGTTGAAAGCAAATCCTAATGGTTACTTAACCTATGATATGAAAATGAAAATATTAATGGTTTAAAGGGTTGAAAGGAGCGAAATCGAGAATAGCATTTCCATAACCGTCGACTGGAAATATGGTGCCGATTCTTCGTGAATCGGTGCCGCCTAAGCATGTATAAGAAGTAGAAATAATTTGCAGGGTGTTTGTACTGTGGATTCGAAGCGGATTCATCATTGGATGAATGCCTGGGCTCTCGAGATTTGAATTCAAAGATCAGTTGAATTTCATTGCTACAGTAACTTGTATTATTGCGACAGTGTTCAGTGGTTGTTTAACATTGTTTAAACAATAAGTTGTGATCGAATTATACCTATAGGAAGAAGTTAAGCAAATAACTAGAAGTTGTATCATTAATTGTTTATTCTGCTAGACAATTGATCTTAAAACATAACAGTGGTATCAGAGCATCCAGGTTACAATGTCTAGCAGGTTTGGAGCCTCTCTTCTCAATGGTATAAAAATTTATGAAGGTGGTCCAGGTTTTCAAATCTGGAAAGAGTAGATCAGAAATGTGTTAGAGAATGAGGACTTATGGGAGATAGTCTCAGGATCTAATGTTTCTACAAGTGCTGTTGCAGGCAGGAGTAGTGCTTCTTCTAGTGTAGAAGGAGACAGAAGAGAGAGCAGCTCTTCTGACAAGACAACAGCTGAAGCAGTGGTTATAAGTCCAGCTAAGGTGAAGGAAGCCTATGCTATTCTAACTAGTAAAGTTGGTGCATCCATATTGCTGAAAATCAGAGGAAAATCACCAAGTCAAATATGGAGGTATTTACTTCAACACTATGAAGAAAAATCATCATCCCAAATTGATATTTTGGATAAAGAGCTTAGGAAACTTAGACTCAAGGAGGAAGATGATCTTACAAGTTTCTTTTCAAGATTTGATAATATAATTGCAGATCTTGAAGGGGCTGGAGTTCTCATGACAGAACAGCAAAAGCTCTTGCATGTGGCAAGAGCAGTAGAAAGCAATAAGCAATTAGCCACTTTGATAAGGAATGTTGCAAAGGATAGGGAAACAGCAGAAGAAATGATTAGGACTGAGTTTGAGCAGTCTGTCTTATTTGAAGACCATGAAGAAAATGTGGAAGTGCTATACACAAGAAAAACCAAGGAGAATATTTATCCAATGAGTTCAAAAGATATTGCAAAGAGAAGGGAATCCAAAGACAATTGACATGTAGTCATTCTCCTCAGCAAAATGGAGTTGCAGAGAGGAAGAATATGACTATCTTAAATGCTGTTAGGGCTATGATCAAGCATGCAGGACTGCCCAATTTTCTTTGGGATGAAGCAGCAAGGACAGCAGTAGAAATACAAAATAATCTGCCATCTACAAGCATTAATGGTTTGATACCTGAATTGCTATGGTCTGGTACAACACCAAGCTATGAGAAATTCAAAATTTATGGTTGTCTTGGTTATGTACATATTCCAAAAGAGAAAAGGTTTAAACTTGATGATAGAGCCAGAATTGCCTACTTGGTAGGTTATGACAGCCAATCAAAAGCTTACAGAATGTATGATCCCGAGAAAAGGAAAATTGTGATAAGTAGGGACATTACATTTGATGAGCAGCAATATTATAAGGACAGAAGAATCAAATATGATATGGATAAAGCAAAGGAACTGGTGCAAGAACTAAAGCATGCAGATAGCGGATATATAAGTGATGATGATCATATTACAACTAATGCTAACCCTGTTAATCTGCAGGTACATAGAGAGATGGAAACCGAGGTTATTAATGATGATGACAATATGATAGCAGAAGACAATGATGCAGATAAGGCAGCAGCAGGAGAAGTTCAAAAAAGGCAGAGAAGGACTCAAACTCAAATTCTACAGGAAGAGGCCAAGGTAAATTCTGAATTTTTTGGTAGAGATGCATCAGGGAAAAGTAGAAGACTTAGACATGATCTAAATGAGTTAAACTTAGTGGAAATATTAGCCTTGTTAGATACAATCAAGATTCAAAAACTATTGAAGAGGCCTTCAATAGTGCAGATAAATGTAAATGGAGAAGGGCAATGGAAGATGAGCTGAATGCTTTCAAAAGTACAGATACATATGATGTGGTTGACATACCAAAAGGGAAAAACATAATAGGATGCAAGTGGATCTTCAAAATCAAACAAGGAAGTGACAATAAAACCATCAAGCATAAAGCAAGGTTAGTAGCACAGGGATTCACACCAAAATATGGAGTGGATTATGAAGACACATTTTCACCAATAGTTAAAATGGTGAGCATTAGAATGTTGCTGGCATTAGCAAATGGCAGAGATTTAGAGATACACCATATGGACGTCACTACTGCTTTTTTGAATGCAAGTTTGGATGAAGATATTTATATGAGGCAACCACCTGGTTTTGAGCAAGGGAGAGGCAAAGTATGGAAACTCAAAAGAGCAGTCTATGGACTGAAACAATCTCCAAGACAATGGTATCTGTGCATGGATACATATTTACAAGAACAAGGGTTTGTAAAATTAAATAATGATGGGAACATCTACCTCTTTAAACAGGGTGAACAATTCTGCTACATTGCTTTATATGTTGATGACAATATCATGGTTAGCAGCAATAATGAAATCTTGCAAAGGTGCAAGAATATTCTAAGTGAGAGATTCAAGATGTCAGATTTGGGAGAATTAAAGAAATTTCTAGGAATTGAGGTGTATCGAGACAGGGCAAACAAAATATTATGTCTATCACAAGGACAAAACATAGAGGGAGTCTTGAAAAGATTTAATATGGGAGATTCCAAGCCTGTGAAGACTCCAATGGTACCTGGCAGCAAACTTTCTAGCAGAATGTCTCCTCAAACAGAAAAAGAAAGAAATGAAATGAAAAATGTGCCATATAGAGAATTAATTGGTTGTCTATTGTACTTGGCTAACTATACCAGCCCCATACATTGCTTTTTCAGTTAATATATTGAGTAGATATTGCAATGATCCAGGTTCAGCTCATTGGCAGTCAGCTAAAAGGGTTTTAAGATACCTTAAGGGTACCATGCATTTTGGAATTGAATTCAATAGTGACAACTTTAATCTGCAATCATATTGTGACTCGACTTGGGCAGGGGATATGGATGAAAGGAAATCAACATCTGGGTTTATTTTCATGCTAGGAGGAGGCCCTATATCTTGGAAGTGTAAAAAACAGAAATCTATTGCTCTATCTTCAAAGAGGTCGAGTATTCAAAGAACTACATTAGTCAAAAAGGAACTTGTTTGGATCAGAAGATTACTAGAAGAACTTGAAATGAAGCAAGAAGATCCTCTTGTTCTACAATCTGATAGCACAAGTTGTATTGCTATGACAAGGAATCCTATAATGCATGAGAGAACCAAGCACATAGAGCTAGAAATGCATTTTATTCGTGACTTGGTACAAAGGAACATAATACAAGTTCAGTATGTTGATACAAATATGCAGTTGGCAGACGTGTTGACAAAGCCTTTGTCTGACAGTAAGTTTTGCTCTATGAGGAAATTGATAAGCTGCACTAATTATAATATGAAGGGAGAGTGAAGGTTTATGTTCATATTATAATTAGTTATTCCCAGTTGATTCATGCAATAGCTGGGTAGAACAGACATTATCAGTTGATTCATGAAATAACTGAGTTGCATGCAATGGTTCAGGAGTACAAGGAAAACCTAGGGAACGTGATTGTTCTAGTTGAAGGGTTCAACTTAAAGGTTGAAAGCAAATCCTAATGGTTACTTAACCTATGATATGAAAATGAAAATATTAATGGTTTAAAGGGTTGAAAGGAGCGAAATCGAGAATAGCATTTCCATAACCGTCGACTGGAAATATGGTGCCGATTCTTCGTGAATCGGTGCCGCCTAAGCATGTATAAGAAGTAGAAATAATTTGCAGGGTGTTTGTACTGTGGATTCGAAGCGGATTCATCATTGGATGAATGCCTGGGCTCTCGAGATTTGAATTCAAAGATCAGTTGAATTTCATTGCTACAGTAACTTGTATTATTGCTACAGTGTTCAGTGGTTGTTTAACATTGTTTAAACAATAAGTTGTGATCGAATTATACCTATAGGAAGAAGTTAAGCAAATAACTAGAAGTTGTATCATTAATTGTTTATTCTGCTAGACAATTGATCTTAAAACATAACAGAAGTCCTTCTTAAGCATCTGCTGAAAGAGATAGATGGCCTCTTTCACATTTCCTACATAAGGCAAGCTGAGATCATCAAATTCCTTGAAGCTATGGCTCGCTGAGGCATCAGTTGGAAGACACTAAAAGCTTCGTTAACCTTTCCCAGTTGTCCACAAACCATGACCATGGCATTCCAAGAAACCACGTCTCTTTGTTTGTGGCATTTTTTTAAAGAGCTCAAGGGCCTTTTGTTATTAATGTCTAACAATCTGCACCAAGACTTTTGGCTATTAATAATGTTTAATAATATTATGCATAAGGATCCCTTATTATAATGTTTATAACAAAAGGTTTAATGTTATAAAAAGGGGGCACAATTGACCTATGCATGGCGTCAAACAACAAGGGAAAGATGAGACAAGGACTAGGCGGACCAATCTCAACACAGAAACGATAAAAAGGAGGCAAGGACGAGAGTAATCAATCTCAACATAGAAACTATTGTAACCATCCTTTCAAGGCCTCGTAATCATCCCTTTAACATCCTTTTAAGACCTCGTAATTCATCCTTTTAAGACCTCGAACATAACCAACCCCCCATGCATCAACCTACAAGAAAAGAAGCATAACTTGACCGAGGCCCTAGCACATTCAAGCGAACCAATGAAAAAACAAGTAATAAAAAAAAAGCAAAAGACACGATCATGATAAATCAATAAAGGTTTCTGTACTTAAGACCATTACTGGTCCACAGGTTCATTTTAAATCAATAACTTCTTTATCTTATTCGATCTCAAGCTGAATTTTAGGATATTAGTATTTTATGAGATCCTTTATCAATAAAAAATATCTATTGCTAGGTTTGGCCTAAAACTTTTAGTATTAGTTCCAAGTTATCATCAAATGTTTTCCATACTTGATCTCTAGATTTGTGCCTTGGAAATGAACTTCAAACACCATATTTCAAAGCTTCCCAAAGTTAAGATAGCAATGCAAGATGAACCAAGGAAAAATATGAAAAGGTATGACTAAAGAAGATCAAGATAGACTGCTAGGTCGATGCTAATTATTGGTCCACATGATCTCTCATTTAAAAGTCAAGAACATCATCGTCTTAATCAATTTTTTAGAATATAGTTTATGCCACATTATATATGATAACATTAGTTGATCAGGGAGAGTTGTCTATCTAAAACGTGTGATATCGAAGCACAAAAATTAAGTAGTTAAGGGCTACCTTGAATATATGAGAAAGTCCACTTACACCTTTCAAAGAATATCTTATAGACGATGAGAACATAATATCATTGTAGGGGACAAAATGAATAGAGCCAGCGCAAATAAATAGAGAAATTTTCTCAATTTAGATGGTTTAATCCTGGACCTATAAATGGCCCATGCTTATTTTTTCAAATCTTGTATATAACATATTATTCTAACATGAAATTTAAGATATATATTGCTAAAAAAGGTTCAAATTTACAAAAATTATAGCCTATCATAAAAGTTTATCTACATGTACTATGGTCCTACTCAGACTACAACACTTTGGAGCAGCCACATATCGTCTAACTTTACAATAGTGGAAAGTAAGTAGTTTTCTTCATTTTTTTTCTAATAAGACCACACCAAGGACCTCAATATCTCTTTTTATCATATATTGAGTCATTTAAAAGGCGTATGGGAGAAATGTAGTGCAACAAGTTAATATTTTAGATGAACTAGAAAAATAGGTACGAAAAGTTTTTTGATCTATTTATTTATAGTCATGGCTAAACTTTGTGATATTGTCCTCTATTCATCAATAACCATCACTACCTACATCATTGTTGAGTTTTAGACCTATAAGGGTATAATCAATGCACTTTCGAACCTTTCTTTGCGTTCATCCTGTTATATTAGATCTTGTTTAGATCTAGATAATGCATGTTTATACCCTAGTTACACTATATTTATGTTGATAAAGTAAATTCCTAATCATTTACTATCCTTATGAGACTTATAGATGGGGTTTTTTGAAGCACTTTAACCCATATTTTTATTTTGAATTCTGTACAATAATTTCTTTAGTTAATAACAATAATAATAAAACATATAAACATATAAAAAATTCCTTGGACTATAGCTTGTCTAGTTAAGGACTCATTGTCACAAAAATTAAGTCAAAACTTGTAATAATAAGAGAGAGATAATTCTTGAACCTCATGCTGCATTTTTAAGCAAAATAGGGTTTAGCGACTTCAATTGTTATCAAATGATAGCGGCCAAACATGGAAACATGCAAATTGATATGTTTTATCATGATATATCAATTAGTTTCATATTTAGCAAGGTTTAGACACTTGTATACTAGAAAATTGAAGAATGCAGTTCTACAGTGCTGTAAAAACTGCCAAATTCTCCAAAGTTTGAACAATCATACCAATATAAAGGTGAATCCAGTGGTCATGAAATTCTCACAAACCGTTAAGAATCAAGTGAAGACTCAAATAGTGGTGGTATATTTTAAAATTAAAATTTCTCTTGTGAGATATATCAGTTTAAGTGGCAGGGGGTATGGTAGACCATTTCTGGTCCATGGACCAGAAATGGTCCCCCGGACAAGTCTAGTGTTAATAAAGTCTGACGTCTTTCAAACAAAAAAAAAAAAACCGGCTTGAACTAGTTAAACCTAGCTCAAACATCAGCATTGGTCAATCCCGCAGCTGTCTTATCTGGCCATACAGGGACTTTTCAATCCAAGATGGTACCATAAATCCAGGGAAAACGGTTAACTGCTAGTAATCCTAATATAATCATACTCAAACAAGACTTCAAGTTCAAGTACCATAAAATGCCAATGAATCATGTTCCCAAATGCCTAATAAATAAGGTAGGACCACAGTTTACAAAGTTACATGAGTAACCAGCACTCTACATTGTGCTCAAACGGACCATAGGAAAAAATAGCATCTTTATTACTAAGATTAAAAAAACTTCTTGCAGATCTGTTTTCACCAAGATCAATAATATCTTTCCTTTTCTACTGATATGGTTTTTCGGTCACGACATTGCATTATATGACATCTATATTCTGAAATCGGACTAGTATATTGCAATGATAAAAACAATTCTAATATTCTTTGTCATATAATATTATCCTTTAGCATATGAAACCAACTGTGACCAATCCAAACAGTGGAGAAACACTATAATATAATATGAGCTTTCATACAAAAAGAAGTACTGCATGGTACTTCCAGTCATACAAGTTCCTGGTTGAAAGTCAGTAGGCAACTTAGAAAAAGTTGAATACTACACTGGGCAGTTTTAAGTCTGTTACAGGAGATTTAAGCCATAACCAAACTTCATTATACGATGCTTGCACCATAGGGAAATACAGCAAAGCAAGATATTTCCAACTATTTCATAGATAATATGGACCTCTAATTATTCAAGTCCCGGATATGCCATTCATACGTTAAAGCAATCCAAGGAAGAATTAGTTGTTCCTACAATAAAGCATAAACCCAATGGAGCACTATAGTTATGAGAAATAGAAAAACATCACCAAAGAGTTTTGGTAGAGGCCACAGCCATATCATACGAGCAGTAATAAACATTTTCTTGTAACCATTTAAATGAACTTCAGCCTTGCAAGCTCCAGTCTCGTTCGCATGCCAAAATCCCAAGAATTCCTAAAATATACTGGACAAAAGAAAAACATTAAGAGGAGAAGCCCGTACCTGCAGCCAATCAATACATCATTAGCCTGATAAGGGTAAAGATGCAAGGGCCAAAAGGTACCTTAGGCTTCTCGGTTATTAACCGATCACCTAATGTAATCCTTTTGCCCAAATACAAAAAGGAACTTAGAGTATTTTGACATAAATAATGACAGATGAGAGAGTATAACCACCACTGGGTTCATTTACAGAAGATGACCAAGAAAAGGCCTTTCACTTTATAGGTTAAATCTGCCAAAGGCATCTAGAAGTATTCAACAAAATAAGAGGGAACAGTTGATACAAAATGACCATATAGATTAAATAATATTATTCTTTAGCATATGAAACCAACTGTGACCAGTCCAAACAGTGGAGAAACACTATAATATAATATGAGCTTTCATACAAA
Organism: Isoetes taiwanensis; assembly: GCA_021234155.1. Taxonomy (NCBI): domain Eukaryota; kingdom Viridiplantae; phylum Streptophyta; class Lycopodiopsida; order Isoetales; family Isoetaceae; genus Isoetes; species Isoetes taiwanensis. Next base: position 10,291,390 of record JAJEKV010000042.1, on the reverse strand, counting down.
AAGAAGTACTGCATGGTACTTCCAGTCATACAAGTTCCTGGTTGAAAGTCAGTAGGCAACTTAGAAAAAGTTGAATACTACACTGGGCAGTTTTAAGTCTGTTACAGGAGATTTAAGCCATAACCAAACTTCATTATACGATGCTTGCACCATAGGGGAATACAGCAAAGCAAGATATTTCCAACTATTTCATAGATAATATGGACCTCTAATTATTCAAGTCCCGGATATGCCATTCATACGTTAAAGCAATCCAAGGAAGAATTAGTTGTTCCTACAATAAAATAAACCCAATGGAGCACTATTTGAAATAGAAAAACATCACCAAAGAGTTTTGGTAGAGGCCACGACCATATCATACGAGCATTTAAATGAACTTCAGCCTTGCAAGCTCCAAATCCTCGTTACTGCCAAAATCCCAAGAATTCCTAAAATATCTTTGGACAAAGAAAAAACATTAAGAGGAGAAGCCCGTACTATAAATCAATACATCATTAGCCCGATAAGGGTAAAGATGCAAGGGGCAAAAAGGTACCTTAGGCTTCTTCGGTTATTAACTTCACCTAATGTAATCCTTTTGCCCAAATACAAAAAAGAACTTAGAGTATTTTGACATAAATCATGACAGATGAGAGAGTATAACCACCACTGGGTTCATTTACAGAAGATGACCAAGAAAAGGCCTTTCACTTTATAGGTTAACTCTGCCAAAGGCATCTAGAAGTATTCAGCAAAATAAGAGGGAACAGTTGATACAAAATGACCATATAGATTAATCTCTTTCCTACCAATCTGGCAATAACTATAAAATACCTTCCTACCAATCTGGCAATAACTATAAAATACCTTTTGCCTTACAACCTTAATATACAAGTGGATTCTCAACCGAAATATGAATTACTTTCCTTTATAAAAGGGATCACTGCCATACCTGGTTTATGTTGACTTTAGACCCAAGCACATCTTCCTTTTAAGCCGAAATGGGAAACTTCACCATTGCTCTGATATTATTGCCGGCCTCCATGTCCACAGCCGTACTTATACTTTCAAAAATCGTTATGAAAAGAGTCTATCAATTTTGGCCTTCCACAGTTTATCAGAATGCTCAGTATCAGAGTTTAAAAAGCACAAGGAGTAATCTGGATCCAAATCCGAAACTGTACATGTAAATGCTATTTCCTTGTACAACCATGACTCATCACACCGGAGTCCTGCTTATTAGGGTAGGATGCAAAGACCTATCCATACAGCCTTTATATGTGCCCAGGAAAATGATTCAAGACAGATCCGCTACATTAGCATCATCTGCCGAAAAGGCATGGGTCAAGCTAAGAATATCTATGCAGGGTCGGCCGGATTCCAGACCGCTTTGAACCCTAAATAAGAATGAATATATAACCTATTTTGGCAAAGCCCTAGTACATGTCATAGAATGCCCAATGGCTGTACTTTTTAAGAAGGGTATTTTTCACTGTATGTTCTTCTTAAAAAACCTGAAGTATACAGTAATTTGATACGGCTACAACTTATTGGACCAGTATATAACTAGACCACGGGTGCCCCACACCCGGCTTCAATAAGTACTGGCAACAATATAAAGGTGAGATATGCCAACAATAAGCTTTCATATATATTGAAACAAACCTCCAATTTAAATCCATCAAAAGATAGTACATTAAGGTGCACAGCTAAATGAATCGTGCAAGCTTTATAAAAAAAAAAAAAAAAAAAAAAAAAAAAACCCTTTTTGTGAAGGCCCTATTTCTGTCCGTTCCACCATAAACTCCAAATTTTTGCTCTGGCGAAGATTCGTGATGTAACAAAGGGGATGATTTTGTATAGTAGTCAGCAGTTCTTAATTGATGATAAGATACTTGGGTATTCCATCTAAAGTTCAACCATAGGTGTTTGGAAGTTTTCAACTAAATTGTCTTACATAATGCATAAATGCATGTCGCTTTTGAGATATAACTGGTTTTATTCATTTTATTTGTAACTGAATGCAATGGCTATGTGCAATTCCTTTGCTGTTATATAGCTAATTCAAGATTTTATAATTTCATGAATTCATTGATACAAAAAGGACGCCATTTCTGTTGAGTGGACGCAGCTGCTTCTTATTTCTGCCTTAAATGCAGCTTACACCCTTTCCAAGCATAATAGAGACATGGGTGTATTGCAGGCTGCAGATAATTAGCTCAGATAGTCCGAGGCGATATTCGAGTCTTGCCGTACTGGCTGGACGGTTTGTTTTCCAATTATTTTTACCTTTCTTTGCAGTTCATAACTATTTTGTACAATTAACCATATATGTTTTCTCACCACCTTTATTGTACGTGTTTAAAACAATACTCTTCGACAATTTATAAGCACACAATTTATAAGCACACAAGTTTGTAGTCAAACACTCTTAGTAACAGGGGGTTAATCTGTTTCTTTAGCAGGGATGTTCTGGGAATTCCAAAAGCACCACTGCATCTAAATAATTGCATGGCCATTTTCTTTTGGCCATACTCTTTATATTTGTGCAGAACATTTCCTTTTGGCAAAGAGGTAATTCAGAATCAACATCTGTAAGTTTTGACAACATCTTTGCATTAGTTGGTCTTGAAGCTTTATACTAATAATTTTGTATTGATCCATTTTTGCAGCTACAACATTGGATGCATTCTTCTTTAATGAGAGATATGGGGTCAACATTGCAGGAGTGTTTTAGGAGGAGCCAGAGGCGTGTCATGTGTTTTTTTTGTTTTTTTTTGTTTTTTTTTTTTGAAGGCAAGAATGATCTGTATTGTATTCAAAAGATAAGAGTGTTTACACATACAGTGAGTCCAGAGCTGCTATCACTTCTCAAATCCATGAAAAGCAGTCCAGACTCAAGACCCAGTACTTAGAGCCTCTCTCAACTTCTTCTCCATAGGATACTAAGGAGAGAAGGGCTCAGTTCCTAGGCTAAATTTTATAAAAAAAACGGTCTAAGACCTTATTACAAAGGCTCCACAATAGGCCTGATAAGAGATTTTAAGCACCTGGTCACCAGATATACGTTAATCATGTCTCAATCGCCCAGGATCAAGAGCAGGGTTCAGGCTGCTACTTCCCATTCTAGAATGGCCATAAGAGATCTTAGTAAGAAGGAGCCACTTGAAGCATTCTCCGAAGAATATCCCAGCATCCAAGGCGAGGTTCATACGCATTAACTCGGCCTGATTCCATTACTGCAGTACTACAGGTATAACCTTCTTCCAAGCAATAAGAAAAGAAGACAGGCCTGCTGAACTTCATCGCATCGTGCAAAGAATATGGGCTTCATTCCCACAATGCCCGGGCCTCCCTAGTCTCCCGCCCAGGGAATCCCATGGCAAACCACCTGTAACTTATTCCAGAATGATCAGAGCAGCCATCATCTGCTCATAATCCTCCCCTTGCTGGGACAGGGAGGGCCTCTACTGTTCAGACCAAGAAGTATCTACAACTAACAGCAAGATATACACAGGATGCAGATGAAAAAATCCCTTTAGCACCTGGAGTGCCTTTCATGAGCATGGCAGCCCACAGTGGGTGCGGGCTTTCCCAGCCGATTCTCAGAGACTTACTCATCTAACAACCTGCATTAATAGGGCTGAAAACCAAGTTGGAGTTACCTCTTGCTGTAATTTGCTGCTGGTTCTCAGGAACTTCTGAAAAGAGACGAAGCCTACAGCCACTGATCAGAAAACAAATCAAGAGAGGGGCAGCAGCAGATCTGGCCGAGAATCCAGGCCCTTCCAGCATCGACCTGGTCGTAGTTCTGCACGAAGAACAGGGCTGCTGCCAAGGGCGGAAGCCCTAGCCGCAAACCCTAGCCGCCATCCGTTGTTCCCTCGTGTCATGTGTTATTACTAGGCCGCATGATAATCTAAACCATCTACAATAGAGCTTGAGATATGGTGTGTAGGTTGTAGAGAAGTGCATATAGGTGCAATTCGGATCACCTTGGCATGCCTATCCTTTTAAATTTGTACTCTTGCTAAGAGTCTGCTTCAATGAGTACTCTTCAATGCATACTTTGGCTCAAGATCTCCACCGCGATTGATGGCAGAGCTGTGGATGTTATCATGCCTTGCACTTGGCAATGTAAAATTTATTCTAGAACAACATGTTGGCAGAGAGTAACAATCTTCATACCTTTGGTATCTATAAGAATATCCGGGTGTGCCATATTTCTACCTTTGATGATAAACTTGGTCCATTGATTGATATAGCAATCTCTAACTAATATCTAATAATCACAATTTCAACATGCTGTTCGGCACATGTAACAGAGAAAAGGTGAATTGGAGCCTTCACATCTTTTATAAGTCGAACCATGTATATTTTTTTATCCCTTTGCTCTTGTTCGTCTACCTGATTGCATGATATTTATCTTTATTTTTGTTTGTTAATTTCTATTTGCCCTGTCTTGAAATTTCATCATAACTATAAGCTGTAAGCTTAGGTTTTGTGTGCTATTACAGATTGAAAGAGCATGTTTAATAGGATCGTGAACATTTGGATCTGCATTCAAAGTGTTGGAGCATATGAATATCATAGTATAGGATTGTGAACATTTGCATTTACATTCAAAGTGTTGGAGCATATGGATATCACAATATAGTCGTCATTTAAATTCAACTAGATTTTTACATTCAGCAATAAATGTCCCATAGAATGTATGGATTTGAATGTACTACTGTTCTTCACGGCGTCAACCTTGGCAGGTGTCCTTCTCACTGTGTGGATACTATGGCGTGAACAATTCTGATTTGCCTGATGTTCCAAAATATGCCTATAGTATATGTAGGTAGAAAGAAACACATTGTCAATAAGCTAGCACTTTACAAGCTAGCACTATTATACTACATCCATGCCAATAATAATTGTCTTTGCAGTTATATTTCCTCAGCGAGTTTATGTAAAGATACTCATATGGCAAATGTATTGTGCTTTATATGGCACTTAAGTTCATGGATCTGGAGTTGCCTAGATTCAGTAGTAAGCTGTGTGCTTGCAGTAAAAAGTATTCAAGAGAGGCCAGATCCTTCTGCTTTGCCATAGCCAATGTCAAATTTGCAGTTCTTTGTAATATGTCAAATTTGCAGTTTGTCGTTTTTGGGGCATCTAGATATACCAAATAGCCTTCAGACGAATCAATTATGCTTCATACATTGACTATTCTACAATTCTAGATTTATACTGCATTTTGACTGAATTTCTTAATATGCACATATGGACGTTAAATGCCGAGTAAAAATACATGCCAAGACATTAGCCCGGCAAGGCCGGGCACACGTTTACTAGTTTTTCTTAAGTTGATTTCGTAAGATTTTAGGGGGTTTGGACTGACGAGAAAACTTCCCGGTATACCAAAAATCATAGAACTCTTTCTATGATTTTGGGCTCCATGCATGCATCTCGGTGACGTGTTTTTGAATTTTAATTAGGTTTGTTTGCACGGAGGGTCTCGGAGGCATGGAGGACGTGTGGAAGTAAAAAAATAAGGGTTGTTTTCACACTTCTTCCGATCCCAAAACGTTTCCATATGCGTTTTCTTTTGCCGATTCAAGAAGCTCCGATTTATGGATCTAAAGCATGATACCATAAGATTTAGAGTAGATACTCTGTTGAATATCTAGCAATGACTGGTATTACATCATCGATTTTTTTCTACCAAAGTATTTTTGTTTCAAACATTGCTTGGATTTTTTTTTTCCAGGTTTTGACAGAATTACTGGTTTTAGTCCTCTAGGTATGGCATGATTTGGAGCTTCAATATCCGCCTCAGGGTATTGATCTGCATCACGATTTGTGCATCAGATGAAAATTGTCTTAGAAGATTGATTTATTCCTAAGACAGAATACCAGAAAGCATACCAGAAAGCATTTCAACAGGATGGCTTTTGGGTATATTTTGACAATCCATTTCAACTTCATGAAGCTTCTTGATTTACTCCATTGTGTCTTCTCTGATTGAACACACATTTACCTGGTAGTTTAAATTTAAGAATTCCATCTACAATTTAGATCATCTAGAACCCATCTATAATTTTTGAACATGATTTTTATGCATGTCTCCTTAGTTTTCAAGCATCTTCATATGGAGAGCACATATAGATAACAGTTGCTGCTAGCACAAAACATGTTTGAAAGTAGTTATATTACTCATATTACTCATTGTGCTCCCTCTGCTCGAGAGCATAATTTATTATTTCAGGTTTGTTGTCATTCTTACTCTTTCATGTGTTGTCGTAGAATGTAAGCAGATTGTGATGTCATCTATGCAGGTAGGTCCTAATGTAGGAATGGATGATCAATAGTTTTAACTTTGTGTTTTTTTGTAACGGAATGTATTTATAATTTGTTGTAGGTGAAGATTGGTTGTGCAGTGACTTTTATTTTTCTGAGGCCTCCAGTCATATTACCCATAGATATAGAGGTGGAATCTTTTATTATCAGTATATATGAAGCTTAATATCAGCTTGCTCTTTTCGCTTTTATATGTTACAGGAAGTTCCTTTATGTTCTGAGATGGCCACATGAATTCACATGGGACCATGTAAGCTGTTTATTTGGGGCCATTTGGAACAGTATGATTGTATTATTGCTCATGCACATTTTGTAGTGGATTAATGCATACTTTGCATAATATAGCTCCACTTGGATTACTCTATAAGAATTTGCAAAGAAACACGGTACTTATTCATTTCGAATGGTTTATCAAAGTACGGTTTTTTTCATCGATCTATTTCAGATGGTTTATCAAAGTAGGGTTTTCTTCATCGATCTATGTCTTGCACTGGAGGCAAAATCTGAATGACCAATTAAATTTATGCTGTTCTTAAATGGCCAAAAGCAAATACATCTTTTTTTCCATGGTCCAAAGTGGTTTCTGAGTTTTCTACACGAGGTTAGTTGATTTGAGCACCTCTTCCAACTACAATAATCACTATTTTTTTGTCGCCCAGTTGAGCTGTTATTAGACCATTTGGTTATCTTGGATTGCTTGATGTTGATTAGATTTCATACTTATAGGATGTGAAGCCAAGCTGTTTTGGGCTTTATAGATCATGATCATGATAGTTCTATGGTACTTCTAGGAACATGACTTGGTTGTTTACAACATATCATCTCTTCAATAAGATGCTCAAAAACATTTCTCTAAGATAAGGTGGGTATTGATCTGGTTTGTAGGGCAATCTTAAAAGCTTTTACTATTGGAGTTGCATTTGCATTTGATGTGTGGTCTAGGTAGGTTATAAATGTTTTATGTAAATCATTTTATATAGATTGCAGGATTCAACCTGGCTCTGTTTTCTTCTTTCAAAGAGGATCAGATTCTCACAAATCCAATTCTTTATTGGACTCATAAAGGGCTAATTCCTTCTAACAACAACGTAATCTATTGAACACAATGCGCCTCCATTTGAGGTATATTTTTTTTCTCTATTTTTTCACTTCATTTTAAGGTCTTGGGAATGCCAAACGGATCTGCTAACTCAGGCATCGACGTTTTATTGTATCCTATTACTTGCATATTAGATTACATTTCGGAATGCCAAAAATCCAGACTTAGTTGGAGTTCGCATGGATTCCCATGTCATATTTTCACAAGCCTATGACATCTTCCTGTCTGCTCAGTGTTCAAGAGCTTGATACACTGCTCACACCTCTTAAACTGCATATAGTTCAACACAACCTATGACCCCAAAATCCATCATTACTCCAATCTATATATTGTACACATTCCAGCATGCATATGATTTCTAGAACACTTATGATTCATAGCATATATCCCAAGATTGATATAGTTTCTGAAGGCCATATGGAACAGACTCAATTATTTCAAAACTGAATGTTGGATGGAATGTCAGATTACTTCAAAGGCTTTGTATAATACCATGATGCAAGAGGATCTGCAGGCAAATCCCAAAATCCCTATGCTTCTCTTTGGGAAGCTACTGATTTACCAAGACACTGTTCGTGTATCCCAATTACAATCACAAATCTTATACTCCGTTCAACAATTAGGTAAATCCACTTCCAAGTTTCAGTTTAAAATTTTGTGGTTTCAGGCAATGTATATTAGCTGCTATTTGCAGTATTTCATTCGGGTTCAGTCAATCACAAACCCCTTCTATGTTTTTGGACAACACAATTGCACTGTTGGTATATATACCAATTGCAACCACAAACCTTGATACTGCATTCGACAACTGGTAAATCCACTTTCAAATTTGACTTTGAATTTTGTGGTTTCGGGCAATATATACCAGCTGCCATTTACAGGATTCCATTCTAGGATTTCTGAAAATCACCCATAAATGATCATTACTAGCTTCCCAAATTCACACATTCTGGTCCTGTCCAAAATGTCTACTTTAGGTTCCAGCTTTCTCGACTGCATACAAATGATGACACCCATCCTTACAGCCCTACACATTGATGTACCTATTCACAAGCTTCAAAGCTGCATTTTGCCGACCTGAATACAACATGGTCAGATGCAAATGAAGGGAAGAATATAAATCATGCAGGCAACTCACACTGCTACTTAAAGGACATTCTTTGTAAGGTTACTATACGGATTACACTTTGTTGTCATTTCCATTTAATAGCTTACTTACAGTTATATGTCACAGATACAACGACGATGGATTAATTGCATTTCAAACTGTAATTACCGCATCATGCCAACAACATTATCGCTCAGCCAACACTCCATGTAAAGGAAGACAATAGGAAATAGTCTTTTATGTTGTGGCACCATTTCTCTTCATGCAAACGAAGATCATAAGGTAAATTGCTTCCTGTGGTAGAAAATTATTTAATCAGTAACAACGTTTAAATTATTCAGAATCGTGGACTTGAATCTTATCTTTGTTATTAGCTCCACGTCAAAAAGCAGATCAAATTATGGTTGCCTCCACGTTTTGAAAATGATTATGCAAACTCATTTCTTGCCACTAAATGTGAAAGCAAATTTGTTTATGATTATTCTTTCCTCAACATTGTGTTTGTTAATCTTAGCAGCAAATTCCATATCACCATTTGAAAATTGTTGGTTTCGTCTAGATCTTGCCACGTTGTAAATCACTCATTGAACTTTCCATTTTCTTAGTGCCTCTTGTCTTTCTTATTAGCTCTACACAGGAGAATTGAAGGCCGTAAAGGTATAAGTGCATGGCATGTGTCAGTACAATTAGAGACCATAAAGATATAAGGACATGTTGACACATGTATCTTCAGTTACCATATAATGAGCAACTTTATAAAACTCAATATTTTTAATGCATGCTTTTATAGACAAAATAACTAAGCTCTCATGCACTGTAGATTCCTTGAAGGATCCAAAGGTTCAAACACAACTTCAAATGCATGCTTTCAAACACAAGGCCTTCAAACGCATGGTTATATAATCATATCATGCAACATTCCAAAACGATCCCATCGACAATTATATAACCCACACTTAATGGAACTCCACTTACATCATTAATGTCACTTACATCTCAACCATTTCAATTCATAAAACGTGTTGCCAATGCCATCAATCTCCACCTATAGTACTATTCCTCCTTTAACAATACCTCCTTTAACGGTACACCATACAAAACACCGCACAAACAAAGCCAACAGAACTACAAAACAAACATCTCTCCAAATCACTGCTAAAGCCCGGCAACGCCGGGCACCATGACTAGTGTTCATTAGTCCGATTTTTGTCCTACACTTTGTATAATAGATCAGATAGAACAACAAGAGTGTTCACTCTCTATAAACATGATAAATATTAAAGAACTTGGTTTCTTTCAGAAAACAAGGACAGAGAAACCATATGCAGATACCTGAGCGTCTGAAGATTTTGAAGATGTCAACTGATCCATAATGATATCTGACCAACGAAACATAATAGCCAAGATTTGTGCTGCTTTGACTACGTATTGTGCAATATTTATATCATCATCACCAATTGCCCTGCATATGATATGTATAATTAGGGTCTCTGCATCATGGCTGAAAGAAAACCTTTGATTGATTTAATCCCATTAGAGGCAACTGGTTAAGAGAGCTAGTTGCTGACGAAGACAAGGATGTAGCCTCTCCTGGTTAAGTGAAACACGGTTGCTAAAAATTCTCGAAATTGTAAAATTTTCTCATCTTAACGAAACTGTGCTTAATACTTTTAGCTTTAGAAATTTTTAAATCCCTTTAGGTAGAAAAACTGAAGAATGCAGTTGGCAGATGCAAAAATTGCCTCTAGGATGTGAACCACCAACATATCGGTGAAGTTATAGGTCATGAAATCCTTAGAGGCCATTAAGAATCAAATCAAGTAAAGACTCAAAGCTTGGTAATGGACATAAGTGACATGGACCAGGAATGATCCCGAAGACAATCAGTAAACTTCAAAGCTTAAGAAATCATTTTATTAAGCCGAGCCATATTTTAGCAGTTGGACTAATCCAGAGATTGGTCTTTCGCGCAAACTTCTTTCAATCACGCATCTTGATTATGGCCCATGCAATTGACAACTTATGACTTCATTGTTAAGATCATATTTGATTGTTTGGACTAAACCAAAGGTTCATCTTTAGCAATTGTCTTTTGAAAACTCAACATTCTTTTGAAAACGCAATTGTCTATATCAACATTCAGTGATCAATAATTATGACAAAGATATTTTGTATTATAATAGGAATAAAATAGAATAGAATATGATTTTATCGTCCACGGAGACCAACTGGCCTATGGGACCCAAGTACAAAGAGAGAGCAGCAGGCGTATTACTACCAGGATTAAAAAACCCCCGCCCCGAAGGGTTTTCGGGGGAAAAACGATGCTGACATACTGCACAGTTATATACATAATCACAAGTACAGCTGAGGTTAATGTCAGACAGGGGGGCATACAAGTAAATAACCAGAAATAACATGCATGAAATTCCAATAAGGTGCATTGGTGCTAATACAGCCTTTGTAAATGCAATTGCCCTTTTTGTGTGAAATGAAACTAATCTTACTGAGTTCTAAACTCCTTGGTACTATAAGAAACTACAATTGCTTAGAAGGCTTCAATTAAATTTTTGCACTGCAAATGTTGCTAAACATGACAACAATCGGGCATAAACATGACGATATAGATGCTTTATTAAGGAATTACTTTATTGTTTTGAGAATATCAGATGCACTCACCATTCTTGAGTTGATGCACTCTAGAGCTCCAATGCCTTACTTAACAGATTGGAAGGTCTTTGTTGAAGGTTGTACAGTCCCAATAAGTCTGATTGTCTAATTGGCCATCTAGAACCACTTCTATTCGAGTTGTGCCAAAGAGATGGTTGGTTGAGAGAAGGGTAATGTGGAAGGTTGATGCAGAGGGTGGGCCAATGAATCTTCAAAGGATTTAAAAATTGTACCTCCAAGAAAAGCCCACAAGGATATAGGTGCTCTAAGAAGCTCCATCATGAAGTGCATCATGCATTGGGCCGCAATAAAGCATGATTTCATTAATTGGATAAAATAACGCAATTTTGAGAATTTTCAGCACACCTTATTTGCTCAAGCACGAATACTTTCACCTAGTTCTCGAGCCCAACAAACATGAGGCAATTAACATACACATATACATACAAATTATGTGTTATACTTGTACGTGTACATGATACTTGTAGAAGCCCAATAATGGCCCTACATTCTACACCAATAATTCACATCAATAATTTTCACTTCACTATAAAAACAGCTCGACTCGGGGGGTAGAGATCATTCATCTCCCATGGCTTCCTCGATGCCTCGTCCAGAGCACATCCGATCTTTCAAGTGCTACTTGAGCTACAACGATCTGAATGAATGTGCAAGAAATGGTGTTAATCTTGATCCATGGCTCCAATCTAAGGCTGATGGTCCTGCTAGTGCCTGCAGGAAGCTCACTCGTGTTAAAGTCCACATTTACTGGCTTCCTGATCAGGAGATCTATGAGCTGAATAGCATCACGAGCTTTGATGTTGATGATGAGTGAATCAATGTTATCAGTGATGACTACTGTATCTGTTTATGATATAATAATGGTATGAGCACCTATAAACTATGTAAGGATGTAATAGCACAATGAATATTGTTTGATATATCATACCTGAGTGTAGTGTAGGGTTGTGCTCTTCGACTTCCACTATATCTGCAAGCTTTTCAATCACACTTGAATTACTAAAGCACAAAAACTTCTGCCATCATGAATCCACAAAACATATCCATACGAAAGATGTATTATACTTGTATGTATACAACAGTCTTATACACGTGCAATAATTGGGGTAAAGTCCACCCCAATAATTCTACCTCACTATAAAAACTTCTCACTTCGGGGCTAAAGTTCATTCATCTCCTATGGATTTTTCGCCTTCATCAGTTCACCACATCGAGGCGATCAAGTGCTCAATGAGCCACTCTGATCTTGTTGGTTGCCTAGACAGGCATCTTCTTCTTGATCCCTACCTGTGAAGAAAAGCTTTGGGCGCTGAGATTCGCTGCCCTGCGTCAATTTGTGTGATGATCGATCTGATTTGGCTTCCTGAGCGCATGAGCTATGAGATATCAGGGATCACTACTACAGATCCTGAAGATGAATGAATCACCTGTTCAACATGTTATAGTGTAAGAGCTCTTGTGTTAAGATGAAAAATGCAAGACGTAATGAATAATAAATAGTCTATTGTAGTGATGTTATGGATAATAAATAGTCTATTGTGAAATGCTTTAATGTACCTGTAAGACTCAAGTTTCATCTCCATCCTCAGATGCCTCTTTAGCAAGCAATTCCTGTAGCTGGATTCCTGTAGCAAGCAGTTCCTAATTTCAACCACACCTGAAATACTCAAGCACACATTTTAAAAGCATACATATATCCATACGAAAGATGTATTATACTTGTATTTATACAACGGTCTTATACACGAGCAATAATGGCGCTGAAGTCTACCCCAATAATTCACCTCAATAATTCTACTTCACTATAAAAGCTTCTCACTTCGGGGCTAAAGTTCATTCTTCTCCCATGGATTTTTCGCCTTCATCAATTCACCACATCGAGGCGATCAAGTGCTCAATGAGCCACTCTGATCTTGTTGGTTGCCTAGACAGGCATCTTCTTCTTGATCCCTACCTACGAAGAAAAGCTTTGGGCGCTGAGATTCGTTGCCCTGCGTCAATTCGTGTAATGATCCATCTGATTTGGCTTCCCCGCGAAATGAGCTATGAGATATCGGGGATCACTACTACAGATCCCACGAAGATGAATGAATCACATTGTTTAGCATTGTATAGTGTAAGAGCTCTTGTGTTGAGATGAAAAACGCAGAGCGTAATGAATAATAACTAGTCTATTGTAACTTGCATGTTATGAATGATATAGTAATTATGTAAAAGAGCATTGCATACCTCAAGAGTTCTCATCATCGTCCTTAGCTTCTTTAGCCACTAATTCTTGCAAGCCCAGAGCCCCCACACTACCGGGATCACCATCGACAATGGCCTGGTCTCTACGGCCCAACCACGATCTATTGTTTTCAAATGTTGGTAGCGTGGCGGGTCATTAGGATTGGGTCTCCAATTCTTGCTCCAAAGAATCCCTATCTTGCATTGCATATGAGGTTCCCTTTAAACAACAGGCTCAAACCAGAGACAAACACCTCTTAAGAATGTGGGAGATTAGGGTCCTCTATTGGGTCCTCTTCGGCAAAAAGCCATCCACGCGTCGGGCGGTTATCATGTGGTCCGATTAGCAAGAGCATTCCTTTCTTGACATCTTGGTAGGGGTCGAATATTTCAAGCTGGGTTCTTGGGTCTACCCGAAAGGCCCAATGTAATGAGATGCTTCAATGTGCTCATCCACAAACACTCTTTCGGGTTCTTCCAATGCACTTTGCCTCGTCTTTGGGCGAAATCTGAATGACAACTCTCTGGGCTGCACGTCCCCAAGCACTTGCGGCAAGGTGGACCCGATGAGTCAATAACCGTTCATATATGTGTTGGACCATGACTTATCGCCAAACTCTAGAAATAGCTGCCCGGTGCATCATGTACTTGGCAATAGAAGCTCTTAATGCACCTATATCTTTCAAGCTCCCATATGGTTTTGCATCGACCTTAGGTGACCCTCTCTAATCATAGGTAAACCTTGGGCATCCTCCTTCCACATTCTCGATTCCCTTTTAGAGCCACTCCCTATGCCCCTGGCCTCATCTTGTAGAACATTAGTGGCCATCCATCCTTCATGCAAAACTTGAAGAGTAGAGGTTCCAAGTGACCACATAAACGGTCCTTCTTATCGGGGATAAAACCTTTCACGAATTCCTTCCAATTAGGAACCTCTCACAAGGTAAGGTGAAGGAGCCTTTGAACTACTACTTGCACGAAGAGTTGCATAAGCTCCGGAATAGTCAATGCATCCCGATCTTCTCATTAGAGTAGAGTAGTTTCCAAATAGGGCATCTATGTCATCGTGGGTGTGTCCAACCATCATGAATCCCAGTGCACTTGATCAAAGACACCTAACCAAACCAAGTATGACAAGTAAGAGAAAAGATATCTATTCTTATTCTGACCGAGCAATTATCTAGCTGCAAGTAAAGCCTCCTAGGCAACTTGTTGTTAAGCTACCATGGGGCCTTTGATAGGGGGCATAAAATTATTTCTCTTGCCATTCATCATTTTGTCCTAAGGTTATCAGTGTTTAAAAATTGCTTTGCCCCCCACTGCTTTTCGGGGACGATCTGTATCTCTCAAATGGCCCCAATTATCCTCGGTTTATTCTCCAAAGTCTTCAAGGTATGATTCAAGGATCCCACATGAAAATTAGAATCATCGGGCCGGAGGTTCGGTGAGAAGTGGCCCAAGGCACCTATACCATGGCCGTGCATGAGAGCACCAGTAACAACCGACCTTGATCGTTCACCCCTCCATCATGAGACTTTGCTAGCTTCTCTAGACGAGGGACCATGGTCTTATTCTGATCCATCTTATCATGTATAATGGTTAAAAGCGTGCTTTCGGAGATCTATGAGACAAAGCTCTCCAGGACTAGTAAAGGCTCCTGCATGAAATCTGGGCCGTCATATGCGATTTTCTCTCTATTGCAAGTACCCTTCTTTCATTTGGATCTCTGGTCTTAGCAAGCTTTTCCTTTATGACAATACAGGTGTTACACTTAGAAAATGCTATCCTTTTAGCTATTGCTACCTCTGAATGATTCTCTTTCCAAGCAGACAGAAAGGACGAAGGAGAAATATGCTTGCCTGTCATCTCTGTAACGGTAATATCTACTTCTTGGTGTATATCCTTCTTAGTCAAGACTGAAGGTAGCCTCTTAACATTTTGTCTGCTACCCTCGCTCGTAATTTTTCGGCGGTGTGGCATCGTCTCTGCGTTTTCATCTATGAACATAGATAGCCGCGAAGATTGCCGACCAAAGTATGAGACCTTGGCTTCTTAGACCCAGTATTTCCGTGCTCAGCAATTCTGTGGCCGTCATTGAAGAGCTTCTTCCACTTGTAAAAAGTGGAAATGGGTATGCCATAGGCTTTATGCCATGCTTTCACGCACACCTGTTTGTTATTCAACATCGGGTTCGCGGACTACACCATTTTCGAGCAAAGATCTAGCATGTTATATGCAAAGGTTGTGCGCCCAGGGGACTTCATGATCCATAAAAAGGTTCTCATGCAAGCTATCTCACGGGATGTAAAATTTGCACAAAGATCGTTTCATGCAAAGACCGGTGATGACACGAAGTCTAGAATAGCCTCAAAGACTAGTTTTTCTTTCACATTTTGGTCTCAGGCTTTGGGCGTGTCCCGGGTCTCCGATTGACCATGATGTAAGGTCTCTTTTTGGTGATGCCAATTTCGGGTCTAATGGAGTAAGGTTCATTCTCCACATCCTTCTCCTTCACCGCAACCACGAGAGTAGAAACTGGAATGTTATCAACGAGCACGAAGACTATGGGCCATCTCACAAGGTCATGCAGTTGGGGCATTTCTGCACAGGCTTGGCAGCGCATAGAGATCTTTTCAGGCATTAGAAATATGCTCATGATAGTAGCAGCTATCGAGCCTTCCCCTAACTTCACGTCAGACACAGCATGGTTTGGATCGGCAAAAACGATAACACCATGGCCATAAGCCATGTGGCAGCATTCATGCATGAGTGTGCATGCCTTCTCAACTAACTCATCTCTAGAAAGCCCTTGCACATGATTCGTCTCATTACTGGCTAACCCCTCATTGCCTCTGTCCTGCCAGTTTATGCGTTTTATCTGACCTGGTGGGGTGCAAGCTTCCTCCTCTCTAACAAGTTGAGCAGCAATGTCCTTCTTGTACCACAACACAAAAGTCCCCACAGCTTCACCAATTTTTTCTATTTCCAGCTCGGAATTGGTAGCGGCAACTGTCCATCCAAAACATTCACAATTGAAACAACAACCATACCCTCCGGGACAATCGAATTGTGATGGCGCTCGAAATTGTGGACTCTTCCCTCTGCCACCTTTCTCCCCAGCAGATATAGCGGAATTACATCTGCCATCCTGCAAACAAGAGGTCGTGAATATCGCGGCCGCGATCCTCGTAAGCAAAAAGAACTGTGATCATAAAGTACTACAGAAAATAGCAACTGAGAAATTAAAAAATGTTCAGGACTTTCGCCACCGCGATCTTATCGAGCATGGGCAAGAACGCGGTCGCACTTTTTGCAAGCATTCACACTAGCTGTTTCGATAAGAACTCATGTGCAAATCACATGTCGAGGTTAGCAAGTGGTTTCAACTCATAGTTATCGATAGCTGCGAGTTCTTTGGTAAATAGCAAGTGTAGATGGTTGAAGGTATCGCGACCGCGATCTCGTCGAGCACAATAGTTAAACGATTAACTTACAGACTAAAGCATTACTCATACCTCACAGAATATGGTGGCATCAACGTCTACTTGTAGCCAAGGACCCGTCAGAAGCTGCAGTGTCATCAAAACAGTGTTTTGTATCATCCACATGGAGAAAGAAAGCATATACTTGAAACACGTTTACATTGTATAATAAACACACCGAGTGCACACAGGTTTGCTTAGAACATCTATTTTACATAGTTGCACCAAAGTATCAGCAGGTATCTTATCAATCCATGCAATACATAGTGATGTTAGTGTAGAGACTCGGAGGTTGTAGTTATAATTGAATTTCAGTGCAACATAAACTTTGAGTTCACTTCACTGAGTGATATGCATCAGAATAGGCCTTTTACCTCGCCCGAAACCCTGAATTCGATGCAGTGGAAGAAATCCAAATGTGTAGTGGCGGAGTGCAAGCGGATTATCAGCACCCTCGTCAACGCCTTCAATGGAAGCGGGATTCTGCAGCAAATCCTTGCCCGAACTTGGCCCAGCTTAGGCGCAGCTCCAGCGTCTCGAAGATTTTGCAAAACAATCAAATTTGAATTGGCTTTTCCCGCTTTCACTTGAAATGTTTGTTATCGAATTCAAATTTGACTGTCACTGTCCGTCCGTAATCCAGTTTTTATTTGGAGCATTTATGGCTGCATAATGTGTCAGGTACCTTTAATGAATTGACATTACGGGAGGAAATTGAACGCGGACGTCCAAGTCGATGAAGACCTTCTGTACGGATTCCTTGCTTTTTCGGACGGGTATATTCGCACGAACGCATTTATGGCCGGTAATAAATACGGCCGGGCGGCCGGTAATTAATACTTCCGGCGTGTAATTAATGCGCCCGCACGTACGGCGCCATCATGGCTGGCACGAGTTTTCACGCACCATTATGATGGGCGGGCAATTAAATTCCGCGGCCGCGTTCTATAAATTCAAACTCAGAACATCTCAAAACAAAATTCAACTCTTCGCCGACCGCGATTTCTTCAGCGCCTAGCGCCTTCGAGTTCGGAGCGCCTTCTCGAGCCTCCCCAAAACGACTGGAATTTTGTACACAGCCGGCGCCCGCGATCCCATGGCACCTAAGGACTCCCTCAGAGAAGGTAATTTCTAACATTTCAGCTCAGCAAGATCGCGGCCGCGATCTTGCCTACTAGAACTTGTAATGTTTTCATAACTATAGCTGCTCAGCAAGATCGCGGCCGCGGTCTTGCTTGCTAGGTTTTGTAATGTTTTGATAGCTGTGGCTGCTCAACAAGATCGCGGCCGCGGTCTTGCTGAGCATAGGTTTTCTTTCTTGCGATGTTCATGACTAGTAGTGTAGTAGGTCACTAGGATCGCGACCGCGATGTTCGTGAGCAGTGGTATTGTTTTCTTGCCGTGCTTAGCTGCTACACAACATCGCGGCCGCGATAGTGTGGAGTGCTATTTTAGTTGCTTGGAAGGATCGCGGTCGCGTTTCTCTACAGTAGTTTATATTTTTCGTTGCACAACATTATGCAGCCTATCAGGCACTCACCACAGGCTTTTGTTTACAGCACTTGCTTTGTTTCGAGGACCGGATGTCGAACCCATCCGTATTATAACCCCTTCCAATGAAAGGAAATGGTGTATTGAGATTGCACAAGCCATACCGCACATTAAAGGTGATCGCAGAAAGGACCTGTGCCTGTTCCTGCGGACTGGAAAGAAACCTGAGGACGTTGAACAAGTTGGCATAGTGGTGGCAATGTGGGAAGGCACGAAGAACAATGTGCAAGATGCTATCATATGCAGCATTGAGGACACACAAGCATTGCGCCTCGGAGTACATTTTGAAATGGCGCAATTATGATCCGTCCTTTGATGACAAACCAAAATGAACAAGCCACCACCGGGGAAAAACGCCCCCACATCAGCTAAGGGTTATGGCTGGTTGTTGCCATCCTATGAATCTCTCTTTTGTCGAATAAAGGGAAAGAGACATATTGGTAGGGTTCTCGGCATGCGTAAATGGTTTGTCTACGACAAGAAGCCTCCGAAGCCGCTTTGAAAGCGTTCGACGAAAATGCCCTCTCGTGATGGACACCAATTGGCTAAGAGCCGTGGCCAAGAAAAAAAGAGTGTGAAGCCTATTGCTACTTTGGGAGAGAGACGTCAGCACCAAAAAGGTTGTTGAAGAACCAAATGCACGATAAACCCCTCCGGTATTATTAACCCTACTCTTCCTCTTGCTTTGAAGGCCCCAGATAGCACTACATCTGGTGGATTTATTGCAAAAAAACTCCCTCCTTTCAAAATTAACCTTAGAAAGCTGACACCTGCTGATGATAGCCCGCAGCCCGCTAGTTCTCAAACCAACCCTCGATTCACGGATGCCTCCTCTAGACTAGCATTGACATGGCCCCACGCACCTGCCATTCCAGTCGAGTTGAAGTTCAATCCGGAAGAGGAACGCAAGATGGCAGAGCAAACCACTCAGAAGCTTGAACAGTTCAAAAGGTTTTACCCCTTAGGGGTTAATTGGTTTACAAAGATTTCTATTTTTGATTGTAAACCTGCACCAGCAAACTTGACACACAGAATGCGATCAAATGACCATGTTCAAACTCTGGTTAAAAGCTTCAAGACATACCCGACAGAGGTCCTCACACATGCTGACGTAGTGCCATTTGACCCTATTACCAGGTAACTAATTCTTAATCTTTTGGACACTCGTTATGTAGATTTGACTTGATGGTTGTCTATCTTTCAGGAGGAGGGTGACATGGAGCAATCCAGAAGATTTGAAGGGCAAGAAATTTTACATTATTTACGGCAACCCACAAGATTTTCTTGCTGGCGCAACTCCTTTGTTCTGGTTAAATCGGACAACCGGAGCAGCAACTAGAATTTGCTAAAGTATATGCTAGAAGAAGATCGAGAGTGCTAAATGGAAATCTCACTGACAAGGAATATATAGAGTTGAGTATTCAATGCAACGTAATTGCAAACACCGCCTCTGAGAGCCACCGATTGAAAAAACCGCAACAACTTCGCCATCAGCACAAGGCTTATGGCTGTCCTCCACAAGGACCGATAGGAACGGCTACGACTTCTGCTTGGAAGGTATTTATTCACTTTCTGCTCGCCAACATCGCGACTGCGATCTTAATGACCTTTGCTTCTGCAGGATTTTCATGAAATTGCAACGACTACTTTGAAAGTGCAGGAGCTTAAGGATGAAAAACAATTCATCTTTATGGATGAGAAGGTTTTCAAGAAGTTAATGGAAGTTGCCGGTCTGTGGGTGAGTCGTAAACTCAGTGACGACCATGGTGAGTTTCTGGACAAGCCATCCAAAGACTTCTTTAACAAGACCTGGCTCCGGTTGCTCTGAGGGTATGTCGAATGCTTGAGGTGTCACACCGCCGATGAGATTATAGAAGGCAAGACCTATTTAAAGGTGCAGTCAGGGTATAGCGGGAGATTTGATTGCAAACAACGGGCAACTGACATCAGAACCCTCACTTTTATGAGGCGCGAAATTTTATCTTATGCCACAAATTTGCTGCAAAAGGATTTCGATAGCTGGGAGGAATTGCTTCAGGCTTTTCCCCGATTTAACCGAACAGAGAATCTTGGATATATCGATACCGTCTCTGTAGTGCGTGAAGGCTAACTATAACAAGGACCATACACTAGGTAACCTACCCGTAGCCTTTCCGAGCCAATCGGGGAATATTCTAAAGCCAGAAGAGGCTAGAAAAAGAAAGGAAAAGAAAAATATTGTCATAGCAGTGACAAAGGATGGCATCCCTACTTCCTCCCAAGTGTCAGAGAATGCGACATTGATATTTATTGACATCCGAGGGATGAACAAGGTATGGGATTGCAAGAAATACACAGATCTATTTACAAGGATAGCTACCATGATGAATGCCAAAGTGTATCACTTGGTTATTATCATGCGCTCTGTGAATTTGCCCAATTGCTTGTACAGTCAGAAGCAAATTCAGGGCGGTGGCCACCTATCTTTAGGTTCTTATGAAGAAATGGGATGGGAGAGCAAACGAAGGGTGAAAGAACATCAGTACTATATTAGTCATATGTGCATTAACAGGAGTGATGTTCGTGTAGCACCTGTGCAACCAGAGCTGGAGCTTCGCCTATCTCCACACGGCAAGGCTCCTAAGTCAACACCATTGCCTCCAATGCCGCTAACAGGTAATGAGGATGCCGATGAGAAGATAAAAAAGAAATTTCAGACTCTTTTTACAGGAAAACCAAGATTCAAATGGGCGGCAATGGAAGGAGATCTTGTATTGAAATGCCAGCTGAAAACCTCGTATGCCTACCATATTGTTGAACAGCTGATGTCGACTGATGGTTGCGTTCTGGATTTCTTTTCGGCTGGGACAGCTTCTCGTGTTGCTCTTATGCAAGGCAAAAAGAGCGTGGCCTTCGAAAGTTCAGGTAAAGTGTGCCGTTTCCTGAGGGCGTTCTTGGAAACGCTTGAGAAAATGGCCAATCAAAGTACGGGGGGGTTTGAAGAAGAGGAGAAAGCAGAGAATGTTGAGCCTGATCCAGCGCTGCCCAACATCAGTATCACCCAAAACACAGATCTATCAAAGTTGGATTCCATTTTGGAAAACCTCGATGCTAAGTCCTACGAAGAGAGAATGCAAGAAACAGAGCGCTTGCTTGAAGAGACGGAAAAAGGTATAGAAGCCCTGGAGCCCACTTTTCAAAAATTGAGTGCACTTAATGAGAAGCTTGATGGGTACATGCCTTTCTTGGACAAAGCAACGTAAGTTTGAATACGTGGGCGTAGAACACATGGAAACAGACCACCAGCACATGGAAGCAGACCAACAGCACATGGAAACAGACCAAGATGAGGCTGTTGGGACACAAGAGCATCAGGTATACAGCAAGAAGCAGAAGCTCTTTCATCCACATCAGATTGCTACTGAATCGGAGAAGGAACTTATAGGCGGAGCAAAGCGTCACGGTGGGACGATGAAAAAAATGGGAGCCTGATTCACATCTGCGGCAAAATAAAAACGCCATGGGTGTTCGATTCCGTGAGGTCACAAAAGTTATTCAGAGATGGACACAACACAAGCTATGGAATTGGGTAGAGAGCATGTCTTCCGCATGGCCAATGAAATGGGTGTGATACCTGATCAAGTATCTGAAACACAATCAGAATAATGAATGTTGTATATTACTTCCTTCAATGGAAATTTTGGTTTCAGGAATATGTATTACCAAATCTTTTTGTCTTTAACCATATCTTTTACCATATGTTTAATGCTAAAAATAATCGCGACCCATGATCCTCTCAGAGCAAATATATGGCTTTAAATACTTTGATTTTTTGTGGTATGCTTGCTCCTCGGTACCTTCTTTTAATGCAATGCTCTCATATAATTTTAATAAAAGGCTCATTATTTTGTCTCCTTTCAGCTGCGAAACATCGCGTTCGCGATTCTTGCGATAAGTTTGAGCATTCCCTCCTACTACATTCTACTCGCGATGGACCTTTGCATGAGCTGTAAAAATTATATTTCCAAAGAACAATGAATCATTTGCAGAATTTGTGCAAAAAAACGCCAATTTTTACTCAGTTGGTAGTAGTTTCTGCACTATATGGCTACCCACTAACCTATTTCATGCTAAACGAGAATTCCAAATTTCTCTAATTAATGAAATCATGCTTAATAGCTAATGCAGATGAGAGCACTCATGATCTAATGAAAGTAATGTTCCATCATTGTATGTAGATCCAACTAGTGAAAGACAAAAAAACGTATGAGAGTCTTTGATCTATACCAAGACATAAGAAAGGCACGCTCTTGCTTATGGAGCTTCCAACCTACTTAACTTATACTAAGGAAGACTCCATCGAAGATCCAAACGTATCTCACTGGCGACATATTACTAAGAGGACTATATGTTACCCCAATAACTATCTCGATTCTTGGGAGAATAGACCTAGCCCTAATGATCGTCCTCGATTAAAGTCACTAAAGACCATATACTTTGCATGGATGGTTGAAAGGAAGCCTTCAATTGTTTTGATCCCAAGCAATATAAGCAATTGATTAAGAGAGCTAGTTGCCAATGAAGACAAGAATGTACCTAGATTTGATCTTGCTTCAGTGAAACGTGGTTGCTAAGAATTCTCAAAATTGCAAAGTTTTCACATCTTAATTAACTTTGCTTAATACTTAAGGGGGCCAAGAGGACCAATTTCGGTTCATGGACCAGAAATGATTTCTGGGATAATTAGTGGACTTCAAAGCTTAAGAGAGAATTTTATTACAATGGGCCACATTTTAACATTTGGATTAATCCAAAGATTGGCCTTTAGCAAAAAAATTTCAATCACGCATCTTATTTATGGCCCATGTGATTGACAACTTATGATCTCATTGCAAAGGGTTATATTTGAGCACTTGGACTAAATCAAAGTCTGACCTTTAGCCATTGTCTTTAAAAAAGCCATCTTGTCTATTCTATTCTATTCTATTCTATTCTATTCTATTCTATTCTATTCTATTCTATTCTATAGGTCGTGAGCCATATCACCAATTCAATCATCGATAATTATGACAAAGACATTTTGTATTATAATAGGACAAGTAAATGACCAAAAATGAAATGGTGCATGAGATTTCAATAGGGTGCATGTAGTCCTAATTTTAAAATAAGATATACTTGCCACTATTTATATTTCACTTTTTGAAAGAATTTTGCAAACATCATTTCCATTAAGGTTCATTTTACTAGCTCATATATAGATCAGAACAACTTTTGCAGATATGGGCAAGTGATATGGGCAAGTGATGAAGTGGAATTACAGGGGATGGTTATATCACTTGCCACCTGGGATGACTTGGAGCGGGTTCATACAGCCTTTCAAACTCGAGGACCGAAGCCAAGTTCCCAATTCCATATCAAATTCTTATGCAAGCGATATGGTTCCCACCCCTTCAAAGGCTTGTGCTCGAACGATACATTATATGCTTTTAGAAGGTGGTCAATAACGAAAACACTTGCCTTCCGAACCTTGCCTACAAAATTGCCATGGGTCCGCAATGTCTTAAATCATGTTGGAATGAGAAGCATGCCATTTTGATTCTCCTAATAGAATGTATAGAAACAGAGATATATACAGACTACAACAATGAGGATCACAATTACCTGAGAAGACATTAGCATAGACTGATCGCGTCAATTAGCACAAGAGTGCACCCCCTCAAAATTGAGATAGATAGATGGGCCCAAGAAGATCGTGCAGATAGGCTCTACAAATTTTGCTAACTAGGAGTTATTGAAAATGAGTGTCACACTCTTCAGAACTACCCAGCCTTTGGGTCTATCATGGCATATTATGCCATTGTTAGTAAGTTTATTATTGCTAAGGTTTGTCCCTCGAAAACCCTTCGGGGTGGGGTTCATAATCTTAGATAGTAGGTTGAGAACAGATGAACGCAGCAGAAGCGGAAGCGGAGGCGGCTGTGGGGAGGCCTGGGTCCGACCCAGGTATACGCAACGGGGCCCCTTGGCCCCCGAATCACCCTGCCATCACCAGAGCAGGCTGGACTTCAGCCATCCGGCAGACTTCTGAGGTCTGCAAACCGTCCCCAGCCGATGGGGTTTCCAACAGTTCTGACCCAAAAATTGGGGCTTTTGTCTTGCATAAGGTAAACCATCCCTCCATTTCGTTAGATAAGATTCCAGGCTCATCTGCAGCCGCCCCTGCTCCACATAGTATAAATCATTCCCCAAAGGGCAACGAAGTAGGTAAGGCATTAGCAGGGGAAGATCTGGCATCTGAGGCAACTGTGAGTGCCATCAGTCCCGGGGATTTCACCTCTAACATTCCGTACCAAACATGTGCGTGACTAGTTAGGGGTTTTTTTTTTGCCTCACACGTTAGTATACGGTCTGAAAAAAATACGGGTTCACCACCACATTTTCGGACATGGTCGTTTAGGAGTGCTGTGGGCGGGAACTCCTCACCAGCTTCATACGGTAGGGGTGCTTGAAGATCCGAAGCTTTGAGTCATATGGTTCCTTCAAGATCATAGGGGTTTGCAATGAAGGTTTCTGGTTTTTTGAATGAAGGTTTTTGTTGTCCGGCGGGGACTTTTCATTGCTCCCTAGGGTTTTAGAGTCTATACTCTCTACACGAAATTAGTCGCCCGGTTGTAGCGGCCGTAGATATGAGCAAGATTTCTTTCAATGGAGCATGACATGATGCAAAGTTCAAGACCACTAAGGTACTGTTATGGCCGTTTTGGCAAAGGTGTTTGGCAGGATTTGACGCTCACTTGCCTAGAATATAAAATGGAAGGTACCAAGGTTTTGAGGCTTGAATGCTACCGTTTATGATCTCTAGTTATATAATAGTCACTTGTTTGCAACATGTTTACTCCGCCTTCTCTTGCTCTTAGTAAATTATCCCCGTCCAAATGCAAGAACACTTTGCTTCTATTATGAGCGACTATTGCACTTGTAATTCTCTATTTGGGTGCTTCAATGCATATCTTAACCGTAACCCAATGTGCTCGAGGGCCAAGCTTTCAGTTGAAGAATGCCACTGCAGTAGTTATGTTATGCGATATTTTTGCTGATATGGAAGCGGCCAGACAAGTTTTGAAGGAGTTGTTGCAATAACAAAAGGTGCATGCAAAAATGACGGGGGTTGTCACCGAGAAATCACCGTTAGAAAGCATTGCTATATGTGGAAGAGCTAGTGGAGCAAACAACACCGGAGCTGGATGCAACGCATTTAACCCTCGCTACAAGTTTTCAAGACCTTGTGCATGAGGACGTCCCTCCTAACCAGGTTTGGCACACGTTTTTCTAAATAATATGGGAACAAACACAATAAGGGATGAAGTTTAATTATATCTGCATACTACTAGTGTTGTTCTTGATGTCTTACATATGCAAAAGCTAAGGTTCTCATGCTTAGAAGATATGGTAAATTTGAACTCTCTACAAGATGTGTTTTTGCAGGGTGGATTTAATCTTGTCTCGCATACTACTAGTGTAGTTCATGATGCTTCAACTATAGCAAAAAATGAAAGTTCTATCTTGTAGCATTAACGAATAAGTCCGGATTTTGTATAACACATTTTTTTTCGCTAAAGCTTTTCGAAATGATCATGCTCTAGAAATCCTTTTTGTGTCATAGGGTTTTGAAAGTTTCTCTAATGCACGCCTTATATTCATGTTGTCACGGGCGGTTTTCCTCATAAAAACAGGATTCTATATATTGCTACTAAGTTGTCCTTTCTGTATTGTTCGGGGTGGCAAGATTGTCGAAAAGTGGTCCACCTCCTTTGGATTCAAGGATGCCAAACGAATCTGCTCCCTGTTACTCCGAACAAGGTCATCCTGTTGCATCCGTGGATGCAAAGATGATGGTGAAACCCGAAGTGGTGATAAACAAGGAATCTCCCTCTTCTTTGGGGAGGAATTTTGATAAGTTGCGGGATACCGACAACCCGTAAGTGGAGCATCGCGATGATCTCAAGGTTGTGTCCAATCAGAGCTACTCTTAGCTAACGAGAGGGATATTTCCATTGATACTTTGGGATGAAGGTTTCTGAAAAAAAAAGTGTACCGAGCAAGGCCATGGATCTATTGAAATTGGTAGAGAATATCTGGAAAGAAGTATGCCCCAAAGATGCGCGGGGCCGCACAAGTTAACGCAGAATATGTGGAAAGAAGTGCACCCGAAAGCAGGACATGGATCAATTGAAGTCGACATGGAATATTTGGAAAAAGGTGTGCCCGAGCAAGGACAAGGATCAGTTACAATTGAAGCAAGCACAAGCTTTTCGTAAAGAGATGCACCGCAAAGAAGGACACAGGTTAGATGAAACATCAGCTCAACATAAAGACTAATAACGTGATAAATGTTCTTTTAGCTACTGGGATATACATCTCCTTTTTGTCTATGAAATGATTACTTATTCAAATGCTTTGAACTGGGCATGGTTACTTGTATATAGCTTTCCTTGCACGGTTTAGTGATACGACAGCCATTGGTAAATAAGTTTTTATTGGAATAAATATTCTCATTTGACAATACAAGCATCATCCATTGGAAAGGAAAAGCAAACAAAAATTGTTGTTTCTTGGCTTTCAAGAAGGGTTATGTTATGTACAAATTATGAGCCTGGATTTTAACTCATCTGGAACACCTTTATTGCTGAATTCTATATGCTCTACATAGCAAAGGCTTTGTTAAATGTATAATGATTTATGGTGCTGAAGAAAGCTTTTGCAAACTATCTTTTGAGCACGCCGAAAAAAGCAAGGTGGGTATGGTGCAGATATCTTGGTCTGTGCTGGTTGCTTGGTACTGGTCTTTGGATCAGGCCCAGGCTTTTTAGAGTCTCCACAAACCATTTTTTCTCTGAATAAGGCGACGGCACAAACTCAAGTACAAGATCGGGTAGGGGTATGTAAAACGTAACATAGTCCGGGCGTATATCTACGGTAGGGGGCAGGGAAACTGGGTTTTTCTATTTACGTATGTAGGGGTTTTCGACCTCCAAAAGTCGTATACAAGGGGTTTTCTGGTGACCCCTTGCACGCACATGAGGTATCCCCATGTGCCTAGGTGAAATCCCCGGGCCATCAGTGCTATCCGTAAATTGAAAACTGCTATGTTAGGGGCAGTGACAGGAGATAGTGCAGGTGGGAAGGAAAAATTCATACAGTGCAGCAGATCAGATTCACCCATGGAAGCCTCTCCGATGGAAGAAGCAGAAACCGTAGTAAACGAAAAAGATTTAGATGCAAATAAAACATTAGCAGAGACGAAGCACAAATCTGCAGGTTTGGTAGGCGCTATAATGGAAGAGAAATGGAGAGCAGAGAGCTTCACAAAAGTGGGGGTATCTCATCTAAGCATAGAGGCTAAAAAACTGTCTCCACAAACTATTGATACTACAAAAACCTCAACTGAAAAAGGGCAGAACAACACTGCAAATCATGACTCGGTTAGTGGCGGTGCAAGGAGTAATGCAAGGGAGGCCTGGAAAAACGACGACACAATAGCAAGAATCAACAAGCCTAGATTCTCAGAATGGATAAAGAACAGTGTGCCAAAAGAAACAGCCAGGAGTCTGAGAGTAGATGCAGCACTTAAAACAGTAGAAGCAGGTTTTGCCCAAGATCTGGGCAAATTAAATATAGGCCAGCCTGAAAAAAAAGGAACTGAAAGCGTTGGAAATATGGAAGTAGAGGAGGAGTCTGACTTTCCCATAGCAGAGATAGACCATGGTATGCATGTAAAAGTGGTGGAGAATTTGGTATCACGCTCTGTTATAGGATTGTTTACAGGAGGATTCCTGGACTTGCGCAAACTAGAATTCTGGCTGTCAACACACTTAAAAAGGTTAGGTTTGCCTCAGCATGAATCTCTAAAGGCACTAGGTGGCAACTTCTTCCTCATTTTATTCCATAGCGAAGACACAGTAGATAAGATGGTGGCTCGCGCTGCGGACACCTTTATGGGGGAATACATCTTATACCAATAATATTCTCCTGGCTTCTCCCCCCATCAAATGTCAGCAATTAAGATCCCATGTTGGTTGGAGATCGAACACCTACCTCGACATCTTTGATACACGAGTTTTTAAAGGTTATTGCTAACACGATAGGCTTATATCTCACATTCCATAGCCAGAGGGCCAAGGATTTGTGTAGCAATTCCAAAAGAAAAAGCGAGCATACCCAAGGGGGTGATAGTTAAGAGTGGCAATTGCTCTTTCAAATTTCCCTTGAAGTTGACTAACAAATGGGAAATATACAGAATGTTTCCAGATCTAAAAATTGAAGGGCTGGAAGAGAACCCACAGGCAAGATCTAAAGAAGAAATGAGCTCTCAAAGATCATGCACGTAATGATAATCCTCATGTTCCCCCACAAGTTACGGGGTCCTAACGAGCCACCCCACTGTTCCTGTAACAATTACCCCATTTGCTCCAAGTCGGGGAGTAGAAACCCCTAACACCAGCAACACGACATCTCCAACCAAAAAACCCACAGCAGATCCTATCATCTCTACAACTGCTGAGGGCTCGTCAAAAACAGAAGGTCAAACTTGGGAAGTGGGGGGGGCCAGGCAAAAAGGGAGAACCAGAAATATTGCTCGAAAAAGCGGAGGGCCTCGCCCAAAGTCCCCTCCTCAGATGTCTCTCAGCACTCAAATCGTCTCTGAGGTAAACAATCCCTTCTCTCAGTACATTAAAGAAATAATGAATTCAGAGGAGGCTTTGCCAGAAAAGGTGAAAGAACTTCGAGGAGATATTGTAGTATATGGAGAGTTGGCAGCTATAGAGAGTGCCTGTTATCTCCGATCATAATCCACAGGTGATATGTACTAAGAAATGTCAGTTTAGCACTTCTAAAACAGTATTCAAATTAAATACCAGGTATTTGAAAGACCCAGATTTTGTGGAGTCCTGCAAAAGCATATGGCAAACGGCTTTTAGTACGGGTTCTGGTATGGAAACCATGATAACAGCTCTGTCAAATATAAAAAACTATGCCAAAAGCTGGGGTAGAGCAAAAGTACAAAAAGAAAGGGAAGAATTGGATATCCTTTATGGCCAACTTCTCTCACTTAGAGCATTGGGCCCCAATGATGGGACGGAGGAGAAAAGGATAATAGAACAGATAAAGACAATAGAAGAGGTCAAGATAGTTGAAAATAGATGTAAAGCAGGATTGACCTGGCTAAAAGAAGCTGATAAATGCACAAAGTTCTTCTTCAAGACAGCTAAAGAAAAGAAGAGATCCTCTACGTTATCTTCCATCACTCATAACGATGGGTCAATTCTCAACTCTCCAGGAGATCTCAAACGGTATTTATATAACCATTTCAAAGCTTTCTTTGGAGAATACAATTTACCATTTCAAGAGACTTTCGAAGAGCTGGTGGTCTCAAAAGTCTCACCGATAATAGACTTTAGTCAGCAAGACATACTAAGTCTTCCCCTCTCTATAGAGGACCTTCAAAAGGCCACCTTTCTACTGGCTAAAAATAAATGTCCAGGTATGGATGGAATTCCCATAGAATTCTATCAAAGCAATTGGGAATGGGTCAAGAAGGATATCTTCTCTACATATACAGACTTTATGCAAGCTGAAAATCTAAATCCAAGATTGAACACAGGATGTATTTCCTTAGTCCCCAAGAGTAAGGAGCCAAGCACTATCAACGATTGGAGACCCATCACACTTCTATCTGCTTTCTATAAGATCATAGCTAAGGCTATGGTAGAGAAGATTAAGCCAATTCTAGCTGAAGGCATCTCACAAGCCCAATCTGGCTTTCTACCAGGTAGGAGTATCCTGAGCAATGTCGCAGCAGCATTTGAAGGTTTACATTGGGCTAGAAAAACAAGACAAAAGGTGGCCTATCTAAAGCTAGACTTTACCAAAGCTTATGACAGTATCAGATGGAGTTTTCTGCACAAAATGATGCTCAAGTTGGGTTGTGGAAATATTTTTACAGAAGGGGTCATGAAACTTCTGCGATCTGCTCGAGCTTCTGTCTTATTCCAAGGTGATCCCTCTCCAATATTTGATATAAAGAGGGGCATCAGGCAAGGGTGCCCCCTTGCCCCATTCCTCTTCAACATTGCAGCAGAAGCGTTGTCACAAATATTCACGCAAGCCTCTGCAGACGGTATGATTCATGGACTACAAATGTTGGATGGCTCTCAGCAAATATGTAACCAATACGCAGATGACACTTTTCTATTCATAGAGGCAGAGGAAGATAACCTGTCATGTGCAGGTAAATTGCTAGCGTCCTTCTCAATAGCCTCAGGTTGTCTCATAAATTGGAAAAAATGCGTAGTACAGTGGCCTTTGGAAGACCCGCATCCTGCATGCTTGACAATCCTACCATGGAAAATAATCCCAGAGGGTGAGCATTCCAACTTGTTAGGTATTCCAGTGGGCATTAATATCGCTAATGCACAAATATGGGACGAAATACTGCTAGGCCTTCAGAAACACTTAAATTGGTGGAAGGTGGCAAAGCTATCACTTGCAGGACGGATCACAGTGGCAAAACATGTGTTAAGCAACACTCATGTCTATACGTCATCAATTCTACTGGCCCCAAAGGAGAAGGCATAAGAGCTAGAAGGGTTAATCCGCAACTTCGTCTGGGGAGGGAACGAAGAAGGGGCAGTGGTCAAAATCGCTTGGTGGAAGTGCAAGAGAGATAAGACAGAAGGAGGAATTGGAATGGTCGACATATCATTATAGAGCAAAGTATTAATTGCCAAATTCATATGGATGATCCTACAGAAAAGGGTGAAGTCTCCAGGTATGCACCTCATCAACCAGGCCCTATTAGCTTCATGTAAGCATGCTTAGCATAGTAAGCCCTCCGTTAAAGTCTCACTTCCATGGTCACTCTTTTTTGATCTTAAGCCATGTAGAGAAGCATCTCCATTCCTAAAGGCTTTAATTTCGGCTTGGCAAGTCATAAAAAAACTTTTTACACTTGACATCAACAAGTTTGAAACAGAGACTTCTCCTCCATGGTGGGTACCAGTGCTACTGCATAACAAACAAGGCCCCTTAGGCATGGTGGCTGATGCAAGGATCGTAAAGAGGTGGAAAATTGTGGAATTGATTCCTGTGCCCAGTGGTACAAGGGAGAGCAATTAGTAAGTTGGCCAGAATTTCAGGTTTGTTTTGCCTTAAAGGACGCAGATAAAACAATATGGGAAAGTGTGGCTACAGTACTCCCAAACACTATAACTACAGGAGATCAAAATCCATGGGTTCTGCACCCCGAGATTCAGCCTAACAAGTTTGTTAAATCAAGTTACAGAAGATTGAGGACTAAGGGTGTACTCCCAATATCTACCAAATGGGAACTAGTGATCACAGAGGAAAACCTAAAAAATATCTGGAGAGATGCATGGCGTAAATATCCGCCCCCCTTACGGATAAACGCTTTCCTTTGGCAAGTGATACCGCAGGGGTTCCAAGGGTCAATCAACTAGTCTCCAAATGGGACAATAAAGTCAGCCCCACTATGCCCCATTTGTGAGGTTGAACAGAATACATTGAACATTGTCCGGTGGAATGTGAGAAGTCAAGTAGTATGGGCATGGAGCACGGATCGCTTTGAATACCCGTTAGGTACCAAGGAACTGTTGTTGGGTATCCTTCCCCTAGATTGGGGCACCACGAAGAAGGTGGCCTTCCATATAGCTAGAGCCCGGACAATCGGTCAATATGGAAAAGCGAGAAATGCCTTAGTCTTCAAAGAGAATCAAGAGGTCAAATCACCAAATCAGCTTCTACATACGATACTGGAAAGGCTAAAAAAATTCAGGCTAGTGTTTGAGAGCGAAGAAGAAGTAAAGGTTGAAATATGGGGCACCTACCTAAGTCTACACTAGAACGTCCAAGAGAGCCATGTAGCTATCCCCATCTCAGATTTGCAGATGGGTGCACCCCTGCCATGTGGCTGTGTATCATTCTCTAAAAGTAAATAAAGTCTATTTTTTATCCCTCAAAAAAAAAAAAACTTAGATAGTAATACAATTATTGTGTTTTTTGTTTGAGTCCCATAGGTCTTTTTTTTTTTTTGTCTTCGTAGACAGAAAAAATCGTTTCTATTCTATTCTTCAAGCCTATAGTAACTTCTTCTTGATATCATGGACTATAAGTGATAGGACTTCAATGCTTGAGAGATGATTTATTAGAATGGACCATATTTCAAGATTTGGACTAATCTAGATTGTCCTTTAGCGATTTTTTTCAATCACGTATCTTGTTGAAGGCCCATGGGATTGACAACTTATGACTTCGTTGCAATGGGTTATATTTGAGCGTTTGGACTAAAAGAAAGTTTCACCTTTAACCATTGGCTTTAGAAATCCATCTTGTCTATAGGCCATATGCCATATCCACAATTCAATGATGGATCATTATGATAAAGAACTTTTGTATGATAATAGGACAAATAAATAACCAGAAATGATATGGTGCATAAGACTCCAATAGGGTAATGTCATCTTAATTCAAAACACAATATACTTACCACGAAGTATTAAACTTAATTATTTGAAAGAGTCTCATATATATATTTCCGTTAAGGTACATTTTACTGCTGGACTTTTCGATGGACATAATTTGAAAAACTAATACAAAATAGTGGAATCCACTTGAGAACGTTTATGCTAAATGGCGGATTTAACTTGAGAAGGTTTGTGTTAAATGTGGAGCGACTGTTAACAAATGTGTAATCTTGTGAATATTTTGTGTGTTACAACTAAAGTGCGCAAAGGAGACATGATAAGTCACTTAGGTTACTTGGTTTAAATATTTCTTCAAGTCGTTGCCATGATTTAAAGTCTAATGTAACCTTGTACATTTTTGCTCGTGAAGGTGCATTATCCTCCACTGTAAGCAAAAAAAATGTTCAATCAAATATAATTGTTGAGCATGTATTGCCACATCTCTAAGTACAATGCATAGGTTATATGCTTTTGAAAGTGCTTTTGAATTTGTAGGGTGCTAATGAGCAAATATTTCCCATTGTCTCCATATCAATGAACTTCTGCATGAGAGCTGTGATAGCTTTGAATATGCAATCCAGCTAAGAACCATGTTATGGGGATCAGACTATCCTGAAGAAAGTCTAATGTATTTTCAAACCCTTGGATATCATGTTTGCCTCCTGTTATGCAAGAGAAAATTTAGATATTGACAACATATTTGACATGGCGCAATCTAGCAATCCTGCTAGTTTTGCAACAGGAATTTAAAATACATAAGCCCTCTAAATGTCTCAAAAGAGATTCATACATGAAAGAGATGTAACAATGTTACCTATTGAACACAATAGAGATGGCATCAAAATTGTCCTCATCTTCCAAACAAAACTTGAGCTCATGTAAATTATGCTGCATTGTCTACTAAATAACTACACTGCTTTAAAACCATCCGAGCCAAAGAGAATGACTTATAGAATCAATTTTTATCCTTTCCGGCTTGGGTTTGTATACACAATCTGCTATGTCTAAAGCTTAAAGGTTGAAACCATTGGAAATAACCTTC
Source organism: Isoetes taiwanensis (assembly GCA_021234155.1). Lineage (NCBI taxonomy): Eukaryota > Viridiplantae > Streptophyta > Lycopodiopsida > Isoetales > Isoetaceae > Isoetes > Isoetes taiwanensis. The sequence continues at coordinate 10,257,348 of JAJEKV010000042.1, read as the reverse complement.
CATAAATACAGACTCAATGTTAATGTTTGCAGTGGAGATGATGGTAGATATGCTGCAAAATAACATTGCGCCATGTCTACAAAATTTCCAAAATCAAAATTTTAAAAACAGAAACCTCAAGGCGTTATGTTGGAATCTTGCTATGAAACATTAAAACTCCATACCTCTATGCATGTGCATTGGTAGAAGACCTTGAAGAGGTCTACTCCAAAATGTATTTCAACAAATACAAGATCTTCTATTGCTGCATGATATGGAAGCCTAGCTATTGAAAGAGACGAATGTTAAATTCTTAGTCATAATAGTATGAAGAGGGAAAGAGTGCTTTCCTACTTAGAAATAACACAAACCTGAGTAGCCATGTCGTGATAGGGATTTTGAGATAGATCATACCCTTGGGCTTGATATTTACATGTTGCGACACATAATAAAAAGAAGTTAAAGGTACTGATTGTCATATCTCAACAAACAACCATCACATTTGTACAAGAAGATTTTTTCCATTCTGAGCATACCCTGAGATGAGCACATTCTAGGAGACAATATGCAAAGCAATACATTCTTCACACTTGTAAGGCTTCAACTCTGAACCACCTTGATCTATTTAAAGGCAGAGCAACACATAAAAACATAACATGAATCCTACAACTTTGATTCAAGCATGCAAACATGTGCAAACTTACCTGCATTAACAGATGTGATGCAGATACATACTTTGAATAAAGAAAATGGGTGCAAATTTGTGTAATCTTGGCTGCATCACATGTGCAAACTTGGCTGCATTAACAGATGGGATGCAGAAATATACTTTGATCAAGGAGAATGGATGAAATAGACATTCTTGTGGAAAATGCTTTTATAAATACGTAATGCAGATGTGGGGACTTACAGAATGCCCAAGGCATGTTTAATAAAATTCGTGTTAGAGACATGATATCATGAAATGTCTTAATTGGAGGATATTGTCAGCATTCATATGCAAACAAATGAAGCTATTGAACTATTTGAAACAATGTGTGGTCAATATATTAAAGCAGATGGAACAACATTTATCCGTGTCATTACTGCCTGTGGCCATGCTGGATTACTTGATGAAGGCATGTGATACCATAGTTTGCGGTTGCAAGCTAATGGCACTTCATAGAATGTTGATCACTATGCATGCTTGATTGACCTTCCTAGGCGTTGTGGTGAACTTGATAAGGCAGAAGATGTGATTGCCAAAATGCCATTCAAAGGACGAGTCTGTGTAGTCGATGCCTTTACTTGGAGCATGCAAAATTCATAGCGATGTGGAGAGAGAAAAGCATGTTGCACATGCATTCTTGAGTTGAATCCAAAAAATGCTGGGGCCTACATACTTATGTCAAATATCTATGCTGATGTTGGCAGATGGCATGATGTGGAAAAGACAATGAGATTTATGCACTCTATGAGACTGTGGAAGGATCTTGAGCTTATTGCGGTTGGATCTGATGGCGAGAATCACAGGTTCTTGTTAAAGATACATTACGCATGGGTATTGAAGCATGGGGATGAATTATCTAGCCATTTGTGCTAGAAGAGTATATGTAACTGAAGGTATCGGCAGAGACGGTATAATGGCAGGAAAATATTTCTTAGATTTGCAAAAACATAACTGCTATGAGGCCAACAAGGGAGTTTTTCTAGTGGGGTTTCTACTTCCTAGCACTTTAAAACTCTATGGAAGGCATGATTGCTAAGCAAAAGATAAAGACAGCATGGATTATGCATAGCATGTGGTAAGAATCGTGCATATGTATGTCTCATATAAGGATGTTCTATGAGCACAAAAACAACAAATATGAGCAACTGATTTAACTGCTCTAAGCATCAAGTGTTTGTTATACCTGTGAAACGGAACTGTACTTCCAACATTTCTGGGTAGAAATTTGAAGACTAAGACTGAAGACAAAGGAAGCAAGGGCTTTTGCCATATGAAAAGTAAAGATGAAAATGAGAATAAGAACTATAAAATGCAAACACAACAAAAAGTACTCTGAAACCTAAGTGGTACCTCGGATCTCAGCACTTTTTGAATGAAATTCGAAGATGTAAACTAAAGATGGCAGAAGAAGTGAGAGCCCTCTTTGGGTGTTTACTGTGCAGTCAAAAGATTCTCTTGGGAGTCTTTCCTAGCAGTTGGGCAGCGGCCAAGCGGCAGGCATTTCATTTATGACAGCTTGGCTCTTGTGGCTTGGAAAAGACAGAGAGCGAAGGTCTTTCAGAATGCAGTGCTTAGCCCTCTTCGGTTGGTTTCGATCTTGAGGCATAAGTTGTGGCAGGCTTACCAAGTCTCAAGCTTGTCTAACTCAGTTAAGCGGGAAATTTGGTCGACATTCCTACAGATTATGGATCATGATGGGCACTTCATTTCTTAGCTCCACACTTATCATTGTACTTGATCGCATTCTAGTGGTTTAATATATTCTTATATTCTTCAAAAAAAAAAGATGGCGGAAGAAAGCACTTCTGTTATGGAAATGTAAAGACAAAAATCAGATTATCAGAATAAAAACTATAAAATGCAATGGTTCTCTTCTTATATAGAAGAGAACCATCATTCAAGGGAAAGGGACGCCAGCTCTGGCGCCAGCTCTACTTTTGGATCCAAGCTTTCTTTGGCACAAGCCTGCTATAGCGCAGGCTTTCTTTGGCCTTTTCTCCCATAAAAGCCTTGTGTCTTCCTGCATTCCTCATCGGTGTTTCCTCTGAGCTGAATCTTGTTGTTGTACGGAGTTCTGCTCCTCTAAGCTGAATCCTCCTTGTTCCTGTATTTCCCTACTACTTATTTTTCATTCAGGTGCTGCTCTCTGATTTCTCCAGCTGGATTGGGCTCAGAATTACCAGTCCTTTTGGATCACGGTATTCTTGCAGTCCCGATCCCATAAACCAATGGGAATGCACTTGTTTTTTCTTGGCTTGTTCTGTCTACAATTTCATGCTAGTCTTATTTGTTTCTGATTCTTAGCTTTCTGATCCGTTTATTCTATCATCTGCTCTGTTCCGTCATATTTTACTGCTCCCAAACCAGTGCGGTTGTTTTCTCCGCCTTCCTTTGTTGACTGGAAGAGGGATTCTCCCCTTCGTTCCTTCCCCCGGTTTATCTTTCTGATTCGAGCCCTTCTGCTCCAGTTCGACTGTTCATTGCTTTGGTATGGTGGGATTTGCGTCATGCTTTTTGCCCCCAAACCTATTTTCGGCTGTTTCGCTCCTTTCTTTCTTATCTGGCTATTTGATTCTTACCCTTCTTCCTTCCCAGCACGTTTCCTTCCCCTCTCATCTCCCTGCAGCCCAAATCCGAGTCTTTCACGGCCGAGTTCCCATGTTTGGGCAGCCCCAGCTCTAATCGGCCGCCGGATCTACGCAAGTCTGGGCTGCACGTTTTGCAGGGGATACCGGGTCGTGGTATCCCGATGAAATCGGGTGGTCCCAGGTTCCCGGGTCCTAGTATCCCGATTCCCCCCTCCCTCTTTTCTTGATTTCCTTTTCCTAGGTTTTAACGGGTTTTTGCAAGGGTTTTTGGTTTTTGTTATGTTGGGGTTTTTGTTATGGTTATTTGGTTGTAATGTATGGTTTTTGTTTTCGTTTTTTCAAGGTTATGTGGTGGTCTCATGAACTTTTGCATGCGCATTAATATTTGTTTTAACTAGGAAGTACTTTATTACTGAAAAACTATGACTAGAATGTAAATGATCATATTATTGCATTAGCATTTTTGCAAGACATCTAATTCTCTCATCACTTGTCTCTTTTTTTAATGTTGTTATTCTGATTGTTTTGCCCCTTTTGTTCTTATAGTGTAATTTTATTAAGCCTATGTGTGAACAATTGCCACTATGATCTATGTCTCATGGGGTGTTTGTTGGGGGCTTTAGGCATGGCACGTGTTGATTCCTCTGGTTGGTCTGTTGGGGTCGTCTCCGCCGGTTTCCTTTTTTGCTGTTGCCATTCTGTTAGTCTCGTCTTTATTTTAGCAGTCAATTTGGAGGTCTGTGGGGGGCTTTTTGCCTAGACAGGGTCGGTTTTTTGGGGTTTGTTTAGATTATTTTTCTTTTTCGCCTTGGTTTGTCGATGGTGTATGTCTTTTGTTGGTTTCGTTGTTTGTTTTTTCCTTCCTATGTTTTTCCGGTATTTTTTCTGTATTTGTTCATGTGGTTCTCACTCCCTGTTTTCTTTCAGTGACCATGTGTGCTTAATCTACTCTCCGGAGCTTTACTCTGCCCACCACTGATACCGAACGTACCCCCCATTTGCCCGCTGTCATACCGCCAAATATCTCTGTTCCATCTGACCCAGCACTTTTCTTACCCTTTCTGTTTGAGGGCCATGATCCTAATCTTTACGTTGCTTTCAATCTCAACCATTTGTTTTGGTCCCTTGACTGTCTGCCCCCTACATCACACCAATCTTCATTTGTTCTTTCTTTAGTTTAGTTTGCGGACTCAGGTTTCTTTCTCCATGTTAAAACCTGTTGTGCTAGCCCACATCTGGGATTCGGTCCCATCTATTTGTGATCCATCTGCTCGGCCTGATTGGAGTACTTTCTGCTATTTTAAAATCCTTAGAGTTTCTGAAACGCAAGTTGCTTTAGGTCTCGGACCCTGGAGCCTCATGTTCCATAATTCTGCTAGGTTAGACATTGCCTTTATCTGTTTGCCTAAATGTATCCCTTGAAGTTTTAAACTATCTAAGCAGCATACCCAACCGGAGCCTTGTTCCAACTTATTTTTCTCCAGTCTATACCATGTACACCCTTGTTTCTATCCATGTATGAATCTTATGTTTAAAGCACGTTGGCACTGGATTTGTTGCCTGCGCACAGCTTGATAGACGTTTATCACTCTTTCTGACTGAACATCCTTATTTGTCTTCTTCATCATTTTACGTCAATTTACACTCATACTAATTAGAATGTTGAATTTAGATTGCAGCATCCTCTTTGTTACATGACTTCATATTATGCAGAAGCCCAGTGTTATAAAGAAGTCACGGTTTCAAATGCACTTTTGGAACTTTTATGATTACATATTGTTAGAAGAATCATTTGGTTGTGTAGGTGGTTTGTTGTCATAGAGGCTAGAGTTCAAAACCTCATCAAAGCTGTCTTACAACTGTTATCTTGATTCTATCTTGAGTAACCATCCTCAGGAAAGCAATGGTTAAGGTTTGTGAAAGTTTTTACCTTGTTTGCCTCACCAAGAGTAACCATCCTCAGGAAAGCAATGGTTAAGGTTTGTGAAAGTTTTTACCTTGTTTGCCTCACCAAAAGCTAAAGATTGCCTTGCATGCCTCATCATGCACCGTATGGTATCTGGATCATATGCAAAAGCTAAAGATTGCCTTGCGTGCCTCATCGTGCACCGTATGGTATCTGGATCATATGCCTTGCTTGTTTGTCTTGTTCTTGCTTCTAAAATGTTTATATTTCATATGTGCAAGTTTTTTGTTTCTAGTTCCAGTTCCAAAGTGGTTTGTCTGGATTTCACATCCTTAAAGCAGCGTGTGGTGTTGGATCATAGCATCCATACAAGCATTCATATATGATTTTTTCAATGACATACTATTTCAATAAATTTCCTTCAAATATAGCAAAATAAACATCAATTAAAAATCACTTAAAATTGTTACTATAAGTCAAAGCTGAAGCTTCAAATTATAGGCCAACAAATATTTTTTACGCATGAAGCAATTAGTCAACTACTTATATACCAAATTTGAAGTAAAATATCATTTTCATGCAAAAGTTATAGAATTTTAATTGAAACAGCCTTCTGGGAACCATTATTGGTCCACAGAAGACAGAAAACTGTTTTGACCCTGTCATGTTTGACAGGCTATATCTTCCTTCCTAGACTTCAAATTGGAACAAAAATTTTTGTGTATTCATCCTTATCTCGTATAGAAAAATATCATTATGATGAAAAAAATCAAAAAAATCCTTTTGTTGAGACAGTTTTATATTATGTAGACATGAAGCAAACTGGACTTGACCCCCCGTGATTCACCTAAGCATAACTTTAAATTTTAGGGGTATATGGATTTTTAACTATTTTTTCTGTGCAACATGACTGCCATATATTAACATGTAGAAAGGGCTTAACTGAATTTTATGCCATTGATTTTATATGAATTTTAAAGCAAACTGTACAAATGAACCATTTATGGTCCATCAAGGGACAACTCTAGCGTTAATAACACTCCAACATAATACATAATACAATGCAGAGACAGAAATAAAAAACCCCACTGACAATCAGATCCAGCTGAGTAGGGCCACCCGTCTAAGTATGACAATATAATGCAGTTCACACTATTTTCCTCTCCTACACAGAGAAGAATAATATATAATCATATTTTAAAAAAGTTACTTTAACCAGGTCGAACTTCCACATCTATAGAATCATCAACAGCAGCTTGATCTTCTCCCTGGTGTCTCAATGCCATTGAATCAGGGACATCCACTGTAACAATCGTAGCAGATATTGGAGCTATAGAATGAACCAACGCAGATTGAGGAGCCGAGCTATTTTTGCGACGTGCAAGTTACTTCAAGCGTGGAGTAGACCATTCTTCTTCCAATAATTCTTGCTTCTGAGCAATGTCCTGAAGATGAGAGTGTTGATCCTCATTAAGAGATGGATCTGCCATCCTCCTGATGTGGCAATCCAAAGTCGAGGGCCGCTTTTGCAGTTGCAAGGCATCCATAAATTCGTAATTAATGCATAGCATGGAATTAAATTCCGATTTTTTGCCAGCTGGCTTCCTAAGTCATCACCAGTATACAGGCCAATTTTCTGAATTTCCGGACAATGTTTCGATCAAGGAGTTAGTATTAGAGCGGTCCGTACAGCCCGTTGTTGGGCAGCCGAGCTGGGACCCTTCTCCAAGTCAAACAAGGCCAGGACCTTGCAAGGCCTCATCACAGGAGGGGAGAGCAAGGACCCCAGGAGGGGGGACCCAAAAAAGTTCCCGAGGCAGCCTTTCCTGGCAGAGCTCCCCCGGGGGACCGCATGCTAATGACCACCCTCCCGGAGCTCGGTTCCCCTATCCGACCGTTGAATCCTCCGTTCATGGGCCCTGCTTCGGGCAGGTCCGAAAAATCCAAGATCAGTCCGGGGGAACTTATCAAACCGCAGAGCGTCCTGCGGGCGACCGTGTAGAAACTGAAGTGTTTTGTCGTTCGGGCACTATAGAGGCCCCGGAACGGAGATTCGACTTCGCCACATCATCCGGAATGGCGAAATTACCCTAGGGACCAAGTTACGCGGTCCGTTACGCATGAGAAAGGAACGCGTGCGGGTAAAAGCATGTTAGGGTGTCCCTTAAAAAGTATTATTTAGTGACAAAAAAAGTACCTAAAAAGGTACCCAGGACTGGGTACTGGGTACCTGTATAATATGTCAATAGAAGGTACATTTTAGAACTTTTATATATATTTTGGTCTTCGATAGCATTATATTTATCTGAGCTTTGAATATTAACACGTCCTTGACTTTTTATTTTGAACTTTTGTACTAGTTTTAATGAAAAGAAAAATGAGAAAGTACCCAGTTCTGAAGTACCTAGTATATGTACTTTTGCAGGTTCCAAAAGTGGTACACCTTAACATGCTTTTACCCGTGCTCCCTACATGGCAGGATTCAGCATCCGCCTCCCATGCCAATTGACTACGAGGGTGCTGGACATGAGCTACTTTGGCGCTTCTGGGAGAGTGGGTGGTCTTCTGGCCACGAAAGTTGGTCCCCAGGGCAATGTCGACGCTCTGGTCCCAATGGAAGAGCCAAATCACGATTCCGGATAGGGGAGCTTGCCCGTCAGTTGCCAGGACCTTCGGGAGAGGATTTTTCGAGCAAGATGCTTCGGGGGGGTTTTTAGGGCCCGTGCTCTGGCCTTGACCACCCCCCACTACTTCAAGACGCGGCGCAAGGTCCTGGACGAATCTGATAAGGATAGGGCCTCAGAAACGTAAACCTTGTGAGTTGCCAGGTTCTTGGAGGGTTTGCATTTTGGGGCCGACTTTTGGTCCTTTGCACTTGGGACCTGGCCTAGAGGCTGCACTTGGGAACACGGAGCAAGCGGAACTGGCGGAATAGAGTTTGGATCTGCCATCCTTCTGATGTGGCAATCCAAAGTCGAGGGCCACTTTTGCAGTTGCAAGGCATCCATAAATTCGTAATTAATGCATAGCATGGAATTAAATTCCGATTTTTTGCCAGCTGGCTTCCTAAGTCATCACCAAAGATATCTGAGGCCAATTTTCCTCAATTTCCAACAAGGTTTCGATCAAGGAGTTAGCATTAGAGCGGTCCGTGCAGCCCGTTGTTAGGCAGCCGAGCTGGGACCCTTCCCCAAGTCAAACAAGGCCAGGACCTTGCAAGGCCTCCTCATAGGAGGGTAGAGCAAGGACCCCAGGAGGCGGGACCCAAAAAGTTCCTGAGGCAGCCTTTCCTGGCAGCGCTCCCTCGGGGGGCCGCACACTAATGACCCACCTTCCCGGAGCTCGGTTCCCCTATCCGACCGTTGAATCCTCCGTTCATGGGCCCTGCTTCGGGCAGGTCCGAAAAATCCAAGATCGGTCCGGGGGAACTTATCAAACCGCAGAGCGTCCTGCGGGCGACCGTGTAAAAACCGAAGTGTTTTGTCGGTTGGGCACTGTGGAGGCCCCGGAACGGAGATTCGACTTCGCCATGTTTGTTCCGAATGGCGAAATTACCCAAGGGACCAAGTTACGCAGTCCGTCACGCATGAGAAAGGAACGCGTGCTCCCTACATGGCAATATTCAGCATCCACCTCCCATTATGTCGATTGACTACGAGGGTGCTGGACATGAGCTACTTTGGCGCTTCTGGGAGAGTGGGTGGTCTTCTGGCCACGAAAGTTGGTCCCAAGGGCAATGTCGACGCTCTGGTCCCAATGGAAGAGCGAAATCACGGTTCCGAATAGGGGAGCTTGCCCGTCAGTCGCCAGGGCTTTCGGAAAGGACTTTTCGGGCAAGCTGCTTCGAGGGAGTTTTTAGGCCCGCTCTCGGACTTGACACCCCCCTCCCCACTACTTCAAGACGCGGCACAAGGTCCTGGACGAATCTGTCAAGGATAGAGCCTCTGAAACGTAAACCCTATGAGTTGCCAGGTTCTTGGAGGGTTTGCGTTTTGGGGCCGAGTTTTGGTCCTTTGCACTTGGGACATGGCCGAAAGGCTGCACTTGGGAACGCGGGGCAAGTGGAACTGGCGAAATAGAGTTTGGATCTGCCATCCTCCTGATGTGGCAATCCAAAGTCGAGGGCCGCTTTTGCAGTTGCAAGGCATCCATAAATTCGTAATTAATGCATAGCATGGAATTAAATTCTGATTTTTTGCGAGCTGGCTTCCTAAGTCATCACCAGTATACAAGCCAATTTTTCGAATTTTTGGACAAGGTTTCGATCAAGGAGTTATCATTAGAGCGGTCCGTGCAGCCGTTGTTGGGCAGCCGAGCTGAGACCCTTCCCTAAGTCAAACAAGGCCAGGACCTTGCAAGGCCTCATCACAGGAGGGGAGAGCAAGAACCCCAGGAGGCGGGACCCAAAAAAGTTCCCGAGGAAGCCTTTCCTGGCAGCACTCCCCCGGAGGGCCGCACGCTAATGACCACCCTCCCGGAGCTCGGTTCCCCTATCCAACCGTTGAATCCTCCATTCATGGGCCCTGCTTCGGGCAGGTCCAAAAAATCCAAGATCGGTTCGGGGGAACTTATCAAATCGCAGAGCGTCCTGCGGGCGACCGTGTAGAAACCGAAGTGTTTTGTCTTTGGGGCACTGTGAAGGCCCCGGAACGGAGATTTGACTTCGCCACGTCAAAAAAAAAAAAAAAAAAAAAGGGAGAACCATAGCCCCCAAAAATTTCCACCTATTGTGTGTGTCGTTTGTGTAGAGAAGCATCTAGAAATAACATCTTAGTTTTTGTAAAATGGGTGTCTTTGGTATCGTCTTTTAACACCAAGTTGGAAGAAAAGGAGCATAAGTGATGCCATGCAAGGCCAAAGCTAGTTAGAGAATTGCATTTATTGGCATGCTTGTTTATGCGGGAAAAAAAGTTTGGCGTGTGACTTTAGAAGTAATACAAAGTTGACATTGCTGAGAGTTATACCAGTTGCATGCACAAAAATATTACTCTTTAAACTTTACATAGCATCTTAGAAGAAAGGTGGTGTAGAAGAAACAAGTTATGAATTAAAGGTCTTTAAAGTAATCAAGATATGAATTAAAAGTCTTCAATGTAATATTTTGTTTAGGCATAGGGGAGAGAGAGTCTCCTTGATGTTGTGGATAAACAAGGGAACCCATAGCCGAGATCGATTTGGTTCCTCGCTGCATATTCTAATGGCCTATATAATTGAAGATAAAGCCAATGGAATGCATACTTAACTTGCAAGGCCCCAACCAAGTGGATAACACTTCGAGTTGTAGCCGCGAAAATCGGACTACAATTGAGAATCTTTAGCAAATGCCAATTTGAGAATCTTTAGCAGATGTACATTGGCAACATGGAAATCTGTCAGATCCATGATCGCGTTGTTAAAAATGTAATTTAGCTAATATCACAAGTCTACATATCCCTGAATTCAAATTTTAAAAATTATTTAAACAAAAATTAAATGCATGCTCTTTAGGTACACTTTGTACTTTTACAAGGAGATGTCATCATGTTCACAATCAGGCCCAATTTGTAAAGTCTTATTCTTCTCTCCAGAATTGTACTTCCAAAAGCTGCTCATGCACGATACTCACATGTATTACATTCTTAGTTCTTGTAATCACTGGAATCTTGGGTATGTCATATGCATGTGTGCTAAACTTTAGAATTGCCAAATTTATTTTCAAAGAGTCGGCGCATCAAAAGAACTTCTAGGAAGTTTGTAGAAATCAGAGCTATTCCCTCTAGAAATGCCTTATAAATCATCCGCTTACTCATGTTAATATCTATTGTAAATAAAAGCAATATCCTCTTAGAACTTATCGTCATGTATAAGCGAAATGTATAAGCCAAACCATAAAAATCAAATCATACGTTGTACTGGACATTTTGTCATCGCTTGAACACTACTACAGAATAGGCAGTTTGCGACGTCATTTGCGACGTCTTTGCGACGAGGACATCAAACGTCGCATGCACACGCTCTAATAACGTTTCCCGCTCGTCGCAAATGACGTCGCCGTGGATTCGTCGCAGCACGACGTCACATCGCATGTGCAATGTATTAGCGACGTCATGGACGTCCTAAATACGTATAAAATATGTCCTTATGACGTTTTACAGACGTCGCTCATATGTTGCTAAGACGTATATATATGTGCGTCCAAAATGTTTTTTCATGGATTTGAACCCCTAACCTTTAGCTAACAAACTTGAGGCCTTACCAACACCTCAATAACTTATATTTGTATTTATTTTGTGTTTATTCCTAAAGTCGCAATGAGATTTTGCAGCTGCGACGTTTCACGTTGTAATGGCGTTGCACTTGCCAACGTGATACATCGCTGGTGCGACGTGGCACATAGGAGGCAATTGTGACGTCTGGCCAGACGTTCCAACTGTGACGTCTGACGTTCTACCTGCGACGTCGTTTGAATTTTGTGCAACGTCTTAGGAACGTACTCGATTTTTGCCATTGCGACGTCTGACCAGACGTTTCAACTGCGACGTGGGACGTTCTATCTGCGACGTCGTTTAAATTTTGTGCGACGTCATGGGAACGTACGCGATTTTTGCGACGTGGACGTTTCATATACGTCGCAAACAACCCATCCTCTAGAGTGGAAGCCGATGCTGCTCAAAAGACACAGAATAGAGTGCATCTTCAAGCCTTACAACCTGACCGATAATGGATTAATATGTTATGCATAAACCAATAAGAAATTAGGTGAGATCTCCCTTGCCCCTACAGGCATCTTACGAAGCCAAACTTGATTTCAACTCTTCTTTCTACCAATTTGGCAATAAGCTTATGATTATTTCTAATCCTTTACAACTAGCAAACAAATGTGTTGTCAGAGCATCTTTTAGCGAGAAATATACCTTCACGGGGATCCCAGAAAGATCTTATGGCAATAAACTTATAATGGCATAGGAAGGAAATCAACAAACTCTAGCACTAGGCTATTGGTTTTGGGGTCTATTGGTAACTGGGTTGGCTTACATAATGCATTCGAGTCAATTGAACAATAGAGCAAAACTTGTTAACATTACCTCGTCTAGTTTCCCTTAAATAGCATATAGAAATACTATTGAATGCTATCAATCTTTGCAGTTTTGTGTAATCATAGAGGAAATTGTATGTGAAATAATTGATGGCCTCAGGAGGATGTGCACAGTCCTGACAGATTACAATGATGCCGCGGACTCAACATCACAGTCTCTTTCTACCTCTTGCTCAGCAAAGCAAGGGGGTTTAGGAATAAGACCAAGAATCTTAAACATTTGTTGATCAGCATCAAAAGCATTATTTTGAGTTGTCAAAAGCTTCTCGCCGGTAAAAATTGAATTTGCGCCTGCCACGAAGCATAAGGCTTGTTCTGGTTGAGAGAACTTGACCCGCCCAGCTGATAGGCGGACCAGAGCCTTAGGCATTATAATTCGCGCAGTGGCTGTCATATGCACCATCTCCCAGATCTCAACAGGCTGATAAGTAACAGAAAACGTCATTAACAGTTGAACAGGGGTAATGGAATTGCAAAGACCATTTATGAACTATGTTTCAACCTTTTGATTCTCTAGTGGTGTGCCCTTAACAGGAACGAGTGCATTGATTGGAACACTATCTGGATGTTCAAGTAGAGTAGCTAGAACATGTAGCAATCCAACACGATCTTCCTCAGCCTCTCCCATTTTTCTAAAAGGGACAAAAGAGAACAAAGTGGAATGTAGGTCAGCAAAAAAAAACATTAAGGTTATAAAGCTCTTCATTTCTAAAGATGCCTAAGATAATGGATTTAAGACTACCTGAGCATACACTAATTCCAGCCTCTCGAACATACTATATAAATGTCTCTAAATGTTCATCGTAGCTTCTTGTGGTTATAATATTAGGATAATACTCCCTAGAGGTATTCAAGTTATGGCTATAAGCAGTCAAACCAGCCTTTTTCAACTACTCGACTTGTTGTTTCTCCAGCATTCCAAGAGTACAGCAGACTTCCATGTCCATGCCCCTGTGAAAAAACATTAATAAAATGCATTTTTCAGAGAAATAAGAAACCCTTGCTCTCACTTATTTGTAAGTCATAATTATCATTTAGAAAGTTTAGTAGCACCTCTACCTAATCTCTTTTACATAGTTTAGTCTTTCTTTCTGCTGTCTTTCACCAAGCTGCCCCCATGCAGAACCTTGTGCTTCCTGCCTCTTTAGCCTGTATTGACACATCTAAACATTTCTACTCTTAATTTCCACACCTATTAACCAAACCTTAAAACAAAGTAGGTAAGTGAAAAGTAGCTTCTTTGCTGCCTCAAGCACTTGTTCCTCTTGCATAAGCTTCTGACCTTTTACACCGTGTTATATCTTGAACTAAGGGAATATACACGATCTTCTAAACATCCACCAGTTTTAATAGAGAGTAAATTGCATTGTTGGATCTCCCTAAACTTATGTGTGTGTCAGATGAACTTGAGCATGTATTGTTGCAGATATGAGATCAACATGCTGAATCACGGAATATATATGATATGATAATGGAGAGACCCAATAGGGCTCGGGACTGCACCCTAAATGCATGCTTGAGAACTCAGAAGAATGAAAGGAAGAGAGGGTCAGAAGGACACATGGCCAAGCCAAGAATATGAGCATGTAAACTTACAGAGAGTTTGTTGGAATTTTTAATATTCCAACATTGGATTGAGGGATCTAGACACACATCACAAGCTACAGAGGATTTGGCAACAATCTGAGCGCTGGACTAGACAGACACCACAAACTATAGATACACTAGTGGATAAGGATCGGTATGTAAGGGCAAACCACAAACTAAGCACTGGATCGAGGAATCTAGACACAGACCACAAGCTACAGAGGATTTGGCAACAAAACGAGCATTGGATCGAGGGATCTAGCACACACCACAAACTACATACACCACAAAACACAACGGATTTTGGCAACAATGTACGCGAGAAGCTTCTAAGTTTGTTATGCAAAGCATAACGAGAGGTCTTTGGTGACATATTATCTACAATACATGTGTCACATTATTGGCCATACATTGCTATTAGTTTGTGGCGCCATGGAGATAACGGGGTGCCAAAACGACCCCATAGAGATAACGGGTTGCGAAAAGGAAGCAACGGAGATAACGGGGTGCACAAACGACCCCATAGAGATAACGGGATGCGAAAAGGACGCAATGGAGATAACGGGGTGCACAAACGACCCAGCCAAAGCGAAGAATTCTTGATCGTTTAGTCTTATTCTGTCAAATCCTTTGTCCCCTGCCTTTCCACCCTATCGAAACGTTCAATCTGTCCGTTTTGATGAATCCGGCAGATGATTCGACCTCAGAAAGCTGTTTCTTATCTGGCCATGCGTATTATATTTTAAAATTCGCAACAGTGGTGCTCTGTTTCCTGCCTGCTTTGGCTGACTATAAAGCCCTGGACTTTCTGCGGCATCGCATTTCTCTCATGTGCTGATTCTTGCATGCCGCACGAATGTTTTTGTCTTCCAAATCTGCTAAACCCACTTGGATCTCTATAAGTACCCATCATTCTTGCTTAAAGTCTATAAAATTGATCGGCTGGATCAGTCGGGCCGTAATTTGTGCAAGAATTTCAATACCCAATTCGAAAGCGATCCGCTCTGAGGCGCTGCTTTGGCAAATCAGAGCTTAAAATCTGCAAATCCGTTAGGAAGTGGGAAAACCCAAGTTGGTTTGGGATTCTGGGATATTAAATTACTGGGAAAAAATGGGAGGGATTGTGGTAGAAAGGCATGATCAGACGGTCTCTGAGCTTTTAAAAACACAAGGGCCCATAGCGCTTATGCTGGGTTCACATGGACGAAGTCCACCTGAACATGAGGCAAAAATTTTCAGCCCCGTTTTGGAAAATCAGCCGTCGCAAGATCCAACTTGCCTAGCTGAACATGGGCTGAGGCAAAAATTTTCAGCCCCGTTTTGGAAAATCAGCCGTCGCAAGATCCAACTTGCGTAGCTGAGGCAGCGCTGAATTTTTTTATCAGTGCCGACTAGAACTCAGCGCAGGGCCTTCTCTTCTCCATGTGAACCACCAGCGCAGGGCCTTCTCTTCTCCATGTGAACCACCCATTAGCAGGTCCATGTCGGAGATGGCAGGGATGCCTCGATTTCCAGAGCCTCGATTTCCAGAGATGAGAAGGAACGGATCGGTCGGAGTTGGGTCTGCAGCCGCCATGCCCAGCACGACCAGAGGCATAATGGCTTTGATGGATTCGAAAGCCCGCCACGACCGATTCTACAGCCAATGATTTCTGCCCCAATCCCAGAATCGCCATAGCCATAGCCATAGCTACTTTCGGAAGGATCTGAAGCAAATGGGTAGCAAAAGATCGGCCAAAAAATGGCAGCCCATTTATGCGAAAGAGGGTTTTGGAAGAGATTCTTGCTCAGGATCACAGCGGAGGCGTAGAGGGTTAAATCGCCCAAAAGCGATGTTGCGGGTTAAATCGCCCAAAAGCGATGTTGCGAGTAAAATTTTGACAAAGGCAGGAGATCTGGCAGCACCATCCAAGCCCATTGTAGAAATATGGATTTCTACAATGGGCTTGGATCACAGCGGAGGCGTAGAGGGTTAAATCGCCCAAAAGCGATGTTGCGAGTAAAATTTTGACAAAGGCAGGAGATCTGGCAGCACCATCCAAGCCCATTGTAGAAATATGGATTTCTAATTTGCTAGTATTCGCATGAACTGCAAGAACATGCTATTTTCCGGAGGAGGCCTCTCCGGTTAGCCGGTTTCGAGAGGGGCTGCTCAACAATGGAAATGACCTACGGTTTACAGCTAATAATGGGTTTGTAGCAGTCATTAGAATATTTTAAGTATATACTGATATATACTTAAAATATGCCACAAACCCACATAACCCCTCATTAGAATATTTTAAGTATATACTGATATATACTTAAAATATGCCACAAACCCACATAACCCTTTAGAGGCAATGGAAATACATCCAATAATGGGTTTGTAACAGTCATTGGAATATTTTAAGTATATACTGACATATACTTAAAATATGCCACAAACCCGCATAACCCCTAACCCCTTAGAGGCAACCCAAAAATAGAGGCAACCCGACAGTAGCGGTATAATAACTTGCTACCTCCTAACATCATATAACTTCGTTAGTTTTGCCTAGAAATCAAGTTACAGGTCACCAATTTTGAAAAAGAAAAAAACCTTCGTAGGTGCTTTGCTCTAGGAATACAGTCGTAATGGTTTCGTGGCAGCTAGGTCAAGGGTTTAGGCTGCCGGTTGTCCATTCTATCATAGTGCGATCACTATGAACATCCATAGCTTCAATATACCTGTATAATTGACGCTAAAAAGACATGAAAGTTTGACATGGTAGATGGCATCTTGTTGGTTGAAACCTCTAAAGGTTGGTCGCCATAATCACGGCCAGTTGTGATAGTGGCAACAATGCCCCAGTCTGCAAAAGTTCTAATTTCTGAATAAATGTATCCCAAGTCTTGCATAGTTCTACCGTAAGGCACAAACAAATTCGCCACTGCTGTCAACATCAACGTCTGCATCATTTTCCAGATCCATATCATTTGAATCCAGACCAGCATAACCAATATAATGGCCAAGTCCCGTATTTGCAGGAGGTACTCTAGCTTCTTGAATAATGCGCATTATCTCCTCAAAGTTCTGGTGTGGATGATTGGGATCATCAGGTTCATTACCAGTATCAGTACTTTCCATGAGATCAGCTGGCAAGTTCTTCAAAAACCATTCATGGTTCATAATATCTGGAATGGTAAACCGCTGCAAATAAAGAGCAGAGATTGGCTTACAAAGAGTATGCTGCATAAAGCAAATGCTTACTCTGGCTGGGTTTGCAACAAAAATGTGTGAAAGAAGATTCTGTCCTTCAGGCTGAATTAATCAGTAATATTTTTCTGATTTTAAATATCAACCTTCTTGTAATGTAGAGGATATTGAGTGTGCAATATGCTGTTCCAGACAACATACAGATATCTGCCAGCAGATATCTGTATGTTGTCTGGAACAGCATATTGCACACTCAATATCCTCTACATTACAAGAAGGTTGATATTTAAAATCAGAAAAACATTACTGATTAATTAAAGTTGACAATAATGCTTTTCGTACTCCAATAGTTTTACAAATATTGCTTGGGTCTTCTGGATCTTCAAATGGGTAAGCTCCTACAAGCATGATGTAGAGAGTGACGCTACAGGACCAAACATCTGCACTCTGTAGAAACTGATCATTTGTATTGACAGAAAACAGTAACTTGTTGGAAATATAGTTTCCAAACGATTCCCCCCACATACCTTACCGTCGTACTCTTTCTTACATAACACTTCTGGTGCTATGTATGCTGGTGTGCCAACTATTGATTTTGGCTGAGAATGCAGTAGAGAAGACTGCACACATGCACATTATAAACACCAAGACTGCATACACGCCACCCATCCAGTAATTTACTTGCAAAGTAGGAAGGTGCTTACCTTTGAATAGCCAAAGTCACAAATTTTTAACCGAGGAGCAAGACTTCCATCTAGCAATACATTTTTCAACTTCAAATCTCGATGACAAATCTCCTGCAGGATCAGAGTTTGAATATAAGCATCCTCCATTGAGGCCATGTTGAGAGACACTCACAGGTTCATAGAAGTGGAGGGCGAAGGCAATACCATTGAGTGGCAATAGCTGACTCCAGATATCAGTTGTTGAAAGAAATATCTTGCCTGCAAAGGTGGAAGTCCATTTGAAACCCTTGAAGACACAGACAATTGACACATGAAGACAACCTAAGATACACCATTGAAACCAGGTAGAGCATTCTACAAGCATAGCAATCTTCTATATGAAAGGCAGAACAAACCTCATCTTCACTGAAATGCCCCACATTAGAAACTCGTTCAAAAAGCTCACCACCTGCTGCATATTCCATGACTATGGCTAGATGGGTTGGAGTCAACACAATCTGAAGCAGAAACAGCAAAGTTCCAGCGCATGCATGTTCACAATTAACGGAACACAAATAGCACTGAACATAAAACTCAACTTACCAGGCAACTTCATTTTAAGGATGCTATATTTCCAGGCAACTTCATTTTAAGGATGCTTCAACTTACCTCTTTGAATCTCACAATATTAGGATGCCGTAGTGACCGATGGTTAATGATCTCCCTTTGCACATTTTCGTCAATCTGCAGCACCCGAGCCGATCCCAGTAAATACTACGGTCCCCGAGAAAAACTTGGTTCAAACACGTCACCGGTGGATATGCCACGGATATGCCGTGGTTCAAACCCGACTGTGGTGTGGCCAATAGCACCGGAGCGCATAAATTACTCTACGTAAGTCACTAATCTCCCAAACATGACCCTTTCGACTGTTTTTATCAGGATTCTTTTGGTACCTTCAGCAATATCGAGCAAGTAACATACCTTGTCGCCCCTTTCTATATACTTGACTGCCACAAGCTCTTTAGTCTTCTTGTCCTGCATCAGTCTTGCAACACCAAAATTTCCGGACCCAATATCCTTGACAAGCTTATAACGATCCGTGTCGTGCATCCCCGGCAGATCCATATCTGTAGCCGAAGAAACCCAATCGACCACGAAAAGACGCAAGGTAAAACACAAGGTCACAGACTTAATCCCAAACCCACAAATATTCGATTAAGTACAATATTTGTTTCCTCGCCACCAGGTTAGGCCATCTTCCTAATGCTTTAGGAAAAAGAGAAAGCAAGGCGATTCTGAGCAAGGAACGGAGTTGTGAAGTGAGCACCTGAGCTGCTCCCCTGCTCTTAGAAATTGGGAGGGGGTTGAGGGACTGAAGAAAAAAAAAAACGGCGTAAAGTTAGTGGGCAAGAAATTTCGGTATTACACGCCTAGATCAAAACCTGTAATGTTTTCTCCGTGCAAGGTTTAAAGGGATGAGCAGCATTTTCTTGAATTTGTGGTCATTATCTTTGCCACGTGGCATAAAATTTTCTCCCCCTAAACTTTACGCATTACATAATTTCTGGCGGGGAGGGATTCTGCCGGAGGACTTTCAAGGCGGCGCCGCCAGCCGAGGCGGCACACTCGCGGTGGCGGAGCCGCGAATGTGCCGCCGAGAAATTTTTTCGGCGGAATCTCGACCGCCAGAAATTAACAAACGTAATGATCATTTGCCGGGATTACGTTTCTGTAAAAATTTTCGGCGATGACGTGGCAGTATATTTAAGACAAATTTGTGGCGTGGAAAAAATCCCTTTCTCTCCGACGAACTCAGTTTCTCTGTTTCCAAGCTTCAGTGATGGCGATCTCCGTCGCCATCGCTCATTTTGAGCCGCAGTAATGCTTAAGGGAGGCGCTCCATGGTAATGCATCGAGGTTCAGATCTGGTCTATTGTTACAGCAAAGTCTGACTAGCTTTTTGATACATTCCTGAACATTCCACTTATACACAGCAGGTTTCAGAGCTTTCACTTCCTAAAAGTTTTTTGGAGGGTGACAATGGGGTCTACAGTGTAAGTGTCAAATGTGAATGATGCTTGTGGATCACAATGTGGCTTAATCTAAAGGCGAATACCTAGTTTCAGGACTGAATTATAACTTATGTTATGAGAAGCTTATTTTCTGGAAGTTTGCTCAACAAATATTATGCTATCATAGGGTGGTGATCAAGGATGTCTGCACTTTGTCTTGTTGGATGGTACGTGGAGCAATGCCAAAGCTATGTTAAGTCGTCTGCAGGTGAGAGTATCTCATTATAAAGTTTCTCATAATGTGGGAAGATATGTCAGGAGGAAATTCTTAGTTTCCAAATTTTACTGATTTAGCCTATTCATCTTCTTTTGTGATAGTGGTGAAGTTGTGTACGTGATTACAAAATGCTCCAGAATTATTAGCCCAACTGTTTACCAAAAAGTACACTAGGGTCTGAAGTTGATCAGATAAAGCTTTGTGCATTTTCTTCTGAGCATTGAACAGAAGTAATTGTCCCATTCAGTCCGGTTCATGTTTTTTGCAGAGCCGGTTCTGAGGTCACGTATTCGTATGGAATGTTCGTACTGGAGACTTCCGTATATTTTGATTTGTATTGTCAACAATGTCATCTTGTGAATCTGTACTGTCATCTTGTGAATCTGTACTAACCTGTGTACTGGCATCGTTTTTTTGTTCAGAAACATGAGAAACATAGTCATCTTGACTTCTTGGACTGTTCCCATTTTTCTGCTTTTGAATCTTATCTTCATTTTCCACATCACAAGTAGCCTCAATAATGGATTCATTCTCAAAGGTATCATCACCACCGTTGGGAGTACATGGCCTTGCATGTTCATTTGTCTCATCTTTTGCAGAGACAGATGCAGGTTTTGCAAATAGAGATTTTCTAAGCTCCAGACAGAGATAATCCAACTGCCGGATACTTTTTCTTAGGCGAACCCCAGCTGACTTATTATATGCATATGTCGAATTGCATCTGTCTTGTTTTCACTGAGCACAGCACACATCTGCATTTATGCAATTAACAATAAGTACTCCACTTAACCAAATACCTTGAATTAGGCTCACATTTACCTGATTATATAGGCGTGCAATTTCAAGACGTTTTGCATCATCATCAACAGCTGCAGCAGATATCTCGTCTTGTGCTGAACAAATGAAAACATAACAAAAGACTATAAATAAAAAATGGTACAACTAAGGATTATAAAGGTGTTGCTTCAACCTTGTACTATAATATGAAAAAGGAGACAGAAGACGCATTGAAATGATGTGGAGCATGCTTAACATGTCGTCCAACTTGCTGCAAACACAGTTAAGAGTCATGCAATGATGCCATTCTATCTAATAGGGGTACATTGAATACCTGCTTGTGCATCTTAAAATACAAGAAAGAAAATACAGTCATCAGCATGTTCTAGGTATATTCCAGCATATACCTAAGATATGCCACAAACCCACATAAACAAGGGTTTGCCTCCCTATGGGCAACCCAAAAAAAAACAAAAGATTCTGTTGCATTACTTAGCTGCAAGACTCCAGGCGACAAATCTAGGGAATATATCTTCGTAAGAAGACTCCAAGAGATAAATCCCGCAAAAACATCTTCCAAAGGCGACTATACGCAACAAATCCAGCAAAAAACTCCTCGGAAGAAAAGTCCGTGAGATGAATGCAGCAAAAAACACTTCAAAAGAAGGCTCCAGACGACGAATCGTGCAAAAAATCTTGCAATGAAGACCCTAGGCGACAAATACTCTTTAAAACACCACTCCAGACGACGAATCCTTCAAAAATCTGTCCCAAGTAAATTCGCGGTCACCTGCATTGTGGGTCGCTCGTGTTCCAATCGCCGGATCCGGCTATGGCGACCCCAAAGAGGCAAAGTCCTCCAAAGTCTGGCAGCAACAGAGGCCCACAAACACAAAGATATTGCACCAAAGCGGGCAAAGAAAACCAAGAAAGTTTTTGCATCCCTGGAGTCTATTATGCACCAATGTCGTTTTTTTCTTAGGACTCTGGCTTCTACAGATGAAGGCCGGACCTTAGCTACGTATCTTCAAGGAACATTGTTTAGTCCCGTTGATTTTTAGAGAGCATAGAATAGAATAGAATAGAATAGAATAGAATAGAATAGAATAGAATAGAATTATTTTTATCGTCCATAGACAAGGCAATGTTGGCTCGCCCAGTTGACTTTCGGATTATCGATTTAAGACTGGATGCTGGATCATATGGTGACTTACCAGAAGCATTTGCAGCAGATGTATGCCAGATAACTTTAGAATTCTCATTGCTATCAACGAACTTACATGGATTTGATGCTTTTCATGCATGTAACTTAAATATGGAGGTTTTTGTTGGGTTCTGAACTTCATGCATGCATGAGGTCTTTAAAGGGACAGATATTGCTGGGGAAGTAATCAAGTGTGGGCCAAATGCTTCTGGCTTCAACGCTAGAGATAGAGTTGTTAGCTGGCTTCTTATCTGGGTGACTAAGTGTCCTGTGTTTAGTTTAGCTACGTATCTTCAAGCAACATTGTTTAGTCCCGTTGATTATTTAGAGAGCATAGACAATGCAATGTTGGCTCGTCCAATTGACTTTCGGATTATTGATTTATGACTAGATGCTGGATCATATGGTGACTCACCGAAGCATTTGCAAAGCAGATGTACGCGTCGGTAACTTTAGAATTCTCATTGTTGTCAATGAACTTACATGGATTTGATGCTTTTCATGGATGTAACTTAAATATGGAGGTTTTTGTTAGTTTCTGAACTTCATGCATGCATGAGGTCTTTAAAGGGACAGATATTGCTGGGGAAGTAATCAAATGTGGGCCAAATGCTTCTGGCTTCAACGCTAGAGATAGAGTTGTTAGCTGGCTTCTTATCTGGGTGAGTAACTGTCATGTGTAACATTACAATAAAACCCCCAAAATAACTTTTGAAGCATTTACATTTTAGTGCAGTCTGGTGGATTCGCAGAGTATGCAGTTGCATCACTGAAATATGCTGCAAAATTACCATCGGAGGTGCCTTCTCTAGATGTTGTTGCTCTTCCCGTACTTTTCGCTTTTCAAATTGCTTGAGTCTTAGAGATTCTCACTGGAGTTAAGTTTGATAGTAACTATAGTGGAAATATACTTATTACTGCAGCCTCTGGAGGTGTTGGCACTTATGCCGTACAGGTTGTTGCATGCATTACTCATGCTTGTCAAAGAGCAGTTAATTTCTTGAGTTAATTGTGTACAAGGATAAGTGGAAGTTTTTGCATTCTTGATGTTTTTCCACGGCAAAGAGCAGTTATTTCTTGAGTTTATTTTACATAAAAATGAGGAGTTTTCCATGTTGATAATTCTGTATATCAATTAGAGTATGATCTCTACTATATGTTTACAAATCATATGTTATGCAGCTAGCAAAGCTTGGAGGAGCTCATGTAACAGCAATAAGCGGTTCTCGGAACATTGAGCTAGTGAAAAGCCTTGGCGCTGATATGGTGCTTGATTACAAGACTCCAGAAGGGGCTGCATTAAAGAGTCCTTCAGGTTGCAGATTTGATGATGTTATTCATTGTACAACAGCTATACCTTGGTCGACATTTCAGCCTATTCTTGCTCGAAAGGTGAAGATTATTGACCTCACACCTAATTTTGGTGCATTGGTACGAGGTGCTACAAATTTCCTTACTTTTTTCAAGCAGAAGTTAGTGCCATTTGTCATGGCAGCAAATCAGAAGGATTAGAGTTTCTAGTCAATCTTATCAAAGAAAAGAAACTAACGACTGTAGTTGATTCAAAGTTCTCACTGGCAGAGGCTGCACAGTCATGGTCAAAGTGCATGGAGGGTCATGCTACAGGCACGGTGCTAGAGGTAGTAGTAGACTAAAAAAGATTCAACATTGTGCTTCCTTGTGTAGTCTGTAGTATTATAATGCCCTGTGTGTAAATATCTGCCTTATCTTAAACCTACTGTTTGATAGTAATAACCGTTGGGAAATCTTGTGCTATAATGCACTGAAGGGAAGTCACTATTTTAAGATCTGCATCACTTCTAGCTAGTATAATATTCCAGCGGGATATGGTGTGGCTGGATTTTGTTCGAGATGAGCGAGGGCCCTTTTTTTTGGTGTGGCTGGATTATGTTTGTGATGAGCTAGGGAGGAACCCATCAGGAGACTCATTTCTATGGGTTATTATTCCATTACTCTTTTGAGTAGGTAATCAATGATCGAGCAGCTCTACGTGAATGAATCTTTTGCACTGATTTAGCCCCTAGCATGAACCCTCTTGATCCTGCAAAGTCACCTATTCTCAAGAACATCAAGATAATTTTGCTTCAGATTGAAGCAGTCTTATCAAGTGATATGCTTGAGCCATCGAGAAGTGCACCTAGCAGAAGACGCAGGTGGCGTTCATTTTTGAAGTCCTCAAGATCAATTTTTGAGGTATACTCTTTATGAGAACTAAATGCAATGGTCTAGTAACTACTTCCTGATCTTGATGTTTTGGTTGCAGGTCATACAGGCCATTATTATTCTTGAACAAAAGCAGACTTTTAAAAAAGCTCTTGGGGCCTCTAGTCTTCTTTATCTGTGGCTGGTAAAACCTCAATCATTGCAGCTTTAGCCTTGAGGCTGTACGCACTTGATAATCCAATAATGTACAAAACACAAAAAGAAAGATGCTGACCTTCCAGTTCCTAACATAAATCTGAGGCCAAAAAAGAAGGTGTGAAGGCCTTCTAAGGTGCCGAAATGAGAGTTAAAGCGCAATACAATTGGATCCAAGTTAGAAGTCAGAAAACCGGGAAATTGTCCAATTCCTAAACCAGTTGCAGTAGCTATCAAACGTGAGCATGAGTTGGTAAAAGTGGCTTTGCTCCACAATGTTTGTGTGAATGCACACCTTGTTGCTATAATATGTGTACTATGACAGAATTGTTTTAAGGCGATCAATATATGGTTCTGTATCACGCTCAAAAAGCTGGCTAGCCTTTTTCAATGCTGCTTATAGGAAGTCCGGACCGCGTAATTCAAGTTCGTGCAAGTAGCAAGGGAAAAGGCGAATGAAATCTAGAAACCTTTGCCATGAATGTTATCGAGAACATTGAAAATAGACACGGTGTTCCTGTAAAGCAGCTTGTTTCCCCATATTTGGGTGAAGCCTCTGTTAAAGATAAATTCTGATCATGATGGCCAGTCACAACTTGTGAGCTAAATGAAGCCCAAGCCACCCTCTGTTAAAGATAAATTCTGATCATGATGGCCAGTCACAACTTGTGAGCTAAATGAAGCCCAAGCCCGAAACAAGGCAATGCAGTGCATGGATTCGAACTCATAGACAATTGGTTCCTAATCAATGGCTTATCCAACACACCATTTCCAATATAAATAACTTTATTTTAATATAAGTTCTATCTTAACCCTTTTATTTCTTTTATTTTATTTTATTTCTTCTTTTCCTCCTCTGCGTGCG
Source organism: Isoetes taiwanensis (assembly GCA_021234155.1). Taxonomy (NCBI): domain Eukaryota; kingdom Viridiplantae; phylum Streptophyta; class Lycopodiopsida; order Isoetales; family Isoetaceae; genus Isoetes; species Isoetes taiwanensis. Next base: position 10,232,144 of record JAJEKV010000042.1, on the reverse strand, counting down.
ACGGCGGCGTTAGGTATGGCGGAGGCAATCAGAGCATGGATCTGGCCGATTTAGGTACCAAATCTCTTATAGGCAGCGCTCTTCCTCGGCTATGGCTCGGCTCATGCTTAGAGTTGGCTATGGCAGAAGCAAATTATAGCAAAGGATAGACCTACTTGGCTATGGCCTGGCCGATTCGACTCCTTCCTTATCTCTTTATCTCTGTGTTTTATTTTATTTTCAGGTTAAAAATTTCAATGATGTCGGTTTCTGGCAGAAGGATTGCCGATTCTTGGACTCTACACAAAGCATGCACTAAATCGAATTTTTGGGCATAAGCAAGGTCTGGTGGCATTCAAGGTTTCGGTTTTCCTTTGTCTTCCACAGCTATGGCTACAAAATCTTCTAGAGTTTGGCTATCCCAATAAATTGCTTTTCAATTAGATTTTTGCACAGGTTTTCGCAGTTGGTATGACACAGATCATATCTTTATTTCCCTTTCCAGATTCTTTTCATTCATTCACATTCCTTAACGTATCACAGATTTATTTTTTGTGATTATTTAATAGCATTCACTCCAGAGCACAAGCATTCACAAGGATTTCCTTCAGGCAAATCCTTGTAGAAGAACAGACGGTTTTCTTACTTAGATTTCAAAAAGAAACAACAAAACAATTCACTCAAAACTTATCATTCTTATATGTTCTGAAACAAAATACATCAAGCTTTGCTTAATGGACACTTGCCTCACACCAATAGCACTCAGGACCACGAGACACACTCCAGCGCCCTTGCAGTTGGATTCTCAAAACAAGCGTGTCTTTTCATTCCATCAGTTTCTTATTTATACAATTAAACTTCAATCTTGACCGTCAATAAAATCAATCTTAACCGTTCCAATGTTATAATAGCAAATGTTATAATAACTTAGCATAGTCTTCGTGTCAATTTTCTCTTCATGTCAATTTGCTCTAAGGTATATAATGCTTTCCGATGGTCTCCTACCAGCTCAAAATGTTCCCATAGAAGGAAATACACAATTTCTGCTAAAATCTTCATTTTTGCCCAAATTTGGCATCAAAAACTTTAATCTCATAGCCAAATGCCTAAATTTCTTCGTTAACGCAGCTTTTGGGCATCAATTTCCACTTCACACAACTAATAATCCATCAGTTCAGCAGGAATAGCAGAAAGAGTGCCCTAGTCCCACATCCAAGAGCTCTGAAAAAGGTAAGCATGTTGCTTTCATGATAAGGGCTTACTGTCTTTATGATCATGCACATGAGGTATGAAATAGTGTGTTAACTTTGATACCCTATTGTCGATCACATTGTTTCTCAAGTTCTCAGGACTTGAGCCCATAAAAACCCATCTACATGCTCCTGAAGGAGTCATTTGTTTCTTTATCTACTAAGGCCTAGTAACATAGAGCCATTGGATCATAAATCTAGGATCGGATGGTACATAAATCCAATGCAAAGCCCTGATAGAGATGCAATCGCATTAGAAAAAGCAATAACTTGTTTGTAATATCAAAGGCATAAAATGTTGGCAAAACAAACAGAACTATAGAACAAAGACAAACAAAAATATGTTAGAATAGAACTCATCGTGATAGTACCTTTGATGGCAAAGATGTGGAGCAAACTGAAATGGGCTTGTATGCAAATCAATCCCATGCATCAAAAAGATAATCCCATGAATTTTGAGGCCATGGAATAAATTACTAATCCTATATTTTTAGTATAGCCACATAGGTTTAGCTAAACTACCTTCGAATTGGAGCTAGAAGTTTCTAACACTTGGCTAAACTAAATGGTTTTTCTCCATCATGGTTTCTTGCCTTTGGCTAAACTTTCACAAAATGTAGGTTAAATATTAGCCATCACACTATCCTTATTTTAAAATATCCAAGCCTTTGGACAAAGACAATGAACTTTTTGTTATTATTATTACAATGTAATTCAATATAGAAAAATAAATGGCACAATTACAATCATTCTTATAACTTCCTTAATATAATAATAAAACAAAGACATAAATTGATGCATAATCATATATGCACATGTTCAAAGCTCAAAGAAAAAGTGCAGTCTTCCTTCTAGTTGTGATCCTCCCTTTGATAATTAACTTCATACTTGAAATAAAAGGTTTCTACTTCAACTTCGTACTTGAAACAAGTTCTTTGGTGATTTCCTAAAGTTCCTATAATATATCTTGGTGTCGGCTACTAGGCTAATCCATCCATTTTTCCAAGTCCACTCTTTCTTAAGTTTGGCTAATTGTTGTCCTGGAGAAGTTGTCTGGAGGTGGAGGTTTGGCTATTCGATCTAAAAACTCACTTAATCGGCAAAAAAATTGGGCTAAAATTTTCTTTTTTTGGGCAATTTTTCCCATTTACTTTAGCCATTTTTCTTGGCAAAAATCCTACAAAATAGCCATTTGGCTAACCTTAGCCGTTATTTTATTCCATGTTTGAGGCTAGAAGGATAATCACAATCTGCCAATATAAATTCTCATTCAAAATCCCACATATTTGGCCCTATCTCTAATCACAATTGTGCATACCAAGACAATTCACTATAGGCAGAATAGAACGGTGCAAGGAAACACTAAATGACATCCAATTGGAGCATGGATCCACCAAATAAGAAGATAATGTAGATGAAGGTTTGAGCATCAAAAGGAGGGCAGACTGTGCCATGCAAAATCAAGTGGCTCTTTCTATTCACAATCCACGGCACAAATGGCCTACATATGGAATTTTTGACTTGAAAACAATAACATTCTCAACTTTATATAAAATAAAACCAAGAGTACCTTCTAACCTATCAAATTTGACAGGGAAGCCATTTGAGTGCAACTGTAGAGGATTAGTTACCCGCACATAACATGCAGATAGAAATAAAACAGGATTGTGCTCTTTGAAAAGTAACCTTTGTTAAAAGTGCATCGGCTAGGAATTCTTGTAGGTTGCAGATACTCACCTACAAAGAAACCAAGAAGTAAAACTGCTATCAGCATATTAGATGTATTTGAGAACAAAATAAAGATAGATTTGAAACATCCCAAAGAAAAAACAATGGAAATGAGCAGTTCTAATGGTAGATTTGAAAAAAAAAAAAAAAAAAAAAAAAAAAACACATCCTAAGGATAAAAAACAATGGAAATGAGTAGTTTTAAAATGAGGATGGAGGATCTATACCAGCAAATGTAGTTTTTCCATGCCAAGAAGCTCCTTAACCTTGTACATACCCCCATGAGTTTCATTTTCACATGTTCAAAGCACACCATATGGATATCACTGGTATGTTCTTCAAGAACTGATTGAATGCAATTGGAATTATATCCAGGGCAAATTGTTCATGCTTAGTAGACCCCTCTATCCCTTCCATCTTCTTTTCTCCGGCAAGCTCTCGAATCCACACATTTCTATCTCCAAATTTTCCTGCCTTACGCATAAGAGTTTTCTAAAAGCTAATCGACAATTTTTGCATCTGCAAAAGACATGTATTTTCATTCTCTGCTCTATAATTACACTTGTCCTTATGTTTCTGCAATACTTCTTCCATGTCGTGCACCAAATATTTCTTCAGGCCAATTCCCATAAAGCTATGGTATAAGTATTCTATTGTCTAGAAGTAGCAATTTGAATCAATTGTCAAAACATGACTTTGAACTATGATTTAAGCCACTTCACCCTCTGGCCATGGAGGGCAACCCTTCGTGCACAGCACCTTAACATGGACGAAGTCCACCTGAACATGAGGCAAAAATTTTCAGCCCCGTTTTGGAAAATCAGCCGTCGCAAGATCCAACTTGCGTAGCTGAACATGGGCTGAGGCAAAAATTTTCAGCCCCGTTTTGGAAAATCAGCCGTCGCAAGATCCAACTTAGCGTGAGGCTGAGGCAACTAACTGAATTTTTTTTTATCGGTCTTGACTAGAACTCAGTAGCGGGGCCTTCTCTTCTCCATGTGAACCACCCGGTAGCGGGGCCTTCTCTTCTCCATGTGAACCACCCATTAGCGGTCCATGTCGGAGATGGCGGGGATGCCTCGATTTCGAGCCTCGATTTCCGGAGATGAGAAGGAACGGATCGGTCGGAGTTGAGTCTGCGGCCGCCATGCCCAAAGACGACCGGAGGCATAATGGCTTTGATGGATTCGAAAGCCCGCCACGGCCGATTCTACAACCAATGATTTACGCCCCAATCCCGAATCGCCATAGCCATAGCCATAGCTACTTTCGGAAGGATCTGAAGCAAATGGGTAGCAAAAGATCGGCCAAAAATGGCAGCCCATTTATGCGAAAAGAGGGTTTTGGAAGAGATTCTTGCTCAGGGATCACAAATGAGGCGTAGAAGGTTAAATCGCCCAAAAGCGATGTTGCGGTTAAATCGCCCAAAAGCGATGTTGCGAGTAAAATTTTGACAAAGGCGGGGAGATCTGGCGGCACCATCAAGCCCATTGTAGAAATATGGATTTCTACAATGGGCTTGGATCACAAATGAGGCGTAGAGGGTTAAATCGCCCAAAAGCGATGTTGCGAGTAAAATTTTGACAAAGGCGGGGAGATCCGGGCAGCACCATCCAAGCCCATTGTAGAAATATGGATTTCTAATTTGCTAGTATTCGCATGAACTGCAAGAACACGCTATTTTCCTGAGGAGGCCTCTCCGGTTAGCCCGATTCGAGAGGGGGCTGCTCAACAATGGAAATGACCTACGGTTTCTGACTAATAATGGGTTTGTAGCGAGTCATTAGAATATTTTAAGTATTTTACCGATATATACTTAAAATATGCCACAAACCCACATAACCCCTCATTAGAATATTTTAAGTATATCTTGATATATACTTAAAATATGCCACAAACCCACATAACCCTTTAGAGGCAATGGAAATACAGCCAATAATGGGTTTGTAATAATCATTGGAATATTTTAAGTATATCTTGACATATACTTAAAATATGCCACAAACCCCAAGATAACCCCTAACCCCTTAGAGGCAACCCAAAAATAGAGGCAACCCGACAAGAGCGGTATAATAACTTGCTACCTCCTAACATCATATAACTTCGTTAGTTTTGCCTAGAAATCAAGTTACTGGTCACCAATTTTGAAAAAGAAAAAAAAACTTCGTAGGTGCTTTGCTCTAGGAATACAATCGTAATGGTTTCGTGGGCAGCTAGGTCAAGGGTTTAGGCTGCGGGTTGTCCATTCTATCATAGTGCGATCACTATGAACATCCATAGCTTCAATATACCTGTATAATTGACGCTAAAAAGACATGAAAGTTTGACATGGTAGATGGCATCTTGTTGGTTGAAACCTCTAAAGGTTGGTCGCCATAATCACGGCCCGGTTGTGATAGTGGCAACAATGCCCCGATCTGCAAAAGTTCTAATTTCTGAATAAATGTATCCCAAGTCTTGCATAGTTCTACCGTAAAGGCACAAACAAATTAAGCCACTTCTTTGTCAACATCAACGCGTCGCATCATTTTCCGGATCCATATCATTTGAATCCGACCGGCATAACCAATATAATGGCCAAGTCCCCGTATTTGCGGGAGGTACTCTAGCTTCTTGAATAATGCGCATTATCTCCTCAAAGTTACGGTGTGGATGATTGGGATCATCGGGTTCATTACCGATGTCGATTACTTTCCATGAGATCACCGGCAAGTTCTTCAAAAACCATTCATGGTTCATAATATCCGGAATGGTAAACCGCTGCAAATAAAGAGCGAGATTGGCTTACAAAGAGTATCTTTGCATAAAGCAAATGCTTACTACCGGGTTGGGTTTGCAACAAAAATGTGTGAAAGAAGATTACGTCGCCGGATTTGAATTAATCGATGTAATTTTTTTCGATTTTAAATATCAACCTTCTTGTAATGTAGAGGATATTGAGTGTGCAATATCTTTGTTCGGACAACATACGATATATCTGGCGGCGGATATCCGTATGTTGTCCGGAACAAAGATATTGCACACTCAATATCCTCTACATTACAAGAAGGTTGATATTTAAAATCGTAAAAAACATTACTGATTAATTAAAGTTGACAATAATGCTTTTAGTACTCCAATAGTTTTACAAATATTGCTTGGGTCTTACGGATCTTCAAATGGGTAAGCTCCTACAAGCATGATGTAGAGAGTGACGCCTTCTGAGGACCAAACATCTCGCACTCTGTAGAAACTGATCATTTGTATTGACAGAAAAACAAGAACTTGTTGGAAATATAGTTTCCAAACGATTCCCCACATACCTTACCGTCGTACTCTTTCTTACATAACACTTCGGTGCTATGTATCTTTGGTGTGCCAACTATTGATTTTGGTGAGAATGCGATAGAAAGACTGCACACATGCACATTATAAACACCAAGACTGCATACACGCCACCCATCCAATAATTTACTTGCAAAGTAGGAAGGTGCTTACCTTTGAATAGCCAAAGTCACAAATTTTTAACCGAGGAGCAAGACTTCCATCTAGCAATACATTTTTCAACTTCAAATCTCGATGACAAATCTCCTGTAGGATCGAGTTTGAATATAAGCATCCTCCATTGAGGCCATGTTGAGAGACACTCACAAAGTTCATAGAAGTGGAGGGCGAAGGCAATACCATTGAGTGGCAATAGTCGACTCCGGATATCGGGCTTGTTGAAAGAAATATCTTGCCTCGCAAAGGTGGAAGTCCATTTGAAACCCTTGAAGACCGTACAATTGACACATGAAGACAACCTAAGATACACCATTGAAACCAGGTAGAGCATTCTACAAGCATAGCAATCTTCTATATGAAAGGCGTAACAAACCTCATCTTCACCGAAAATGCCCCACATTAGAAACTCGTTCAAAAAGCTCACCACCTGCTTTGCATTCCATGACTATGGCTAGATGGGTTGGAGTCAACACAATCTGAAGCGTAAACAAAAAAGTTCCAAATAAGATGCATGTTCACAATTAACGGAACACAAATAGCACCGAACATAAAACTCAACTTACCGTGCAACTTCATTTTAAGGATGCTATATTTCCGTGCAACTTCATTTTAAGGATGCTTCAACTTACCTCTTTGAATCTCACAATATTAGGATGCCGTAGTGACCGATGGTTAATGATCTCCCTTTGCACATTTTCGTCAATCTGCGGCACCCGAGCCGATCCCAAGAAAATACTACGGTCCCCGAGAAAAACTTGGTTCAAACATCGTCACCGGGTGGATATGCCGCGGATATGCCGTGGTTCAAACCCGACCGTGGTGTGGCCAATAGCACCGGGCGCATAAATTACTCTCGTAAAGTCACTAATCTCCCAAACATGACCCTTTCATTTGTTTTTATCGATTCTTTTGGTACCTTCAAAGAATATCGAACAAGTAACATACCTTGTCGCCCCTTTCTATATACTTGACTCGCCACAAGCTCTTTAGTCTTCTTGTCCTGCATCGGTCTTGCAACACCAAAATTTCGGACCCAATATCCTTGACAAGCTTATAACGATCCGTGTCGCGTGCATCCCCTAGGCAGATCCATATCTCAGAGCGAAGAAACCCAATCGACCACGAAAAGACGCAAGGTAAAACACAAGGTCACAGACTTAATCCCAAACCCACAAATATTCGATTAAGTACAATATTTGTTTCCTCCACCGAGGTTAGGCCATCTTCCTAATGCTTTAGGAAAAAGAGAAAAGCAAGGCGATTCTCGAAAGCAAGGAACGGAGTTGTGAAGTGAGCACTGAAGCCGCTCCCCCGCTCTTAGAAATTGGGAGGGGTTGAGGGATGAAAAAAAAAAAAAAAAAAAAAATCGTAAAGTTAGTGGGCAAGAAATTTCGGTATTACACGCCTAGATCAAAACCTGTAATGTTTTCTCCGTGCAAGGTTTAAAGGGATGAGCAGCATTTTCTTGAATTTGTGGTCATTATCTTTGCCACGTGGCATAAAATTTTCTCCCCCTAAACTTTACGCATTACATAATTTCTGGCGGGGAGGGATTCTGCCGGAGGACTTTCAAAGCGGCGCCGCCCGAGGCGGCACACTTTCGCGGTGGCGGAGCCGCGAATGTGCCGCCGAGAAATTTTTTCGGCGGAATCTCGACCGCCAGAAATTAACAAACGTAATGATCATTTGCCGGGATTACGTTTCTGTAAAAATTTTCGGCGATGACGTGGCAGTATATTTAAGACAAATTTGTGGCGTGGAAAAAATCCCTTTCTCTCCGACGAACTCAGTTTCTCTGTTTCCAAGCTTCAGTGATGGCGATCTCCGTCGCCATCGCTCATTTTGAGCCGCAGTAATGCTTAAGGGAGGCGCTCCATGGTAATGCATCGATCTGTGGTCTGTCTTTTTAATTTTCCTTATGTTTGTGTGTGTTAATGATGTTTTCATCTGTGTGCAGGTATTTTAGGGCTTGGAAGACTAATTTGGGACAGATTTTTGAAGGATTCGTCGTCTGGAGTGGTGTTTTAAAGAGTATTTGTCGCCTAGGGTCTTCATTGCAAGATTTTTTGCACGATTCGTCGTCTGGAGCCTTCTTTTGAAGTGTTTTTTGCTGCATTCATCTCACGGACTTTTCTTCCGAGGAGTTTTTTGCTGGATTTGTTGCGTATAGTCGCCTTTGGAAGATGTTTTTGCGGGATTTATCTCTTGGAGTCTTCTTACGAAGATATATTCCCTAGATTTGTCGCCTGGAGTCCTGCAGCTAAGTAATGCAACAGAATCTTTTGTTTTTTTTTGGGTTGCCCATAGGGAGGCAAACCCTTGTTTATGTGGGTTTGTGGCATATCTTAGGTATATGCTGGAATATACCTAGAACATGCTGATGACTGCTCTAAACCCATTGCTCCCTGTAAATTCGCGGTCACCTGCATTGTGGGTCGCTCGTGTTCCAATCGCCGGATCCGGCTATGGCGACCCCAAAGAGGCAAAGTCCTCCAAAGTCTGGCAGCAACAGAGGCCCACAAACACAAAGATATTGCACCAAAGCGGGCAAAGAAAACCAAGAAAGTTTTTGCATCCCTGGAGTCTATTATGCACCAATGTCGTTTTTTTCTTAGGACTCTGGCTTCTACAGATGAAGGCCGGACCTTAGCTACGTATCTTCAAGGAACATTGTTTAGTCCCGTTGATTTTTAGAGAGCATAGAATAGAATAGAATAGAATAGAATAGAATAGAATAGAATAGAATAGAATAGAATAGAATTATTTTTATCGTCCATAGACAAGGCAATGTTGGCTCGCCCAGTTGACTTTCGGATTATCGATTTAAGACTGGATGCTGGATCATATGGTGACTTACCAGAAGCATTTGCAGCAGATGTATGTCAGATAACTTTAGAATTCTCATTGCTATCAACGAACTTACATGGATTTGATGCTTTTCATGCATGTAACTTAAATATGGAGGTTTTTGTTGGGTTCTGAACTTCATGCATGCATGAGGTCTTTAAAGGGACAGATATTGCTGGGGAAGTAATCAAGTGTGGGCCAAATGCTTCTGGCTTCAACGCTAGAGATAGAGTTGTTAGCTGGCTTCTTATCTGGGTGACTAAGTGTCCTGTGTTTAGTTTAGCTACGTATCTTCAAGCAACATTGTTTAGTCCCGTTGATTATTTAGAGAGCATAGACAATGCAATGTTGGCTCGTCCAATTGACTTTCGGATTATTGATTTATGACTAGATGCTGGATCATATGGTGACTCACCAGAAGCATTTGCAGCAGATGTACGTCAGGTAACTTTAGAATTCTCATTGTTGTCAATGAACTTACATGGATTTGATGCTTTTCATGGATGTAACTTAAATATGGAGGTTTTTGTTAGTTTCTGAACTTCATGCATGCATGAGGTCTTTAAAGGGACAGATATTGCTGGGGAAGTAATCAAATGTGGGCCAAATGCTTCTGGCTTCAACGCTAGAGATAGAGTTGTTAGCTGGCTTCTTATCTGGGTGAGTAACTGTCATGTGTAACATTACAATAAAACCCCCAAAATAACTTTTGAAGCATTTACATTTTAGTGCAGTCTGGTGGATTCGCAGAGTATGCAGTTGCATCACTGAAATATGCTGCAAAATTACCATCGGAGGTGTCTTCTCTAGATGTTGTTGCTCTTCCTGTGCCTGCTTTTACAGTGCTTCAGAGTCTTAGAGATTCTGCTGGAGTTAAGTTTGATAGTAACTATAGTGGAAATATACTTATTACTGCAGCCTCTGGAGGTGTTGGCACTTATGCCGTACAGGTTGTTGCATGCATTACTCATGCTTGTCAAAGAGCAGTTAATTTCTTGAGTTAATTGTGTACAAGGATAAGTGGAAGTTTTTGCATTCTTGATGTTTTTCCACGGCAAAGAGCAGTTATTTCTTGAGTTTATTTTACATAAAAATGAGGCGTTTTCCATGTTGATAATTCTGTATATCAATTAGAGTATGATCTCTACTATATGTTTACAAATCATATGTTATGCAGCTAGCAAAGCTTGGAGGAGCTCATGTAACAGCAATAAGCGGTTCTCGGAACATTGAGCTAGTGAAAAGCCTTGGCGCTGATATGGTGCTTGATTACAAGACTCCAGAAGGGGCTGCATTAAAGAGTCCTTCAGGTTGCAGATTTGATGATGTTATTCATTGTACAACAGCTATACCTTGGTCGACATTTCAGCCTATTCTTGCTCGAAAGGTGAAGATTATTGACCTCACACCTAATTTTGGTGCATTGGTACGAGGTGCTACAAATTTCCTTACTTTTTTCAAGCAGAAGTTAGTGCCATTTGTCATGGCAGCAAATCAGAAGGATTAGAGTTTCTAGTCAATCTTATCAAAGAAAAGAAACTAACGACCGTAGTTGATTCAAAGTTCTCACTGGCAGAGGCTGCACAGTCATGGTCAAAGTGCATGGAGGGTCATGCTACAGGCACGGTGCTAGAGGTAGTAGTAGACTAAAAAAGATTCAACATTGTGCTTCCTTGTGTAGTCTGTAGTATTATAATGCCCTGTGTGTAAATATCGCCTTTATCTTAAACCTACTGTTTGATAGTAATAACCGTTGGGAAATCTTGTGCTATAATGCACTGAAGGGAAGTCACTATTTTAAGATCTCCATCACTTCTAGCTAGTATAATATTCCAGCGGATATGGTGTGGCTGGATTTTGTTCGAGATGAGCGAGGGCCCTTTTTTTTGGTGTGGCTGGATTATGTTTGTGATGAGCTAGGGAGGAACCCATCAGGAGACTCATTTCTATGGGTTATTATTCCATTACTCTTTTGAGTAGGTAATCAATGATCGAGCAGCTCTACGTGAATGAATCTTTTGCACTGATTTAGCCCCTAGCATGAACCCTCTTGATCCTGCAAAGTCACCTATTCTCAAGAACATCAAGATAATTTTGCTTCAGATTGAAGCAGTCTTATCAAGTGATATGCTTGAGCCATCGAGAAGTGCACCTAGCAGAAGACGCAGGTGGCGTTCATTTTTGAAGTCCTCAAGATCAATTTTTGAGGTATACTCTTTATGAGAACTAAATGCAATGGTCTAGTAACTACTTCCTGATCTTGATGTTTTGGTTGCAGGTCATACAGGCCATTATTATTCTTGAACAAAAGCAGACTTTTAAAAAAGCTCTTGGGGCCTCTAGTCTTCTTTATCTGTGGCTGGTAAAACCTCAATCATTGCAGCTTTAGCCTTGAGGCTGTACGCACTTGATAATCCAATAATGTACAAAACACAAAAAGAAAGCTGCTGACCTTCCAGTTCCTAACATAAATCTGAGGCCAAAAAAGAAGGTGTGAAGGCCTTCTAAGGTGCCGAAATGAGAGTTAAAGCGCAATACAATTGGATCCAAGTTAGAAGTCAGAAAACCGGGAAATTGTCCAATTCCTAAACCAGTTGCAGTAGCTATCAAACGTGAGCATGAGTTGGTAAAAGTGGCTTTGCTCCACAATGTTTGTGTGAATGCACACCTTGTTGCTATAATATGTGTACTATGACAGAATTGTTTTAAGGCGATCAATATGTAGCATTATAACAGGGGGTTTTGTTTGTGATTTTGTACGCTTTTCGGCATGGTTTTCCTATGATTTCAGTGCTGTATTCATTGGGCCATATTAAATAGTATTTCTAGAGTGCGGCTTTTTTGGAGCGTCGATCTTAGCTTCAACAATCTAACGGTTCTTGTTTTGGCCTCCTTATTCATATTCATGCATGAAACCAGAAATGTTCTCTCTCAGAAGTTCTTGTGGAGGTATTCCGATCCGTCCTGTTGAACAATTCAATCCATCCTGTTGAACAATTCATTCAACAGTTGTGGTATGCAAGATTTTTCTAAATTGTTTGCTAACAATGTTTTTTGTTAAAATCTTATTTGATCTTGCTAGATATTCATAAGGAATTCCGTTCTTCATTCTGTTTCACAGATATCCAAGAAAAACCGTCCTTCATTCATCTGTTTTAATCTTATTTGATCTTGCTAGATATTCATAAGGAAAAGTGTCAGAATATTTTGGGTTCTGCATGGCATAAAGTATCTGCATTGCATCTCCTAAGAGCAGTCGTGAATGTCAGTTCGTTTGGTGCAGTGTCAGAATATTTTGGGTTCTGCATGGCATAAAGTATCTGCATTGCATCTCCTAGTCTTCCTTTCTGAACATAAGCCTTCAATATCTAGCATTCTCACATCAGGCTTGCAAAGCTTTAACCATTTATCTGGATTTCTCTGTTCAATATTGTGTAATGCAGTCCTATCATTCATAAGGAAATCCAGACTCCATTCTGTTTCACAGATATCCACGAAAATCCAATGTTATTCTGTTTTTGGTCTTGCTTCCAAGGATTCGAAACCACAAACCATCACTTTCTCGCTGCCACACAGCCGATTACCACACAGCATAACCTCTGATTTGTCTTCAATCCGGCAGTTTCAAGCAGCATTCACGCTTCAATCCGCAGCATTTGGGCTTCAAAAAACGATCCAGCAGTTTGGATCTGCTGTAGGACGCTCTTTACCCGCTCATCTGGCAACACCATAGTAAAATCCGGCCCTCAGAAGCATGTTTCAGCATGCACAATGCCATAGCCGAATGCTGAAACCCTAACCTGCCCTAAATCTGCCATAGTCGAATGCTGAAACCCTAACTTGCCCTAAATCCAAAATGTCGAAAAAACCATTGTATTCTTATCTATTTTACTTCTAAATTTCAAATGTCGCCCTTCCTCTTGATATGTCGTGCACATCCTTTTAACCTTGGAAAAAAAAAATGTAACCCTTCCTCTCAATATCTAATATATACCATCGCCCTTCCTTTTAATATCTAATGCCCATCCCTCAAACATCATAACATCTACTACATAATGCTAGATATTAGTATTACAACCTTGTGTTCCTCATATTATTTTTAAAATTACTAGTTATTAACAATTGTGTCGTTTTTTTAATGGTAGATATTAGTTCCGGATATCACAATGAGGGCGAATGGCACGAAACAGACGAGGCCCAGGCTCAACATCACTCAATTGAGAACTTCATACTTGATGCACACGTTCATTTGGACATAGATCAGCGGAGGCAATTATGTGCACAAATAAATAGGCTAACTGCCCTCTGCAGACTGTTTGATAGGCAAATCAACCAAGATATGTATCGTATCTTGAGCCGCTATCCATTTTGAGTGCTTCAAAATTGCTATAATACTTTTGCTGTCTTCAATGACTTAAAAATTTTTCAAATAATATGCTTTTAAAGCGTATGTAATTAAATTCTATTATGCTATAATATTATAGTTCTAGGTTTCATATTAGTTTTGCTTTTTATTTGTTATAACGCTAGATATTACGTATCACATATTTGCTATATGTTTGCATGTTTTACATGTTTTTTTTTTATGTTTGCTTTTTTTAGGGGCCGAAGGGCCCAAAATTTTTTTTAGTATAACAACCAACACATAACTACCATTACAATATTAACATAAACCATTGCATTTAACACATTAAAATTAAAATCCCCCTTAAACCCCCTTTGGTTTGGGTGCATATTCACACGGGGGGTGACGTAGGGCAACGAGAGCCCTTATAATTATATTTTGTACGTACAATATCAACACCATATAGTATTTCGGTTCAAATCTTATAGTATCTTGCAAAACTTGTTATACAGTATAGCAAATTTTGTACTTGCATACCCCACAAACGAGGAACTTTACGTACGGTGTAGATTAAGGAATAAGGGGTGATTATGCCCATCCAACAGCTCTCGTTGCCCGGAGTCACCCCCCGTGTGAATATGCACCCAAACCAAAGGGTGTTTAAGGGGGATTTTAATTTTAATGTGTTAAATGCAATGGTTTATGTTAATATTGTAATGGTAGTTATGTGTTGGTTGTTATACTAAAAAAAATTCTGTATCACGCTCAAAAAGCTGGCTAGCCTTTTTCAATGCTGCTTATAGGAAGTCCGGACCGCGTAATTCAAGTTCGTGCAAGTAGCAAGGGAAAAGGCGAATGAAATCTAGAAACCTTTGCCATGAATGTTATCGAGAACATTGAAAATAGACACGGTGTTCCTGTAAAGCAGCTTGTTTCCCCATATTTGGGTGAAGCCTCTGTTAAAGATAAATTCTGATCATGATGGCCAGTCACAACTTGTGAGCTAAATGAAGCCCAAGCCACCCTCTGTTAAAGATAAATTCTGATCATGATGGCCAGTCACAACTTGTGAGCTAAATGAAGCCCAAGCCCGAAACAAGGCAATGCAGTGCATGGATTCAAACTCATAGACAATTGGTTCCTAATCAATGGCTTATCCAACACACCATTACCAATATAAATAACTTTATTTTAATATAAGTTCTATCTTAACCCTTTTATTTCTTTTATTTTATTTTATTTCTTCTTTTCCTCCTCTGCGTGCGACGGCGGCGTTAGGTATGGCGGAGGCAATCAGAGCATGGATCTGGCCGATTTAGGTACCAAATCTCTTACAGGCAGCGCTCTTCCTCAGCTATGGCTCGGCTCATGCTTAGAGTTGGCTATGGCAGAAGCAAACAGAGGATTATAGCAAAGAATAGACCTACTTGGCTATGGCCTGGCCGATTCGACTCCTTCCTTATCTCTTTATCTCTGTGTTTTATTTTATTTTCAGGTTAAAAATTTCAATGATGTCGGTTTCTGGCAGAAGGATTGCCGATTCTTGGACTCTACACAAAGCATGCACTAAATCGATTTTTTGGGCATAAGCAGAGTCTGGTGGCATTCAAGGTTTCGGTTTTCCTTTGTCTTCCACAGCTATGGCTACAAAATCTTCTAGAGTTTGGCTATCCCAATAAATTGCTTTTCAATTAGATTTCTGCACAGGTTTTCGCAGTTGGTATGGCACAGATCATATCTTTATTTCCCTTTCCAGATTCTTTTCATTCATTCACATTCCTTAACGTATCACAGATTTATTTTTTGTGATTATTTAATAGCATTCACTCCAGAGCACAAGCATTCACAAGGATTTCCTTCAGGCAAATCCTTGTAGAGGACTCGCTTCCAGAAAGAACAGACAGTTTTCTTACTTAGATTTCAAAAAGAAACAACAAAACAATTCACTCAAAACTTATCATTCTTATATGTTCTGAAACAAAATACATCAAGCTTTGCTTAATGGACACTTGCCTCACACCAATAGCACTCAGGACCACGAGACACACTCCAGCGCCCTTGCAGTTGGATTCTCAAAACAAGCGTGTCTTTTCATTCCATCAGTTTCTTATTTATACAATTAAACTTCAATCTTGACCACAATAAAAAATCAATCTTAACCGTTCCAATGTTATAATAGCAAATGTTATAATAACTTAGCATAGTCTTCGTGTCAATTTTCTCTTCATGTCAATTTGCTCTAAGGTATATAATGCTTCCCGATGGTCTCCTACCAGCTCAAAATGTTCCCATAGAAGGAAATACACAATTTCTGCTAAAATCTTCATTTTTGCCCAAATTTGGCATAAAAAACTTTAATCTCATAGCCAAATGCCTAAATTTCTTCGTTAACGCAGCTTTTGGGCATCAATTTCCACTTCACACAACTAATAATCCATCAGTTCAGCAGGAATAGCAGAAAGAGTGCCCTAGTCCCACATCCAAGAGCTCTGAAAAAGGTAAGCATGTTGCTTTCATGATAAGGGCTTACTGTCTTTATGATCATGCACATGAGGTATGAAATAGTGTGTTAACTTTGATACCCTATTGTCGATCACATTGTTTCTCAAGTTCTCAGGACTTGAGCCCATAAAAACCCATCTACATGCTCCTGAAGGAGTCATTTGTTTCTTTATCTACTAAGGCCTATGAAATGATTAGTAACATAGAGCCATTGGATCATAAATCTAGGATCGGATGGTACATAAATCCAATGCAAAGCCCTGATAGAGATGCAATCGCATTAGAAAAAGCAATAACTTGTTTGTAATATCAAAGGCATAAAATGTTGGCAAAACAAACAGAACTATAGAACAAAGACAAACAAAAATATGTTAGAATAGAACTCATCGTGATAGTACCTTTGATGGCAAAGATGTGGAGCAAACTGAAATGGGCTTGTATGCAAATCAATCCCATGCATCAAAAAGATAATCCCATGAATTTTGAGGCTAGAAGGATAATCACAATCTGCCAATATAAATTCTCATTCAAAATCCCACATATTTGGCCCTATCTCTAATCACAATTGTGCATACCAAGACAATTCACTATAGGCAGAATAGAACGGTGCAAGGAAACACTAAATGACATCCAATTGGAGCATGGATCCACCAAATAAGAAGATAATGTAGATGAAGGTTTGAGCATCAAAAGGAGGGCAGACTGTGCCATGCAAAATCAAGTGGCTCTTTCTATTCACAATCCACGGCACAAATGGCCTACATATGGAATTTTTGACTTGAAAACAATAATGTTAGCCCTGTGCCTGGCAGACACACAGGTCTATACTTGCTGCATGAGGGCGAGGCCCCACTGGCCACGGTGTCCAAGAAGAGGGATCCACAAGGCGCCACGGCGGGTCAAAGCTCCTCCAAGAAGCAGAAGACCCAAAGGTAGGACCCACGGCGGGCCACTACTTGTCTGTTAGCACGGCCGCGGACAGCTCAGATTCCTGTTCGAGTGCCCAAGTAGTGGAGCACGCGTTGTCATGATGAGGATCAGATTCAGGCCCGTAGGCCACTCCGTGTTCCTATATATTGTAGCATTTTTGCTCCTTCGAAAAGGTTCAGAGTGTTCTTTTGTGTCACTACAGAGCGCATATCTTTGTCGCTTTGTTGTGCGCTTTTGAGCCTTCATTGTACACTTGTTTTGATCAATGGATTGCCGTGTTCTCCACAAGTGTCTTGTGTGTTTCATTGTGTATTGCAATTGCTGTTTTATCTGAGTTTTTCTTGTTCTTTCCTCTGTTAGCAAAAATCCCGCGTGACAAGAGTGTCTCAGGATTTACCCTGCCGGACTTCAAGGATCTCCGCAGATCCCTCCTCAGCGATCCCGTGCGGACCCCAAACACCGGGCGCTGTTCGCGGGCTCACTTCGAAAGCTGTATTGATACCATGTTCAATCCCTTCTTTACTCCCCGACGATATTCAACACCGGATGGAGTCAAGACGCCGCCGCCATGAATCAAGCTAGCTGACGCCTCCCCAAGATATGTCCACATACACTCGTTTCGATTGTCTCTTCTCCGTAATGAGAGGCGCACTGCTCCACCTACACCACGATTAACTTTCCGGCACCGACCTCCCCGTGGAAGGTCGCCATTGTTCCGCTTCTCGCTCGCCACATCATGCGAGGGCCGCCACCGCGCCCTTTGAATTTACTCCACCGGAATCCCCAACTCAAGATCTGACAGAACCACCGCAATTTTCTCTGGAACATCTGCAAAATGTTTTCTCTATTGGTAATCTTTCTTTAGGAACTTCGGTACCACCGCTTCCACCTTTGTCAATTCCCCTACCGTCTGTTCCCTTAACTGTTCCCCACACGCTCATGCCTGTCACAACCTTTGTTCCCCACTACAACCGCCCAATTACCTCTTTTTACTAATCTCACACAACCTATGCCAGTTTCGGTACCTATGCAGCAACCAACACCTACTGTCTTTTCTTTTCCACAAATGCAAACACCCATTCATGCGCCGACTCCTACACATGCTTTAAAACTCCAATATCCACTCTTTGGAAATGATAAAGGTAAACACATAGACCAGAGTGCTCAGGCTCACATGGATGAATTTGAGTCACTTGCGATCTCAATGGTCACTCCGATCCAAAACTAAAATTCCACATCTTTTCGACGACCCTGCGTGGAGCACCCCACGAATGGCTGATGGCAAACAAAAGCCACTGGAAACAAGATTGGATACACATGAAGACCTCTTTTCTTTCCCATTACGGCACCCTTGCGGATGATCAACAACTGCTGAACGACCTCAACACACTCAAGCAGAACCCGGAGAATCTGGCCTCAGACTTTGCGCATCCATTGCAGATCTTAGTCAACAAGTTGAAGGAATTTCCAACCCAAAGCCAAATTCTAGTGTGGTTTCTTCAAGGCTTACCCTCTCACATCCGATTTATGATCGAGTATTTGCGCCCCAAGACATTACAAGAAGCCATTGAATTAGTCAATCACTGCTCATGTTTCCTCGCTGCGGTGATCAAGCCACGATACTCCCATTTCCCTCGGCTACACCCATCGCCAACCTCGACCGCCTCCCGCGGCGGTTCCCCAAGAAATAACATTTGGTGTACTATTTGCGATTTTCGGGACATCCGGCGAATGAGTGTAACTTCGGGATAGCATGATCCATTGCAAACGCTGCAACATGCAGAACCACACCACTGAAGAATGTACAAATCCACGACCAAATCCGTATCGACATCGTCTTGTTCACCAAGTGCAGAAGGTACCCACGCAAACTCAACCACGGACCGCGAGGCACGACCGCGACAACAACAACAACCCGGCAAATAACAAGAACCACAACGTGGACCTCCTCGTTCCACTTTTGATCCAAGCAAGTCCCAATGTTTCAACTGGACCAATGGGGTCATCGGTCTGCGATTGTCCTCAACTTCCTCAAGTTCAAATACAAATTCACGCACCAATCAAACCACGGCGGTCGTCTTTACACCTTTTCAAGTATGGGAAGCCAAGGGAAGGCAAGGCCCACGCCCGGTTATCAAAAGCGGCCACCACGGCCACCACAACAACAACCACGCCAACAACGGCAAACAACTCAAAAACAATTGGATGATCAACTCCAAGAAGAAATTTACCATGCAATCAACACCAGCCTTGAATCCTCCAACTGGATTGAGGTTCTCCCTCATTCCCCACGCCATAAGCACCCCGTGCACCAAGTTTTTGCAGCCGATTACGTACCGGTGAGCCATCAACCAAATCTGCTTCATTTTGCACCCAATGCGGATCAACTACTTCCTCATGTTCAACCTAAACTTCGCAAAAAGTGCGCTTCAACTCATCGAGCGTCTTGAAGGTAAGGCACTCAAGTCTGTCAATGCTACCACCACGATCGAGCCACGACCACGAATGCCACGACATCCGCAACACCACCACTCAACATTGTTTGGAAGTCGACCTCCTCAACAATGTAGCGACATCTATTGCCGAGCAACAACAACCCACGGATCCACCACAACTACCCGCAATCCCTCCCCGAACTTCAACAAGAACTTGCTAAAATCAAAATTCCTCTCGACCTTTACGACTATCCTACAACTATGTCCAAAGACTACGAGCACATTTTACAAAACCTGTATTACCTGTTAATGCGGTCGCCATCAACACCCACGGTGCATGCACACGTGGGCCAAAAGGTCCCTCTCACCATGTTCGGTCGATGGTGGCGGTAAGCATCAATCTTATTACGGATAATCTCGGGCGACAATTGGGCATAAAGGGAGCTCCATAATCGCCTCTTATGACATCAAGCTTGCGAATGGCCATATCACGCGACCACAAGGAGTTACACAACCAATACCGGTCAATATTGGAGATCTACAATTTACCATGGAATTCGGTGTTTGGAGAGCGAGAGAAGATCCGGAGATTATGAAATGTTAGTAGGACGACCCTTTTTGAGACAAGCTAAAAGCATTCACTCTTGGGCCCGCGAATCAACTTGTTATCACGGATGGCAAGCTCATCGCCGATGGATCGACCCACGGGCCGATCATTTCACGTAGATCACGCCTGAATCGACATGCGGTGACTCGAACAAGTTTGCAACACCTATCGGTTACAAGCCAAGGGTTTGCCACTCACGGCTTACCCGAATACAATCAACCATGGGAAGACATGGATATTGATAAAGGCATAGCAACGCCGGTTGACCCTATTTGACACCTTGTAACAACGCCACATTGGTTCCACATGAGGAGACGGTACCCCCAGCTCCTCCTCCTCTGTTCAAGAAGACACCACACCAACTCCTAGTGGCACGCCACTATTTTTCAAAATTGGTCAACATGAACATCCCGTCATTGCATACTCGTGAGCCAGCCCACACTTTGCTCGGGATGATCAAGTCATTCCACACATTCAAACTCCCCGCGGTAGACATAATTGATATTGGAACAAATCAACCAATCCGATTGGCACGCGACCTCACGCCAAAGATTCGGGGAGCAAGCCATTGCTTATTCAAACGTTTCAAGCACATCTTTGCTTGGAGCTACAAAGACCTCCGAGGTATCAAGAAAGAATTGGGACAACTCGATTCCCACCAAGCCGGATGCTAGACCCATCTAGTAACGATAAATGCCGGCTTAACCCAAACTACCGTGAAAAGGTTAAAGCCGAAAATTGACAATCTTTTTGAATGGCTTGGACTTATCTACGAGGTCAAACATTCGAATGGGTAAGTCCTATTGTTATTGCCCTCAAACATAATGGAAAAATTCGCGTTTGTGTGGATTATAGAAAACTCAATCAAGCCACGGAAAGGGATCATTTCCCTCTCCCCTTCACGGATCAAGTGTTGGAAGATGTAGCAGCCACGAGATGTACTCCTTCATGGACGGCTTCTCCGTTATAATCAAATATCCATTCGAGAAGAAGATCAACTAAAGACTACCTTCACTACTCCATGGGGTACCTTTGCTTACAAAGTCGTTCCTTTTGGATTGTCAAACTCACCATCCACATTTCAACGCATTATGCTTGCTGTTTTTCAAGAGTACATGCAAGTTCATCCCTTTCTGCAAGTCTTTCAGGATGACTTCTCCACTTACACCCACGTTATGGACCATTTGGTAAAACTTGAACTAGTTTTTCAACGCTGTGATGAATCTGGAATTAGCCTCAATCCGGAAAAGTGCACCTTTGTCACCTCCTCGTGTGTATACGGGACATGTCGTGAGTCGACACGGCATTACAACGGACCCAACCAAAATCAGCTGTGTCATCAGAGCATATCCACCTGCGAACATCAAGGACACACGTTCCTTTCTTGGCAAAGTCAACTTCTATGCCACCTTTATTCCAGAATTGGCACCGACTGCCGATCCAATTCACAAACTGACTGGAAATCCATACACATGGACTTGGACATCTGATGCAAATCAAGCTTTTAAAGAACTCAAAGTCAAGCTCACAGAAGCCCCCGTGCTAGTACCACCTCAATGGGACAAACCATTCCATGTCCATGTTGATGTTTCAGGCTTTGCGATTGGAGCTGTTCTAGCTCAAGAGTATGCACCAAATCAGGACAAGCCCATCGGATCCTTGCCGAGAAAACTCAATCCTGCTGAGCTATTACTATTCGCCCACGGAAAGGAAGCCCTTGGCCTTATCTTTTTGTGTACAACGCTTTCGACACTATCTTCTTGGTAGTCAAATTAAACTTTTATGTGGATCATCAAGCTCTTCTATATTTAATCAATAAGCCAAACCCCACGGGCGAATTGCTCGATGGATATTGATATTGCAAGAGTTTGCCCCTTTTGAAATTATTCACAAGGGACGCTCACACGGGTCCCCCCGACTATCTTTCACGATACACACGGATGATCCCTCTGGAAGGAGTTCACGATGCCCTTCCTGGATGCTCAAAACTGTTCACAGTCAATCGCCACGCCTCATTGGTACCACGACTATCAACGCTTTCTCCTCACGGCGCGCACTCCCGTCAAGTGACCCCACGCTCTCTCGGAAAGACAACTTCGCATAAACAACAATTCCTTCGCTGGCACGAGATTATACGATGGTTGCTGGCCATCTCTATAAATGTGGCAAAGACAATGTGCTCCGACGATGTGTTCTTCCTCACGGTCCCCGATCTAGTCAAACAAGCCCACGAAGGACTTGGCGATTGGTCATTTCGGCGGAACAACACTGGCAAGGAAACTCCTCCTTGCCGGGTATTCTTTATTGCACTTTTCAAAGATGCTCACAAATACACACGCCTTGCGTGTGATGTTTGTCGAGGCTTGGTAGACCCACGGCCCGTGACGCTCTGCCGCTCACGCCAATAGCCACGCCTCTCCCCTTTGCCAAATGGGGTATGGATTTTGTTGGTCCCATGGACCCACCTGCCATCAACACTAGGGCACGCTACATTCTAGTCTTCACGGACTATGCAACCAAATGGGCTGAAGCGTGTGCTCTACTCCGACAACACGGTACGCTAGTACGGCTAAGGTTCTCTACAAGAACATCATCACGCCGATTTGATGTCCCCTAGAATTAGTTAGTGATCGTGGAGTTCATTTCATCAATCACACTATTGCTGAACTCACTAACTATCTGCACATTCATCACAGAAAAAGCACGCCTTACTATCCCCGTGGTAATGGCTTGGCTGAAAGCACAAACAAGGTGCTTATCCACATTCTGAAGAAGATTTGTGATCCTACAAGAAAAGATTGGCAAGATAAGTTACCTACAGTTTTATGGGCTTACAATACAACATACAAAGTAGCAACTGGTCAAACACCTTTTCGACTTGTGTATGGCCAAGAGGCTCTTATGCCTTTTGAGTTCATTTTACCCTCACTCAAATTTCAGTTAGCAACAGAACATAATCCATCAGCAGCTTTGCAAGAACGAGTTTATCAACTGGAACAACTGGATGAACTTCGAAGAGATGCTTTTCTTAGATGAAAAGGGATGCCCCCTTTTCTAGCCAATAAGTGTAGTTTGGTAGGGGGGAGTGTTAGCCCTGTGCCTGGCAGACACACAGGTCTATACTTGCTGCATGAGGGCGAGGCCCCACTGGCCACGGTGTCCAAGAAGAGGGATCCACAAGGCGCCACGGCGGGTCAAAGCTCCTCCAAGAAGCAGAAGACCCAAAGGTAGGACCCACGGCGGGCCACTACTTGTCTGTTAGCACGGCCCAAGGACAAAATTTCAGATTCCCTGCTCGAGTGCCCAAGTAGTGGAGCACGCGTTGTCATGATGAGGATCAGATTCAGGCCCGTAGGCCACTCCGTGTTCCTATATATTGTAGCATTTTTGCTCCTTCGAAAAGGTTCAGAGTGTTCTTTTGTGTCACTACTGAGGCGCATCTTTGCCGGTCGCCTTGTCGCTCTTTGAGCCTTCATTGTACACTTGTTTTGATCAATGGATTGCCGTGTTCTCCACAAGTGTCTTGTGTGTTTCATTGTGTATTGCAATTGCTGTTTTATCTGAGTTTTTCTTGTTCTTTCCTCTGTTAGCAAAAATCCCGCGTGACAAGAGTGTCTCAGGATTTACCCTGCCGGACTTCAAGGATCTCACAGAGATCTGTCCCTCAGGCGATCCCGTGCCCGGACCCCAAACAAATAACATTCTCAACTTTATATAAAATAAAACCAAGAGTACCTTCTAACCTATCAAATTTGACAGGGAAGCCATTTGAGTGCAACTGTAGAGGATTAGTTACCCGCACATAACATGCAGATAGAAATTAAAGCATACTTTATAGTTAGAAATAAAACAGGATTGTGCTCTTTGAAAAGTAACCTTTGTTAAAAGTGCATCGGCTAGGAATTCTTGTAGGTTGCAGATACTCACCTACAAAGAAACCAAGAAGTAAAACTGCTATCAGCATATTAGATGTATTTGAGAACAAAATAAAGATAGATTTGAAACATCCCAAAGAAAAAACAATGGAAATGAGCAGTTCTAATGGTAGATTTGAAAAAAAAAAAAAAAAAAAAAAAAAAAAAGAAGCTACACATCCTAAGGACAAAAAACAATGGAAATGAGTAGTTTTAAAATGAGGATGGAGGATCTATACCAGCAAATGTAGTTTTTCCATGCCAAGAAGCTCCTTAACCTTGTACATACCCCCATGAGTTTCATTTTCACATGTTCAAAGCACACCATATGGATATCACCGGTATGTTCTTCAAGAACCCGATTGAATGCAATTGGAATTATATCCGGGGCAAATTGTTCATGCTTAGTAGACCCCTCTATCCCTTCCATCTTCTTTTCTCCCAAGCTCTCGAATCCACACATTTCTATCTCCAAATTTTCACCCCTTTACGATAAGAGTTTTCTAAAAGCTAATCGACAATTTTTGCATCTGCAAAAGACATGTATTTTCATTCTCTGCTCTATAATTACACTTGTCCTTATGTTTCTGCAATACTTCTTCCATGTCGTGCACCAAATATTTCTTCAGGCCAATTCCCATAAAGCTATGGTATAAGTATTCTATTGTCTAGAAGTAGCAATTTGAATCAATTGTCAAAACATGACTTTGAACTATGATTTAAGCCACTTCACCCTCTGGCCATGGAGGGCAACCCTTCGTGCATAGCACCTTATTTTTTTATCTTTGATGTTTTATTTATTAACATAACCTTTTGCATAGGGTTTCAGTCTGTTCTGTTGCTCTAGAGTTCGAGTAATCTGTGACATAATTTTTTTTAAGGTAAGCATTCTATTTTTTAGAGAAATCTTTACTAAAATTTTAGACCAAGCGCTTTGACATATTTATATTGGTTTTTATATGTTGCAGGGTGTTCAAGATCCTGCATGCAGGTGTAGCAGCAGTATATATTAAATATGGTTTCGAATTTCAGGAATTTGATTGTTGTTTTTGTACTACTCAGTATGGCAGAACCTTCTTTTAACTTTCCCTTGAGTTCTGGAATTATGCATTGTACGAAATTAAATTCTGATTTTTTGCCAGCTGGATTCCTAATTCATCACTAGCACAAAGCCCAATTTTCGGAATTTTCAGAGAAGGTCTAGATCAAAGGGTTAGCATTAGATCGGTCGGGGCAGCCATTTGTGGGGCAACCGAGCTGGCACCCTTCCCCAAGTCAAACAAGGCCAAGATCTTGCATGGCTGACTCACAAGAGGGGAGAGTCCGGACCCCAGGAGGCGGGATCCAAAAAAGTCCCCGAGGCAGTCTTTCCTGGCAGCGCTCCCACGGTGGGCCGTACACTAATGACCACCTTGCTGGAGCCCGGTTCCCCTATCCAACCATTGAATCCTCCGTTTAAGAGCCCTTCTTTGGGAAGGCCTAAAAGATTCCAAGATCGGTCCGGGGGAACTTATGAAACCGTGGAGCATCCTAAGGGCGACCGTGTAGAAACCGGAGTGTTTTGTCCTTCGAGCATTGTGGAGGCTCCGAAATGGCAATTCGACTTCGCCAAGTTGTCCGGAATGGCGAAATTACCCTAGGGAGCAAGCTACAAGGTCAGTTTTGCAAAAGAAAGAAATATTTACGCCATACATGGCAGTATTTGTCATCCACATCCTAAGCCAATTGACTACGACTATGCTGGACATGAGCTACTTTTGCACATCTTGGAGGAGGGTGGTCTTCTGGCCACGGAACTTGGTCCTCAGGGCAATGTCGACGTTATGAGTCCATCGGCAGAGCCAAATCATGGTTCCAAAGAGGGGACATTGCCCTCCGTCCCCAAGGCCTTGGGGAGAGGACTTTTGGGGCAGCTTCATGGGAATCTTTGTCACACCAATGGCATTTGAAATAGGCATAGAATCCAATGATTCTTCCAATCCTATCCAGTTTGACCAGGCGCGAGCTGTGAGACATTGGCTGTAAATTGGGTTAAACTTGTCCAATTTGGGTGATCTAAGGGTCAAATCATGCTAGTCTCATCGAGTTAGGCAGAATGGACCCCTTACTTGGTCAATTTGGAGGTGTTTTGGTCTAGTTTGGACATGGTCTAGGTATGAAGGTCTCACGGGTTGCCTCGCTCAAAAACTAAACTTTAGTTTCTTGACAAGGCGCACCGCCGTGAGACATCACACTTTTTGGTCTGAGAATATCCTATTTTACTAAAATAAAAACTACTACTTGCTAACTCGTCCTAATTAAGCAAGATTTGACACATAAACTACTCAAAATTATCATGTATTAACAAAATTATTGATTATTTACAACATATCTACTGGGGATCTCCCTTAATTAAACTAGCTAATTACATGCCTTCCCTCATGAGGTTTACTTCGCCGCATGAACAAAGTGGTACGCCGAGTCTTCAAAATGTTGGACCAGCTTCTGCTCTGCTGCTTCTTGAGCCTTGGCCTCCCGCTCTCGTTCTGTCCTCTCCTCTTCTTGTTTCCTTCGGCCTCCTTGGCCTCTGGCTATTTCGCCTTGTCGAGAAAGTCGAGCGGTCTGTTTGGTGCGCATCATGTCGATCGGAGCCCTGGTGTCTATCGAGGAGCTGTCTCTATCTAGCTTAAGGGTCTTGGTTCTAAGTCTAAGGCTTAGCCATTAATTTTATCTAACATTATTAAAGCTTAAATCTAATTAAGAATTATAATTCAAACACAAACGATGCCCGCCCTCAGTGGTTGGCACGGGGGGGTTTTGGGGGGTTCAACCCTGTGGGTGGGAGGTTTAATTCCTGCTACCACGGGAATCCTTTTAAGATGAGGTTCAAATAGATTGAAAAACTAGACTAATCTAGCTAGTTCCTAGGCTAACATTCGAATTACCAAGTTACTTTTTTAATTTTATGCCTTTTCAAGCTGTTTTAGATCAATGTCTCACAGCTTGCGCCTCGCTCAATAACTGAAGTTTAGTTCTTCAACCAGGCGCGAGCTGTGAGACCACCTTACCTGGCTCATTCTTTTTAGTCTTATTAAGTTCCAATTCGCTTAATTGTTACTAGCTTAGCACAAACTACAAGAATGAGAAAAAATTTCCCCACTTTTCGAGGTTTGAGGATCCTATCAAGTTAGTACTACTGGGAGCATGGCCAGTGCTTTGCTCTTGGTCTCCAAGAACATTGCTCTGATACCACTGTGACGTCCCCTACTCGTATACGATGCCCGCACCGTATACAAACAGGAGTTCATCCCCCGCACCAGCTCCACACTGATACAGGGCCCTCCACATATCACTGTGACCGTCTAGAGTCCACAGTGGGAATAGTGAAGGGGTCATTTTACCCCATCTTCCTCAGGGCCTACCTAGCTGCGGAAGCGTAAACATACACGTCAGTAACATAACATCATATATCCACCTCGAAGGGTGGCACATCAACATCTGCATAGACAAAGATCAGCACAATACAAAGGAAGTTCCTACCCAAGGCTCAGACACAGGGATGGACTGACAAGCTTGGGCCTCCAGAGTTCATTGCAGACAGAATCATGACAATGGATTGGGCTGGCATAAGAACATGGCATTGGGTTGTCCACTCCATCCGCCCCTCCTGTGCACACTTTGCAGAGTAGGTTGAAAAGTGTTGGGACCTGACTGTAGCCCGCCGGGTGCATAGCCAAAGGGGCTACGTCTACTGGGTTACATCTCCCCAGCCCCGATGGGGCAGGTAGGGATCACTCCCTCCAGAGATCTACATGCTGACTCAAGGTGACTAGAGGGCCACTGCCCTTATTCGACTTGAACTCACTGGAAGGTCATATCCACCACCCCACGAGTGTCGAGCCCATGCCTTGCCCACACGCAGTGGCAAGCCATTAGACCTAGTCACAATGATCCACGGTAGGCCTTACACACCAGAGGGAAGCTGGGGCGCACGGGCAGATCGTGGGAGTTGGAATTGACTCCTCAGGCGCGCGAATCGGAGCTCGGAA
The DNA here is from genome assembly GCA_021234155.1 of Isoetes taiwanensis. Classification (NCBI taxonomy): domain Eukaryota; kingdom Viridiplantae; phylum Streptophyta; class Lycopodiopsida; order Isoetales; family Isoetaceae; genus Isoetes; species Isoetes taiwanensis. The sequence continues at coordinate 10,204,096 of JAJEKV010000042.1, read as the reverse complement.
GGTCTGTGGGCGAAAAAGGGAAAGTTAGGGTTTGGTGCCTTATGTAGGCTATCAGTTAGGTTTAGGGTTTCCATGACCCTTGGTCTACCTTTAATGGGTTAAAGGTCTAAAAGTGCGCGCATTGCTAAGTGTGCGCACCATTGCAAGTTGCCCCCTAGGGCGACCTTGCTTGGGTACACGTCGGCGTACACGTTGATTGGACGGCGTGTACGCGTGACGGTGCAGTACGGTATACGTCTTGAGACCGTATATCATACTGGAACGTCACAAAAGTCCTCTCCCCAAGGCCCTGGGGATGGACGGGCAACATTCCCTCTCTGGAACCGTGATTTGGCTCGGCCAATGGACTCAGAACATCGACATTGCCCTGGGGACCAAGTTTCGTGCCAGAAGACCACTCCTGCTCCAAGAAGCGCCAAAGTAGCTGACTTGTAGTCAATTAATGGCCTAGAATATGGATGCCGAATATTGTCGTGTAGGGCGCAAGTCTTTCTTTCTTTGCAAAACTGACCCTATAACTTGCTCCTTAGGGTAATTTCACCATTCCGGACGACTTGGCGAAGTCAAATTGCCACTCCAGAGCCTCTGCAGTGCCCGAATGACAAAACACTCTGGTTTCTACAAGGTCGCCCTCAGGACGCTCTGTGGTTTGACAAGTTCCCCCGGACCGATTTTGGAATCTTTTGGACCTTCCCGAAGAAGGGCCCTTGAATGGAGAATTCAACGGTCGGATAGGAGAACCGGGCTCCAGGAGGGTGGTCATTAGCGTACGGCCCACTATGGAAGCACTGCCAGGAAATGCTCCCTCGGGAACTTTTTTGGATCCCGCCTCCTGGGGTCCAGACTCTCCCCTCTTGTGAGGCAGTCGTGCAAGGTCCTGGCCTTGTTTGACTTGGGGAAGGGTGCCATCTCGGTTGCCCCACAATGGGCTGCCCCCGACCGTTCTAATGCTAACCCTTTGATCAAGAACTTCTCCGAAAATTCCGAAAATTGGGCTGTGTGCTGGTGATGAATTAGGAATCCAGCTGGCAAAAAAACAGAATTTAATTTCGCCCAATGCATTAATTATGAATTTATGAATGCCTTGTCACTGCAAAAGCGTTCCCCAGCTTCTAACTGCCACATCGAGAGGAGAACAGGTCCAAACTCCATTCCGTTAGTTCCCCTTTCTCCGTGTTCTCAACTGCAGCTTCTCAGCCATGTTCCAACTGCATAAGACCAAAATTCGGCCCCCAAAATGCAAACCCTTCTAGAACCTGGCAACTCACAGGGTTTACGTTTCAGAGGCCCTCTACTTGTCAAATTCGGCCTGGACCTTGCGTCATGTCTTGACGTAGAGGGAGGGGGGGTGTTGACGCCAGAGCACAGACCCTAAACCCCCCCGGAAGCTGCTTGCCCTAAAAGTCCTCTCCCGAAGGCCCTGGGGATGGACGGGCAATATCCCCTCTCCGGAACTGTGATTTGGCTCTGCCAATGGACTTAGAACGTCGATATTGCACTGGAGACCAAGTTCCATGGCCAGAAGACCACCCCTCCTCCAAGAAGCGCCAAGGTAGCTCATCTCAAGCATACTGGCAGCCAATTGGCCTAGGATGTGGATGCTGAATACTGCCGTGTAGGGCATAAATCTTTCTTTCTTTTGCAAGACTGATCTTCTAACTTGCTCCCTAGGGTAATTTTGCCATTCCAGATGACTTAGCGAAATCGAATTGCCACTTCAAAGCCTCCGCGGTGCCCGAACGACAAAACACTCCGGTTTCTACACGTTCGCCCTTAGGACGCTCCGCGGTTTGACAAGTTCCCCTGGACCGATCTTGGAATCTTTTGGACCTTCCCGAAGAAGGGCCCTTGAATAAAGCATTCAACATTCGGATAGGGGAACTGGGCTCTGGGAGGGTGGTCATTAGCGTACGGCCCACCGTGGGAGCTGCCAGGAAACAGGGTTGCCCTTAAGGGGCTATTTATAGCCAAATGGCTATATTTTGAATATTTTCAAAAATGAGATACTAAAGCTGAATAGGTTACTATTGAAAATAAATTATATTCTTTCGCCAAAGTTTTACCATTTCGTCCGCCCGCCTTTCTTAAATTAGCCATACATTCTTAAGCTCAGATCTAGAGTTTCGCCTCCAGTTCCATGGATCTAAGTTTTTAGGATCATAGATTATCCCCTTAACAACATTGTAGATCAAGTAATTGTTTGCTAGCTCTAGTGGACCATAGTAGAATACTCAAAAAATCAACAACTACTCAAATTTTGCTAAACATAATAGGTTTCCTTAATCCTGTAAGTTGTATGTGAATTGACATCTAATTTATTTATTTTAATTACCACATTAACGTTGGCAAGGTTCGCCAGAGTTTCTATGAAATAGTTCAAGTCGCAAAAAGTAGTCGCCTACAAAATTAATATAGAAAGCTTATGATTCGCCTCACCTTCTAAATCACGCCTATGCGGATATGGCCTTAAGGGCAACCCTGCCAGGAAAGGCTGCCCCGGGAACTTTTTTGGATCCTGCCTCCTGGGGTCTGGACTCTCCCCTCTTGTGAGACAGCCGTGCAAGGTCTTCGCATTGTTTGACTTGGAGAAAGGGTGCCAGCTCGGTTTCCCCACAAAGGGCTGTCCCGACCATTCTAATGCTAACCCTTTGATCTAGACCTCTGAAAATTCCAAAAATTGGGCTTTGTCCTAGTGATGAATTAGGAATTTGGAGTCGAATTGCCATTCCGAAGGCAAAGTCGAATTGCCATTTCGGAGCCTCCGCGGTGCTCGAATGCAAAACACTCCGGTTTATCGCCCTCCCCCCGACCGATCTAGGAATCTTTTGGGCCTTCCCGAAGAAGGGCCCTTGAACGGAGGATTCAACGGTCGGATAGGGGAACCGGGCTTCAGGAGGGTGGTCATTAGCGTATGGCCCACCGTGGGAGCGCTGCCAGGAAAGGCTGCCTCGAGAACTTTTTTGGATCCCCCCTCCTAGAGTCCAGACTCTCCCCTCTTGTGAGACGGCCGTGCAAGGTCTTGGCCTTGTTTGATTTGGGGAAGGGTGCCAGCTCGGTTGCCCTACAAAGGGCTGCCCCCTAGCGTTCTAATGCTAACCCTTTGATCTAAACCTTCTCCGAAAATTCCAAAAATTGGGTTGTGTACCGGTGATGAATTACGAATCCAGCTGGCAAAAAATCAGAATTTAATTTCGTACAATGCATTAATTATGAATTTATGAATGTCTTGCCACTGCAAAAAAGCGTCACCTGCTCGGCCACGTTCCAATTGTATAAGACCAAAACTCGGCCCCCAAAATGCAAACCCTTCTAGAATCTGGCAACGTTTCGGAGACCTTCTCCTTGTCAAATTCGGTCGGGACCTTGCGTCATGTCTTGACGAGGGGGGGGTTGATGCCAGAGCACGGACCCTAAAATCTCCCGGGAAGCTGCTTGCCCGAAAAGTCCTCTCCCCAAGGTCCTGGGGACGGACGGACAATGTCCCCTCTCCGGAACCATGATTTGGCTTTGCCAATGGACTCAAACATCGACATTGCCCTGGATACCAAGTTCTGTGGCCAGAATATCATCCCTCCTCCAAAGTAGCTCATGTCCAGCACACTTGTAGTCAATTGGCCTAGGATGTGGATAAATACTGCAGTGTAGGGCGTAAGTGTTTATTTCTTTTGAAAAACTGACCTTGTAACTTGCTCCCTGGGGTAATTTCGCCATTCTGGATGACTTAGCGAAGTCGAATTGCCACTCCGGAACCTCCGCAGTGCTCGAACGACAAAACACTCCGGTTTCTACACGGTCGCCCTTAGGACGCTCCGATGTTTGACAAGTTCCCCCGGACCGATTTTGGAATCTTTTGGACCTTCCTGAAGAAGGGCCCTTGAACCGAGAACTCAACAGATGGATAGGGGAACCGGGCCCCGAGAGGGTGGTCATTAGCATACGGCCCACCGTGGGAGCGTTGCCAGGAAAGGCTGCCTCGGGAACTTTTTTGGATCCCGCCTCCTGGGGTCCGGACTCTCCCCTCTTGTGAGGCAGCCGTGCAAGGACTTGGCCTTGTTTGACTTGGGAAAGGGTGCTAGCTCGGTTGCCCCACAAAGGGCTGCCCTGATTGTTCTAATGCTGACCCTTTGATCTAGACCTTCTCCGAAAATTCCAAAAATTCGGCTATGTTCTGGTGATGAATTAGGAATAAGTTGGCAAAAAATCAAAATTTAATTTTGTACAATACATTAATTATGAATTTATGAATGTCTTGTCACTGCAAAAGCACCCCCCGACTTCTAATTGCCACATCGGGAGGAGAACAGGTCCAAACTCCATTCCGTCAGTTCCCTTGCTCCGTGTTCTCAACTGCAGCTTCTCGGCCGCATTCCAACTGCATAAGACCAAAACTCGGCCCCCAAAATGCAAACCCTTCTAGAACCTGACAACTCATAGGGTTTACGTTTCGGAGGCCCTCTCCTTGTTAAATTTGGCCGGCACCTTGCGTCGTATCTTGACGTAGAGGGGGGGTGTTGAGGCCAGAGCACAGACCCTCAACCCTCCACCCCTCGGAAGCTGCTTGCCGCGAAAGTCCTCTCTCGAAGGCCCTGGGGACGAACGGGCAATGTCCCCTATCCGGAACCGTGATTTGGCTCTGCCAATGGACTCAGAACATCGACATTGCCCTGGGGACCAAGTCTCATGTCCAGAAGACCACTCCTCCTCCAAGGAGCGCCAAAGTAGCTCGTGTCCAGCACACTCGTGCAAAAATGACCTTATAACTTGATCCCTAGAAAAATTTCGCCATTCGGACGACTTGGCAAAGTCGAATTGCATTCCGAAGCCTCCGCGGTGCTCGAATGACAAAACACTCCGGTTTCTGCACGACCCCCCTCAGGATGCTCCATGGTTTGATAAGTTCCCCCGAACCGATCTTGGAATCTTTTGGGCCTTCCCGAAGAAGGGCCCTTGAACAGAGGATTCAAGGGTCGGATAGGGGAACCGGGCTCCAGGAGGGTGGTCATTAGCGTACGGCCCACCGTGGGAGCGCTACCAGGAAAGGCTGCCTCGGGAACTTTTAGGGATCCCGCCTCCTGGAGTTCGGACTCTCCCCTCTTGTGAGGCAGCCGTGCAAGGTCCTGGCCTTGTTTGACTTGGGGAAGGGTACCAGCTTGGTTGCCCACAACGGGCTGCCCTCGACCGTTCTAATGCGCCCGAATTTATGAATGTCTTGCCACTCCAAAAGCGCCCCCAACTTCTAATTGCCACATCGGGAGGAGAATAGGTCCAAACTCCATTCCATCAGTTCCCCTTGCTCCGCATTCTCAATTGCAGCTTCTAGGCCACGTCCCAACTGCATAAGACCAAAACTCGGCCCCCAAAATGCAAACCCTTCTAGAACCTGGCAACTCACAGGGTGTACATTTCGGAGGCCCTCTCCTTGTCAAATTCGGTCGGGACCTTGCGTCGTGTCTTGACGTAGGGGGATGCTGACGTTAGAGCACAGACCCTAAACCCCCAAAAGTCCTCTACCGAAGGCCCTGGAGATGGAGGGCAATGTCCCCTCTCCGAAACCGTGATTTGGCTCTGCCAATGGACTTGGAACATTGACATTGCCCTGGGGACCAAGTTCCCGTGGCCAGAAGACCACCCCTCCTCCAAGAAGTGCCAAAGTAGCTCATGTCCAACACACTCGTAGTCAATTGGCCTACGATGTAGATGCCGAATACTGTCGTGTAGGGCGTAAGTGTTTCTTTCTTTTGCAAAACTGACCTTATAACTTGCTCCCTAGGGAAATTTCGCCATTTCGGAAGACTTGACGAACTCGAATTGCCATTCCGGAGCCTCCGCGGTGCCCGAATGACAAAACACTCTGGTTTCTACATGAGCACCCTCAGGATGCTCCGCGGTTTGATAAGTTTCCCTGGAATGATCTTGGAATCTTTTGGGCCTTCCCGAAGAAGGGCCCTTGAACAGAGGATTCAGCGGTCAGATAGGGGAACCAGGCTCTAGGAGGGTGGTCATTAGCATATGGACCACCATGGGAGCACTGCTAGGAAAGGCTGCCGCGGGAACTTTTTTGGATCCCGCCTCCTGGGGTCCGGACTCTCGCCTCTTGTGAGGCAACCGTGCAAGGTCTTGGCCTTGTTTGCTTGGGGAAGGGTGCCAGCTCGGTTGCACCATAAAGGGCTGCCCTGACCGTTCTATGCTAACCCTTTGATCTCGACCTTCTCCGAAAATTCCAAAAATTGGGCTGTGTGCTGGTGATGAATCAGGAATCCAGCTGGAAAAAAATTAGAATTTAATTTCGTACAATGCACTAACTACGAATTTATGAATGTATTGCCTCTGCGAAAGCGCTCTCCGATTTCTAATTGCCACATCGGGAGGAGGACAGGTTAAAACTTTGGTCCGTCAATTTCCCTTGCTCCATGTTCTTAACTGCAGCTTCTCGGCCACGTCCCAACTGCAACAGACCAAAACTCGGCCCCCAAAATGAAAACCCTTCTAGAACCTGGCAACTCACAGGGTTTATGTTTCAGAGGTCCTCTCCTTGTCAGATTCGGCCAGGACCTTGCTCCGTGTCTTGACGTAGAGGGGAGGTGTTGACACTAGAGCGCGGACCCTAAAATCGCCCCCGGAAGTTGCTAGCCCCAAAAGTCCTCTCCCTAAGGCCTCGGGGACAGACGGGCAATGTCCCCTCTCTGGAACCGTGATTTGGCTCTGCCAATGGACTCAGAACATCGACATTGCTCTGGGAACCAAGTTCAGTGGCCAGAATACCACCCCTTCAAGAAGCGCCAAAGTAGCCCATCTCCAGCACACTCGTAGTCAATTGGCCTAGGATGTGGATGCCAAATATTGTCGTGTAGAGCGTAAGTCTTTCTTTCTTTTGCAAAACTGACCTTGTAACTTGCTCCCTAGGGTAATTTTGCCATTTCAGACGACTCCAAAGCCTCTGCGGTGCCCGAACGACAAAACACTCCAGTTTCTACACGGTCGCCCTCAGGACGCTCCACGGTTTGACAAGTTCTCCCGGACTGATTTTGGAATCTTTTGGACCTTCCCGAAGAAGGGCCCTTGAACAGAGCGTTGAACGAACGGATAGGGGAACCAGGCTCCGAGAGCGTGGTCATTAATGTACGGCCCACTGTGGGAGCGCTGCCAGAAAAGGCTGCCTCGGGAACTTTTTCAGATCCCGCCTCCTGGGGTACGGACTCTTCCCTCTTGTGAGGCAGTCGTGCACGGTCCTGGTTTTGTTTGACTTGGGGAAGGGTGCCAGCTCGGTTGCCCCACAAGGGGCTGCCCCCGACCATTCTAATGCTAGCCCTTTGATCTAGACCTTCTTCGAAAATTTTGAAAATTGGGCTGTGTGCTAGTACTAATGAATTAAAAATTCAGCTGGCAAAAAATCAGAATTTAATTTCGTACAATGCATTACGAATTTATGAATGTCTTGTCACTGCAAAAGAGCCCCCCCCTGTTGGGAGGAGAATAGGCCCAAACTCCGTTCCGTCAGTTCCCCTTGCTCCGCATTCTCAACTACAGCTTCTCGGCCACGTCCCAACTGCATAAGACCAAAGCTCCGCCCCCAAAATGCAAACCCTTCTAGAAACTGGCAACTCGCAGGGTTTACATTTCGGAGGCCCTCTCCTTGTCGCCCACTCTTGCAAAGCCCAAAACAGAGCACTACCACACGCAGGTTAATTCGTCGCTTGAACATGGACCCCACCAGTATTTGAAGGCACACATCTCTACCAAGAAACGGAGAGCTATAGCTACAATAAGGACAGGGTCCCACCATCTCAGAATTGAGACAGGCCGCTGGGGTACGGATGGAGGGCAGGGAATCCCCCGGCATGAGAGATTATGCCAGTGCTGTCACATGCAGATAGTAGAAGATGAATACCATGCTCTACAGGAATGCCCAGCATATGCACACATCTGAGCAGCTCATGCCGATCTCAGATACTTTGAGATAGCAATTCATCAACTGTTGGCTTCGCCAATGTTTGCACGTCTCGCATCCTACATTCTGCAAGTCTCCACCGTCAGGGAGGCACAGAGAATTTGAGCGCCCAGATAGGGCCTCTCAACGCCTACTACTACAAGGGTTTTTCCTCCCACATGGGGGGTTTTTTCATCCCAGTGGTAGAGACACATTGTACAGGGTTTTTGTGGTTTTCTTTTGTGTTTGGAAACTTTTCGCTATATTGTATCACCGTCTCATAGGCCAGTTGGCCTCCGTGGACGTTAAAATATACTTCCTTCCTTCCTTCCTTCTCTCCATAACCAAATTTGTCTTTTTGTTTAACAACTAACACAACTTAATATGGGCCCTTGGATTCTAACAACAAGCACAAATGAATCTGGACCCTTGATCTTCACCCCCCCCCCCAAGACCTTGATAGTGTTCTTCTATGCTGACCCCGATTTTGCCAAAAATCGGGTCAACACTAGGAGCCATGAGTTCAAATTCCAGAAAAATATCTCGGTAGAACCTCCAAAATGTTGAATGTGTTCCTGACAAAACCTTCAACCTCAGTGTTGAAACTAAAACTGGAAGGAAAGTGAAGTGTATTAGATCTGATAGGGGAGGTGAGTACTTGTCTCGGGAGTTTAAAGATTTCTGTGCAAAAAAGGGCATTAGGAGACAATTGACATGTAGATTCTCTCCTCAGCAAAACGGGGTGGCTGAGTGTTGCCTGGCTATAGCAGGCAACATATACAAGGCTCTTGAGCAATATCACAGGCAAGGATTTGAAGACCAAGAATACTGAGACCAAAAAACTTGAAGACCAAAGATGCTGATGAAGAACCCAAAAGATGACTTTAAGTCAAGACACAAATTCACAACTCAAACTCCAAGGATTGAATGCATTCTCTAGCTCTGAAGGCACTTGTGAGGTTTGGAGGACCCCTGTGAAGATGGCAAGCTATGACATGGTATTTATCTTTCTCATGTTGTGATGATTCTCTATTTGCCCTTTGTTCCATCATACCATCATCCCTTATCCTATTTTTCCTATTTACCCTTTGTTCCATCATACCATCATCCCTTATCCTATTTTTCCACCCTCATTGCCTTTTCACATCCTATACCATCATGTATTTCATATGTAACCATTTGTCTCATAGTTGACCTACCATTACCTAGGGCACATTTTCCAAGGAAGTTGTCAAACCTAAAAGTTGCCTAGCATCAAGCTCTATATCATCATTTTCATCTCATGCCTTGCCATTCCATTATCACACACTTCATACCAAGTAGCTAAAGCAAAAAAACATATGTGCTAAGCACAAAAAACACAAAAACACAAAAATGCCCAAATACCATCTCCAAGTGACATGGCATGATGACTAGATATACATGTCATCACCTCCATAGCTACTTTGGTCCACTCACCTATTGCCACCTTCATGTCTCATTCATCATGTTGCCACCTAAGCACCAAATTTCCACATCATCACATCACTCCACATCATCAAATGATGACTAGGCAAGTTTTGACCAAACTCAAAATTGGTCAACCTAATGATCAAATTACCTTGGGAAGTGGACCTACTAGCCTTGTTCACCCTAGTTGACCTATTTTTCCACCTCTCCACTACATTTTCACCTATTGCCACCTCATCATCAAAATATCAAGGGGCACTTGAAATCTTGAAATTCCATCCAGGCAAAATGCCTTGTTTGACCAACACAAGAACTAAACTTTAGTTTTTGAGCAGGGCGCAACCTGTGAGACCTCCAAACTTTGAACCTCCATAACTTGAGCTACAGAGCTCCAAATCGCCTGAAATTTGTTGCAATAGGACCGTTAGACAGCCTAGAATCCATTTATAACTCAAATTTAGACTAGAAATGTCAAACCCTAGCTCAAAATGACCAAAATTGCTCAAACCCTTGAATTGTTTTTCCAAACTGTAGTTTGTTTGTAGATAGAAGCATACCCCATTAGTACCTCGCAAGTATTGCTCTCGGCTCAAAGCTGATGCTTTACTCCTAGATAGAAGTGCCCAAGAACACCCCTTTGTTATAGTCATCGAGACCTCAGCATAGCAACCCAAGTCCAACTGTTGGCACATCACCTCTGCTCATGCCAAAGGCATAAACCTTGACCTAATTCTGTGTCCTTCTAATAGAGTTTGATAGCCGCCACATTGACACTCCCTATTGCCAGGGTACCTAGAAAGGAGCTAGAGTCTAGAGCTGCCCAAGTCACCTCATGTGTAGAGATTGGACTCCCCTAAACCAACTTTGCTAGGACCTTAGAGTATGCCTCAAACATCATGGGGGTTTTGCAAAACAACCCTCATGTCATGCCATACCACACGTCCTAATGTCCATAGACTTGGAGATTATAGATATGTCTTCAGTAATGCTGCTCAAGCCATCTTGTTTGCATATAGAGCCCAAAATGTTGTAGGAGAGCCCTTCAAGTAGACCCTTAGACTCTAGGATATACGAGCGTTGCTTTCGAAGTACAGGGCCAGAGCCACAGAAGAACTAGAAGCGCAACGTCTTGAAGACATCAAGGTCCCAGCCGATGTACAGACAGATAAGGAGAGGAGACCTCAACCGACAAACGAGTAGAACGGGACACCACCGGCCTATCATCAATCTTCATCAAATGGGAAGAATAATTGGTAACCAACGGCATCAAGAATTTTCTAGATGTCAACCTCCCGGCTACCACGTCCACGAGCTCACATCAGGAAGAGGATCTCGACGCCTTCACCAACTCGACGCCCACGAGTTTCAAATGGAAGAATGCAAGGCAGCAAAATACAGGTACAGGAACACGTTAGACATCGATGCCGCGTTAGCATCACGAGCTAGGGCCAGAGGGCATAATCTTCCGTCGAGGAGAGAAGTCATGGCGACACAGGAGCGTATAGGAACCAGAGAGAAGACCACCAAGACCTTGCAGCCCAACAGCTCAAGCGAATGTCATGAAATGTCAGCCAAGGAGTGAGAGACTCGAATGGATAGGAACCAAGAGACGGAGGAGACGACCTAACCAGCAGGTACAAATCACGCAAAGGCGACTAGAAGGAGCCATGGTAGGGGCAATGGAGATGACCACACTTCCAGGCACAGGAGAGCCACCTCAGAATGAAGCAAAGCCCAAGCAACAGGAGTCGCACTCAGAAATTCAACCTGTGGAGGAATGACAATGCCTGCCTACCGACCACGATCTCAGAGCTTCGAAGATATTCAAGGATGCCCGACTGCAACAGCCAGGTGATTCTACTCAAGTGATCAACGGCACCGCACATCGGCAACACTTGACGAACTTATGACACGAGTGGCCTCAACAATAGAAGGAGGAACGACCCGACATCAACGAGCCAACTAAGAAGGCAACATCTCGACAACCATAGCTCCACCTTGTGGTAATATAGAGTGATGCCCTATGACTCGTGTATTAGATGGAGATGCACTTACGAAAGCCACTGCGACGAGGAGACATGCCTTCAACAACTAGGTGATGGCTCGTCAGGTACTCCTACCAGTAATTAGAAGAGAAGAAGCCAATCACATCTCCGACATGGGCACGTCAAATGCCCAAGGTAGAAGCATTCGGCACCTTAACGACAAGGATAGCAACTGAAGCACCTTCAGCAAAAAGAGAGCTCAAGATAACAGCTAGGCTATCCAACGACAAGAGTATATATAAGGCAGGTACTTCTTCAACTCAAGGGTCAAGCTGCGCAGATATAAGGATCCATCATCCCGACAACATAGCCAGCAGGGAGGAGAGCCATGATGCCTTACTTGCCAGAGAGACCGACATGCATAGAGGGACAAAGGTCAGGAACTGAAAGCTGGAGAAGTGCTAGCAACCGACTTCTTCCACGAGCTCCCTAGAGGCAACAGGAGAATCAAAATTGACGAGCACAATCAAAGCCACCGGAAGGTTCCTCAAGACAAGAAGACGGCATAGCACTGTGGAACGTGACAACGTCCAAGCCATGTGATCGAGGGGATCAAACAAGGAAGTTTGGAAACTCGATGGAGAAGCAACTAAGCGAGGCGAGCCGATGACTTGCACGCGGACTTGCATGCAACTTGGTGAACCCAAGGATGGACGATTCAAAGAACAACTGCAGAAGAGCACAACTCCAGAGGAGTATAGCCAAAGGAATCGCGCACAGCCTCAAGAGACGCCTTCAAATAGCTTCAAGTATCATGAAGGGGAACAGTTACCGCCCGAGAACAGGATCAGGAAGCAGACCGAAATGTCGAAGCATCAACGACCACCACACCTTTAGTTGGAATGTGATGCAAAGCGTGTTGTGCCATAGCCGACAAACATCGAAGGGCCCAAATATATCAACAAGTTACCCCGGAGTATGAGCTGACGTACAAATAGGAGGATATAGCACCGGGAGGAACAATGATGACATTGCCAAGGAGTAGGTGTGCAACTCGAAGGGAGGCACAAGGGAGACCTAATAGCTCTAGTAGTAATTGTAATTATGTAAGCTATATGTTTTGCATGTATAGTTCCCTTGTTATTCCTTCCCTCCCATAGCGTAACAGATCAAAGGAAGAGATGTCATGCAAGTTGCAGGGGTGAAGCAATCAACATCGTCAACACTCTTCGGGCAACACGATAACGACAAGAGGACTCGACGTATGAGACATCGATGGAGTCGAAGAAACAATATCGGATACAGAGTCGTCCTTTAGCTGCCAAGACAAAGAGTTCAGGATGAAAGATCTTTTTCAACGGCGCCACCTACAGGCTTTTGAAAACGGCATGGAAGATTTCAAGTGATCAACTACGCCATCAAAGCCACCAGCAATGAGAGGCTTCTAACGAACAAAGGCAACCTCTACATCAAAGAGGAGCCACCGTCAAGGAGACTGAAGTATCGAGCGACTCAGAAGAACGTTACCTTGCTACTTCAAGCAGGCAACGAGTGGATGAGCTTCTAGCAAGCTCAAGGATCTAAGGCCATGGGGCCTAGTAGGTTAAATGTGTGGACGGTAACATCCATATTGGGATTAGAAGGCATTTCCAGATATCATCGCTGAAAGGATTGCCCCAATATTGAGCTAAGCGTCAAATATTGGGAAGGAAACGCATAGGAGTAACTAAAATTATACACGATTGTTAACAGACATCCAACATATTGAAACCACTTGGTGAGATTGATCACCTCGCTAAGAAGGAATCATTACTAGGATAATTGTTGACCATGTATAAATCTAGTACCTCCAAAAGAATAATTCAACCGAAAGAAAAGAAGTAATCTAACAAGTCCGGCCAACTTGTTACGATGGCATCAATTCGATTGGTAGGAATATTCCAAGAGCTAAATAACTAAGAAAAGGGGGAATCTCTAGAATATAAAAGAATAGCACATGTAAGGTACATCTAAAATAAGAATTATAGTAATCACAAATAGTCTTTTGAGACAAAAGGAATTGTCATGATGACAAAACCTTGTGGTTTAGAATCGTTCTAACTAAGTAGGTAACCTATAACTATATTGAAATAAATGATAACATAATATGTGCATCCATCTTAGATGGTTATATATGTCAGCTAAGGCAAGTAAATTAATGCGCTAAGTAAGAAGCGTATGACCTCTTAAGGGGAGAGAATAGATATGACGTTGTGTACAACGTCATTGAAGGGGTGCAGGACCATTTTCTTTCGAAGAAAGTGGGAGGGCTCAATCTTATGATTGAACGAACTTGCATCGAATTGATCGACCCGAAGAATAGAGTTCACTCCGGCAATGGCCGAAGCGAATAGAGCGTAGGATAGATAGATACCTTAGTGCTCATGAGGCCTTCAACGTGCGAGACCGACGTAGTAGCTAACTACACCAAGGAATGGAGCAAAACTATGGGAGCAACGCAACGACCAAGTCATCTCCAAATTACTCGACGCCGGCTCAATGGGTGGATGCATTCTAGCCTTAGGTAAGGCGTGTGCATGCATTATAAGCCTTAATGTATCTTATAAATAAGTTACATATAGATCCTAATAATTGCATAGAAATTACTGTACGTATATGTATCATACCGAAATAAGTTAAATAACAACGATAATGGAGGTAGCATGTTAATTAATCCTTCGCAAGGATGAAATTCCTTCCAAGGATAGCTATATGACCTCGGGGTCCTTATAAATATAAATAGAAAATAGAATTCGGATATACTTAAGTGCATCTTAGGGATATACTTCCAAGGGTAATGCAAGACCCAAGGAAGAGAATAAGAAGCACATCTAATTCTTGTGTATGATAATTAAAACCTTCTCTATGTAACAATAGGTCTAAAATCAGGGTTATTGTTTAAATAATCGCGATCTAAAAGTAATTAAATATTGTAAAGCTTAGAGTAAATATAATTGTACTATCGGAAGTAATGTATCCGATACTATGATAATGTTAACTCATAAATATTACCTTGGGGTAATTATGTAAATCACATGCATTAAAGGAGCCAGCAAAAATCGGCTCAAGCATGTCGATTTGGGTAGATTAATAGCTTGCTTAGTATAATCTACGCATGCAACCTATGAGGTAAGGGTTGCATGCGTTGTAACCGATGATGAGATTACTACGGTGATCTCTAGGACGTGGTGTAATGTCAATGTAGGCATGACCGCGGTGCCGCTTGGAAAGTCTACTTCAGTCCCACGAAAGTAGACGACCTCAAGAGAAAGGAGGTCAATGAGGAATGCATTGATAGGAAAAGCACCTCTAGCCCCATATATGCTTTGATAGGAGGAATCTGGCCTTCACGCCCCATATACGGGAAGGACCTATCCTCCACGCTGGGCAACTAAAGGTGTAGGCATGAGTGGCATATAGGCATATAGGCGCTGTCTCCACGGCCATAATGGAAGATTCACCCTCTTCCTATGCCGGGAGATTAGCCATGCATCCATGTAGATAGGTGGGGTGGTCACCATATAACCAAAATTTTATTAATAATTAAAATGGTACCAACGTAGTGTCGACCTGCAGGCCAATAGAGCGCTCCGGAGGGCAAGGAGGTCGAGCTACGAAGACTTGCAACATAAATTTTGTTATAATGTGTTGCAAGGGATGAAGAGTACCTTAGAAGTGTAAATTTTGTATGAAATTGATAAACTTTGATAAACTTAAATGTTGTATTAAGTAAGGTTAATAATTACCTTGCGGGGATTAAGTTATGAAGTGATAAGTTAATTGGATAATGAAATAGTACGGTAATGTCTTAAACATTACCTTAGAGTAATTCTAATAATTAAGATAGTAAGTATGTAATTATAGATATTGTAAAATTAATGCAGGATTTTAAGGTGCGAAGACTTGCAACACAAATTTTTGTTGGAATGTGTTGCAAGGAATGAAGAGTACCTCAAATAATAATTGTATATGAAAGTGTTAAATTGTGACAAACTAAAAGTTGTGATAACGGAAACTAATAAGTACCTTGTTTTAATAGAAGTTACGAATTGACAAGTTATTTGATAATGTAATGGCGTAATAATGAATTAAAAATATTACCTTAAGGTAATCTTAATAAATGTGTAAGTATTATAGTAGTATATCATATGCATCAGGTTGATTGCAGGTTAGGAAGATTCCAAGGTGGGGAGACCCCACGACTTTGTTGCGGACAAAGATCATTTCAAGGTGGGGAGAATGTGACGTTCCAAAGACGATATATACGGCCTCAAGACGATACCGTATCGCACCGGCCACGCCGCACATCGCCGCCCAATCGACGTGTACGCCGACGTGTACCCAAGCAAGGTCGCCCTAGGGGGCAACTTGCAATGGTGCGCATTAATAGCAATGCGCGCGCACTTTTAGACCTTTAACCCATTAAAGGTAGACCAAGGGTCATGGAAACCCTAAACCTAACTGATAGCCTACATAAGGCACCAAACCCTAACTTTCCCTTTTTCGCCCACAGACCTTCCGAGCTCCGATTCGCGCGCCTGAGGAGTCAATTCCAACTCCCACGATCTGCCCGCGTTTCCTAGCTTGTCGATCATCCTTCCGACCGCATCCCGGCGTATCAGAGACATGGACGCCGATCGAGAGGAGTGAACCAGGATCGTGGTATTTGGTCGATTGAATAGCCTAAACCTTATTCCAGCCTTCGAACCAGTAGGTTTAGCCTATTAAATCACCCTTAGTAGCCAAGCAGATCCTGAGATTGACTCTAACTAAAGAACCTAACTCTATGTATGATATAGATTAGTTCTTATTCTTTAGTTCTATGATGATGTGATGGACGGATGGATTCTGTGAACTCATTGTATGGGGAAGGGGGGTAGAGACTTAAAGCTTAGTAGATGATGCTCCTAGTTAGTCCCTCTTAGTGCATTACTAGATTTCGGCCTGTGTACAAGAACCCCACCTGGTTGCGGGTGAAGGGGCCAGACTGGCTTAGAATGAGGTTCGTGTTCTGACTCTTGAACGATCCCTCTGGTGTGTAAGGCCTACCGTGGATCATTGTGACTAGGTCTAATGGCTTGCCACTGCGTGTGGGCAAGGC
The DNA here is from genome assembly GCA_021234155.1 of Isoetes taiwanensis. Taxonomy (NCBI): domain Eukaryota; kingdom Viridiplantae; phylum Streptophyta; class Lycopodiopsida; order Isoetales; family Isoetaceae; genus Isoetes; species Isoetes taiwanensis. The sequence goes on along the minus strand of JAJEKV010000042.1, from coordinate 10,187,595 downwards.
ATGGGCTCGACACTCGTGGGGTGGTGGATATGACCTTCCAGTGAGTTCAAGTCGAATAAGGGCAGTGGCCCTCTAGTCACCTTGAGTCAGCATGTAGATCTCTGGAGGGAGTGATCCCTACCTGCCCCATCGGGGCTGGGGAGATGTAACCCAGTAGACGTAGCCCCTTTGGCTATGCACCCGGCGGGCTACAGTCAGGTCCCAACACTTTTCAACCTACTCTGCAAAGTGTGCACAGGAGGGGCGGATGGAGTGGACAACCCAATGCCATGTTCTTATGCCAGCCCAATCCATTGTCATGATTCTGTCTGCAATGAACTCTGGAGGCCCAAGCTTGTCAGTCCATCCCTGTGTCTGAGCCTTGGGTAGGAACTTCCTTTGTATTGTGCTGATCTTTGTCTATGCAGATGTTGATGTGCCACCCTTCGAGGTGGATATATGATGTTATGTTACTGACGTGTATGTTTACGCTTCCGCAGCTAGGTAGGCCCTGAGGAAGACGGGGTAAAATGACCCCTTCACTCTTCCCACTGTGGACTCTAGACGGTCACAGTGATATGTGGAGGGCCCTGTATCAGTGTGGAGCTGGTGCGGGGGATGAACTCCTGTTTGTATACGGTGCAGGCATCGTATACGAGTAGGGGACGTCACAACTTTTAGGGCAAGCAACTTACGGGGGGATTTTAGGGTCCGTGCTTTGGCGGCAACACCTCCCCTTTACGTCAACACGGTGCAAGGTCCCGACCAAATTTGACAAGGAGAGGGCCTCCAAAACATAAATCCTGTGAGTTGTCAGGTTCTAGAAGAGTTTGCATTTTGGGGGGCGAGTTTTGGTCTGTTGTAGTTGGGACGTGGCCGAGAAGCTGCAGTTGATAACGTGGAGCAAGGGAAACTGACGGAACAGAGTTTGGACCTGTCCTCCTCCCGATATTATTTGAGAATATCATTCTATTTAAATAAGATCTAGCATCCTTAAACTTAATTACATGGAATCCCAACTCCATTAATCTAAGATGATACATTATTCTAACTAGAAAAGATCATGTTTCTTGTTTCTCCCTGGTGTTTTTCCTTTGCCTTTTGCACTGTAAACTTTTTCAAATTGAAATGGTAAAAGAACAAACATATGAGCAATAAATCTCGTTATCTACAGCGAAACCAAATGCACGTTAGCCAATGGGGTAATGACAAAAGCCACTACAGGTAAGCCACAGATTTCTTGGGTTCATCACCCTTCACCTTGTCATTTGATACAGTCCTAGAGTTTAACATTATCAATTGTCCTTATTTTTTTTTGCTAAACTCACCTCATTTTACCTTCCATTCCTTATTGCATGAATAATTTTTGGAATTACCAGCGCATTTTTTATCAGGATTTTTTCTGTTCTGCTTCAGACCTTCTGTTCTGTTCTGCATTAATCATCGGTCCATAGCATGTAGGGGTCCAACTCCCTTCTAATCTTGATGAAAGCAAACCAATAAGATCAGATATTTTATTTTCAGTTTTCCAGATTTCTTACATTTCTAGAGGTCCATTCTTACATTTAAAATTATCCCTGAATCCTATCTACAGTGTCCTAGTTAGGTCCCTTTATATGGCAGCTGCTAAAAAACATCCCCAAAGCCTTCTAAAGACAAAAGTACATGTGTACTATCTCAGATCTCATTTTAATTCCACTTTTATCCTTAGAAAATCTTTTTAACACATCTCTAGCTTAAGGCAACAGATCCATGTATGGCCAATTATAAATTTCCTAGCTTAATAGCCAACTTTTCCCTCTCATTCTATATTATTACAGAGGGAAAAAATAACGTCTACATGTTTTAATCCCACTCCGGCCAAATCTATTCTACCATGTCAGATCCTTGAATCTATTATAAACTATTCTTCACATAGATCTGGTGTATATTTCTTTCATATTTTAATACATGAAAGCACAAATGGAAGACCCTAACTACAATTTTCCTTTTAATATCCAAATATCCTCTTAAAAATTCATCTTATCTTATCTTATCTATTAATGCTTCAGATATCCATATATTATTTCTTTCCATATGCATGGTCATCTCCTACATGAAATAAACAGATCATAGATAAATCTAATTTGAGATTTTATCGTTCAGTCAATTGAATTTTTTCACATACTTTTCTAGATCCACTATATTCATAAGCCCATGTAAATTATCAAACCTGATGTAGTTGAGTTTGCTTTCCAGATTCGAGCAGCAGATCCTTATTTGTATCCAAAATTAACATGCCTTTGCCCTTTAACGTTGCCTTGTTCTCAGCATGGCCCGCAAGATCAAACGTATGGCCCGGGAGACCCGTAAGGAGAAGAATTTCATTCGGCTGCCTGAGCCAGTCCCGTCCCGGCCCTATGATCCCACGATTGCGCCCTACCTTCGGACAGCCCCATCATTTGGGCCCCAGCGCCCTCTTCTGGCACCACCAGTCCCCGATGCCTCTTTAGCTGCGACTTTGGACATCCTTGATGCTCAGCTCCAAAGCTTTTTCCTCCGGGGTACTTGATGGGATCCACACCTGCCTCTGTAAGCACGCCACTCTTACCGAGACGCTCGCCTACTTTGCCACTGGCAGGCTGGGTCCAGTTACTAGAATTGCTGCTACGGTCTGTGGGGCACAGCCCGGCCAGTTCCAGTGGTGGGTCACCAGCAGCGGCTACAGGGCCCTCCCATGCACAAAGAGTGGTGCGCCTATGACCGCCGACCACCGCGGTCTCCATAATGCCGCACGCCTCCTCCAGGAGGATTTGCCGCCCACGTCCCGAAGCCAGCGGCGAGGTCCCGCCCCCGATGCCGGGTACGACCACGGCTCACTCCACCGCCCTTTCTCTGCGCATTGTGGGCCTTGCGAGAGGCGGGTGATTTGACCCCCGCAGAAAGGCAGGCGACCTCTTTTTTGCTCGGAGATGCACATCCATGCCGACGGCATCCTTTTCAAGATAGCCGGGTGGGGCAACGTCCCCGGCCGCCCCCCCATCATCTCTTGGTTTGCTTTCAAAATGCTCTTTCCAGTCGCACCGCCTTGCGACATGGCAATCATTTGAAGGGGACCACCTTCTCGATCTGGAGAAGATTTGACGCGGTCACGCTCTGCAGACGGAAAGAGGAATTGTGCTGGTCCGTGAGGCCCGCCTCGCAGCCAGAAATGGGCAAAGGTACGAGGCGGTCGAGCTATCATTAGGGATCAATGGCCAACTGATCCCTGGGCAGTCTTGGTCTAGCCCTGGGTTTTGAGTGATAACGGGGCTTTGTCCCTATGTTTTGTTCTAACGGGGCTTCGTCCCCATGTTTTGATTGGTTTTTGCTTGGGCTTCGGCCCACGGTTCTGTTGGGGCTTCCGCCCCCTTTGTTTGTTCTGGTCCCATAGCCCGATTGGGCTCCGTGGACGTTAAAAGTCTCTTCCTTCCTTCCTTCCTTCCTTGTCTGCAGTTTGAGCTTGTTGTCCTTGTTCTTGGCCATTTCCCTTCATTGATTTTTCTAGTAGGGCTATGTTATTGTTGCAGCCATCCTTCTCCTCAGAAGTATTGATAGACTCTGTATACTCAGCAATTACATCTGCAGTGCTCATTTGATCTGCATCCACATCAATGATCCCTACTGATTTTCCTACAGAAGCACAACTGGTATCTCCTTCAGCCTATTTACCACCGTTTTGTGGAATGAGAAGGCTTTGGTCTTCTTGGCAACTTTGGATTTCTCCTCTTTAATCCTTTTTCTAGTTGCCATGTTTAGACCCCCTTTCTTCCTGCCCATATCCTGCCTCAGGGCGGACCTACATATGCAATGCTAAGATGAGGCACAAGGCATATAACAAGGCTGTCCAGTCCCTTATAAATGCATCATTTGGGGACATTTTTCACCAGCTCTCAAGCCCTTGATACTGTCAGTTCTACTTTTTCAAGATCAATCACTTACATGGCGGGCCGCTCTTTCTTTTCCTTGTCCGCCAAAACCGTTTGCCTCTTCTTCCATATCTTTCAGTTCCGCAGGCTTCACTCTTAGACATGTCGTAATCCTAAAAGTTAGGTTGTAGTTTTACATACACAAAACTAAATATATTATCAGGGCCAAAACTTACTCCTCTTCCCTGATATTTTTCATTTTCCAAGTTCCTTGAATCCATTTTTATAGTGTATCATCCCCATGGTCACCACATGCCAATGTTGAGGCCAGTTGACATTTATCCCCATGGAGTTTTTCGTGTCCAGGTTTTCCATTCTTTTTGTACCCAAGTACAATGGTCCCATCTTGGTCTTGTTGAGCTTGTACATATATATCGCAAACATTCTTGTGTTCATCATATTATTTTCTAAGCTTTTCTTAGCCTCTTGTAAAAAAAAAAAAAAAAAAAAAAAAAAAAAAAAAAAGAAAAGAAAACCCTTAAACATGTTCAAACAGACTTTCTACCTTTCCAAGACCTTTTGCAAAGACCTTTTTAAGGTATAATTAGCAGCCCTAAGTTTAAAACAAGTGTATTTCAACTTAGGCCATAACATGGTTACAGTTTCAACAATAAATACATATTTCTCAATTAGAATATTTAAACTTAAAGCTAACCTTAATGCCAAAGAAACTTGTTTTTCCAAAATGGTCACATTACAAAAGAAGATTTCTGATATTCTAAACAGAGATCAGCATGCTTATGTCCATTAAACTTACTATAATAACCAGCAGGCCATATGAATTAAGATTGTACTGTCCTTCAAGAATTAAAAACATTAGATCTCAAAATATCCAAAATTACAAAGATATCTCAACATGGAACTTCCTTTATCATGTCGTGTAAGCTTATCCAAACTTAACATAATGTGAACAAACATACACAGGAGCAAGAAATCCTGTTACCTGGAATGAAACCAAATGCAAGTTAGCCTTGGAAAGGGTAACCACATAAGCCATCACAGGTAAGCTACAGATTTCTTGGGCTCTTCGCCCTTCACCTTGCATGTTTAAAAAGTCAAAATAGAAGGGAGGTTCAACCCTGTATCATCCTATCATCAGCAAGAGCAAACCCATGTTTAATGCCCATATCACCATTTATGCATTAGGAATCAAAGGAGATGCAAACATGACATCTATTTGTTTACGTACATCCTATTAATTATCTGTATATCTAGAAAGCAACTGCATGGCAATACTGTTAACACATTCGTACTCAGCTCTAGGTTTAGAATCTTGTATTTCTTGAGATCCCACGCACGTCCTGCAATTAAGCCAAAGCCCCTGGTCTATGGCAGAGCTATAGCAATTTCAAGGTCCATGTTACGTCTGTATGATCATGAAGCCATAGAAGACCTATTTTATTTCTGCGTTTTATCATTCTGACTACTGCAAGGTATCTTTTCTATTAGAACAACGGATGACCTTACTACCTAGGACCTTATGCGGTTCTTTATTCAAAGATCAACACCATTATCAACTTAGTTTAATCAAACTGCTGCAGGAATATAGAGACAGGGTTACTCCATCCCTTGCAACAATACACCTTACTGGAAGGATGTTTAGATACACAAAGATAATCCCACATTCTATAGAATTAATCAAATAGCAATATGCACTCTATATGCATACACATTTATCTAAAGAAAACCCACACAAATGCATTTATATATCAGTCCCAAATAAGGACTGCCTCAAGCATGAGATGGAACATTGAACGTCGCTTAGGGACATTGAAGGTCTCCCTATATTAAGACTAAGTGCATTTCTAGTAGACAAACAACAAGCTTAGGCAAAGCATAGATCTAGCCATATTACATGTACATTTACTCTACAACAATGCACATCACGCATAACTGAATTAAATATTCTCAGCTCTACACAACCAAGCATAGAGACATATCTTATTAAGGAAGCCACTTTCAAGCAATAAAAGAGACCAGATAGATCCTATTGCTTAGTTACATTAAGCATCATATGCACATCTAGATCTATTGCTTCTTGTGAGGATTAAACCAGAAATGGCCAACTAAGCTCTATCTGAAGCTAATTTTCCTTCTTAATATCATTATTCATATAATCTTCTATAGCTAGTTACACCAGCCAATCTATTCTTACTTACTGCTATATCTTGCAATAATAAAGCAAATTCTAAGGACTATTCCAACCTGATTTTCTGGATTATGTCTGCCAAATTCTTGTGCAGCATCCACATTCATTCTATAAGAGGGAAATATTTGATGCTCTTTTCCTCATGGTCCTCCATAGATTTCGAATTTCAGCATCTCCTTGTGCCTTGCCTCGGATCTGCAAATTGCTCTATGATTTTTAAAAATTTGTCCGATGAGCCCATAAGGCATTCCAAGCAATTTTCTAATGGAAAATATCAATATGCAAAGCTGCCATATGTGTCATGGTCGCAGCATTCAGTTCTTCTTTCTTTCATGCTATGAAAAGCCGCAAGCAAAGATATAACAAGAATGAATTGGGGAATAAGAGGCCAATGCAAGACTTCCGATTTGTGGGCTTTATAAGCTTCTGCAGATTGCCCTTGTTACCATCTGTACCATCAAGCATGGTTTAGACTCATGCCTAAAGGCCAGAACACGACCAATGCATGCAGATGACTCAAGTAAATGTGTATCGGCATACTACAACATATTTTCTTTACCCTGTACAATGCCACAAACGAAACCCTACGTCATGCATGTTAGAAACTTTTGTTCATACTTTATCTTTTGCACATTATCTCGTTTCTCCAGCTCGTTGCCCTTTGGTAAAAAATCAAGTGGTCCAATATTTCAGCCCTAGTCTAACCACTAACATTTCATCATATGTTTTCTCGGAGGCAATATACCATTATCTGCATAAAGCCCCCACTTTGGTCATATAGTACTTTTGTCATAGCAACCTGCTTTGAAAACTTTATATTGCCTCAAGCTATGCATAAAAATCTCCAACATTACTTATAATAAAAAAAGCCTGCCTCCTACCATAGGTCAGGGTGGGCCAAAATTCATAAATAGAGTTAGCAACAAGGAGAGTAGGACCTTGTTGCCAAAGCCCTACCCTACCTATATTGCCTAATTGTACAAGTATTTATTATTCTCTAACGAGCCAACTGGCAAGCAAGTTCACCAATAAAGTGAGCAAGAAATACCGCTTGGTAAGAGTACTAGTCTGTGCCAATGTCTGCCTACCCCATATATGTTCCAGAAATATAATCTACGCATATTACATTTTGAAAACTTGATCATAATTCTCTTTATTGTATACAATACCAGGAAGCATTTGAATGAGAATAGATACAAGGCAAAATCTAAAAGAGGATTACCTTCAAAACTCGTTGGTATGGTCTGCAATAGCCCAATGGCAATTCATAGACTTCATAAGCCCAATGGCAGTTTATTTCATATGACATTCTTCTTGACAAAACATGTCCAATCTCACCATGTATAAACGTTACAAAAAGGCCTTGGTGAGGCTGCATTGAACAACACTATTCAAATATAATATGCTTCTCAATAAATCATTGATAATCCAGCACAGTCTTAATAGAAAAGTCAGGTTGCTTAATGTCATTAACATTTAGAACAACAAAGTTGCACGTACCATACTGCAACTAGAGCAGGTGTCTCATGCTGCATGAGTTGAGATGCATTTCCTTATTCTTGTATATGCCAAGATAGTTTGAACTGCAGAGCTCGGGCTGTCCTTTCTGCAATATTATTTGAGTTGTACGAGCACTTATATCGATTACTTGCATCAGAATAATCCTTTCCTGCATCCGTCATTTTACTTGTATTCTCCTAATAATCAACATAGTCATCAGTACATATGAATATTTTAAACGACCACCTGAAAATTGAATAACCATGATTATGGTCTCTAATATAACTAGAGAACTGAGTATTGATAAAAAAAATCCTTAAACCTGTTCAAACAGACTTTCTACCTTTCCAAGACCTTTTGCAAAGAGCTTTTTAAGGTACAATTAGCAGCCCTAAGTTTAAAACAGGTGTATTTCAACTTAGGCCATAACATGATTATAGTAACAACAATAAATACGTGTTTCTCAATTAGAATATTTAAACTTAAAGCTGACCTTAATGCCAAAGAAACTTATTTTTTCAAAATGGTCACATTACAAAAGAAGATTTTTGATATTCTAAACAGAGATCAGCATGCTTATGTCCATTAAACTTACTGTAATAACCAGCAGGCCACATGAATTAAGAATGTACTGTCCTTCAAGAATTAAAAACATTAGATCTCAAAAAAGCCAATATTACATGGAACTTCCAAACTTGACATAATGTGAACAAACATACACAGGAGCAAGAAATCCGATTACCTGCAATGAAATCAAATGCAAGTTAGCCTTGGAAAGGGTAACCACATAAGCCATCACAGGTAAGCTACAGATCTCTTTGGCTCTTCGCCCTTCACCTTGCATGTTTAAAAAGTCAAAATAGAAGGGAGGTCCAACCCTGTATCATCCTAGCATCAGCAAGAACAAACCCATGTTTAATGCCCATATCACCATTTATGCATTAGGAATCAGAGGAGATGCAAACATGACATCTATTTGTTTAAGAATAGAATAGAATAGAATAGAATAGATTTTTTTAACGTCCACGGAGACCAATAGGTCATGGGACCCATATAATGGGCTAGTACAATCATTACTACTAGGATTAAAAACCCCTGCCTCGAAAGGTTTTCAAGGGAAAAACCTTTGCAGTAATGATGATACTAGACAAGCGGAGATAATGACTACTAAGGGCTCAGTAATTGCCGACGTTTATCTAAGTACATCCTATTAATTATCTGTATATCTAGAAAGCAACTGCATGGCAATACTGTTAACATATTCGCACTCAGCTCTAGGTTTAGAATCTTGTATTTCTTGAGATCCCACGCACGTCCTGCAATTAAGCCAAAGCCCCTGGTCTATGGCAGAGCTATAGCAATTTCAAGGTCCATGTTACGTATGTATGATCATGAAGCCATAGAAGACCTATTTTATTTCTGTGTTTTGTCATTCTGACTACTGCAAGGTATCTTGTCTATTAGAACAACGGATGACCTTACTGCCTAGGACCTTATGCGGTTCTTTATTCAAAGATCAACACCATTATCAACTTAGTTTAATCAAACTGCTGCAGGAATATAGAGACATGGTTACTCCATCCCTTGCAACAATACACCTTACTGGAAGGATGTTTAGATACGCAGAGATAATCCCACATTCTATAGAATTAAACAACTAGCAATATGCACTCTATATGCATACATATTTATCTAAAGAAAACCCACACAAATGCGTTTATATATCAGTCCCAAATAAGGACCGCCCCAAGCATGAGATCAAACTAGAACATATTCACTTAGGAACATTGAAGGTCTCCCTATATTAAGACTAAGTGCATTTCTAGCAGCCAAACAACAAGCTTAGGCAAAGCATAGATCTAGCCATATTAAGTACATTTACTCTACATCAATGCACATCATGCATAAATGAATTAAATATTCTCAGCTCTACACAGCCAAGCACAGAGACACATCTTATTAAGGAAGCCACTTTCAAGCAATAAAAGGGACCAGATAGATCCTATTGCTTAGTTACATTAAGCATCATATGCACATCTAGATCTATTGCTTCTTGTGAGGATTAAACCCGAAATGGCCAACTAAGCTCTATTTGAAGCTAATTTTCCTTGTTAATATTATTATTCATATAATTTTCTATAGCTAGTTACACCAGCCAATCTATTCTTACTTACTGCTAGATCTTGCAACAATAAAGCAAATTCTAAGGACTATTCCAACCTAATTTTTTGGATTATGTCTGCCAAATTCTTGTGCAGCATCCACATTCATTCTGATAGGAGGGAAATATTTGATGCTCTTTTCCTCATGGTATAGACCGATTGGTCTCCGTGGACGATAAAAGTACCTTCCTTCCTTCCTTCTATAGATTTCGAATTTCAGCATCTCCTTGTGCCTTGCCTCAGATCTGCAAATTGCTCTATGATTTCCAAAGGGCATTCCAAGCAATTTTCTAATGGAAAATATCAATATGCAAAGCTGCCATATGTGTCATAGTCACAACATTTAGTTCTTCTTTATTTCATGCTATGAAAAGCCGCAAGCAAAGATACATCAAGAATGAATTGGGGAACAAGAGGCCAATCCAAGACTTCTGATTCGTGGGCTTTATAAGCTTCTGCAAATTTCCCTTGTTACCATTTGTACCATCAAGCATGGTTTAGACTCATGCCTAAAGGCCAGAACAAGACCAATGCATGCAGATGACTCAAGTAAATGTGTATCGGCATACTACGACATATTTTCTTTGCCCTGTACAATGCCACAGACGAAACCCTAAGTTATGCATGTTAGAAAATTTTGTTCATACTTTATCTTTTGCACATTATCTCGTTTCTCCAGCTCGTTGCCCTTTGGTAAACAAGGTGCTGCGCACAGAGGCTTGCCCTCCATGGCCGGAGGGTGAAGTGGCTTAAATCATACTTGAAAGTCATGTTTTTACAATCAATCAAAGTTGCTATTTTAAGACATTGACATTTTGCGAAGGTGATGGTAGCCATTTGCATTACTAACTCCTTCTTAGATGTTGAGCTCCTCTTGGACTAGGATCCAGCTGGACACATGGACTCTGGGGTTTCAGTGTAAAAACATATTGTTGCTAGGTTACTAGTAATTATAATAGCAGTGTTGTCAGGGTTAGTTATTGTGTGGAGGAAGTATTTACAAGCTTTTCTTAAAAGAAAACTGTGGTGTTGCAAATCTTGGTTGCCAAGCTTGCCATGTAGTTGCTGGAGGGTTTTCCTATAACAATGCTTCAAACTGCAATGTAGGTACCCATGAGCCTGCTTTTTTGTGATCTTTTTGGGTAATTTACAATGTTCCTTTTTGTCCTGCATGATTCAGCCAGTCATATATGGCCTGAAAGCATCCTCCCAGCATCTGTTCAAGTTATTCCGCAAAACATGGAGTACAACAAAATCATAACATGCCGGAGAACTATTTGGATTGGACATGGGTGTAAGATTTGTTGGCTGTTTGACGCATTGCCTAGACACCCGGAGATAGGCCCCCATGCTTATTAATTTTGTAATAGCATTCAATGTTAGCCTCACTTTTTTCCTATCCTTGGTAAGTGACAACAAATCATTCGTGCAATCTTGGATACAACACAAGTCGAAAAAGTAGTGTCAGGAATTCATATATAAGAAGAGTCGTGTTATGCAAAAAAAAATGCATTATTAGAATTTCACTGAATGGAGAACAACCTTTCGTCTGCTACATCATCTGTCGTTGAACCTGAGTTCCTTTGATCTTGTTCAACACTTCTCAATTCAGTATGAATCATGGTTATGAGCCTCCACACAAGACTCTCAGATTTTCGTTGCTTTACTATAGGTTTTGTATTATACAACATCTTTATTCACTCCCTTACCATCAACCCCCTGCCCACCATTATTTGCAATGACATGCTCAAGTTCCTCTCCATAGTCCCTGATTAGTTTCTTAGTGCCTATTCCATCAAATAAGATATAAATACCACTTTCTCTTGATCCAAAACACATGAAGGTTCATAGTAGATTTCTTCAAAGGGCATAATCCTGTTAAACACAAAAGATGTCATGTTAATGGAGTGCTTTCAATATCATCCTGCATCAGAGATTCTATCACCTCATTTGAAGTGCTAGTAGGTGCATTTGACATCTCTAGATTTAATCTTTCTTCCACATTAAAGTCTCTAGGATCGTCAATATCCATTGGACATTTTTGCAGCAAATCACACAGCTTGCAAAAAAACATCATCGTCTGCATGAAATGTTGAACTAAATTATGCACAGATTATAATCTGAAACTATTTCAAGTTACAATTTAATCAAGGACAAAAGAAGAATGCTGACCTACAATGTGAAAGAAGATGCAATATTCTAATAGTTTCAATTTGCAATCTAATCTAGCATTCCGCTTAAGAAGCGATGAAATCTCTTTACTAAATAGGAGTCCACTATACCTGACTTAAGATGAATGTATTGATCAGTACATAAAGTACTCTATAACATAAGAATAGAATATAAAACTACTCATTGTGCTCTTTGTACAACAGATATTGTCTACAAGATAATAATGGCTTCAAATTTCACCCCCATATCATTGATGCAGCTGGTGTATCTTTCCACCAAGCACTAAGCCATTTATGGAACATAGTATTACGTGTAGCCTGGCGCCATGTTCCCATTTTTGTGGCTTGTTCTTCCTCTAAAAGAATTGTTGTTACCCATGGAAGCATTTCCTGGAGAACTTCAGTGCATACCTGTTCTAGTCCCAAGGCCCTAATCAGAGGTAAGTTTATTCATGCCTGCATATGTAAGAATGAATTAAATATAAATATTTTTCTTGGAACTGAGTTATTCCATTGTTATAGCAAATGTGAGAGCCATTCGTATGCTAGTATTTGATGTTTCATCTGGACTACCATGATATCAGCATTTGCTAGAAATGGGTGTGCAAAGGAGGCCATAACATTGTTTCACAAAGGAGGTATAGTGTCTAATAGAATTACTTTCCTCAACCTTCTTGATGTCTGTTCAGATCTAGCAGCCCTTACAGACTGCGACGGCAAGTTAGCCCATGCTGACATTCTTAGCAGTGGTTTTGAATCAAACCTTGTCGCGAGGAATGCGTTAATAAACATGTATGGGGCCTGTTGCTGCATAAAGGATGCAGAGAGTGTATTACATCGAACACATGATCAAGACTTAGTTTCATGGAACGCAATTATACAAGCCTATGTCTACAAAAGGGAACCTGAATCAAATAGAAGACCTAGTGCACCTCACCAGCCTTTTTTGCCCTCAGGTGAGGCTTTAGAGCGTTACAAAATGGACACATATCAGTGGTATCAATTATATGCCCAACAAGTTTATCTTGCTGTTCTAAGGTGAAATGAACTAAAAAAAAGGGCCACAATTCTGATTCCTCTTTGGCTATATGTTGGTTTAGACATATACGAGCAGACATAGACATTCTTTGTACCTTAAAAGCCAATATATGTTGCGTACAGTTATCATCTTTGATGTCTGATCCATTATACTCACAAGAGCCAGCTGATTGCCTCTTGCATCGCAAATTACTTAAATGGGTAAGCATAGATGCAACGTCTTCAAATAGCTGTTCTTCTTGCTTATGGCTGTTCTTCTTGCTTACGGTCCATCATATATGAATAGATGACATTGTGGTGGGGCTCTTTGGCCTCCAGAGCAAGAAATACGACACGATCTTCAGCATTGCTGTGCGCACGATATAATCCCCACAAGAAATGAAAGTGGCCGCTGAATTGTCTTGTGAAGTCATCGTTGCAGTCTATGAATCTCGCTCCTTTGTTGGGCCTCTATAGCAGTCACTTTTTGATCTTCTAACCAAACAAAAATGAAGTGAGACCCATATTTACTGTTGCCATAGGCAATTAACGGTTTTAAAAATGTGCACTTGATAACTTAAACTATACAGCAAATCTAAAATCTAGAATATACCACTGGCTTCCACTCAGTTGAAAATAGCTTACAAACTTTGCTGAAGCAACTATATAGACCATGTTCTTGCTAAGTACCATCCATCTGGACTATGTTCATCATTGGAAGCAAGTATTTTCTCACTTTCTTTCAACATGCTCAAACTGTGCACTGGTTGTCCTTACTAAAGGACTCCTTTTACCAGATAAATTCCCTAATTCAATATTTAAAGAAGATCTACAACCTCTATTCATTATCACATATTACATAAGACATACTTAGAAACAAAAATCAAGCTCGAACAAATAAGGAGAACAAAAATAAGCTTTTACAGAAACCAGTTTTAATCATAAAAAGCTCTATGGATGCACCATAGAGACTAGAAATGACTCCAAACTTCAAATACCACTGCCAATGCTGCATAGGCGATGTCGGAACAGAATCCCATCCATCGCACAAAAGATTTAATCCCCAATTTTTTCTGCTCTGTAAAGCTTCACCCAGAGGTTCGTTTTCAAAGAAATTGTGCCATCTTCCAAGCATTCCATCCAATTGGCCTGCATTGTCTTCTAAATCCACATACCGGCCCCTCAATCGTCCAATATACCACTGGCTTCCACTCAGTTGAAAACAGCTTATAAACTTTTCTAAAGCAACTGTATAGACCATGTTCTTGCTAAGTACCATCCATCTGGACTATGTTCAATCATTGGAAGCAAGTATTTTCTCACTTTCTTTTGACATGTTCAAACTGTGTACACTACTTGTCCTTACGAAATGACTCCTTTTACTAGATAAATTCCATAATTCAATATTTAAAGTAGATCTACAACCTCTGTTCATTATCACATATTACATATTAAATTCCATTATTCAATATTTAAAATAGATCTACAGCCTTCATTATCACATATTACATAAGAGATACTTAGAAACAAAAATCAAGCTCAGAGAAATAAGGAGTACAAAAGAAGCTCTTACAGAAACCAGTTTTAATCATAAAATCTCCATGGATGCGCCACACAGACCAGAAATGACTCCAATCTTCAATTACCACTGCCAATGCTGCTTAAGCAATGTCGGAACAGAATCCCATCCATCGCACAGAAGATCTAATCCCCAATTTTTTCTACTCTGTAAAGCTTCGCCCAGAGGTCCGTTTTCAAAGAAATTGTGCATTGTTCCAAGCATTCCATCCAATTGGCCTGCATTGTCTTCTAAATCCATATACCGGCCCCTCAATCCTCCGCCATAGCCACAAAGCTTCGATTCCGGCAGATTCAAACAAGGGCCCATCAATCAGACCCCTTGTTCTGCAACCCCAAACCTAAGATTTAACCACAAAATAATGCAACTGGTTTCAGATTTTTGAATCCATCGCCCTTTTTTCTTTTTTTTTTTCTTTTTTTAAAACACAAGATAATATTACGAAGAATTGGTTAAATAAGTTCTGGAGAGAAGCAATTTTTTACAGGATCTGTAACGTTGGAGGAAGAACAGATTGAGGGAAAACGGCACTCAAATATAATTCATAAACCTCGGATGTATCTGCTTTACTTATCCTTTTAAGACCTTCAAAACTCCTTTTGCTTCCAATAAATTCACATTTCTTCATTGCTACCATATTCTCAGGTTTTGCACATGCTGCAGGAAGTCTGTCTGCATGCTTGGAATCAGTATGAATTGCAACCTCTAATTCTTGTGTGGACAATGGTTCCTGATAAAAGTTATAAATATTCTCAATAATGTGTCGTGAAACCTTTCTCACTAAAAAATGTACGCGATGAAGGACCCATCTCAGAAAATCTGTCCACAGGATTGTAAGAAATGGTCCCTTGTACATCAGTTCATCTTTCTCAGCATTATCCAACGTCCTCATCGAAATTACAGTATCAGGGTGCCATTGCCGTCGAGTATTGAGCAGCAAACCTAAATCCCTTGCTAAATCCATGGAAATCTGCACAAAGTCCTGATGTCTGTTTTCTGTAACAGACTTGAATATCCCAATAGGAGAAATTAAGTTTGCCCTGAATCCTATGTACTTAGCTAGTGAGCTCTTTTATATGAGTTACATTGCATCCAATATACCAATCTGCAAGGTATTTTGCACCTTCTTTTGCAGCAGCAGCAGCTTCTATAACCTTTAGATGAATGCCATTTGTTATATCTGCAAGAATTCCAACAACATTTTGGTTTTTTCTTGCCATTTCCGTAGATATCTTACAGATGCGAAGGGGACCTTGACAGCTCCTACTTGGGTAATTTATGGCTTGTCGGACCCACAACAAAAAGTCGATCTATACCCACCTCCTATAATCTACGGCCATGCAAAACGAACTGCTACAATTTTGAGTTGAACGAAAACTCCATCGCCCTTTTTCTGCTTCATTCCTGATCACAAGTATCTGGCCAAAAATTGGTAGTACCTGTAGTCTTTTGTACCCCCCAATGCGGATTGTGCTGCAGTAGCGGATTGGAGCTGAGGTATCGGGTTAAACTGCCATGATCCACCTATAATCGAACTGCTCAACTGATGAATTGGTTTCTGCTGCAGATTGAAGCCGATTTGTGGCCTGCTTAGCTGATTCTCTAGGGCGGATTTGAGGTCGGATTGGATTAGAATCGGCATTGTTTAATCCTAAAACTGTCACAGATCCCATAGAAAAGCCATAACTTGCATAGGTGACCCCAGTTTACAGGGAATAACAGGTTTCCAGCAGTCACCAGGTTTCGAGCAGTCACCAGCATATCCTAGGTATATTCCAACATACCTAGGATATGCCACAAACTGAGGGTTTGCCCCCCAGAGCAACCCAAAAATCAAGCGGTCCAATATTTCAGCCCCCACTTTGGTCATATAGTACTTTTGTCATAGGTGCCTCAATCACATACAATTTGGACCATAAGATCAACAAATCAGACGAACGAGGTAGTCGAGGGTGCTCTTAGACCGTCAACAAAATTGTGTCAATTACTTCCTGCTGTTGTGCATCAAATTTAAACAAGGACTTTTCTTTAGTGCATGTTACTGCGCCAACATATCTTCATGATTCTAGAGCCACCATACAGATTTACCATTTGCACTTATGGATTAACACATTTCTTCCTTGCATGTCATATTATCATCATTGCGCTTCCTCTGTCAAATGTCTCTAGCCCAGTCAAATGTCTCATAGCTTCTTGGCATACGTATATTAAGTATACTCATCTAGAAAGGTCTTTATACGCAAGGAGATATGTTCCTTTTCATTTTCATCTGTTTAAATTTAGTAGTCCAAATGCTTTCATTCGCTGCCCAATTGGCCAAATGAACTTATGTGTTTCATTGATACGTTGAAGATATGCTGCAATTAATAATGAGAAGTGTAGGTGTAATTGAGTTGCAATGCTTCTAGTTTTTTGTTTCTTATTTCACATAATAAAAATAAAAAAATAAAACTGTGTGCTCAAAAATATAAGTCAATAAGTAGATGTCTGATTTCCTTTAGCCAAAGTACCAACAAAATGCCTTTGACATCCAGCTTTAAGCATTTGTTTACATGCAATCCATAAATCATAGGTAACTCCACCTAAAATCAATAAATGCACTTCATGTGCCCACAAGTATTGGCATCCGTGCACTCTCCCCTCTAACTTGAGAATTTTATAAAAAAGTTGATAATATAATTTGCGTGTATACGTTGTCCATTTGAAGGAAAAGTTGTGAATTGAATAGAACTCAATTTGTACATTCTACCTAAAAATTAATGTTCAGATGGCTAAGAAAATATGCAATTCACCATCTTTTAATAGCCTTTTGTTCTTATCAAATAATTTCAAAGAAACAACACCAACAGAAGTTCCCTAAAGATATGTAGATGCCACGCTATACTAAAATAGCTCAATTTCTCTGTTGGGAGGTAATGGATTCCTTTGTCAATGTATCCCATGTTGCATAGAACTAGATCTTTGGGGAAAAGAAGAACTCTAGTCAATAGATCAGGGATCCAAAAGCGAATGCACTGAAGCTTAGATAATGTTAAAACTTAGAGCTTAGCCCCTTTACAATGTCTGATAACGACAACACAAAAACCTTGCAAACATCCTCTTGGGGCATCAGAGAACAATCCTTCGTGCACATAATTTTGTTTTTCTAAGAGAATTGATTCGTACAAAGGTTTGTCAATGGGCATTTGCACCATATGCAATTATCTTCACATTGTGCACCTTAATAAGGACAATAGAAATAGATGACATGATCTATGATCTGTATTGCTTTGTGGACTTTGCCAAAAACTTTCAACGCCATCCCTAACTGCCACTTACTGTCTCTTGATTTCGAGTATTGTTATACCCTTTCCCTAGTGCAGCTTTTGTAACAACCGTGCTTGTGAAAATGGCATTTTTTATCACGCCCACCATTTGCAATTTTTTCTACATCCTTTTTTTCTTCTTCTACTGCTTTTACCGATGGTGCGAATTTGCGTTTTAGTTCTGCAAGTTTATTCTTTGTTTCTATTTCTTTTTCGTTTGCATTAGTGTTTGCATCAGTACACCTTCCATAGTTTAGTCTGTTGTGCTTGAATGGGTGGATTTTTTTCTGTCCATTAATACTATTGCCTGCCCCTAATATTACGATTTTCATTGAAGAGTGGTCTGCACTGTGTAGAGCATCAACTCCACTACTTGGGCCAGAATTTTGTTAGGCAAACTATAAAACTGATTTACCTGATTTAGAGATTCCCAAGATTTGGGGTTGATTTGTTGGAAGCCCCAAAGCTTTGGATTCCTACCCAAAGCTGCGATAGAAGGATCTGGTGGTGGCCTGGAAAGGACCTGGATCGAACCCAGGAGGGTTTCTTTCGGCAGCCGCCATAGCGGCTGGTTGTTTTGTGCTCCTGACCCAAGGGGGATTTAGTTTAGGTGCCATACAATGCGCCTGAATGACTTGTAGGGGGTTTTTTTTTACCCATTCCCATACGTATGCATATGAGTTAGGGGGTTTTGGGCCACTCTTGGGATAAATTTTGTATGGAATGGGTCAAATTTGCCTTTCAAAAAATCGTATGCAGGGGTGTTTTTGGTCACCCTCTGCACGCATACGGCATACCCCTTAGCTGCTGACCATGGTCCTCAAACAATAATACATACGTGACGGATCATTTGGAGACTTTGATGTGCTTCTCCTATAAATAGAATACAATATTCTTAATTTAGAGGTGGCTCCATGTGCTTGTTTTTTTCTTTTATATGAAAAGGTTGTCTTTTGAATCAGCCACTTGATGTTGATTTTGGTTACCTACGTATGAACATAACATATTGGACAAGACAAGTTATTTATGACTATGTTAATTTATTTATTTTGTCATATTCAATTGTCATTTCAAGCATTCGTCATTCCTAAATTCTTGTTTTTGTTCAATTTTTCCTATATTCCTCCCACTCTCTTTGGCTGGCCTCTTCTCATATTATGTTGGATGAATATGTTCCTTCGATCTTTATCTTGTGATTTCAGACTCATTATGGAAGGGGAAACTTTCGGGAGCAGGGGGTTTCCGGGAAACCTGCTTTGGCGGCGCCGCCGAGCGGCGGGCAAGGCGAGGAAGCGGCGGCGCCGCCAAGCCGGTTTCCTGAAACCCCTCATAACCGGGTTTCCAATGAACCCACGAGACCCTAAAATTTCCTTATTCTTGAACTGTGATGAGAAGTCTATCGAATCCAAGGAAGTTTTCAGTCAGAAAGCTCAAAAGAAGCCATTTTAATCTGCTATTTCTCGTCTTCATCCATGTAATCTCTTGATTTTTTTTTGTGGAAGATCTATTATGGCTGGAGTAGGAAACGAAACACACCTTTTCGCTGAAGAAAATGGAGGAATGCTTTCGCTAGGGCTTGTAGAGCTTTTGGCTATGGCATACGCAGCGTGCGCTTCGGCTATGGCTTCGGGGTCACGGTTATGGCTTTCGAGCCTGATACGAAAGCGTGAGCTTCGGGTCGCCGGTTATGGCTTTTCGAGCGAGCATCCCCTACACGACCTTATAGATCACAAAACGTGGATTCATTTTGTAATAGATTCGTGCCTGGAACAGAGATGTCTTCACGCAGAGCAAAGAGACCCCAAATTTTGCTCCTCAAGAAAAACTCTAGCGGCGCCACCAGATCGCCGCCAGAAACTTAGACCCTGAAGTTACTGGAAAAAAAAAGTTACTGAAACTGTCGGAAATTTTAGGGTCTCGTGGGTTACGATGCTATACTTCCAACATAGGTATCTGCCGTCATGTTTTTCTATAGTTTATCCAATGATAAAACCATGCTTTTTGAACATGTGCTTTCTTCTTATGCCGTTGAATTCCCAACTCTTAATAATTTCAACTTTTCGAATATTATATTATTTTTATTGAAAAAACCTACCACTAGATGTTTTCTTACAAATGACCCCACTTTTAAAGATAGTTTTTTCATAAAAGAAAAGGTTAATTTCACATGGCATTTTATTTGGGAAACATCATATGGAGATTCTTTTTGTATAAAATCCATCAAAACCGTTCAACTACCATGCAGCCATGCTCACGCATAGCAAAACTCTTAGAATTGAAATGAATTGAATTGAACAAACCAATAGTTGTTCTGAGAAGCTCTTGGCATATGTACGTCGATCAAAGCACAACCATTTGATTCTTATATATAGCAGCTACTTTGGAGGCCCATCATGGACATAAGAAAAAATGGCAGACCTCGAATTTGAATTGGTCATGCACATGGTACAGGAAATGGTGGATCTTGCATTTGGGGATTGCAAGTCTGATAATGGATTTCTTAGTGCATTGAACATATTGGAACCCAAAATTGATGCCCAATCAATCAGTTGCAATTATTGTTCGTCAGAATGTGGCCATAGTAAAAAGGAATTCAAGGGTGTGAAAAGAAGACCTTGGGGCAAATGGGCAGCCGAAGTACGGGATCCCAAAAAGTGTAAAAGAGTGTGGCTAGGAACATTTAATACTACCCAAGAGGTTGATCAAGCATACGATATTGCTGCAGTCAAATTTATGGGCAAAAATGCACATCTTAATTTTCCAAAAAATGTCATCCTTTGCTATGGTTTGGACAATTCTAAAAATGATGAGGCTTGTGCAGGTCTGTAAAAAACTATTCTATTCTATTCTATTCCTACATCTGCAGATCTCATCTTTGACCATACGAACGCTTTTGCTGTAGAATCATTGCAAGGATTCGGAGTTAGAATATCTTCCAACATGCCATAAGTTAGAAAAGAGAGATCTGTAGTGTTTTTTGATGGATAAGCACGCAAATGGTGATCCATTTGGTAATCCACGGTCTGATATAAAATGGTTATGTCTAATAGCTCTTTAATTAAAGCTCTTAACCCGTGCTCCTGGTAAAATTTTAGATGCCGAAGAAGTTGTTTCTCAAGATGCTCAGGACTCTCAAGGATCCAGCTTAAACAGGTCCTCTTTGCAGTATGACTGAGTCTGGCAGATCACTGTTGCAGGAAATTTTATTCGTTTATTTCTAGAGGATGTACTTCTTGAAGTATTTTGTTCTTACTTTAGATTTATAAAGAAGTTGTTCTAATGTTTTTTTGTTGAAGAGCGAAACCCAAGCATGACTATTGCCTACCTATTAATCCTTTCCCTTACCAAGTTTAACAATTTGGTTGCTTAAAGTAATCAATCTTGCTTTCCCAAAATGCTTTTGTGTTTTTGATGATTAGGAGCTCTATTACAAGTGGAAACCTTAGCCTTGGGACTTTCTTACCTTTTATACATTGTAAGTTTTTGTTTTTGCAACTTCATATGTTGCTTGCTATAAGCACCCAAGGTTAGCCAAATACTTCAACTATGGTTTCTTATTTGGCCATCTCTGGTATACTCAATGGTTTCCACAAATTGGATATGCTAAACTTGATCTCAGAGTAATGTTGTTCTGATTGGCTTGTTGTCTGATGCTTTTAACCTTTATGATGGTGCATATGAATTGGTTATTATTAACTGGTCAATAAGTACATGGATTAGTTTCTTTTTTCTGCTCAATAATGAATTTATTTTATGACTAAAAAAGGTGAACATGAACTAAGAATAGAATAGAATAAATTTTTTAGCGTCCACGGAGACCAAGTGCAAAGCGCAAGTGCAAGTGCAAGTGCAAGTGCAAATAAAGAAGATGTCACCCTTTATTACGAACATGTTGTCATGGATTCTTAAACAAAAGATGCAAACATGACCGAATTCTAATCCTAATATGCAAATAAAAAGGCAGGTTTTTCCATCAATTCTGTGTAAAGCCATGTAGGAAAATGTTTGTAGTAAACAAAATTTACAAAAACTGGAGGTTTAGACAATGAAATAAATATTAATAGAACCAGACCTGAAGTGCCACCAATGAACAAATATACATGCATGAATTTGAGAGATAAAATATACCTACGAAAAATTGTCGAATACATTTTGATCAAAAGCTTCACCCATGTCATAAATTATATAGAACACCACGGGAAAAAGTTAAAGGATGTAGAATAGATGCGTCTAATAACCTACATAAGGAGCTGCATTTTTTAATAGCAAGGTTTCATCTCAAAGATCATGTCGCCATGGTTTCTTTTTCAATTGGAGGTGGGCTATATTATGGTTATTTAGGAGCCTCTATTGGCCTAGCCCTACAACTCGATGAAGACTTAGTAGCAGCGTCAGGGTTTGAACCAGATTCGCTGACCAGATTGATTTTGTTAAAACTTTCCAGAAACGAGTTAAGAACATTCCTAAGCTCGTTGACCTAAAATAAACTTTAGTTCTAAGAAGGAAGAAGTCAATGCAAATATATCTGTATGCAATTGGACACGATGACATCACCTTTAATTCTAGTGTTTTCATAAACGAGAAGGTTGAAATTTCACATGGCATTTTATTTGGGTAATTATGGGTATTCATTTGTATATAATCCATCAAAGATCATGCGACTACTGTGCAGAAGTTTTATTTCATACGTACAGAACCTATCCCTAGTTCTACGTATAAAGCATCTTCGTGTATGCTAAGGAGTTTTTCATTATCTATTGCATATAATAAAGGATATCTACCATTTATTCTTACTTGTCTTTATTGTATTTTAAGGCATATAAGAGTATATCAAGGCCTGACTCTAGGAAAACAGATGCCACATCTAAAATACATATACGTGAACCCCCTGAGGCGAGCCTACAAAAGGTGTACTCTAGCATATTTCGAGGGAAAAAAAACACGTGCACGTCGACATACACACACGCGCACATACAAATGTATTGCTGGGGATAACGTTGATGTACTACATTCTGGTCATGGCATGGTCATGAAGAAGTGAACCCCATTGTAAGTCAAAACCACATTTTAAGCTGATGGATTTAGCAGTAGTCCTATGGGAAACAAGGTTATCAAACTATTAGGTGAATTATCATGGGCAAAATATAAGGTAATGATGGCCTCCCCTCTAGGTTCATGGAATTGATAAACAATTGCACATACAACATACTTGAGCACCTTACCAGAGAGTCCCCTACTGCTAGAACTAATTACGCAGTTGGTGCAAGACTAGAACAATGGTGTAATAACTTAGACTATTATAACAACCATCCATATTATAGTATCCATAATGCCCGTTAACGTTAGAACAATCTATAGCATGCATTGCCTACTTCGATTCTATGAATGCGACCTGGGCTAATCAGGCTCTACAACCGATACCCTGGGGGGGGGCTCATCTCAGATACCCCCTTCTAGCCTCGCATCCAAATACTAAGAGACCATTGCCAAAACATGTAGTGCGACAATGCACCCACGCGACGGCAACAACACCTGATGTACTCAAGAACAAGAACAACCGCAACTCCAAGCCATTGCAAATGGACACTGGCCCAATGAGAATATGCGCCTGATATACACTCATGCACCAGCCAAGCACATACCACATGTCATATCAGAGGTATATCTATGAGATTTCAACGTAAAAAACTAGCAGCTCACATGCAACTCCCAAATGAATCGCATGCCATGCCAGACTTTACAATGAGAATCATGCAGAGAAACATTTTATATTCATGTCGAACAATATCATAATGTCTAGTACTATGCAAGAGCATGTGACAAACGTGCCATCCACAAATTTGACATGTATATGTAAAATAGAAGCAGCACATGCAAAACTCCATAAGGAAAGCTTCCCCTAAGGTATCACATTAGACAATGTACTATTTATCTATTTACATGAACATAGCAATCATCTATTACTTCAAGCATCTATTACTTCCAACAGCTTCCTAGAATTCTTCTCTCTATAATGAACATAACTTGGCTAGATACTTTATCTACTAAATCCATTAGCTATGTTAATTTCCTATTCTATTCTATAGAAATACACATTCCACAACTTATATATCATCATCATCATCATCATCATCATCATCATCATCATCATCATCATCATCATCATCATCATCATCATCATCATCATCATCATCATCATCATCATCATTATTAGCCCTTTGGGCTCTAGGCCATAACCAAGCTTCTTAGGCCCTCCTTGTTTAAGATGAAGTGGCATCCCACCTAATGGTAATCCCGTAGCTCTATAAAGGTGTAATTTTCATTAGGAATTTCTCTCCATGGATGATAAAAATACATTCTGTTCTGTTATGTTATGTTATGTTATGTTATGTTATGATATGTTATGTTATGTTATGTTATGTTCAATTTGTCATAAATTTCATGTAGCCAAATCATATCTCAAGTTTCCATAAACTCGAAACCTTCCTCATCTTCTTAAGATTTTGTGTGGCCACTACCCAAGAGACCTCAGATCAGGCAAGGCTACCCGCCGAGTTTAAGCATATCATTAAGTGGAGGAAAAGAAACCAACAGGGATTTCCCTAGTAACGGGCGAAATGAAAAGGTGCCCGTTGAGAATCGTGGGCGCTTTGGCGCTATGAATTGTAGTCAGAAAGCGTCCTCTGCGCGGACCGGTCGAGGTTCCCTGAAGTGGACGCCGAGAGGGTGAGAGCCCCGGCCGCCCCGACCCCTGTTGCTCCACGCAGGCTCTCCACGAAGTCTGGGCTGTTTGGGAATGCGACCTTAAGTGGGTGGTAAATTCCATCCAAGGCTAAATATTGGCAAGAGACCGATAGCTAACAAGTACCGCGAGGGAAAGGTGAAAAGGACTTTGAAAAGAGAGTTAAAAAGTGCTTGAAATTCGAGGGAAGCTTAATGGAGGTTGCTAGTGCGCCCGGTTGGAGTGCGAAACGGCCTCGGCCGGTGCTGGCCAACCCGGTGCCGGCCAACGCTCCATCCGCTTGGATAAAGAGGGACCATGTGACCTCGAATGCCATAGGGCGGGCTTGGGCTTGGGGCGACGCCACATTGGCGGGGCATCGTGCACCCGTAAGCTCCCGGACATTGGCTTGTGGGGCCTTCCATTCGACCCGCCTTGAAAACACCGGACCAAGGAGTCTAACATGCGTGCGAAGTTGGTGGGTTCAAAGCCCGCCTTGGCGAAAGAAACTAATGCGTGGGAGCCCCCTTGTTCCGGGTGCACCATGCGCCCGACCATGATCTTCTATGAAAGATTTGAGTGTGAGCATGCACTGTTGGGACCCGAAAGATGGTGAACTATGCCCGAAAGGGCCAGAGGAAACTCGGTGGAGGCTCAGTAGCGATACCGACATGCAAATCGCTCACGACTTGGGTATAGGGGCGAAAGACTAAT
Organism: Isoetes taiwanensis; assembly: GCA_021234155.1. NCBI lineage: Eukaryota > Viridiplantae > Streptophyta > Lycopodiopsida > Isoetales > Isoetaceae > Isoetes > Isoetes taiwanensis. The sequence continues at coordinate 10,162,351 of JAJEKV010000042.1, read as the reverse complement.
CGAAGCATCTAGTAGCCGATTCCCTCCGGTTTCCCTCATCATAGTTGGAGCTCGCTCAAAGTTTTATCTGTAAAGCTTAATGATTAGAGGCATCGGGGAGAAACTCCCTCGACCTATTCTCAAACTTTAAATAGGTAAGGCGCTTGGGGTTGCTCTATTGAACCCCGCCCGGAATTGGAGCTCCAAGTGGGCCATTTTTGGTAAGCGTAACCGGGCGATGCGATGAACTCGAAGCCGTTATGGTGCCCGCGCGACTAACCTAGATCCCACAAAGGGTGTTGATTGATTAAGACAAAGGACGGTGGTCATGGAAGTCGAAATTCGCTAAGGAGTGTGTAACAACTCACCCGGCCAATCAACTAGCCCCCGAAAATGGATGGCGCCGGCGCCGCCGCCTATACCCTACTGGCCGTGGCGGTCGCGAGGCCCTCGCTGAGTAGGAGGGTGTGGGTGTCGTGGAGCAGCTCGGAGCCCGAAAGTGGAACGGCACCCCGTCTGCATCTTGGTGGTAGTAGCAAGTATTCAAATGAGAACTTTGAAGACCGGCGGAGAAAGGTTCCATGTGAAAAGCAATTGGACATGGGTTAGTCGATCCTAAGAGATGGGGCAATCTGTGGTGAATGGCGCAATTTGCGCTCGCCGATCGAAAAGGAATCGGGTCAATAGTCCCAAACCGGACGCGGCGATGATCTTAACGCTTATGAATCCGGAGATGTCGGCGGGGGGCCCGAAGAGTTCTCTTTTTCTTTTAACAACCGGATGACCCTGAAATCGGTTTGCGGAGATAGGGCCTTGTGGCCCGAGCAAAGTACCGCGACGCCTTTGCGGTGTCAGTGCGCCCTCGGCAGCCCATGAAAATCCGGAGGAGCGATTGCCGAAGCACGCCTCGCCGTACTCATAACCGCATCGTCTCCAAGGTGAGCGACCTCTAGTCGATGGAACAATGTAGGTAAGGGAAGTCGGCAAAATGGATCCGTAACCCGGGGAAAAGGATTGGCTCTGAGGGCGGGGCTTAGGGTCCGGGCTTGACCCTCGTAGGGCTGGCTGGCGGCCTCGCCGAGCTACCTCCCCCGGCGGCGGGCCTCCTCGCGTCGGACCGGCGACGGACGTAGAATGCATCCCCTGGGGGTGCTCTCCCTAGGCGCCGAAACAATCATCTCGGAACTAGAACGGACAAGGGGAATCCGATCGCTTAATTAAAACAAAGCATTGGCGATGGTCCCCGATGTTGACGCAATGTGATTTCTGCCAGTGCTCGAAAGTGTCAAAGTGAAGAAATTCAACCGAAGCCGGTAAACTAAGCGGTGGAGTAACTATGACTCTCTTAAGGTAGCCAAATGCCTCGCCATCTAATTAGTGACGCCATGATGAATGGATTAACGATTCCCACCGCCCCTATCTACTATCTAGCGAAACCACACCAAGGGAACGGGCTTGGAAAAATCAGCGGGAAAGAAGACCCCTCGCTGAGCTTGACTCTAGTCCCTTTTTGTGAAATGACTTGAGAGGTGTAGGATAAGTGGGAGCCTCTACGCAAGTGAAATACCACTACTTTTAATGTTATTTTTCTTACTCCGCGGAGGTGGAGGCGGGGCCCCGCCCCTCGCTTCTAATCTTAAGGTCCGCTATGCAGTCCGATCCAAAGGAAGACATTGTCGTGGGGAGTTTGGTCAAGGCACACATCCGTTAAAAGATAAGGCGTGTCCTAAGATGAGCTCAACGAGAACGTAAATCTCGTGGTGGAACAAAAGGGTAAAAGCTCATTTGATTTTGATCTTCAAGATGTGATACAAACCGTGAAAGCATGGCCTATCGATCCTTTAGTTATTCGAATTTGAAGCTAGAGGTATCGTAAAAATTACCACAGGGATAACGGCTTGTGGCAGCCAAGCCGCTCATAGCGACGCTTGCTTTTGATCCTTCGATGTCGGCTCTTCCTATCATTGTGAAGCGTAATTCACCAAGTGTTGGATTGTTCACCCACCAATAGGGAACGTGAGCTAGGTTTAGACCGTCGTGAGACAAAGTTAGTTTTACCCTACCGATGCACTCGCGGCCGCAAATTGTAATCCAACTTAGTATGAGAGGAACCGCTGATTCGCATACTTGGTCATTGGCGCTTGGTTGAAAAGCCGCTGGCGGTTAAGTTACCATGCGTAGGGATTATGACCGAACGCCTCTATGTCGAATCCATGCTAGATGTGTCGCTTTTACCTCCTCGGTTGTGACCCGACTCATCAAGTAGGGGTGCCTTGTGTGCCCCCTCGAGAGCCCGTGTCGAGGGATGCCTCCTCTCGCCCCGAAGAGGATGAGGGGGTCGCCTTTGTAGGATAATTCCAAATGGCCGGGAGATAGATCCTATGCATTAATTTAAATTAAGATCGGCATCAGGCGCGCGGAAGAGTAGCCTTGCCGCCACGATCCGCTGAGGTTCGGCCTCTTGTCTTTGCGATTTGTTCCTCTCCTCCCTAGCTATGCGGGGAGGGTTACGTCACGGCACTTGGTCATTTCTCTAAGTGCTAGGGAGGGTTGCAAGCCAACACTTCCTCCAACCATGGCCGCATCAAGTGGGGAACCCAACACTTGGTCATTTTTTTCTCCACCCGAAGGCGTGGGAGGGTTACTCGTGGCACTTGGTCAATGTTTCTCCCAAGTCCTGGGAAGGGTTGCAAGACACTGGCACTTAGAGGTTTCTTCTTCCAAGCCGCTGCCGAGGGGGGATTCCATGGAGCAACCAGACTTGGTGGTGTCGTCTCTTTGGCTTGGCTAGTTGGCTCTCCAACCTCACTCGGTGGTGTCGCGTGCTTGGCTCCGTTGGTTGGCTCCCCACCCGACTTGGTGGTGTCGTCATGTGCTCGGCTGGGATACTTGGCTGCCCACCTGACCTGGTGGTGTCATGTTCGTTGGCTGCTCCATTGTGGTAACCCACCCGGCTTGGTGGTGTCATTTGTCCACAAATGGATTAGTTGACCGCCCAACCCGACTTGGTGGTGTTGCGGCCGGCGCTGGCTCTTGGGTTTTGGTGACCTTTGGCGCCCCCACTAGTCCTCCTTGGGCAAGGCAAGTCACGGCTGGTTTGGCTCTTTCCCACGGCTAGGTTAGTTGGCTCCCCAACAACTCGCCTAGTTGCCTTCCCACCCGACTTTGGTGGTTTCGCCCCGACCCCACTTCGGGCGGTGGTTGTGCTCTTTACCGACTTGGTGGTGGTCGGCTGCCCACCCAACTTGGTGGTGTTGGGTTCAGCAATGGCCCCATGCCGGGACTTGGTGGTGTCGCTTTGGTTGGCTCCGCTGGTTGGCAGCCCACCCCACTTGGTGGTGTTTGGTTCTGGTTACTTGGCTCCCATGCCGAGTTGGTGGTGTCGTGTGGTTGGCTCCGCGGAATTGGCGGCCCATCCGGTTTGGTGGCGTTTGCGGCTTGGTTAGTTGCTCGCCATTGTCCGACTCCGTGGTGGTTGGCTCCCCGCCCGGCTCGGTGGCGTTTGGCTGCCCACCCGACTCGGTGGTGTTTGGTTCGGTTAGTTGGCTACCCACTCGACTTGATGGCTCTCTCGGCTACCCATCCGACTTGGCGAGGACTTGATCGCCGTTGTTGTCTCCCCACCCAACTTGGTCGCGGTCGCGGCGGTCGGATCGATTAGTTTGGCTACCCACCACTTAGTGGTGTTGGCTGCGCCCCGGCTCGGTCGTGTTTGGTTCGGTTAGTTGGCTGCCCACCCGACTTGGTCGTGTCGTGTGGTCATATTGATCAGTTTGGCTACCCACCCGACTTGGTGGTGTTTGGCTCCCTCACCGACTTGGTGGTGGTTGGCTGCCCACCCGACTCTCGGTGGTGTTTGGTTCGGTTAGTTGGCTGCCCACCTGACTTGGTGGCTCTGGCTTGGTTAGTTTGGCTACCCACACGACTTGGTGGTGGTTGGCTGCCCACACGACTTGGTGGTGGTTGGCTGCCCACACCCACTTGGTGGTGGTTGGCTACCCATCCCACTTGGTCGGGTCTTTGGCCCGTTGTTGGCCGACTTTGGTTGTGTTTGGCTCCCCACTTTCGACTCGGTGGTGTTTGGTTTGGTTCTGTTAGTTGGCTGCCCACCCGACTTGGTGGCTCTGTCGTTTAGTTTGGCTACCCAACCGACTTGGTGGTGTTTGGCTCCCCACCCCCTCGGTGGTGTTTGGTTCGGTTAGTTGGCTGCCCACCCCACTTGGTGGCTCTCGTCGCTTAGTTTGGCTACCCAACCCACTTGGTGGTGCTTTGGCTACCCACACGACTTGGTGGTGGTTGGCTGCCCACACGACTTGGTGGTGGTTGGCTACCCATCCCACTTGGTCGGGTCTTTGGCCCACCATTGTTGGCTTCCCACCAAGTCAAGTGGGGAGCCAAACTAACCGACGGATCCACCAAGTCCGGGTGGGCAGCCAACTAACCAACCAAACACCACCGAAGCCGGGTGGGGGGCAGCCACTAACCGAACCAAACACCACCCAGTCGGGTGGGCAGCCAACCACCAGCCAAACACCACCAAGTCGTGTGGGTATCCAAACTGATGCTTGTTTCAAAACCTCTACCCTTGATCTCGCTTCACCGATCAAGCATAGAAAACCTACTCTACATCATCAAACCGCCTCATTGTGTGCATAAGAATCTGCTTGTTGATTGAAGTCGGCGGTCGGCAGCTATCAACAATGTGTTCTCTGCTTTTGCCTTGCATTGCCCTTTGATCTTCCCACCTGCGTTCTCTTCTCATTTTCCTCGTGCATTTGTAGCTTTTCCCCGGGCATTCGAGATGGAATTTAGAAGAGAATCTTGCTCAAAATTTCTATCCTTTCTTCACGCTTTTTTTCTCGATCTTGCGCCCTGGATCATTCTCATCTTCTTGAATGCTTAAGATCTTACCATGAAAATCCTAAAACTTTATTTTCTTTGGTAATTTTGCTAATTCCTTTGGTGGGTACCGTTGATGGATTTTATATCATTTAAAGACCCATGCTGGGATAATTTTTCTAAGGATCCAGACGATCGTGGTCAATTGCCTACTATGGATCCCGCCACAAATGTTCCTCTGCCATATGGAGAAATCAGGCCGGCTCAGGAAAAGCACTCTGATGCCTCAATGGACAAGGTTCTAGCTAATCTTCAGCCATTCAATCCCCTCTTGGGCGCAAAAAAGGGTGACCTTTTCGGTGGTATTTTCTTGAATCTCTCATCTACGCATGCCAAATTGAATGCTTTTCAAGATTCTGCTGTTATTGTGAAAGTCAATAAATGTGGGGTTAAATTGGATAAATTATGGTCTTTCTGTTTGAACCTTCACAAAGATATCCTCATCAATGCTATATAATGGCTTCAATCTCCTTTCATTATAATCGAATGTGGAAGCAAATGAACAACCACCTTTTTTCCCAATCATATTACCTTTGAATCCTTTCTGCTTTCCTTCCTCAAATGGGATCTTAAATTTGAAATTGCTACATTGGATAATCTTTGTGTTGCTTCTATGATTTTGCAAGTTCTAAATCCCATTTATCAAAATGAGGGACTGCTTAAGACGCCTATTTGACTCAATTGGCTCCTATATTTCAACTGAATATTCTCCTCAGATGCCTCTTCGGCCCGTTGTTCAAATTTTGATCTCTAAAAACATTCCACTCCAAATTCCCTTTGCCGATGTAACCATCATTCAAGTAAATTGAGATTATGTCTTGATTTTGGGTTACATTTTTAATCGCAAGTTTTTAGTAACTTGATTAAATTCACACACATTAACTTAAAATCATACACCTTAACTTAAATTCACAAACCTTAACGTCAAATTACAAAATCATATATCACATTGCTCGGTAGTACACTACTTTTCATAATTGTGATTGATACATACTAATGAAGAATATTTATATAGTTTTTCATTTTTCTCCAACATCCCCAATGATATGATAGCCTTATTTCTTATATCCCGAGGTATTGTAACTCTACATTTCTACCCTCGAATAGTTTTGAGTCCACGAGTACAATACGGTTTCAATGTCTAGCCAAAGATCGTGATCACAAGGATTTCTCCTCCAGCTCTTTGTCCAACGATCTGAATATCTTTCTTTATCGCTGACATTACTCAACCGATGCACTAGATACCACTATTCCACGCCAAGACCTTATTGAAGTTAACATTATCTTTTCTTTACAAATATCCGAGATGGTGTATCCCAAACCAGATTGATAGATCTTTAGTTCCGCTTAGTTTTACTACTACAAATTGGTGGCACTCCACGCGTTAGAAGTTTCATAACAATCCATGCTAGATATTTTGGCCTATCCTTCTTAGGGCCAACATAGTGTTTGTCGATTGAGGAGGAGCCTATGCCTTAACAAAGGTTACTAATAGTGCCATCATCTTCATCAAACCTCTAATGTTTTTCACCTACTTTTTAGGGAACCACCCTTCTTTCAAATCTTTCCGAGGATGTGTCTACCTCATCCAACAAGTTAATCACCTTCTTCCAAGAATCTATCAATGCACGATTAGTCTCATCCGGAATTAGTTTGCCAATGCTTGATGTAATCATTGATGCCATCCTTAGTCAATCCCAATTGCTTCACTTCTTCAGTTGGTTTTAGAGCTTTTGGTTGACATGGAGGTATCATAGGCTTGCCATTCGCATCCCCGTGTTAAATTTCTGCCCCTCCTCTCCACTTCTCCTCCGAAGATTTCATTTTCCATTGCATGATTGAACTGCTCTCTCACCCAAAAGTGAATTGAAGAGGTCTAGAATGACCTTCCATGTTGAGAGCATAACCATCCACAAAACTCTTCCAATCGTGCACTTCTTCTATGAGAGATCCTATAAGAGATGGAGTAGTACATCCATGAAATATTTCCAAGAGCCTAGGAAAGTTGGTCACTATCTCCGCTATCTCAAGACATGACTATATTTTTTCAAACAATGCATCCACATCCTCATGAGTATGTTCGGGCATTAGGCTCTTTCAAAACTACCCACAAACTGTTAAGTAGGCACTGCTTTTGTAACGCTTCCTAACCGACATGCCCTTAGCCAATCGGGCAAAACCGTCTAGATGTTTATGAGTAGTCGCTTCTACCCATTTATGCCGGTGTCTAACGCCCACAGGCACATTCAAGGATCGAATACTCGAAATGGTCTACCATGGGCCCAAGCATGTAGCTCCCACTAGAACTATGCTCGCCCTCGAGCATCCAATGCTATACCATATCTATGTCATACTATGTCACAATGATTACCAAGTCTTTACAAATTACCCATGCATATAGGCACCCATGGAGACTCAACTCGACCTCGCTCGATACCAACCGTGGACGCTTCCTAACCGACATGCCCTTAGCTAATCGGGCAAAACCGTCTAGACGCTTATGAGTAGTCGCTTCTACCCATTTATGCCTGTCTCGAACGCCCCACAGGCACATTCAAGGATCGAATACTCGAAGGGGTCTACCATGGGCCCATTACATGTTCTTATTTTGATCAACACAATTATCAAGTTGCAAGAGGAGCTTTCTAGGCGTATCTCGCGGTTTAGCACGAGATGTTGAAGCTCCAACATGTTCATTAGGTCCATGCCTCCTAAACCTTGCCTTGCTAAATTTTTCAATACTATTAGGGTTTCCATCCAACAATGCACTATGTAGTGCCCTTTCTTTGTCAGAATCTTGGAGGTGACCATTATAACCATTCTCATACTTTCTTAAACACCTCATGATACTCCCAATGTGAAAATCTGACCATCACTCCACAACTCAAAATGAAATGCCCATAGTAGGTTTGAGACTACCATGCAAGATTGCCCCAAATTTGAAATCAGCAAGGGTATGATCTTCCACATGATTTAGGTATGTACTTGAATTGTGGAAGACAAGTCTTTTGTTGGTCCATTTTATCATGTATAACACATAGATAGTTATTAGGTTCCATGGCGATAAGGTCCTCCACATCCAATAAGTTGATCTATATGACAGCTTGATCCGTCATATGGTCCTTCATATGTTCCCTTATCTTAGCCCTTAGACTTGGTTGCACGCCTTATCAAGTGTCTCCTTCAGCTTAGCACATTTGCACTTTGTAAAGTTGTTTGAAGTTGCTATGGTCACATGCTTGAAATGTTTATTCCATAGCCTACTAAAATTGGGCTGGGATATAGAGGCCACTCCAAGTTCCCGAAGCAATGCATTTATTTCCTCTAATATGCTCTTCTAGGTACAATGGGATGACAATTTCTTTTCAACAACTACTCTACCCTGTTCATCCTTCTTACTCTTATGTGGCATGTTTTTTGCATTGAAATCCACATATCTTTCAAATATTTTCGTTGTAGCTATAGTTCCAGAGGTAGGTCTTACTAGGCCAGTGTTCCCCTGCAATGCAATTCTACTGCCATTTTCATGTCTCTTTTGCCAATTGTGCCAAGAAGAGGTTGGAATTCCATGTGTAGCCATCCATGCTTTTGAACATATCCACTTTTCCTTCAATGGAAATCTTTTCTTCTTTGATCTTTCATCTTGAATTGTATAGCCAAATATGGTGTACATGAAATTCCTCCTGCTATCACACTTATGTTCTTGATATGTAGCTCTTTCTCCAACCATGTCGTCTATTGTGAACATTCTAATACAAGAGGCCCAATAACATTCACTTCCTCTAACCTTCATTAGGGCTTCAAGAGAACAATCATAATCTGACTTGCATCTTTTGGTGGGATAATGTTTGAAAGTTGGAAGTGGCCTCTTGCTACAATGTGACCATTATTTTTTTTTTTTTTTTTTTTTTTGAGGGTAAGAAATTTTTTGATTAATATAAAAATGGTACACGACCTTCTTGTGGGCTCCACAATAGGCCAGATAGGAAGTATACAATGCTCTTGGTCACCAGATAGGCGAGAATTGTCACGAGAAATACAAGCGACCATCAAACCTAAAAACTACCTTAAGATCATATCCATGTACTATGGTCACAGCCCTCAACCTCTTCTTCATCCCCCGCAAGATGATATGCTCCTCATTGTTTTAGTTCTTCCAAAGACTTTAGTGCATGGCCTTCTTCCCAAATGTTGAAGGTACTATGGGAGAGTACTAACATTTGTAGAGTGCAACAAAAATCATTCCTCAAGATCCTCAAGAACGCACCCCAAAGGAATACCTAGAAGAATAAGATATGTTGCTAAAAGGATGCACTAGACTGCATGGGAACACCAAGATCTACCTTCTTCTCCTATTAGCAAGATTACATCACAGACTAACTTCCTCTTCCAAAATACACTCCACTACCAAGAAGCTCAACCCGCAAGATTTTAAGCGTAAGTATAACTGTACTAGGCAAGATTGCCAATTGTCTTCCCACTAGTTGGGTACTATAGGCTTCTCCAAGAGCACCCTTCAATATTAGAGCAGCCCACTATTCCACTTGTGTAAGTGCCTCAACCTTTTCTCTGCAATAGAGGTACTATAGACCAAGCTTACTCTTTCCAGTAAAACCTCAAGGCAAAGAAGCACATATCTAACATTCTCGTAATACTACGGGAGAAAGTTCGATAACAATTTCAATGAAAATTATCCTAAAGAAGCCTCCCAAAGAAGATGTTACTTACAAGAATCATACTTACCGAGCCCAACACGAGAAAGGCATATCCAAAGATAGCTCTCCTCCGGCCCAATGACTAGAAAAATCTCTCCTTGCTATGCTTTGGCAGTAGTGGCTCCTCCAACGATGAAGAGGGGGATGGCCTTCAGAGTTGATACAAAGACACACCAACACGTAAGCCCCCAGACCTTGCAATTTACATATGCATTAGGTATATCAGCCACTAGGCTTGCCCTCCATGGCGGAGGGTGAAGTGAAACCAAATCATACTTGAAAGTCATGTTTTACAATCAATCAAAGTTGCTATTTTAAGACATTGACATTTTAGAAGGTGATGAGAGTAGCCACATTTGCATTACTAACTCCTTCTTAGATGTTGAGCTCCTCTTGGACTAGGATCGAAATTTGGACACATGGACTCTGGGGTTTGGTCATAAAACATATTGTTGCTAGGTTACTAGTAATTATAATACTTAGGTGTTGTGGGGTTAGTTATTGTGTGGAGGAAGTATTTACAAGCTTTTCTTAAAGCTGGCGTGGTGTTGCAAATCTTGGTTGCCAAGCTTGCCATGTAGTTCTTTGGAGGTTTTCCTATAACAATGCTTCAAACTGCAATGTAGGTACCCATGAGCTTTGCTTTTTTGTGATCTTTTGGGTAAATTTACAATGTTCCTTTTTGTCTGCATGATTGACCCAGTCATATATGGCTGAAAGCATCCTCCGACATCTTTGTTCAAGTTATTCCATAAAACATGGAGTACAACAAATCATAACATCTTGGGAGAACTATTTGGATTGGACATGTGGGTGTAAGATTTGTTAATTTGGTTGGCATTGCCTAGAACCGGAGATGACCCCCATGCTTATTAATTTTGTAATAGCATTCAATGTTAGCCTCCTTTTTTCCTATCCTTGGTAAGTGACAACAAATCATTAGATACAGTCTTGGATACAACACAAGTCGAAAAATAGTGTCGAGAATTCATATATAAGAAATTCGTGTTATGCAAAAAAAAATGCATTAGAATTTCTTTGAATGGAGAACAACCTTTTCGTCTGCTACATCATCATGGATTGAACTTTGAGTTCCTTTGATCTTGTTCAACACTTCTCAATTAAATTATGAATCATGGTTATGAGCCTCACACAAGACTCTCAGTTTTTCGTTGCTTTACTATAGGTTTTGTATTATACAACATCTTTATTCACTCCCCTTACCATCAACCCCGCCTTACCATTATTTGCAATGACATGCTCAAGTTCCTCTCCATAGTCCACGATTAGTTTCTTAGTGCCTATTCCATCAAAATAAGATATAAATACCACTTTCTCTTGATCCAAAACACATGAAGGTTCATAGTAGATTTCTTCAAAGGGCATAATCTGTTAAACACAAAAGATGTCATGTTAATGGAGTGCTTTTTCAATATCATCTGCATCGAGATTCTATCACCTCATTTGAAGTGCTAGTAGGTGCATTTGACATCTCTAGATTTAATCTTTCTTCCCATTAAGTCTCTAGGATCGTCAATATCCATTGGACATTTTTGCGACAAATCCACCTGATTGCAAAAACATCATCATCGTGCATGAAATGTTGAACTAAATTATGCGCAGTTATAATCTGAAACTATTTCAAGTTACAATTTAATCAAGGACAAAAAGAAGAATCTTTGACCTACAATGTGAAAGAAGATGCAATATTCTAATAGTTTCAATTTGCAATCTAATCTAGCATTAAAGCAGAAGCGATGAAATCTCTTTACTAAATAGGAGTCCACTATATACGACTTAAGATGAATGTATTGATGGGTACATAAAGTACTCTATAACATAAAGAATAGAATATAAAACTACTCATTGTGCTCTTGTTTTATGATGGATATTGTCTAAGATAATAATGGCTTCAAATTTCACCCCATATCATTGATCGCAGTGGTGTATCTTTCCACCAAGCACTAAGCCATTTATGGAACATAGTAATGTAACTTTGGCGCCATGTTCCCATTTTTGTGGCTTGTTCTTCCTCTAAAATTATTGTTGTTTTACCCATGGAAGCATTTCTGGAGAACTTCAGTGCATACTGTTTCTAGTCCCAAGGCCCTAATCGAGGTAAGTTTATTCATACGCATATGTAGAATGAATTAAATATAAATATTTTTCTTGGGCGAGTTATTCCATTGTTATAGCAAATGTGAGAGCCATTAGGTATGCTAGTATTTGATGTTTCATCACGGACTACCATGATATCGACATTTGCTAGAAATGGTGTGCAAAAGGAGGCCATAACATTGTTTCACAAAAGGGGTATAGTGTCTAATAGAATTACTTTCCTCAACCTTCTTGATGTACGTTGGATCATTGACCCTTACAGACTCAGAAGGCGGCCAGTTAGCCCATCGACATTCTTAGCGGTGGTTTTGAATCAAACCTTAATGCGAGGAATCGTTAATAAACATGTATGGGGCTTTGTTGCTGCATAAAGGATGCGAGAAGTGTATTGTCGAACACATGATCAAGACTTAGTTTCATGGAGCATGATTATACAAACCTATGTCTACAAAGGGAACTGAATCAAATAGAAGACCTAGTGCACCTCACCGGCCTTTTTTTTGCCCTCGGGTGGGGGCTTTAGGCGTTACAAAATGGACACATATCGGTGGGTATCAATTATATGCCCAACAAGTTTATCTTCTTTGTTTCTAAGGTGAAATGAACTAAAAAGGGCCACAATTCGATTCCTCTTTGGCTATATGTTGGTTTTAGACATATCTGGCGGAACATAGACATTCTTTGTACCTTAAAAGCCAATATATGTTTGCGTCGGTTATCATCTTTGATATGCGATCCATTATACTCACAACCCGGTGATTGCCTCTTGCGCCATAAATTACTTAAATGGGTAAGCATAGATGCAGCGTCTTCAAATAATTTACATTCTTCTTGCTTATGGTTCTTCTTCTTACGGTCCATCATATATGAATAGATGACATTGTGGTGGGGCTCTTTTGGCCTCGAGCAAAAATACGACGATCTTGACATTCTTTGTGTACGATATAATCCCCAAAAGAAATAGAAAGTGGTATTTGAATTGTCTTGTGAAGTCATCGTGCGATCTATGAATCTACCGCTCCTTTGTTGGGCCTCTATAGCGATCACTTTTTTTGATCTTCTAACCAAACAAAAATGAAGTGAGACCCATATTCTTTGTTGCCATAGGCAGTGCCGGTTTTAAAATGTGCACTTGATAACTTAAACCTCGGCAAAATCTAAAATCTAGAATATACCCTTTGGCTTCCACTTCGGTTGAAAATAGCTTACAAACTTTCTTTGAAGCAACTATATAGACCATGTTCTTGCTATTTTCATCCATGCGGACTATGTTCATCATTGGAAGCAAAGTATTTTCTCACTTTTCTTTCAACATGCTCCAAAGCGTACTTGGTTGTCCCTTACTAAGGACTCCTTTTACGGATAAATTCCCTAATTCAATATTTAAAGAAGATCTACAACCTCTATTCATTATCACATATTACATAAGACATACTTAGAAACAAAATCAAGCTTCGAACAAATAAGGAGAACAAAAATAAGCTTTTGAGGCGGTTTTAATCATAAAAGCTCTATGGATGCACCATAGAGACTAGAAATGACTCAAACTTCAAATACTGCTTTATGCCAATCTTTGCATAAGCGATGCCGGACGAGAATCCATCCATCGCACAAAGATTTAATCCCCAATTTTTTTACGCTACGTAAAAGCTTCACCCGGAGGTTAGTTTTCAAAGAAATTGTGCCATCTTCAAGCATTCCATCCAATTGGCCTGCATTGTCTTCTAAATCCACATACCGGCCCCTCAATCGTCCAATATACCACTGGCTTCCCACTCAGTTGAAAACAGACTTATAAACTTTTCTAAAGCAACTGTATAGACCATGTTCTTGCTAAAGTACCATCCATCTGGACTATGTTCAATCATTGGAAGCAAGTATTTTCTCACTTTCTTTTGACATGTTCAAACTGTGTACACTACTTGTCCTTTGAAATGACTCCTTTTTACTAGATAAATTCCATAATTCAATATTTAAAGTAGATCTACAACCCTCTGTTCATTATCACATATTACATATTAAATTCCATTATTCAATATTTAAAATAGATCTACAGCCTTCATTATCACATATTACATAAAGAGATACTTAGAAACAAAAAATCAAGCTCAGAGAAATAAGAGTACAAAAGCTCTTACAGAAACCAGTTTTAATCATAAAAAGCTCCATGGATGCGCCACACAGACCAGAAATGACTCCAATCTTCAATTACCACTGCCAATGCTGCTTAAGCAATGTCGGAACAGAATCCCATCCATCGCACAGAAGATCTAATCCCCATTTTTTCTACTCTGTAAAAGCTTCGCCCAGAGGTCCGTTTTCAAAGAAATTGTGCATTGTTCAAACATTCCATCAATTGGCCTGCATTGTCTTCTAAATCCATATACCGGCCCCTCAATCCTCCGCCATAGCCACAAAGCTTCGATTCCGGCAGATTCAAACAAGGGCCATCAATCAGACCCCTTGTTCTGCAACCCAAACCTAGATTTAACCACAAAATAATGCAACTGGTTTCAGATTTTTGAATCCATCGCCCTTTTTTCTTTTTTTTTTTATTTTTTTAAAACACAAGATAATATTACGAAGAATTGGTTAAATAAGTTCTGGAGAGAAGCAATTTTTTACAGGATCTGTAACGTTGGAGGAAGAACAGATTGAGGGAAAACGGCACTCAAATATAATTCATAAACCTCGGATGTATCTGCTTTACTTATCCTTTTAAGACCTTCAAAACTCCTTTTGCTTCCAATAAATTCACATTTCTTCATTGCTACCATATTCTCAGGTTTTGCACATGCTGCAGGAAGTCTGTCTGCATGCTTGGAATCAGTATGAATTGCAACCTCTAATTCTTGTGTGGACAATGGTTCCTGATAAAAGTTATAAATATTCTCAATAATGTGTCGTGAAACCTTTCTCACTAAAAAATGTACGCGATGAAGGACCCATCTCAGAAAATCTGTCCACAGATTTATTGTAAGAAATGGTCCCTTGTACATCAGTTCATCTTTCTCAGCATTATCCAACGTCCTCATCAATTACAGTATCAGGGGTGCCATTGCCGTCAGTATTGAGCAGCAAACCTAAATCCCTTGCTAAATCCATGGAAATCTGCACAAAGTCCTGATGTCTGTTTTTTCTGTAACAGACTTGAATATCCCAATAGGAGAAATTAAGTTTGCCCTGAATCCTATGTACTTAGCTAGTGAGCTCTTTTATATGAGTTACATTGCATCCAATATACCAATCTGCAAGGTATTTTTGCACCTTCTTTTGCAGCAGCAGCAGCTTCTATAACCTTTAGATGAATGCCATTTTGTTATATCTGCAAGAATTCCAACAACATTTTGGTTTTCTTGCCATTTCCGTAGATATATCTTACAGATGCGAAGGGGACCTTGACAGCTCCTACTTGGGTAATTTATGGCTTGTCGGACCCACAACAAAAGTCGATCTATACCCACCTCCTATAATCTACGGCCATACAAAACGAACTGCTACAATTTTGAGTTGAACGAAAACTCCATCGCCCTTTTTCTGCTTCATTCCTGATCACAAGTATCTGGCCAAAAATTGGTAGTACCTGTAGTCTTTTGTACCCCCCAATGCGGATTGTGCTGCAGTAGCGGATTGGAGCTGAGGTATCGGGTTAAACTGCCATGATCCACCTATAATCGAACTGCTCAACTGATGAATTGGTTTCTGCTGCAGATTGAAGCCGATTTGTGGCCTGCTTAGCTGATTCTCTAGGGCGGATTTGAGGTCGGATTGGATTAGAATCGGCATTGTTTAATCCTAAAACTGTCACAGATCCCATAGAAAAGCCATAACTTGCATAGGTGACCCCAGTTTACAGGGAATAACAGGTTTCCAGCAGTCACCAGGTTTCGAGCAGTCACCAGCATATCCTAGGTATATTCAACATACCTAGGATATGCCACTAAACTGGAGGGTTTGCCCCAGAGCAACCCAAAAATCAAGCGGTCCAATATTTCAGCCCCCACTTTGGTCATATAGTACTTTTTGTCATAGGTGCCTCAATCACATACAATTTGGACCATAAGATCAACAAATCAGACGAACGAGGTAGTCGAGGGTGCTCTTAGACCGTCAACAAAATTGTGTCAATTACTTCCTGCTGTTGTGCATCAAATTTAAACAAGGACTTTTCTTTAGTGCATGTTACTGCGCCAACATATCTTCATGATTCTAGAGCCACCATACAGATTTACCATTTGCACTTATGGATTAACACATTTCTTCCTTGCATGTCATATTATCATCATTGCGCTTCCTCTTGTCAAATGTCTCTAGCCCAGTCAAATGTCTCATAGCTTCTTGGCATACGTATATTAAGTATACTCATCTAGAAAGGTCTTTATACGCAAGGAGATATGTTCCTTTTCATTTTCATCTGTTTAAATTTAGTAGTCCAAATGCTTTCATTCGCTGCCCAATTGGCCAAATGAACTTATGTGTTTCATTGATACGTTGAAGATATGCTGCAATTAATAATGAGAAGTGTAGGTGTAATTGAGTTGCAATGCTTCTAGTTTTTTGTTTCTTATTTCACATAATAAAAATAAAAAAATAAAACTGTGTGCTCAAAAATATAAGTCAATAAGTAGATGTCTGATTTCCTTTAGCCAAAGTACCAACAAAATGCCTTTGACATCCAGCTTTAAGCATTTGTTTACATGCAATCCATAAATCATAGGTAACTCCACCTAAAATCAATAAATGCACTTCATGTGCCCACAAGTATTGGCATCCGTGCACTCTCCCCTCTAACTTGAGAATTTTATAAAAAAGTTGATAATATAATTTGCGTGTATACGTTGTCCATTTGAAGGAAAAGTTGTGAATTGAATAGAACTCAATTTGTACATTCTACCTAAAAATTAATGTTCAGATGGCTAAGAAAATATGCAATTCACCATCTTTTAATAGCCTTTTGTTCTTATCAAATAATTTCAAAGAAACAACACCAACAGAAGTTCCCTAAAGATATGTAGATGCCACGCTATACTAAAATAGCTCAATTTCTCTGTTGGGAGGTAATGGATTCCTTTGTCAATGTATCCCATGTTGCATAGAACTAGATCTTTGGGGAAAAGAAGAACTCTAGTCAATAGATCGGGGATCCAAAAGCGAATGCACTTTGAAGCTTAGATAATGTTAAAACTTAGAGCTTAGCCCTTTACAATGTCGATAACGACAACACAAAAACCTTGCAAACATCCTCTTGGGGCATCAGAGAACAATCCTTCGTGCACATAATTTTGTTTTCTAAGAGAATTGATTCGTACAAAGGTTTGTCAATGGGCATTTGCACCATATGCAATTATCTTCACATTGTGCACCTTAATAAGGACAATAGAAATAGATGACATGATCTATGATCTGTATTGCTTTGTGGACTTTGCCAAAAACTTTCAACGCCATCCCTAAGCGCCACTTGTCTCTTGATTTCGAGTATTGTTATACCCTTTCCTAGATTGACTTTTGTAACAACCGTGTTTGTGAAAATGGCATTTTTATCACGCCCACCATTTGCAATTTTTCTACATCCTTTTTTTTCTTCTTCTGCTTTTCTTTTGGATGATGAATTTGCGTTTTTAGTTACGCAAGTTTATTCTTTGTTTCTATTTCTTTTTTCGTTTGCATTGTGTGTTTGCATCGGTACACCTTCCATAGTTTAGTCATTTGTGCTTGAATGGGTGGATTTTTACGTCCATTAATACTATTGCACCGCCCCTAATATTACGATTTTCATTGAAGAGTGGTCTTGCCTTTGTGTAGAGCATCAACTCCACTACTTTGGGCGGAAATTTTGTTAGGCAAACTATAAAACCGATTTACGATTTAGAGATTCCCAAGATTTGGGGTTGATTTGTTGGAAGCCCCAAAGCTTTGGATTCCTACCCAAAGGCTGCGATAGAAGGATCGGTGGTGGCTTTGGAAAGGACACGGATCCCGAACCGGGGAGGGTTTCTTCGGCGACCGCCATAGCGAATTTGGTTGTTTTGTGCTCACGACCCAAGGGGATTTAGTTTAGGTGCCATACAATGCTTTGAATGACTTAATAGGGGTTTTTTTTTACCCATTCCCATCGTATGCATATATGAGTTAGGGGTTTTGGGCCCTCTTGGGATAAATTTTGTATGGAATGGGTCAAATTTGCCTTTCAAAATTATCGTGAGGGGTGTTTTTGGTCACCCCTCGCGACGCATCAACATACCCTTTAGCTGTGACCATGGTCCTCAAACAATAATACATACGTGACGGATCATTTGGAGACTTTGATGTGCTTCTCCTATAAATAGAATACAATATTCTTAATTTAGAGGTGGCTCCATGTGCTTGTTTTTTTCTTTTATATGAAAAGGTTGTCTTTTGAATCAGCCACTTGATGTTGATTTTGGTTACCTACGTATGAACATAACATATTGGACAAGACAAGTTATTTATGACTATGTTAATTTATTTATTTTGTCATATTCAATTGTCATTTCAAGCATTCGTCATTCCTAAATTCTTGTTTTTGTTCAATTTTTCCTATATTCCTCCCACTCTCTTTGGCTGGCCTCTTCTCATATTATGTTGGATGAATATGTTCCTTCGATCTTTATCTTGTGATTTGGACTCATTATGGAAGGGAAACTTTTGAGCGGGGGTTTAGGAATCACTGGGCGGCGCTGCGAGCGGCGGTATGGCGGGGCGGCGCCATAAGCGATTTCCCGGAAACACCCCACCAAGTTTCCCGGAAGTAACCCAGAGACCCTAAAATTTCCTTATTCTTGAACTGTGATGAGAAGTCTATCGAATCCAAAGGAAGTTTTAGGTCGTAAAGCTCAAAAGAAGCCATTTTAATGCCCTGCTATTTCGTCTTCATCCATGTAATCTCTTGATTTTTTGTGGAAGATCTATTATGGCTGGAGTAGGAAAGCGAAACACACCTTTACCCCAAGAAAATGGAGGAATGCTTTATTTAGGCTTGTAGAGCTTTTGGCTATGGCATCTGAGCGAGCTTACTGCTATGGCTTCTCGTGCGGTTATGGCTTTCGGAACTTATCTGAGCTTGAGCGCATTTCCCCGTTATGGCTTTTCGGGACGAGCATCCCTACACGGCTTATAGATCAAAACGGGGATTCATTTTGTAATAGATTCGTGCTGGAGGCAGAGATGTCTTCCGCCAGAGCAAAAGACCCCCAAATTTTGCTCCTCAAGAAAACTCTAGCGGCGCCACCGGATCGCCGCCGAAACTTAGACCACGGTTCTTGGAAAAAAAAGTGTTTGGCAGCCGGAAATTTTAGGGTCTCGTGGGTTACGATGCTATACTTCCAACATAGGTATCACCGTCATGTTTTCTATAGTTTATCAATGATAAAAACCATGCTTTTTGAACATGTGCTTTCTTCTTATGCCGTTGAATTCCCAACTCTTAATAATTTCAACTTTTGAATATTATATTATTTTTATTGAAAAAACCTACCACTAGATGTTTTCTTACAAATGACCCCACTTTTAAAGATAGTTTTTTCATAAAAGAAAAGGTTAATTTCACATGGCATTTTATTTTGGGAAACATCATATGGAGATTCTTTTTGTATAAAATCCATCAAAACCGTTCAACTACCATGCAGCCATGCTCACGCATAGCAAAACTCTTAGAATTGAAATGAATTGAATTGAACAAACCAATAGTTGTTACGAAGCTCTTGGCATATGTGCGTCGATCAAAGCACAACCATTTGATTCTTATATATAGCAGCTACTTTGGAGGCCCATCATGGACATAAGAAAAAAATGGAGACCTCAATTTGAATTGGTCATGCACATGGTACGAGGAAATGGTGGATCTTGCATTTTGGGGATTGCAAGTCTCGATAATGGATTTCTTAGTGCATTGAACATATTGGAACCCAAAATTGATGCCCAATCAATGGGTTGCAATTATTGTTCGTTTAATGTGGCCATAGTAAAAGGAATTCAAGGGTGTGAAAAAAGACCTTGGGGCAAATGGGCAGCGAAATGCGGGATCCCAAAAAGTGTAAAAAGAGTGTGGCTAGGAACATTTAATACTACCCAAGAGGTTGATCAAGCATACGATATTCTTTGGGTCAAATTTATGGGCAAAAATGCACATCTTAATTTTCAAAAAATGTCATCCTTTGCTATGGTTTGGACAATTCTAAAATGATGAGGCTTGTGGGGTGTGTAAAAAACTATTCTATTCTATTCTATTCCTACATCGGCGGATCTCATCTTTGACCATACTAACGCTTTTCTTTGTAGAATCATTGCAAGGATTGAGGAGTTAGAATATCTTCCAACATGCCATAAGTTAGAAAAAGAGATCGTAGTGTTTTTGATGGATAAGCACGCAAATGGTGATCCATTTGGTAATCCACGGTCTGATATAAAATGGTTATGTCTAATAGCTCTTTAATTAAAGCTCTTAACCCGTGCTCCTGGTAAAATTTTAGATGCCGAAGAAGTTGTTTCTCAAGATGCTCAGGACTCTCAAGGATCCAGCTTAAACAGGTCCTCTTTTTGTATGGTGAGTGTCTGGCGGATCATCATTGCGAGGAAATTTTATTCGTTTATTTCTAGAGGATGTACTTCTTGAAGTATTTTGTTCTTACTTTAGATTTATAAAGAAGTTGTTCTAATGTTTTTTTGTTGAAGAGCGAAACCCAAGCATGACTATTGCCTACCTATTAATCCTTTCCCTTACCAAGTTTAACAATTTGGTTGCTTAAAGTAATCAATCTTGCTTTCCCAAAATGCTTTTGTGTTTTTGATGATTAGGAGCTCTATTACAAGTGGAAACCTTAGCCTTGGGACTTTCTTACCTTTTATACATTGTAAGTTTTTGTTTTTGCAACTTCATATGTTGCTTGCTATAAGCACCCAAGGTTAGCCAAATACTTCAACTATGGTTTCTTATTTGGCCATCTCTGGTATACTCAATGGTTTCCACAAATTGGATATGCTAAACTTGATCTCGAGTAATGTTGTTACGATTGGCTTGTTGTCCGATGCTTTTAACCTTTATGATGGTGCATATGAATTGGTTATTATTTCGGTCAATAAGTACATGGATTAGTTTTCTTTTTACGCTCAATAATGAATTTATTTTATGACTAAAAAAAGGTGAACATGAACTAAGAATAGAATAGAATAAATTTTTTAGCGTCCACGGAGACCAAGTGCAAAGCGCAAGTGCAAGTGCAAGTGCAAGTGCAAATAAAGAAGATGTCACCCTTTATTACGAACATGTTGTCATGGATTCTTAAACAAAAGATGCAAACATGACCGAATTCTAATCCTAATATGCAAATAAAAAGGCAGGTTTTTCCATCAATTCTGTGTAAAGCCATGTAGGAAAATGTTTGTAGTAAACAAAATTTACAAAAACTGGAGGTTTAGACAATGAAATAAATATTAATAGAACCAGACCTGAAGTGCCACCAATGAACAAATATACATGCATGAATTTGAGAGATAAAATATACCTACGAAAAATTGTCGAATACATTTTGATCAAAAGCTTCACCCATGTCATAAATTATATAGAACACCACGGGAAAAAGTTAAAGGATGTAGAATAGATGCGTCTAATAACCTACATAAGGAGCTGCATTTTTTAATAGCAAGGTTTCATCTCAAAGATCATGTCGCCATGGTTTCTTTTTCAATTGGAGGTGGGCTATATTATGGTTATTTAGGAGCCTCTATTGGCCTAGCCCTACAACTCGATGAAGACTTAGTAGCTTGTGTCGGGGGTTTTGAACCAGATTGACACTGCATTGATTTTGTTAAAACTTTCGTAAAACGAGTTAAGAACATTCCTAAGCTCGTTGACCTAAAATAAACTTTAGTTCTAAGAAGGAAGAAGTCAATGCAAATATATCTGTATGCAATTGGACGCGATGACATCACCTTTAATTCTAGTGTTTTCATAAACGAGAAGGTTGAAATTTCACATGGCATTTTATTTGGGTAATTATGGGTATTCATTTGTATATAATCCATCAAAGATCATCGACTCTTGTCGAGAAGTTTTATTTCATACGTACAGAACCTATCCCTAGTTCTACGTATAAAGCATCTTCGTGTATGCTAAGGAGTTTTTCATTATCTATTGCATATAATAAAGGATATCTACCATTTATTCTTACTTGTCTTTATTGTATTTTAAGGCATATAAGAGTATATCAAGGCGACTCTGGAAAAGCAGATGCCACATCTAAAATACATATCGTGAACCCCCGAGGCGAGCCTACAAAAGGTGTACTCTAGCATATTTGAGGGAAAAAAACACGCACGCCGACATACACACGCCGCGCACATACAAATGTATTCTTTGGGGATAACGTTGATGTACTACATTCTGGTCATGGCATGGTCATGAAGAAGTGAACCCCATTGTAAGTCAAAACCACATTTTAAGCTGATGGATTTAGCAGTAGTCCTATGGGAAACAAGGTTATCAAACTATTAGGTGAATTATCATGGGCAAAATATAAGGTAATGATGGCCTCCCCTCTAGGTTCATGGAATTGATAAACAATTGCACATACAACATACTTGAGCACCTTACCAGAGAGTCCCCCTTGCTAGAACTAATTACGCAGTTGGTGCAAGACTAGAACAATGGTGTAATAACTTAGACTATTATAACAACCATCCATATTATAGTATCCATAATGCCGTTAGCGTAGGAACAATCTATAGCATGCATTGCCTGCCGATTCTATGAATGCGACTGGGCTAATCGGGCTCTACAACCCGATACCCTCGGGGGGAGGGCTCATCGTATACCCCCTTCTAGCCTGCATCCAGCGCTAAGAGACCATTGCCAAAACATGTAGTGCGACAATGCACCCACGCGACGGCAACAACACTGATGTACTCAAGAACAAGAACAACCGCAACTCCAAGCCATTGCAAATGGACACCGCCCAATGAGAATATCTTTGATATACACTCATGCACCAGCCAAGCACATACCACATGTCATATCAGAGGTATATCTATGAGATTTCAACGTAAAAAACTAGCAGCTCACATGCAACTCCCAAATGAATCGCATGCCATGCCAGACTTTACAATGAGAATCATGCAGAGAAACATTTTATATTCATGTCGAACAATATCATAATGTCTAGTACTATGCAAGAGCATGTGACAAACGTGCCATCCACAAATTTGACATGTATATGTAAAATAGAAAGACATGCAAAACTCCATAAGGAAAGCTTCCCCTAAGGTATCACATTAGACAATGTACTATTTATCTATTTACATGAACATAGCAATCATCTATTACTTCAAGCATCTATTACTTCCAACAGCTTCCTAGAATTCTTCTCTCTATAATGAACATAACTTGGCTAGATACTTTATCTACTAAATCCATTAGCTATGTTAATTTCCTATTCTATTCTATAGAAATACACATTCCACAACTTATATATCATCATCATCATCATCATCATCATCATCATCATCATCATCATCATCATCATCATCATCATCATCATCATCATCATCATCATCATCATCATTATTAGCCCTTTGGGCTCTAGGCCATAACCAAGCTTCTTAGGCCCTCCTTGTTTAAGATGAAGTGGCATCCCACCTAATGGTAATCCCGTAGCTCTATAAAGGTGTAATTTTCATTAGGAATTTCTCTCCATGGATGATAAAAATACATTACGATTACGTTATGTTATGTTATGTTATGTTATGTTATGTTATGATATGTTATGTTATGTTATGTTATGTTCAATTTGTCATAAATTTCATGTAGCCAAATCATATCTCAAGTTTCCATAAACTTCAAACCTTCCTCATCTTCTTAAGATTTTTGTGTGGCCACTACCCAAGAGACCTCGATCGGGGCAAGGCTACCCCGAAGTTTAAGCATATCATTAAGTGGAGGAAAAGAAACCAACAGGGATTTCCCTAGTAACTGCGGCGGCGAACTGGAAGGTGCCGGATTGAGAATCGTGGCGTTTTCGTTGCGAATTGTAGTCTGTAGAAGCGTCCCCTGGCGGCGGACCCGGTCGAGGTTCCTCGAAGTGGGCCTTTGAGAGGGTGAGAGCCCCACAGCACGGACCCTCGTTGCTCCCCAGGCGCCTCCACTTAGCCTTTTGTTTGGGAATGCGACTTTAAGTGGGTGGTAAATTCCATCCAAGGCTAAATATTGGCAAGAGACCGATAGCTTAACAAGTACCGCGAGGAAAGGTGAAAAGGACTTTGAAAAGAGAGTTAAAAAAGTGTTTTGAAATTCGAGGGAAGTTTAATGGAGGTTGCTAGTGCGCCCCGGGAGTGCGAACGGCCTCGCCGGTCCGGCCCGGCCAACTCTGGTGCCGGGCTAACGCTAGCTCCATCCGGGGGATAAAGAGGGACCATGTGACCGACGATGCCATAGGGCGGGCTTGGGCTTGGGGCGACGCCACATTGGCGGGGCATCGCACCGCGGCGCCCGGACATTGGCTTGTGGGGCCTTCCATTCGACCCGCCTTGAAACACGGACCAAGGAGTCTAACATGCGGCGAAGTTGGTGGGTTCAAAGCCCGCCTTGGCGAAAGGAAACTAATGCGGAGCCTGTTGTCGGGTGCACCATGCCCGAACCATGATCTTCTATGAAAGATTTGAGTGTGAGCATGACTGCTGGGGACCCCGAAGATGGTGAACTATGCCCGAAAGCAGGCGGCCGTGAGGGAAACTCGGTGGAGGCTCAGAGCGATACCGACATGCAAATCGCTCGTCGGACTTGGGTATAGGGCTAAAGACTAATCGAAGCATCTAGTAGCTGATTCCCTCCCAAGTTTCCCTCATCATAGTTGGAGCTCGTTCAAAAGTTTTATCGGTAAAGCTTAATGATTAGAGGCATCGGGAGAAACTCCTCGACCTATTCTCAAACTTTAAATAGGTAAAGTGGGGTTGCTCTATTGAACCCCGCCCCGGAATTGGAGCCCAAGTGGGCCATTTTTGGTAAGAATCGTGGCGCGGGATGAACCCGAAAGCCGTGTTATGGTGCCTGCGCGCATCTAACCTAGATCCCACAAAGGGTGTTGATTGATTAAGGCGGCGGGGCCGGTGGTCATGGAAGTCGAATTCGCTAAGGAGTGTGTAACAACTCACCTGCCGAATCAACTAGCCCGAAAATGGATGGGCTGAAGCTTATGCCTATACCCGACGTGCCGTGGCGGTCGCGAGGCCTCGTTGAGTAGGAGGGTGTGGGTGTCGTGGAGCTCCGGGCGGAGCCCGAGTGGAACGCACCGGTCAGATCTTGGTGGTAGTAGCAAGTATTCAAATGAGAACTTTGAAGACCGGTGGAGAAAGGTTCCATGTGAAAAGCAATTGGACATGGGTTAGTCGATCCTAAGAGATGGGGCAATCTCAGGTGAATGGCGCAATTTCGCCCGCCGATCGAAAGGGAATCGGGTCAATAGTCCCGAACCGACGCGGGCGGTGGGATCTGTAACGTTTGCGAATCCGGAGATGTCTACGGGGGCCGGGGAAGAGTTCTCTTTTCTTTTAACGGTCCGATGACCTCGAAATCGGTTTGCGGGAGATAGGGCCTTGTGGTTGCAAAGTACCGCCGACGCCTTGTCAGTGCGCCCTCGGCAGCCCATGAAAATCGGAGGAAGCGATTGCCGAAGCACGCACGGTACGCACTCATAACCGCATCGTCTCCAAGGTGAGCAGCACTTCTAGTCGATGGAACAATGTAGGTAAGGGAAGTCGGCAAAATGGATCCGTAACCGGGGAAAAGGATTGGCTCACGAGGCTGGGCTTAGGGTCTGCGGCTTGACCCCGTAAAATTTGGCGGCTACCGCTCGACCTACCTCCCGGCCCGGGCCTCCTCGCGCCCCGCAAGGCGGCGGACGAGAATGCATCCCCTTGGGGGTGCTCTCCCTAGCGGGCTTAAATCATCTCGGAACTAGAAGCGGACAAGGGGAATGAATCGTTTTAATTAAAACAAAGCATTGCGATGGTCCCTCGGATGTTGACGAATGTGATTTCGCCCGGTGCTCGAGTGTCAAAGTGAAGAAATTCAACCGAAGCGGGTAAGCGGTGGAGTAACTATGACTCTCTTAAGGTAGCCAAATGCCTCGTCATCTAATTAGTGACGCCGCGATGAATGGATTAACGAGATTCCCACTTTCCCTATCTACTATCTAGCGAAACCACGACCAAGGGAACGGGCTTGGAAAAATCAGCGAGGGAAAGAAGACCCGTTGAGCTTGACTCTAGTCGGCTTTGTGAAATGACTTGAGAGGTGTAGGATAAGTGGGAGCCCCCGGCAAGAAGTGAAATACCACTACTTTTAATGTTATTTTTCTTACTCCGTGAGGTGGAGGTGGGCCCGCCCCTGCTTCTAATCTTAAGGTCCGCTATGCATCCGATCCAGGCGGAAGACATTGTCGTGGGGAGTTTGGCTGGGGCGGCACATCCGTAAAAAGATAAAGCGGTGTCCTAAGATGAGCTCAACGCGAACGAAATCTCGTGTGGAACAAAAGGGTAAAAGCTCATTTGATTTTGATCTTGCATGGATACAAACCGCGGAAAGCATGGCCTATCGATCCTTTAGTTATTCGGAATTTGAAGCTAGAGGTATCAGAAAAATTACCACGGGGATAAGCGGCTTGTGGCAGCCTAAAAAGCGTTCATAGCGACGTTGCTTTTTGATCCTTCGATGTCGGCTCTTCCTATCATTGTGAAGCGAATTCACCAAGTGTTGGATTGTTCACCCACCAATAGGGAACGTGAGCTAGGTTTAGACCGTCGTGAGACAAAGTTAGTTTTACCCTCTTGATGCACCGTGTCGCGAATTGTAATCCAACTTAGTATGAGAGGAACCGATTGATTCGCATACTTGGTCATTGCGCTTGGTTGAAAAGCCGTTGGCCGTGAAGCTACCATCGCGTGGGATTATGACTGAACGCCTCTATGTCGAATCCATGCTAGATGTGTCGCTCTTTACCTCCTCGGTTGTGACCGACTCATTGTTAGGGGTGCCTTGTGTGCCCCAGAGAGCCCGTGTCGAGGGATGCCTCCTCTCGTCCCCGAAGAGGATGAGGGGGGCCTTTGTAGGATAATTCCAAATGGCCGGGAGATAGATCCTATCAGGGCGACTTAAATTAAGGCGGGTAATCGCGGCGCGGAAGAGTAGCCTTGCCGCTACGATCCGTTGAGGTTCGGCCTCTTGTCTTTGCGATTTGTTCCTCTCCTCCCTAGCTATGCGGGGAGGGTTACGTCACGGCACTTGGTCATTTCTCTAAGTGCTAGGGAGGGTTGCAAGCCAACACTTCCTCCAACCATGGCCGATCAAGTGGGGGAACCCAACACTTGGTCATTTTTTCTCCACCCGAGTTGCGTGGGGAGGGTTACTCGTGGCACTTGGTCAATGTTTCTCCCAAGTCCTGGGAAGGGTTGCAAGACACTGGCACTTAGAGGTTTCTTCTTCCAAGCCGCTGCCGAGGGGGGATTCCATGGAGCAACCAGACTTGGTGGTGTCGTCTCTTTGGCTTGGCTAGTTGGCTCTCCAACCTCACTCGGTGGTGTCGCGTGCTTGGCTCCGTTGGTTGGCTCCCCACCCGACTTGGTGGTGTCGTCATGTGCTCGGCTGGGATACTTGGCTGCCCACCTGACCTGGTGGTGTCATGTTCGTTGGCTGCTCCATTGTGGTAACCCACCCGGCTTGGTGGTGTCATTTGTCCACAAATGGATTAGTTGACTGCCCACCCGACTTGGTGGTGTTGCGTCGGCGTTGGCTCTTGGGTTTTGGTGACCTTTGGCGTCCCCGACTAGTCCTCCTTGGGCAAGGCAAGTCACGGCTGGTTTGGCTCTTTCCTACGGCTAGGTTAGTTGGCTCCCCAACAACTCGTCTAGTTGCCTTCCCACCCGACTTGGTGGTTTCGTCCTGACCCGACTCGGCGGTGGTTGTGCTCTTTACCGACTTGGTGGTGGTCGGCTGCCCACCCAACTTGGTGGTGTTGGGTTCAGTTAATTGGCCCCCATGCTGGACTTGGTGGTGTCGTTTGGTTGGCTCCGTTGGTTGGCAGCCCACCCAGCTTGGTGGTGTTTGGTTCGGTTACTTGGCTCCCATGCCGGAGTTGGTGGTGTCGTGTGGTTGGCTCCGTGAATTGGCGGCCCATCCGGTTTGGTGGCGTTTGCGGCTTGGTTAGTTGCTCGCCATTGTCCGACTCCGTGGTGGTTGGCTCCCCTTTTCGGTGGCGTTTGGCTGCCCACCGGAGGCTTCGGTGGTGTTTGGTTCGGTTAGTTGGCTACCCACTCGACTTGATGGCTCTCTCGGCTACCCATCCGACTTGGCGAGGACTTGGATCGCCGTTGTTGTCTCCCCACCCAACTTGGTCGTGTCGTGCGGTCGGATCGATTAGTTTGGCTACCCACCCGACTTAGTGGTGTTGGCTGCGCGACCCCTTCCGCCGTGTTTGGTTGGGTTAGTTGGCTGCCCAACCGACTTGGTCGTCGTGTGGTCATATTGATCGTTTGGCTACCCACCGACTTGGTGGTGTTTGGCCCCCACCGACTTGGTGGTGGTTGGCTGCCCCAGGACTTCGGTGGTGTTTGGTTCGGTTAGTTGGCTGCCCACCCGACTTGGTGGCTCAGCCGGTTAGTTTGGCTACCCACCGACTTGGTGGTGGTTGGCTGCCCACACGACTTGGTGGTGGTTGGCTGCCCACACGACTTGGTGGTGGTTGGCTACCCATCCGACTTGGTCGGGTCTTTGGCCCGCCGTTGTTGGCCGACTTGGTTGTGTTTGGCTCCCCACTCGACTCGGTGGTGTTTGGTTTGGTTCGGTTAGTTGGCTGCCCACCCGACTTGGTGGCTCTGTCGTTTAGTTTGGCTACCCAACCGACTTGGTGGTGTTTGGCTCCCCCCACCCGGCTTCGGTGGTGTTTGGTTCGGTTAGTTGGCTGCCCACCCGACTTGGTGGCTCTGTCGGTTAGTTTGGCTACCCAACCGACTTGGTGGTGCTTGGCTACCCACACGACTTGGTGGTGGTTGGCTGCCCACACGACTTGGTGGTGGTTGGCTACCCATCCGACTTGGTCGGGTCTTTGGCCCACCATTGTTGGCTTCCCACCAAGTCAAGTGGGGAGCCAAACTAACCGACGGATCCACCAAGTCTGGGTGGGCAGCCAACTAACCGAACCAAACACCACCGAGTCGGGTGGGCAGCCACTAACCGAACCAAACACCACCCAGTCGGGTGGGCAGCCAACCACCAGCCAAACACCACCAAGTCGTGTGGGTATCCAAACTGATGCTTGTTTCAAAACCTCTACCCTTGATCTCGCTTCACCGACTGTTACAGGAAACCTACTCTACATCATCAAACTGCCTGTTGTGTGCATAAGAATCCGTTTGTTGATTGAAGCTGAAGGCTGGCAGCTATCAACAATGTGTTCTCTGCTTTTGCCTTGCATTGCCCTTTGATCTTCCCACCTGCGTTCTCTTCTCATTTTCCTCGTGCATTTGTAGCTTTTCCCTGGGGCATTCGAGATGGAATTTAGAAGAGAATCTTGCTCAAAATTTCTATCCTTTCTTCACGCTTTTTCTGATCTTGCGCCCTCGGATCATTCTCATCTTCTTGAACAGTTAAGATCTTACCATGAAAATCCTAAAAACTTTATTTTCTTTGGTAATTTTGCTAATTCCTTGGCTGGGCAGCTGTTGATGGATTTTATATCATTTAAAGACCCATGCTGGGATAATTTTTCTAAGGATCCAGACGATCGTGGTCAATTGCCTACTATGGATCCCGCCACAAATGTTCCTCTGCCATATGGAGAAATCAGGCCGGCTCAGGAAAAGCACTCTGATGCCTCAATGGACAAGGTTCTAGCTAATCTTCAGCCATTCAATCCCCTCTTGGGCGCAAAAAAGGGTGACCTTTTCGGTGGTATTTTCTTGAATCTCTCATCTACGCATGCCAAATTGAATGCTTTTCAAGATTCTGCTGTTATTGTGAAAGTCAATAAATGTGGGGTTAAATTGGATAAATTATGGTCTTTCTGTTTGAACCTTCACAAAGATATCCTCATCAATGCTATATAATGGCTTCAATCTCCTTTCATTATAATCGAATGTGGAAGCAAATGAACAACCACCTTTTTTCCCAATCATATTACCTTTGAATCCTTTCTGCTTTCCTTCCTCAAATGGGATCTTAAATTTGAAATTGCTACATTGGATAATCTTTGTGTTGCTTCTATGATTTTGCAAGTTCTAAATCCCATTTATCAAAATGAGGGACTGCTTAAGACGCCTATTTGACTCAATTGGCTCCTATATTTCAACTGAATATTCTCCGTACAGCCTCTTCGCTCCGTTGTTCAGCTTGATCTCTCTAAAAACATTCCACTCCAAATTCCCTTTGCTGATGTAACCATCATTCAAGTAAATTGAGATTATGTCTTGATTTTGGGTTACATTTTTAATCGCAAGTTTTTAGTAACTTGATTAAATTCACACACATTAACTTAAAATCATACACCTTAACTTAAATTCACAAACCTTAACGTCAAATTACAAAATCATATATCACATTGCTCAGGTAGTACACTACTTTTCATAATTGTGATTGATACATACTAATGAAGAATATTTATATAGTTTTTCATTTTTTCTCCAACATCCCCAATGATATGATAGCCTTATTTCTTATATCCTGAGGTATTGTAACTCTCACATTTCTACCTGGAATAGTTTTCGGAGTCCACGAGTACAATACGGTTTCAATGTCTAGCCAAAGATCAGGATCACAAGGATTTCTCCTCCAGCTCTTTGTCCAACGATCTGAATATCTTTCTTTATCAGTGACATTACTCAACTGATGCACTAGATACCACTATTCCACGCGCACCTTATTGAAGTTAACATTATCTTTTCTTTACAAATATCCGAGATGGTGTATCCCAACCAGATTGGATAGATCTTTAGTTCCGCTAGTTTTACTACTACAAATTGGTGGCACTCCACGTCAGTAGAAGTTTCATAACAATCCATGCTAGATATTTTGGCCTATCCTTCTTAGGGCCAACATAGTGTTTGTCAGATTGAGGAGGAGCCTATGCCTTAACAGTGCTACTAATAGTGCCATCATCTTCATCAGCACCTGCTAATGTTTTTCACCTACTTTTAGGGAACCACCCTTCTTTCAGCTCTTCTGAGGATGTGTCTACCTCATCCAACAAGTTAATCACCTTCTTCCAGTAATCTATCAATGCACGATTAGTCTCATCCGAATTAGTTTGCCAATGCTTGATGTAATCATTGATGCCATCCTTAGTCAATCCCAATTGCTTCACTTCTTCAGTTGGTTTTAGAGCTTTTGGTTGACATGGAGGTATCATAGGCTTGCCATTCGCATCCCTGTGCCAAATTTCTGCCCCTCCTCTCCACTTCTCCTCTGAAGATTTCATTTTCCATTGCATGATTGGAATCCGTTCTCTCACCCAAAAAGTGAATTGAAGAGGTCTAGAATGACCTTCCATGTTGAGAGCATAACCATCCACAAAACTCTTCCAATCAGGCACTTCTTCTATGAGAGATCCTATAAGAGATGGAGTAGTACATCCATGAAATATTTCCAGTAGCCTAGGAAAGTTGGTCACTATCTGCTATCTCAAGACATGACTATATTTTTCAAACAATGCATCCACATCCTCATGAGTATGTTCGGGCATTAGGCTCTTTCAAAACTACCCACAGCTGTTAAGTAGGCACCTGTTTTGTAACGTTCCTAACCGACATGCCCTTAGCCAACTGGGCAAAACCGTCTAGATGTTTATGAGTAGTCGCTTCTACCCATTTATGCCGGTGTCTCGGGAACGCCCCACAGGCACATTCAAGGATCGAATACTCGAGCGGTCTACCATGGGCCCGTTACAGTCTCTCCCACTAGAACTATGCTCGTCCTCGAGCATCCAATGCTATACCATATCTATGTCATACTATGTCACAATGATTACCAAGTCTTTACAAATTACCCATGCATATAGGCACCCATGGAGACTCGAACTCGAGACCTGCTCTGATACCAACTGTGACGTTCCTAACCGACATGCCCTTAGCCAACTGGGCAAAACCGTCTAGACGTTTATGAGTAGTCGCTTCTACCCATTTATGCCGGTGTCTCGGGAACGCCCCACAGGCACATTCAAGGATCGAATACTCGAGCGGTCTACCATGGGCCCATTACATGTTCTTATTTTGATCAACACAATTATCAAGTTGCAAGAGGAGCTTTCTAGGCAGATCTCGCGGTTTAGCACGAGATGTTGAAGCTCCAACATGTTCATTAGGTCCATGCCTCCTAAACCTTGCCTTGCTAAATTTTTCAATACTATTAGGGTTTCCATCCAACAATGCACTATGTAGTGCCTGATTTGCTGTAGAATCTTGGAGGTGACCATTATAACCATTCTCATACTTTCTTAAACACCTCATGATACTCCCAATGTGAAAATCTGGACCATCACTCCACAACTCCAAAATGAAATGCCCATAGTAGGTTTGAGACTACCATGCAAGATTGCCCCAGTCATTGAAATCTGCAAAGGGTATGATCTTCCACATGATTTAGGTATGTACTTGAATTGTGGAAGACAAGTCTTTTGTTGGTCCATTTTATCATGTATAACACATAGATAGTTATTAGGTTCCATGGCAGATAAGGTCCTCCACATCCAATAAGTTGATCTATATGACAGTTGATCTGTCATATGGTCCTTCATATGTTCCCTTATCTTAGCCCTTAGACTTGGTTGCACAGTCTTATCAAGTGTCTCCTTCAGCTTAGCACATTTGCACTTTGTAAAGTTGTTTGAAGTTGCTATGGTCACATGCTTGAAATGTTTATTCCATAGCCTACTAAAATTGGGCTGGGATATAGAGGCCACTCCAAGTTCCCGAAGCAATGCATTTATTTCCTCTAATATGCTCTTCTAGGTACAATGGGATGACAATTTCTTTTCAACAACTACTCTACCCTGTTCATCCTTCTTACTCTTATGTGGCATGTTTTTTGCATTGAAATCCACATATCTTTCAAATATTTTCGTTGTAGCTATAGTTCCAGAGGTAGGTCTTACTAGGCCAGTGTTCCCCTGCAATGCAATTCTACTGCCATTTTCATGTCTCTTTTGCCAATTGTGCCAAGAAGAGGTTGGAATTCCATGTGTAGCCATCCATGCTTTTGAACATATCCACTTTTCCTTCAATGGAAATCTTTTCTTCTTTGATCTTTCATCTTGAATTGTATAGCCAAATATGGTGTACATGAAATTCCTCCTGCTATCACACTTATGTTCTTGATATGTAGCTCTTTCTCCAACCATGTCGTCTATTGTGAACATTCTAATACAAGAGGCCCAATAACATTCACTTCCTCTAACCTTCATTAGGGCTTCAAGAGAACAATCATAATCTGACTTGCATCTTTTGGTGGGATAATGTTTGAAAGTTGGAAGTGGCCTCTTGCTACAATGTGTGACCATTATTTTTTTTCTTTTTTTTTTTTTGAGGGTAAGAAATTTTTTGATTAATATAAAAATGGTACACGACCTTCTTGTGGGCTCCACAATAGGCCAGATAGGAAGTATACAATGCTCTTGGTCACCAGATAGACAGAATTGTCACGAGAAATACAAGCAGCCATCAAACTGAAAAACTACCTTAAGATCATATCCATGTACTATGGTCACAGTCCTCAACCTCTTCTTCATCCCTGCAAGATGATATGCTCCTCATTGTTTTAGTTCTTCCAGTACTTTAGTGCATGGCCTTCTTCCCAACTGTTGAAGGTACTATGGGAGAGTACTAACATTTGTAGAGTGCAACAAAAAATCATTCCTCAAGATCCTGAAGAACGCAGCCAAAGGAATACCTAGAAGAATAAGATATGTTGCTAAAAGGATGCACTAGACTGCATGGGAACACCTGAAGATCTACCTTCTTCTCCTATTAGCAGTACTATACAGGCTAACTTCCTCTTCCAGAAATACACTCCACTACCAAGAAGCTCAACCCGCAAGATTTTAAGCAGAAGTATAACTGTACTAGGCAAGATTGCCAATTGTCTTCCCACTAGCAGGGTACTATAGGCGCTTCTCCAAGAGCACCCTTCAATATTAGAGCAGCCCACTATTCCACTTGTGTAAGTGCCTCAACCTTTTCTCTGCAATAGAGGTACTATAGACCAAGCTACTCTTTCCAGGTAAAACCTCAAGGCAAAGAAGCACATATCTAACAGTTCAGAATACTACAGGAGAAAGCTGATAACAATTTCAATGAAAATTATCCTAAAGAAGCCTCCAGCAAGATGTTGCGCCCACAAGAATCATACTTACCAGAGCCCAACACGAGAAAGGCATATCCAGCATAGCTCTCCCGTCCAATGACTAGAAAATCTCTCCCTTGCTATGCTTTGGCAGCCGTGACTCCTCCAACTGGGATGAAGAGGGGGGATGGCTCAGAGTTGATACAAAGACACCAACACAGAAGCCCTGTACCTTGCAATTTACATATGCATTAGGTATATCAGCCAAAATCTGATTAGTATTGCAAGAAGCACCGCAGGGGGTGCGGCCTATCCATTGCAATGAGTGCAACAGTCCAGCTCCTTGCAAACATACGGCAGTGAGTGCAGTCTTCCCATTGCAGTGAATGCAATAAAGCGAACCAAGCCTTTAGCCAACCAGCATGCCAAAGT
Organism: Isoetes taiwanensis; assembly: GCA_021234155.1. Taxonomy (NCBI): domain Eukaryota; kingdom Viridiplantae; phylum Streptophyta; class Lycopodiopsida; order Isoetales; family Isoetaceae; genus Isoetes; species Isoetes taiwanensis. The sequence continues at coordinate 10,127,875 of JAJEKV010000042.1, read as the reverse complement.
AAACAAAGACATGACTGAAAGATTATGTCTAAATATCATCAAGAGCCTTAAGCAGCAGCCGAACATGGTGCTTACCTAGACTATGCTCTGTCTGAACAAAAGAATCTCATGGCAGAAAATGAGATTAGCCCTTACCCATTCTCAGCCTGTTGCTCGTGGAAGAAAAGTTAGAAGTAGCGGCCATACTTCAGCCTAATCCCTGTTGCAACAGACCCAAGTAAAATGGTGCTGGAAAAAACCTCCGGATCTGCTATGGTAACTGCGAGACAGAGGCAGCTTGATTGCTGCCCTTCCAGCCAATGAGACAAGACTTTCGATCCTTCAGGTGCTCGGGCGGCCGCCGCCGCTGCCCTAGTTAGGGCGCAGACATTTTTTCATGTGTGACCATTATTGGCAATGGTTCTGCATCTATAGGGAACATGTAGTTCCACTCCAGTTGAATACTATCCCTAGGCCATGCCACAATAGTTGCAACCTAGTTGCTTCACACAAGCAAGGCATTCTTGTTTGCCTGATCCCTTTTCCTTCTAATTGTCATATAATTTTGAGATTTCGACACCTAACCTGTCCTCCCTAATCTTTCATCATTGACTGCAATGATATGATCTGCTAGAATAATAATCCCTTCTCCTACTACCTCTCTGTTGCATCTATGAAGGATCCTGACTATTTTATTTTTCCAACTGTCCCGAGTATAAAGTACAATTTCCTTTCCTTCGGCATCATCCTTTTCATTTGGGATCTTTTCCTTTCCTTGGGCATCATCTTCATCATTTGGGGATTTTTCCTTGCCTTAGTCATCATCATTGGGGGCATTTCAAATGTTGCATGCCATTGACCTAAAATACATACAAACATAGAATACGTTAGTATATCCAAAAAACATCTCCCTAACATGTTCTTAAACGAAAGCATACTTTTTTTAATCAATAAAGAAAAGCATACTTTATAATATATTGTAAGATGGACTTCTTTGATAACTTCTATAATAACTTCTTTGGTACTATCATGTCATCAATTCCTCATATGTTCTCATTCTATTTATATAATGGGATTGCCCAAATTATTTTCCTCAGCCTTTATATATAATTATTTTCTAAAATATATTTTCTAGAAAAAATACTTTAGAAAATATATAGGTAAAATTAATAGTAATGGGTATAAAGGCTTACATATGAATGAGCCTAGCTTTATAACTTTGTAATGACTTCTAACGTATGTAGTGATAACTTTATAATGACCTAGACCCGTGTTGCTTTGTCCCTCCATCCAACCATGTCGATTCTTTCTGTTTTTGTGTGCATGTTCATGCAACAAAATGGAAGTTGGTCGCTGGAATTCGTTTTGATTGTGCCATGTGTCCTCCATTCCATCGCGGAATGGAAATTGGGACGAGCTTTTCGCTCATCTGGTAAGAAGAAACCGGCAATCCGCAATTCGGTAAGAACCGGTAAGAAAAAATTGCGCAATCCGGCTCTACCTCTTATTTGGCAGGGGTGATTCTGGCATCCAATGCTCTGCTTAATCCTTTAGAAAGTCCAAGAATCATACAAATTTAATCATTTGCAGCTTCAAAATCCCTCGTTTTTCAACTTGGGCGGAGCCTTTTGGATGAAAATCTCAAGCCTTTCCTAATCCTCATGCTTCCACCAGAAATCAAAGCCTTTATCTGCTTCGATTCTTGCAGAAACAACGATGCTTTAATGGACAGATCGATGCGCTCCCAACTTCCATTTTGTTGGGGAATGGAAGGGGGTCGCCCCTTCCCAGTTTGGAAGGGACCCCCTCCCGGCTGCTGCCGGTGGGGGGCCCCCCCTTCCAAACTGGAAAGGTGCTCCCCCTTCCATTCCCCAATACATTACGCAAAGAATATGTTTGATCCGCTAAGGAGCTTCATTTTTTAACAAGTTTGTACTAGCATATCCTGCTTTTTAATTAGGTTTAGATAGATTTCTTCTGAAAATGATGACTTCTTTTCTATTTCTTAAAGATTCCTTTTTGTTGGAGGGAAATTTCTACAAAACTATAGGATTTATGTCACAGAGAAATGGCGATGGCTGCAGCCTAGGATTTGAGTCAAACAAACCCTCAAAAATATTCCTACACAGTCTTATTCTGCAGGTCTACTATGTCACGAAAATGGTATGTGTATTATAAATCAATAAATTTGTTTCACGCCCGCTTAGACCCTGAAGGCCATGGAGCGGCAATTTTTACTTTACATGATAAGCTTAACAATAAGCTTCTATGCAACTCTATTTCTTGCATATGGCATCCTAAGATTTCTGCTTTAACGTCAATAAAGAGGAAACGCATGACGAACCACGTGATTTAAACGCATGACAAACCACCATAGGAAGATCCATTCGGCAAGAGGTGTGTTAATGGCCATGCATAGTTCTAACTTCATAGAGAATATGGAAATTCAAATTTTAGCCTCCTTTATTTTTTTACTGATTATGCATTATGGAGTAAATCACATTGGCTTGGGGGGTTTTGAAAAATAAACCCTCTAGTGGCACAACTAGGGGTTGCAGTTGCAGTACCTTTCTAAATATTAAAATATGTGCAATGCTTGCTAAGTTGGAAAGACATTAATTTGCAAAAGTTTAGTCCTTTTTTTTTTTTGTTGCATAGGATAATGATAAAATTCCATGGCAATACCAAACAGATTTCATGCTTCCAGTGGTTTGCAAAGTGCAAATAGTGCAAGTGCAAATAATGAGTCCATCAAATGAATATTTCAGTATTATCTCCATAAACTTGCACCTAATGCTAGCATGATTCATATACTCTTCCTCTTCTCTCGACCAAGATTTTCAACTCTTTGATGGTACAACTTCTGTGTCTTAATTAATCCATTTATTTCAATCATCCCAATCATCCACAAGCTTTTGCCCCTCAATTCACATCGATTGAACAAATTATGGAGCAAAGAAATAGATAGCAACCAAGAACCACATTGAAAAGGTAATTAAAATGTAAACATCATCAAATCTACATAACATAGATGTCTAGATGTTTCTAAACCCATTTATTAGTGATGTCTCAATTTGCAAAGGGTCATATAAGGTTAAGAACAAAATATCTTTGGATGCAGCTATCAAGTCCATTACATAAGTACCCACTAAAAAGGACAAACTAGTGGCGGCGACTGTCGTCGCGACAAATTCTTGTATAGTTTAAGCTAACCAGAAGGAGTATATGAAAATCTATATTGTAGCTAAAGATCCACACCGATTACCAACTAGAAAGTTTTTCCATGTTCGTTATCAATAGCAAAAGAATTCAAAGAACATCGCAACTATCTACCTAACTACATCCATGTAATGGCCCAATATGAACAAATGTGTCACATAGTTTAGCCATATATAGTTTGTTTGTTTGTTTTTTTTCCTTTTTCTTTTTCTTTTTCTTTTTCTTTGAGGGATAAAAAGTTGATTTTATTTACTTCGAGAGAAATATACAAAGCCATATGGCAGCGGTGCACCGCCATATATGGTTTGTAATGAAATCAATCCAAAAGATCCGTTGAGTTTCTAGGTTGCTTTTACTATCATAACCCAACCACATAGTGTTTTTATTTTTGCCCTATGCCAACAATTACAACTTGGTTTGGTTACTCTTTTTGTCTATGTGGCAAACTTGTCACATAGACAACATGACGGCTATAACATGTCAAAACATGTTTTGACATGTCAAAACATGTCACATGTTTTGACATGTTTTTGACATGTTCTGTGGCTATAACATGACGGTGTCCGATATATATACGACGCCCCATTACATATGGCTTGGAAATAACTAGCATAATGCATGCATATTATTATAAGTGGTTGATATTTGCATGTGATTTTTATAATAAAGACATATAACATGTGCTAGATGCATTATAGCACATGTGAATTGTGCAAAGGATATAAACAAAATTATTTACTGACGATGGTGACTAGTATGATAAACAATGCCTCAGATGGCAAACAAGTATCTTCCAGTGTGTGCCTAGGAACACTAGCATCCTACCTGTTGAAATCAAGAATTTCCGATAGATTAAAAAATTTCCAGGAAGTTTTCCGGTCAAAATTCGTGGGTTTCTTTATATTTTTCCGGATGAAATCTAAATTTTCATAGGCCCCTTCCGCCTAGCATAAATTGTACAGGAAATATACTTGTTGGGTTTTTAGAGTTTGTCCGACACTGGTATCTTCTAGATGGCTTTCCTTGTCATTCGTCCAACTCCGCGGCGATGCTCTACTTAAAGCATATCTTCTTCATTCTTGGAGAGGAGTGAGAGAGCATGCCACCAATTTTGAATTCGCGAAGCGTTAACCACAAAAGCAAGCGCTTGACAGAATCTATGAGCAAATTTGCATACGAGCAGAGACCGCGAGAGTTAGCTCAAGAACCTTGTCTGAAAACTGCAGGTGGGGTTTTATTTGGGGCTATGGTTAGTTTTTTCCTCCTCTTATATAATGCTTAAGTTGGGTGTATATATTGATGTGGGTATTGACGTATGTATTGGCAGGAAAGGCTATGAAAAAGAAGTACAGGGGAGTGAAGAGGAGACCATGGGGAAAATGGGCGGCCGAGATCAGGGATCCGAGCAAGAGAAAAAGGGTGTGGATAGGAACGTTTGAGACTGAAGAGGAAGCAGCGAGGGCTTATGATGCAGCTGCGATTCGGCTGAAAGGATCGAAAGCAAGATTGAATTTTCCGGACGACCCTTTGCAAATTTCTAACGGCAAGCCCGCTCCGGTAGCTGGTCCTCTGCATCTGCAGGTTGCAGCGTCCGCCAAAAAGCTCGCATTGCAAAGCTTTGACGGAACAAAGCCTTCGGAAGCCGACCATGACATAAAACCTTGCGATTTCAGCCCCCCCATTGAGACAGACGAGCAATCCTCTTCGCAAGCAATTTTGGACAGACGAGCGGAACGCCAAAGCCAACCAGCTCAAGAACCCCCTTCCTTTTTTTCTTCAAAAATTGATCCCCTTGTTAAGGAGCTTGAAGGCTGCCTTCCAAACCACCTTGTATGGCTTAAATATTGGATACAAGAAATCGCCCTTAGCCCCACCGTTGTGCCCATTACTTTCACAACCGATTACTGAAGGGCATGGAAATCGTCACTTTAATGGATCAAACATACACAATGATCGAAAAAAAACAAACTCATTTCATTCTTCACTCTTGTCCAAAGTTCAATATTGGTTCTCAAAGTTACACATATAAAACTTTAGATACATTGGGGACACATGTCCAAGCAAGCAAGCACAAAAGACAACACAATGTAGTCCAAGTTAGGTAAGATATCAATGGTTCACGTTCAACATGCTTATTTAACTAGTTTCATAATCAATAGCATGTTGTATAAGCTACGAGACAAATAATACCCTGGAACAAGGGTGTTATGCCCTATTATTATAATATAATAATCGAGGGCTGGAGGCCGACATTTTTATAGTAGGGTATAACAACCAACATCTACGATGTTATCCACCTTAACAAACTGGGCCTGAGAGCTCTATGGTGGTTTTCCGGTGGTTTGCATAAGGGAAAAACTCCCAAATGCCCTTATGCCTTGCAGTATTTTCCAAATTCCAATACCCCCAAACCCTTTTATGAACTACCCATAAAGATGGTATACATATATATGATGGTTTTTATATTCAACGAGATACCCTTAAGTTTTAATGTAATTTTTTTTAAATAGAGAGGGACATGAAGGAATAAATTAGCACAAGAATTGTTTATTTCTAAATGAAATTTGTTGTGCATAAGCATCTACAGAAATTTTACTGGCTATTGTATATAAGGATGATAGTCTACTCTATTCTATTAGCTTTCCTAATTTATCTAGAAATACCTTGATTTGTGTTTTATCTATTCTATTGTCTTTTCCAATCTACCTGGAAAAACTTTAACTGAAAGCAATCAGATGGCCAGCAGCAAATGCCTTTGCATCATGCTCTTTAGTCATGAATGCATCTAGACTTTTCCCATCTAGAAACATGAAAAGCTGTTTGGCAAAGGAACTAAAACTGGATGCAATGACAATGCAAAGAAACCATGAAAGAAAAATGAAACTCACATACTAATCAAATGCAGGTCGAATTTCAAAAAAGAGACTGAATTGCAGGCTTGCAGCACTATATGTAGGTCAAATTCTAGAGAAAGAGACTGAATTTTAGGTTTGGAGAGCATAATCGAAGCAAAGTTGGAGCGACTAAAGCCTGGACTTCACCGCTTCAAGCAACGACCTGCTTCAGAAATAAGCCCGCCAAACAATTATGTTGGTAAAAGGCCATTCAACGAAATATAGAATGTTTTATGGGCATCTCAATAATTTTGTTTTTCTACACACGCATAAGACGCTCGGCAGGGGCATTTCATAAAAAAAAGGAAAACTCAAGGGCATATGGGAAAATATATCAAATCTTAAGGGCATAAAACATACCCAGTTATTGTTTCAAATTTTGTATAAAACATACTCAGTTATTGTCATTCTCTGCAAGTACTACTGCAGATGCAATAGGGAATAAACTATCACTACCATTAATAGCTGTCGCTAACAAGAGAATGCCGAGATATCTTCCTTTGAGATGAGTACCATCTAGGCCAATCACTGGTCTACATTAACGAAGACCCTTCAAGCTAGCATCAAAAGCTACAAAAATACGAAAAAAACTGACCACCTACTATTTTTTTGGACAAATGCAACACTTCCAGGGTTGCTATTTAGGATTTCTTCACAATACCCTTCAAGTTTCTTGTATGCTTCAGTATGGTCATGTGAATGCTAGCATGTGCAGACTCTTTTGCTTTCCAAGCAAGTCCATCTCCCTTCTAATATCTCCAATGAGATCCTTTGGTCTCAAACTTGGTTGATCTCTAAACCTGTCAATGATATGGTTCGCAAGCCAAATTGTACTAACTTCTTTATTATTAAGATGGGCAGCACCAAAATAAGTATGTAACATCGTGAAATGATTTTACAGCACATTGAGGACCACCATCTTTTACAGAGGCATGGAGACGCCAAGTACAATTTTCAGTGTTGCAGATGACTGTGTACCTATATCCACAATCCATAAAACTTAACTAATCAATTCATTACATTCATACATAATCTAAGGATAATAAATTTCAATTGTTTATGGAAACTCGAAACTGTGCAACAAAAGCCTACCTTGTTTTATCAGCCTCTGACACTTTAAGTTCCACATGATGCGAGATTGCATGATTCTTTATAGCAAGCTTCAAATCAGCCAGCATGAGGGCCAAATAGAACTGAGTTGCAACTCTACTTTCAACTTAGACACTGCTATTGAATACAACAAGGCATTCCGTGATCTAATTCCATAAATAGGCTCGGATCATTGGATGTCGGTTTCGGGCGATCTCAACCATCATTAGACGCGACTTGTTTTTTAACAAGTTTAAGTGAACTGTCAGTTTCAAATACAGGATGAAACCAAAGGTTGTGAATTGCATTATACTTATATACGATGTATATATAGAGGCATATATATTTCGGGCTCCTCGCCACCCGTTGGACGCCCTGCACGAATATTAACAAAAACAATTGGTTGGGGGAGGGGGGGTGGTCATGGGGGTTTTTATTCAATGGTTGGATTTATTTTTATACCAAATGTTCTTTTCAATGGTTTAATGTGTTATGTTTGTACGAAATCTGTATGGAATATGTACAAAGAGTTTTCAAAAATTTTATTATGTTAAGATGCCCTTTGTTTTGGGTGCATATTCACACGAGGGGTGACTCCGGGCATCGAGAGTTGTCGGATGGGCATATTTGCCCTTTATTCCTTGATCTGGACCATACATAGCGATCCTCGTTTGTGGGGTATGCTTGTACAAGTTTTTGTATACTGTATAATAAGGTTTGCAAAATACTATAAGATTTCCAGCAATATACTAAATGGTGCTGATTTTGTACACGTGTTATATAATTTTAGGGGCTCTCGCTGCACTACGTCACCCCCCGTCTGAATATGCACCCAAACCAAAGGGGATTTCAAGGGGGATTTAATTTTAGAGTGTTGCATATAATAATTTGTGTTAACTCAAAAAAAATTTGGCCCCTTCGGGGCCTCAAGAATTGTGTAGAATTGATGAACAAAATAGAAAATAAACTATATTAGTACTAGTAACGGGTGCCCGGCGTTGCCGGGCATAGGTATCAGTCAAGCACTGGCTGGATTTTAAGTTGATGTTCATTTGGCATGACCTCTATAACAAAGTAGTGCTATATAGCTATGATCAAATGACTTGCTACTTTGCGTATAAGGAAACATGAATACCATTCACACCTTGCGAATTTGTATGTTGTGATTTTTGCAATAATGTCCCATGGGCGGGGCTTAGCTACATGTTTGTAGGCAAGGATGTAAAAATACCCAAAGAAGTGTTTATTAATTGGTTTGTCTGTCGTATGCAAAATTATGGCTAAGATCTTAGATATAACTCAAGGTTGATATGCCAAGTCATAAGGGTCTGAATCTTGTATCTAGTTTATTCGTAAGGGTCTAAATCTTGTATCTAGTTTATTTGGGATACTGCGTGAATTGTGTATTTGTATTAAAGGTGCAATTTAGTTCTTTGATGGTAGACATTTTAATGAGTTTCTCCTCTGGAGGGGTATGATATTGCAAAGTTTTATCTCTATGAGACCAATGTTGCTTTGTAGTGCATAGATTGATGTTTGCTCATATATTTTGACTGTTTCTCAAACATATTATGCAATTCAAGGCCATACATTTCCATTCACCTCATTGTTTGCATTGGTCATATAAATAAGGAATTTGCCATCTTGAAAGTGCCATCAAACTACAATGCTTAAGTGAAATGCCTCTTGAAGAGATGGTTTAACCTGGTGCGTTTGCTAAAGAATCTTGTACATTTTCTTGAAATACATTTTCTTGATGTCATGTTCAACCACAAAATTTAGACATCTATAAGTTAGTTTATCAATTGAGAGCAATTCGAGACCAGCTATAAAAGTGCATAGCATCAAATAAGAGCATAAGGTTGCATAATTATGGCATTTGAGTGCTTTGTGCATAGCTTCTTAAAGGCATTCCTTTCTCTTATGTGCACTTGGCAACTTTACTCAAATGGAGCTGAAAACAAAAGCTTGGATGGAGCTGAAAATTCATTCGCTAGAGACAATAACTCAAATTCACGGAAACGCAAGTTTCTATTTACAATATCTAAATCTAAGGTTCAACCAAAAGCGGACAATGTCTAACTTTAGCATCCATCTAAGGACACAGTGGCAACAGTTTCATGAACACTTCTTATCAAATCCTTATTGCGAGCAAAATTTAAGATCTTTCTAAAGGAAGCAATGGCAAGATTAACACTTTGGTTTGCCTACAAAAGAAACAGAAAATAAATCAACCTAGCAATCAACATAAACAAAATCAAATTTTGAAGGCAAAAACCCCGAAGACTGTATGCATGTGGATGCCCTATTGTTTGTTCTTAACTTATTTTGTTGCAAAACATCTGGAAACATAAAAAGTTGTATGACCATTGTACCTTTGAACCATCTGCAAGTGCTGATGCATCGGCTCTAGTGGCCAGATTTGGATTGCGCCATGCATTAGCCATTATCCCGCCTTAGCCTTTGCCTTTGCTTTCCCCGTCAATGGCCCCTTGTGGTCTACCAGCTACTAAAGCTCTAGCTGCTGCAAAGATCCATATGAAAATACTCGAACACTATAGAAAAGAATTTATATATCAAATTCAGAATATTAAACACATTATATTGCTACTTTTGTCCAATCATAAAACAGAACTCACATCATGTCACTTCTTAGAATCATTTCACATGTTTGTCAGAAAGGTTGCAAGTGGGCATAGTTGATCTGCAAGTGCAAAGGAGGTTCCCACACATTGCAAGCGGAGCTTGCTTGATTTGTGGATTTTACTTTTTCTACAGAAAATACCCAGAATGCATGATTTATTCCCACATGTCATCTGCCCTAGAAATGCAGTTACATGCTCCCAAGAATTAAAACAAAATATTGCAGCACCTGCCTAAGGCTATCAATTGCAAACTCTACGTTGGATCTGGACAACAGACTTAAACTCTTACCTGTTGATAACAACGAAATTGATTATAGGAGATCCATTGGTGCAAAAAATCTCTGAATTGTCTCTCCTGCTTTAAGTATCCTGAAAGTTGCAATAAAATAATTGGTGAGCAATAAGGACGGTTAATTGGTTAGAAAGTTCCAAGGCCATAAATCATCAGATCATGTGGACATCATGTGTACACCATGTGGACATCATTGGGTCAACTCGAAGGTTTCAAAATCAACCTAATCCTTTGATGAGTGCATCCAGATGACAATATGAAATGATAATGCAGATAAGGAAGAATGATGTTGATTGAATCTACTAATTCACACAAACTATCAATGAAAGTTTGGATCGTCCAAGTTCTACAATGAGAACAATGGGAGAAAATACAGCCTATGTGTTTACCAAATCCTTAGTGCCCAGTACACAGAACTTCCAATATACTTACCAAGTAGTTGACTCCATCACAGTTGGACCATATGCTTTATGATCATCGTTGTATCAGAGCTCTTTGGATGCTCTTTCACCAAAAAGGACATGCCAAAAAAGGTGCTCTCCTGTAAAAGAAGAATAAATGACATACGAAAGTACAAATACAAAAGTAGCTATTTTTAAGGCCCTGTAAATGACATACGAAAGTACAAATACGAAAGTAGCTATTTTTAAGGCCCTGTTTCAAAAGTAGCAGTGATTTCAAGCAACAATTTTGTATATCAACTTACCATTTTCAAAGTAAATTAGAGGTGGAATACAAATGCAGCATCAAAGTGACTGATATATTACCTGGCGAATCCGACTCGTGCATAATTTTCCAATATAGATGTTCTGGATGTCATGCACACATAAAACCTATACATTAGATCTCTTTACCACTTGTGCAAGGAATGGAATGCAAAAATTACAGAACCTTGAATTTAGAAAGAGACATTAACATTTGTATGGATATTGCAAATCAAAGAAAGTGCAGTTACAGGCCCTCTGTTTGTGTGAGTAAAAGTTACAATCGTTTCATCATATAGAATATTATGAACGCGTATTTTCCCGTCCGAACAACCAACAGCAATGACATCCAATGCAATGACATCCAATGCAATGACATCCAATGCTGCCCCGACTTAGAATTGTTTCTACAATCTATCCATATTTTCTAACTAAAAGCTTGGTGTACATGGATAAATTGGAAGTGCTTTCTTTATACTCGCTACTGCCAACTCTTTTGCCTTATTACATGTGCCTCTCTGCTTCAAACACATAACTTGGCACATTACGAATCTGGCGTTTTCTCATTTCAAAGCCTATTTTTGCCAGATTAGAGCTTTTTACAGATTGATGCAGAGATATGGCGACTATAAAACTTCTAGCTATAAATCGATGTTCAATGGGTCGTTACTGAAACATGTAATACTTAGCTTTGATTGCTAAAACTTAAAAGAAAACTCTTTTAAACATAGGCAATGCATCCGACTTCACTCAAGGAATAGGGCTCAAAATGTCTGCAATGGTCACAAGAGATTCAGTCTCTTTCAGCATGATGACTACCAAAGATCCATCAAATTTAGGAATTGGGAACCTGTTCTTGCCAAATACTGGAAGATTAATCACATATTGTGCTCTTTCTATAGCGCTAAATATGATGCTACGTTCTTGCGTAATTAGAGAATCTCTGATGCTATCAAGTATCAATCTGTTGTCTTTTTCTTCACAATGCTCTATTACACTGCTAAGTAACAAACCCTACTACATAAACATCCAAGCTTAAGAAGAATTATGAAATATATCGAAAAAATACCTGATAGGTCTTGTACGCAGGCTAGAAGAGGATAATCTTGGAAAAAACCCGTGTTTTTCAGCTGAAGACACTGCAAATGTTTGTGGTTATGCAGAGGATGAAGAGGCAGATGAGATTGGGTATCAAAAGGTTGAAAGAGACCAGAAAACTACGGTGAGGATGCAGACAAAGCCATGGGAGATTGAAATACTGCATGTTGAGTGGCCAAATAATTAACATGAAGGAAAAGGGGTGAAGACCACAACCAGGCAAATCGGAAACTTCACAACCAGAAGACCACAACAACACAAGCCGCAACCAGAACACAGATCGGCAAACCAGAAGACAAATCAGCCAAAAAAATTTGAAACCCTAAAGTAAAAGGATTCGATGGGCTTTGGAAAAAACATTTAATAAAAAAAAAAAACACTATGGTCAACCCTATGCATATATAGACAAAGTTAATTACAACCGTACGATTTAGCCTCTTCTCAAAAATTGATGGTTAAGAAAAGGTGCACTCTAGAAATACTATTTAGTACATATAGATGAATATGACCATCAATCAAATCATAGAAAAACCTTAGTAAAAAATGTACAAAAACACAAAGGAAACCCCTGTTATTATGCTAGATATTCAAAACATTATTATTAATATAAGGTACCTAATGTGTACGGAATATGACGAATGTTGTACGAAATGTGTAGGGAAATCTTTTGGTTACCATAGTTTTTTTAACACGGAAAACAATGCATTGCAATTAGAAAAATGAAGATTGGCATTAAAGAAGTACAACCGACATCCTCATTATTGCATTTATTTCAGATAAACATTATCAATTCAGACTTATTTTCAAGATATGAAGTTGTGATACTTCAAAAACCAGAAACTGGTTGACCTTTAACTCTTTATACCAATAATACATCACTCTGCAGTTGCATCGCAATTACAATCACATATGTTTAGACTGTTGCCAAATACCTCTAGCTCAGACATTAGTATATTTGCAAAGAGAAAAAAATCAAATGTTACTATGCATTTACCACAGGTCCAAGAACCATCTCTTTCCATCCTTAGATGGCTTCTACTTGATTATTCCATCCCACCGCCTACGAAACATGATGAAAGCATAGAAGGTAGATCCACTTGCAAGGAACATTGCCTTACGAAGGAAATCTGTCAGAGGGCATTGGATCAAAGTACGACATGTCGTTGCCAAGTTTAAGAAATCCTCTTAATTTTGGGAAATCTAAAGCCAAGTTTCAGAAGGAACCCAATACAGGGGTTACATTTGCAGATGTAGCCGGAGTAGACGAGGCAAAACAGGAGTTCATAGAAGTGGTGGAATTCCTGAAAAGGCCAGAAAGGTTTACTGCTATTATAGGGGCTTTCCTAAGGGGGTTTTGTGAGTTGGACCACCTGGAACATGGAAGACTTTGCTTGCAAAAGCCATTGCAGGGGAAGCTGGAGTACCATTCTTCTCAATATCGGGATCAGAATTTGTTGAGATGTTTGTAGGTGTTGGAGCATCCAGGGTCCGTGATTTGTTTAAAAAAGCAAAAGAGAATGCCCCCTGTATTGTCTTTGTAGATGAGATAGATGCAGTGGGAAGACAAAGGGGAACTGGTATTGCTGGAGGTAATGATGAAAGAGAACAGACACTTAACCAACTTCTGAGATGGATGGATTTGAAGGCAATACTGGTATTATTGTGGTTGCTGCAACTAATCGTGCTGATATTCTTGATCTGAGATTGAATTAACATGTTTAAGGTCTCCAAGATGGGCTGATCTAAGCTAAGGAACAAATTTATCAAAGGCTGCTGATTTTGCTATTATGGACGACAGGTTAGCTTACAGAGTTTATACACAATTTAGATTCATGTCCATTACAGAATGCACATGTACTTTATAGCATATAAGCCGCAACAGAAGCATATCCCACTTTCTTGACAGATCCATTCGTGTGTTCAGAGTTCATGATGGTGCATGCCATGCGAAAAAAGAAAGGGCAGAAGTTGGAGCACAAAAAGGCTGGAGCATAAACAAAATAGCTTGCATAGTTGCTCCCAGTTCAGTCTAGAATCCAGAGCAAACCTGCAGCATCCCCCCATTTCTTAAGACAGCGTTTACAGCGGCCATATTCATCCAATTCCCCGTCACTAACAAAACAAAGGCATTCATTACACACAGCAGCGTTGTCGTAGCCCAGTAGATACGACATCATTCCAAGCTCATGCTGATCTTCTGCAGCATGAAGAGCAGCATCTACCAACTGAAACGATCTTACCTGATCAGGCAGCTCAAAGTCAAGTTCAGGCAAATCGAAATCTTCAAGAGAGACCTCAGTTGGCCCAGGTTTTTTGCAATCGAGGTCATCACCTACTGTAGACATATTGTCATCCCTGCCAAGAATGCCATTCTCCTCACTTGAACACTTGATCCAGCCATCAACAGCAGCCAACATGAGGGCCCGTGACCTGGGTGGACCTGGAAACAGGTCGATTCTTGCTCTCTTTGGGTCATGTTCTAATTGGGTCATATAGTAACCAAAGGCAGCATGAAACTTTCGCTTTCTGGAATCCATATGCTCCCTGCTGTAGCATGAGCACCCAAAAGCTCCGAATTTGTAGTGGGTAGATAGAGCTTCCATAAATGGATGTATCTTCCCACTGGATTCATATATTTATGCTAAATCAGATTGTAATCGAGCTATCAGATTGTACAATGATATGGTACAATGAAACCCATGTACGAATGGCACCCAGTATAATAACCAATTATTCACAAATTTACGTAGGCTGCACCGTGATTATTACATCAGTCTGTTGCTCCATTATAATTGGGCAGACAGATGAGTTCGTTTCTAGCACGTGGCGGGGCTGGAGTTTTTCCATATATTTGGAATTGAAAATGCAATAAGAGCATACGTGTCAATGCCAGGGCTGCGCTCAGCCCAGAAATATTAGCTTCTTATTTTTTGAGAATAGAAACTATACTGCCTTATATAAGGAGTGATATGTGGTTGATATTTGCATGTGCTTTTATAATAAAGACATATAACATGTGCTAGATGCATTATAGCACATGTGAATTGTGCAAAGGACATAAACAAAATTATTTACCAACGATGGTGACTAGTATGATAAACAATGCTCCAGATGGCAAACCTGTATCTTCTAGATGGCTTTCCTTGTCTAAGATTCGTCAACTCCGCGGCAATCCTCTACTTAAAGCATATCTTCTTCATTCTTGGAGAGGAGTGAGAGAGCATGCCACCAATTTTGAATTCACAAAGTGTTAACCACAAAAGCAAGCGCTTGACAGAATCTATGAGCAAATTTGCATACGAGCACAGACCGCGAGAGTTAGCTCAAGAACCTTGTCTGAAAACTGCAGGTGGGGTTTTATTTGGGGCTATGGTTAGTTTTTTCCTCCTCTTATATAATGCTTAAGTTGGGTGTATATATTGATGTGAGTATTGATGTATGTATTGACAGGAAAGGTTATGAAAAAGAAGTATAGGGGAGTGAAGAGGAGACCATGGGGAAAATGGGCGGCCGAGATCAGGGATCCGAGCAAGAGAAAAAGGGTGTGGATAGGAACGTTTGAGACTGAAGAGGAAGCAGCGAGGGCGTATGATGCAGCTGCGATTCGGCTGAAAGGATCGAAAGCAAGGCTGAACTTTCCGGACGACCCTTTGCAAATTTCTAACGGCAGGCCCGCTTCGGTGCCTGGCCCTCTTCATCTGCAGGTTGCAACAAAGCCTTCGGAAGCGGACCATCACATAAACCCTTGCCATTTCAGCCCAACGCCTGTTTCTTCTGCACTCCCCATTCTCGAAGAACCAGAATCCAATGCTCTTACGATCCAGCAATCCTCTGCAATTTTGGACGCCAAAGCCAACCAGCCCAAGAACCCGCTTCCTTTTTTCCTTCAAAAATTGATCTTCTTGTTAAGGAGCTTGAAGGCTGCCTTCCAAACCACCTTGTATGGCTTAAATATTGGATACAAGAAATCGCCCTTAGCCCCACCGTTGTGCCCATTACTTTCACAACCGACTACTGAAGGGCATGGAAATCGTCACTTTAATGGATCAAACATACACAATGATAGAAAAAAAACAAACTCATTTCATTCTTGACTCTTGTCCAAAGTTCAGTACTGGTTCTCAAAGTTACACGTATAAAACTTTAGATAGTATATGCCATTGGGGACACATGGCCAAGCAAGCAAGCACAAAAGACAACACAATGTTGTCTAAGTTAGGTAAGATATCAATGGTTCACTTTCAACATGCTTATTTAACTAGTTTCATAATCAATAGCTTGTTGTATAGGCTACGGTGTAGATAACGCCCTGGCCTGAGGGCGTTATTGAAAAAAAATTTGAGGGCCATCAAAATGGCGAGGGTGTGCGCGCAGCGCACGCCCGAGCCATTTTGATGGCCCGAAAATTTTTTGTTCAATAACGCCCGAGGGCCAGGGCGTTATCGCCCTTAACGCCCTGGTTCGAGGGTTTACAGAGAGACCTGAGAAGGCATAGCCAAAGATGAAGAGCAGGGCGCCGGAATAGAAGCAGGGCGCCGGAATGGGAGCAGGGCAGACTTTTTCTTGGCAGGGCTCGAAATGCAAGCAGAGCGGAGTTTTTCTTCGCTGGAATGGACGAAATGGAAGCAGGGTGTTGTTTTTCATGGCAGGAGGTGGCTATGGCGGTTTAGGCGAAGCTAGAGCAGAGGGTTTTCTTGGCTCTATTTTTGAGCTCTAGTTTTCAACGCAAGCTTTTGAGCTCTAGCTTTTGCCCTCAAGCTTTTAGCCTATTTTTAAGCTCTAGTTTTTAGAGCCTGTTGGCATGCGAAACTCAATAAAGCGGAATGAAACCTATTAGGCAAAGTTCAATGGCTTCGAACAAAGTTTCAAACAAAGCTTCAAACGGCGGGCAAAGCTTTGAGACTTCGGCAATGTTTTCGGTGGCTTCGGCAAAGTTTCAGCCGAAGTTTCGAGAAACGGGCTTGTGTCTGCGAAACAGGGGTATAGAGAAGTTGTAAATGGAAATCCCTAGGATGTTATGGCATTGTCCACCGATTATCCTAGGCATTTATAGAAGATCTCCGTAATTTTTCAACCTGAGCATGTTATTAGTCGGTAAAACGGTACATCAAACCAACGGTCCGATTAAATCGAACACAGAAACTCGAGAACCGGGCGTTAAGAGACAGATAATACTCTGGAACGAGGGTGTTATGCCCTATTATTATAATATAATAATCGAGGGCTAGAGACCGAGATTTTTATAGTAGGGTATAACAACCAACATCTACTGTGTTATCCGCCTTAACAAACCGGGCACGAGAGCTCTATGGTGGCTTTCGGTGGTTTGCATAAGGGAAAAACTCCCAAATGCCCTTATGCTTTGCAATATTTTTCCAAATTCAATACCCCTCCCCACCAATGAACTGCCCATAAAGACGGTATACATATATATGATGGTTTTTATATTCAACGAGATACCCTTAAGTTTTAATGTAATTTTTTAAAAGCCCATTTGCTTAGTAATACATATTCGAGCTACAAAGACATGATCAGAAGAATAGAATAGAATAGAATAGAATAGAATAGAATAGAATAGAATAGAACAGAATAGAATAGATTTTTTATCGTCCACGGAGACCAATTGGCCTATGGGACCCAAACACAAAGAGAGCAGCAAACGTATTACTGTCAGGATTAAAAAACCCTCGCCCCGAAGGGTTTTCGAGGGAAAATCCTTAGCAGTAATAAGTATGCTGGTACACTGTACAATTGTATAGGACAATTCAATACTATCCCGGAGGATACAACTAAGTCCGTGCATCTATAACCTCCTGGAGGTATGCCCCGAAGAAAATCGGAAGTCAAAATTATAGGGGAAGCTGGCGCAGGAAAAGTCGGAATTACATAAGGGGAAGTTGGTAGCAGGGAAAGTCGGAATCAGAATCAGCGGGCTTCAGAATTGCGCAGGTATGTATATCATCTTCTGGATCCTTGTTGCTAGATTTGGTAGACCACCTTCAGATTGAGACCTCTTATAGTAAAATTCGAATTTGAATTTGAAAATTAACAGAGATACCGATATAGAATAGAGTTGAATTTGAATGTCAAATAACTGATACAGAGATACTGATACAAAACATAGTTGAATTTTGAATGTGAAAATGAAACTGATACAGAACAAAGTTGAATTTTGAATCTGAAAATGAAATTTTCAAAATAATAACGTCCATCAGATAGGAGCCCTGCATGTGCGTGAATTATGGCTGCAATATTGGAAGTTAGATGTTCATACCTCTTTCCTGTGAATTTTGAGTTGGCCCAATGGATAGGATCACCAGCAACAAGGATCCAAGTAGTGGCATCTACATTAGATGCATGCATTTCCGTGATTACAACATCATATTCCTCAACACTATTTGCTTGTGCAGCACTCTATAGCATGTGAACAAGTTGTGCACTCTGAAAAACCCTCCTGAAATTGTCACCTAAGTGGCGCATGCAATAAGCATGTGGCACATTTCCAAATACAACCTGAATACACTACAAGAGGAAGGGGGTATTAGAGTCAGTTTTAGTGTCAGAAGGATATTTTTGGTGTTTTTTGAGGTGAAAACAATGTTCTGTAGTTATTAGCAGCACTTATAGTTAGATATTTCTCTGCTGTTAATTCTGATACTATA
Source organism: Isoetes taiwanensis (assembly GCA_021234155.1). Lineage (NCBI taxonomy): Eukaryota > Viridiplantae > Streptophyta > Lycopodiopsida > Isoetales > Isoetaceae > Isoetes > Isoetes taiwanensis. The sequence goes on along the minus strand of JAJEKV010000042.1, from coordinate 10,109,293 downwards.
TCTGACTCTATGGATGACGCTATATCATTTTAACCAATCTAACGCTACAACTGACGTTATAGCTGAGGTAGGAGCTGATGCACTATGAGTCAAAGGTGTTAACATTAGGTTCAAATATACATGTCATCTGACTCTAATTTTGACGTTATGTCTGACTCTAAAGATGATGCTATATCATTTTAACCAATCTAATGCTATAACTGACATTATAACTGACGTAACAGCTGATGCACTATGAGTCAAAGGTGTTGGCATTAGGTTCAAGCATACATGTCATCTGACTCTAGTTCTGACCATACAATTGACACTATGCTTGACTTTATGTTGACCTCTACTTCTGATGCTATGTCTGACTCTATATCATTTTAACCAATCTTTTGCTATAACTGACGTTATAACTGACGTAACAACTGATGCACTATGAGTCAAAGGTATTGGCATTAGGTTCAAGCATACACGTCATCTGACTCTAGTTCTGACCATACAATTGACGCTATGCTTGCCTTTATGTTGACCTCTACTTCTGACGCTATGTCTGACACTATCATTAGTTCCAATTCTGACTCTACCAGTGACTCTAGTTCTGACCTTACAATTGACGCTATGCTTGACTTTATGTTGACCTCTACTTCTGACGCTATGTCTGACACTATCATTAGTCGCAATTCTGACTCTATCAGTGACTCTATATTAGATGCTACTATTGACTCTATTTCTAACCCTATGTCTGATGCTACTATTGATTCATTCAGTAGTACGAACTCTACTACTCATGCTAACATGTGATCTAACTCTTGTTTGTACATTATGTCTAGAGTTGATGCTATCATTGACTCTATGTTTAACTTTATACCATTGACTCATATCGTATGTACTCTACTTATAGTCATGCACTTTATTATTCATTTTAAGCCTTTTGAATAATCCTATATGCAAAGATACCAAAAGAGACACTTGCCATCTATTCAAATAACCATCCCTTGTCTGGGAGACTTTCATCAAGCTACCACCTTAAGAAGAAGGCATCTACATTCATTCTAAAAGGTCTTTGTAGCTGTCCCCTCTTCAAACTTGTTCAGGAGGGTGTCTATCTGCTATAAGGCTGTGTAATAGTTTACCTATAAATGGAAAATTCTTTATCCTTCAAAAAAAAAAAAAAAACCATTTGTCTATACACTCTTAATATAACTACTCTTTCTCTATATTTTTCATTTTCTCAAAAGTCCTCATTTCATACATACCTATGTGGCTAGAACAAGATTGCCAAGGCTACGAATATACAATAAAGTGTGCATTATCATACTTGTCTCATATGATTTAAAAGTTCACCAATATATAATATTAGTAATTGTATCAAGAGGATCTCAACACAATATTCCTCAACGACAATGACATAATACTTAAAAAAAAATCATTGAACTAGTCTTTAGTAATGTCATATAGCAAATCCTGCTCAACTTCTTCTATTTCATCATCATCCAACCTCGCCCCTCGCCCTCCTCGTCCTCGTCCTCCTCGTAATTTGGATCCTCATCTTCCCCTTCATCTCCATCCTCCTCCATGTCGCCACCAAGCCGCCCCATGTCGCCACCACCGAGCGCAGGCCACAGCCCATGCCCCACTCACTGCAACCAGCACCTGCCGCGGCTGCCTCAGAGCTCCAGGAGCAGAGACGCAAGAGCCACAATGTGGTGGTGCGTGGCCTGACAGAAGATACAGGAGAGAACCTTATTTTCGGGCTACAGGCACAGATCTTGGCCCGGATGACGTTCCAAATGCATGTACACATTATTAGCGAGAGATGCCATGGAACTCTGTGCCCTAACCACCCCCAGCTGGTCACCTTCACAGTTACGGACGCGCAAGAGCGAGCAGCCATCCTGCATCAGGGCAAGCAGTTGAAGGGGACCGCCCTATATGTACCGAGATTTGACCCCTGCACAGCAAGAAGCCTGCATGCGCGAGCTGGAAAAAGTTAGGAACTTCGCAAACAGGGAAGAGCAGCGGGACTAGTTCCTGGAAGGATGCAGGTCTTCCGACAACCAAATGCTGATGCAGGCACCTCGAACCCTCAGAGGCACTCTGATGGGATTCCAGTGGCACCTTCTACTCCAGTGGCCCCACCTGCCTCCACATTTTCGGCCACCTTGTGCCGCCACCACCGGATCTGCAGCAGCAGCTCCTGCCAGCAAATAGGGATTGTACCTTCACGTGGTCTCTTGGAATTGTCAGGGCTTCCCATGGTAGAAGGGTGACAGTCTGAACTCGGTTGCCACCAATATGGACCTCATCTTCCTCATAGAAACATGAGAGCATGCTGGACACATGCTACCTGACTTGCTGGAATACCAGCGCCGCTCCATCTTCAATGAATGCACGGGAAAGCGGTGGCAGCTCTCTCTTTGTGGCGGCCTGCTACTTCCCACATGCTGAGAGAAACTTCTACCATACCCACTCCGGACACTTTAACGCATGCACAAGGGCCGAGCAGATCCTGAAATTTGAACCCCTTGCAGAGGATGTGTTGCAACTAGACCCCATAGAGGTGGCTTGGCCAAGGACATCACACATTATGGCAGACAGTTGTTGTTGCTAGGCAGTATCTTTGACTTGGTCATTTGCAACGGGCTAGCACAGTGGCTGTCTTCCAGCCACTGCACTTGTAGACAAGAGATCCGGGGGAGCGGCACTAGTGTGGTGGATTATGTACTGGTAGAGGAACAAGGTCTGCACCTGATTACCCATTTCAGCATTGGAACAAGCAGTCGAGATGATGAAGTAGACTCAGACCACTAGCCCCTATTCTTGCATATAGACTGGCAGGCCACCAGCGTGACCATTGCCTCGGCACCCCATGTGCCCCGGCTACGGCTGGATTATGAACATGCAAAAACCTATGCTCGGATGCTTGAGCATGACCTGGAGGGAACACTATGATGGTTCAATGTTGTAAACAATTATTAATAAGACCAAGATATTAACTTAATTTTGAATGTAGATCAAACCAATTTGAATGTGTATCCAAAGTCAATTTCCAAACATACAATATGTTCGACTCAAATTATGAAGATTCCCTTTTTCATAAGAAATTTCAACTCAGTTCTAAACATCACAATTCATTAGTCTTAAGGCAAAGGGCATAATTTACTTCTAACTTTCAAGAAACCATAATCCCTATTCACTATTAATTAGGGACTGAATAAAATAGTGTAGCAATTTAAACAATCCTCGAATTGCTTCTCTGCAGATGGTTTTTCACAGTATCTATATCTACAACTTAGGTTTAAGTTATAGACACAGGTCCGACGATTTTGCCTAACCATGTGTCTTTCTGAACCGAAGGCTTCTCCACCTTATCTATACGAATGATCTCGGGCGATATTTTATTGGACCGAGCTTTTCAAACCCGGTTGCCTCCAATAAGTCGGGCGGCCGACCTAAATGTTAGGTCTTCAAAATTAATGGTTTTTCTAATGGTTCAAATGAACCATTGAATATTCATAGGCAATTAATATAATGCTTTTCCTTTATGAAGTTCTACCTTCACTTGAAGCTTCATCAACATAGATTTCCAACATAGATATTCAACTTCAATGATTGTATCTTCATAAAGAATTATCTGCAACCTGTACGGCAACCCTGTGAAATTTTGTCTACACCTCAGATGGTTCACATCGCTGAACATGTGTGATCTTTAGTTGCTGCTTACAGATCATGATATGAATCTCACATATTTATTACAAATGTTCCAAGTACAACATCTATGATAAGAACATCCTCATGCCAACCAACCTTTTCAAGTGTAGAATCATATAGTACTAGAGTGATAGAACAACAATTGATAGGATGGTCGCCAAAGCTCAAGAGTTGCGTCATAGAAGACTCCTCCTACAAAAGAGGATACAATGGAGACCTATGAGTTAAAAACTGAGGGATTCCATGAACAAGAAGGATTTCTGTAGGAAATAATTTGTGCAAGGTGCAAGGACTTTTCCAAGGCACGAGGGCCTTCCTAGACTAAGAACATACATAAGGCGCACGCTGACAAGAAGGGAGGATTTAATCTGAGCAAGATTAAAATGTTACATAGGACATGAATTAACATCACAAAATAGAGTCTAGACAACATTAATTGATCGCATAGTCATCTCAATGAAATACATGCTGTAGAATATAGATGGAAGAGAAGTTGTGGCATGTCTCTCCATACAAGTTCAATGGCTTCAACTATATAATACTTAGTTGATCAATGTCTGCTATTTTATTGGACCTTATGAAAATGAAATAAACTTGTTTATAATTACAAGAAACTTATCGCGGCGGCCAAGGCCGCCGCGAACGTTTCTCTAGTTCCAACCCGCTGAGGTTTGGCCCACTATTAATGTTCAACCTGTCAATGCAATGCATGCTTAATAATGGGTTTCTATTCATAAGGGTGCGAGACCACATGTGGTAGCATTTATTAATTGCCGAACAGGCCGGATTTGAACCCACATTGTGCACGTGCACCGCCTCGGCCGGTGGCGCCGCCTCGAGGCCCTAGGAGGCAAAATGCCCCTCCTCCCGTCGATTACGTAGTCCGTAGTTTCTAAGCTTTCGACACCCCACTTAGTGTGGGATCACCAACAAATGACGAGATGAAAGGATCACGTAGTCCGTAGTTTCTAAGCTTTGGGCACCCCACTTAGTGTGGGATCACCAACAAATGACTAGGTGAAAGGATCGAGCTTGATCAGGGAGCTTAGGCCTAGCTAATCTCATGTTTGTTTAAAGAACACTTTTTGCTGCATATACGTAGAGCAAAAATAGGCTCTTAAACTCACATGTGACTTTTTCACACACACACAAATTTTGTTTGAATCAGTTGTTCAGGCAGGTTTTGGGTGCCATGTGATGGTAGAACGAAAAAGTACCAATGTATGGCACAAGACACCTTTGAACTTTACGAAGAGTCTCTGTCACTTCACTGGGAAGTTGTTTTTGCTTTTTTTAACACCAAAAAGGAAAAACATTTGATCAATGCCTTGCATCCTCCTTAGGGCTACAACGAACCAAGCAGATCCATCCTCTCGGATTGAACAGAAATAAGTCCGGCAGTAGATGGGCTCCTCGAAATCACAATTTGGAAGCTATCTTCCCACACCGGATCACCCATATCTTCCATGAATAACTGCCAGCCATTTTTTGCAGATTCATAAATGACTAAATATGCTGTTTCTAAAAATCGATCCCTTTCTTGCACCGTGTATCCTGGCTCCTTGTCGGATTTGCCCAATTCTGTGAAAAGAGTAAATGGTTTCTGAAGCTTATTGGTCGCGTCTTCTATGTGTTCTTCCATCCAGCTTCTTAAGAATGCGAGCTGTGTGTCGGAGTCTACTCCAGGCATCCTGAATGCGTGCATTTTGCAGAGTTATCAAGCTGAAACTTGAATCAGCATCAGGACAGAGTTCTTGGCCATCGGAATCTAAAAACCCATACACCCATCTGTCTTGAAGAGAAAGAAATTGTCATGTTTGTGCCACAGTGATTTGGTGGAAAACAGCGGCAGAACAGAGCAATTCCCCTGCCCATACTTCCATCTTCTTCTCCATCTTTTCCTCAAATCAGTCTCCTTTCCCTCTTCATTCCACATGAATCTGAGCTCTGCTTGATCTAAGTCTTTCTTTATTGCCTAATTTGATCCAAATCTCTGTTTCAAATCTCTCTTTATTGCTGGCTTTGAGCCCCAAAAGAGTTTCATCGCCGGTTTCATGCCAGGTTTGAGTCTGAACTCCATAATCTCTGTCATTTCTTTCTTGTGTGCCCTGCTTTCCCATGTGACTTCAGGCTTTAATAACCAACTGGAACAAATTTGAGGATCCAGTTGATTAAACCATCTCCCTTTTCTTCCCTGCGCCCAAATCAAATGTTTCCCTGCACCCAAATCAAACATTTGATCTGATTAAACATTTTCTTAGCTTTCTGTATGTGGTTCCGTCCTCCTCCACTACTCAGCAATACCCAGCTTGAATGTCTTCAAGTCTTCAAGAAAATATGCAAATAATCAGGTCGGGAGTAGAGAACATAACCATCACTTGACGAAGTAGATTTGCAACCAGCCCCACATCTGCAATAGATCTGGGGCTCCACTGAAGTATAGATCTCCGGCACCTCCACTGAAGTATTTTTCTTTTCTGTCATGATCACGCAAGGCGCAGAGCAGAAGCAAAGGAATACGTTGGTCATTCAATGTGGCGGCAAAGAAGCTATGGCAGCAGGAAATCGTGCTGAAGGCGATGTCTTCCACTTTATGCTACATTTCGTTGAATTGAAGACGGGAGAGCTAAAACTTCCACCGGAGAATCACATCTAAAAACCCCTGTACCCAGGAAAAAGAACCGGAAAATATGCATACGTGTCATTTAAATAAAAAAGAACAAAAGAATCGAATCTTTGGAGAATGACTTATATATGGGTAGATATGTTTTGGTAGAAAATTGACTTTGGCATTATTGGCACGTAGACTTAAACTGGGAACATAACTAGCTGCATGAAAATGCCAAGATAAGGGATCATATACAATCTTTTCTAGCTACTATTATCTTTTTCTAGCTACTATTAGGCATTGCCTTGGTATCATCCACACTGGTCCACATCTAGAATGACTCCAAGAGCACCCACTTATAGTCTAATGGAAATGTTGCAAAAATTTTGACGAAACAAGACAAAAAGGCATGCCAATGGTCGAGTTCAAAGGAAATTAATAGGCGGGAAGAGACGAGGGCACAGGATGCGGCTATGGCACTGGAAAGCGGTGGTGGTGCAGGATGTCATATCGTGCAAAGCTTGCAGCTGGTGAGATCAAATAATGGTGGTTTTGAGGCTTTGGAGAAATGGGTATGGCAAATTTAGGGCATCGAAGCAAATCAGAAGAACAAAAACGATGTTACAGGTCCCCAATTTCGGAAAAAAAAAGAACTCTCAGGTTTGGATTTCCCTCATGAATCTGAGGGGATGCGAAGTTTTGGGCGGCCGTGTGAAGGAATCAGGCGGCAGCTTAGCTTTTTATGCTACTTTACGTCTCATTCTTTGCCGCCGACCACCGCCGCGCCTCCATTGGGTCTATTTGGGCACCATAGTGGTCTGAAGCCATAGAAGAAGAAGAGGCATTACAAAGAAAGAAGAAGAAGAAGGAAGAGGCATTCTCGTTCGGTCGAGAAGAAGCGGTATGAGCCATAGAAGAAGAGGCATTGTTGTTCGAGCCGACCCGACCCCGGGTAAGTGTTTGATATAGTCCGTTTTCATTTCAATCTTTCTTGTATTTTGTTTATAGCCCTATATGCTGTATAATAATAGCCATGTCTATATTACAGCCCTATATATTTCAATTATAGCCATGCCTATGGAAATTAACTGGCCATGTTGCAAAGATAAGAAATGTACTGCTATATATCAGAAATTAACTGGCCATGTTGCGAGGATAAGAAGACATCATCTACTACAAAGTCTGCACTGCTACAGGTTGCCAGGTTTAGATATTATTATAAAGTTAGTTAAGAATCTGCTTTATCACAATGTGTTCAACAATGGAGTTAGTGGTGGCAAACAGAGAACCTCCTGTTGGATAGATTCAGATTTATTGGTCAAATTTATATATTTACTTCCAGAATTTATGCATTCAACGTGTTGCATGTATTTGTTATTGCAGGGTGCTTTAGATCTGTTGGCCATGTTTGCAGGCCATTCGCTTAAAAATTTCTTTTGTGGCATCTATCTTGCAGAATTTATGTTGCATGTATCTCATTTTTATGTAATATGTTCACTCCATGGCACTCTACTTGTGAAATGTTGCTGCCGCAATCTAGCACTAATTGTTTACAACAAAAGTTTGCAGGCAGACCTGGAGTACATCTGCTGTAGCATCATGGTTATTGCAGCATTCTGACATGGTATAGCGTGTGTTCCAAAAGATTATAGTGTATTGTGCAGAGTAATTATGTCAATAATGTATAAATCAGCTCTACTTCTTCATTACTTATTTCTACACATCTTAAAAATCAAAACTCCTATTTCTTTGGATAGATCTTAGAGACCCAACTCTTATTTAGATCTTGGAAGCCCAACTCATATACTATGGCACTTCTAATAATACTAAAGCGATGGCACAGTTACAAAGCACTAATATTTATCTGTTTAAATTTATGCAGGTCCTGTTTTCAGTCTCACACATTTTCATTTCTCTTTTGCAGACATTCGAACACTTAAGGTAAGTTGTTTTTTAACATGCGAGTTTTCTGATCTCCGTTGTGCAATTTGGTGTGTCTTCTGACAGTTGGCCACTTAATTGGTTTTAAGGTTAGCCCTTTCTTTCTCCACCATAAATCAACATGAGGATGACATTGGCGTTTCATCAAGGAAGATTGCAAAACTTATTGCTAGGCGAAACATTGAAAATACAAGAAGATTGCCAGAGCACATCTTTGATCTTTAGTATTTGATGTCTAGTTTAAACACTGTACTATGAAATTTGCTACTTATATTCTATGAGCTACTTATGTTCTATAATTTTTGTAGAACATTATGGAGTATTATGGATTTTGCTACCTATATTTTGTGGTTTTTTTGTAGCTATAGTAGAATATAATTAAAGTAGTTGCAGAATATGTGTGTATGTTCGTAAGGTATAAATTTGCAACTTACCCTCCCTTTAATGTAATTAATGTGACTAAAAAAGGGTTGTAAAATAATTGATTTGTGAATAGACGTATGAGGTGTCTTATGGACTGATGCGTAGAATGATGCAATAACTAACTCAAAGACTGATTTCTATCCTGACATTAGAACTGACTCTAATTGTGTCATACTGGCTGACTTTAATTCTAACGCTACAGAAACTCCATTCTGACTCTACTTTTGATCCTCAAACTGATGCTAAGGCTGTCTAAATTTCGACTCTAATTGTGATGGTAGATTTGACTTTAGTTCTAACACTATGATTGACTTTAATTGTGACTCTAATGCTGACTCTAATTGTGATGGTAAAGTTGAATCTAATTCTAACACTACGGTTGACTCTAATGCTGTTTCTAATGCTGACGCTAGAGTTACCTCTAATTCTAACACTACGGTTGACTCTAATTTTGACTCTATGTCTGCTGCAAAACTGACTCTAAATTTTGACGCTAATTCTGACGTTTAAACGACAGAACGTAGAGTCAGTAGTAGCGTCAGCCATAACGTCAGTTCAAAGGTTTTTTTCTATTTTTTTCTGTCTAACTTTATAACTAAGGTCTGACGCTAAAACTGACTCTAATACCCCCTTCCTCTTGTAGTGATACCTTCTATTAATCTGTCTGTCAGATATGAAAGTGATCTATTCATAATGTAAATAATTCTTCAAATTTTGTATAAACCATACCCAGTTATTGTCATTCTCTGCAAGTACTACTGCAAATACAATAGGAAATAAACTATCATTACCATCAATAGATGTCGCTAACAAGAGAATACCGAGATATCTTCCTTTGAGATGAGTACCATTTAGGCCAGTCACTGGTCTGCAGTAACGAAAACCCTTCAAGCTAAAAAAATGACCACCTACTATTTTTTTGGACAAATGCAACACTTCCAGGGTTGCTATTTAGGATTTCTTCACAATACCTTTCAAGTTTCTTGTATGCTTCAGTAGGCCACGTGAATGCTAGCATGTGCAGCCTCTTTTGCTAGCCACAAACAAATGCTTGCTTACTCATGCCAGTAACTAATAATTGAAGTTGAGCATGGCATAGTCATCGCCATTGATGTTAAGAAGATGAGGAAGGTTATCGAGTTTATGGAGACTTGAGATATGATTTAGCTACATGAAATTTAAGGCAAATTGAACAGAACAGAACAGAACAGAATAGAACATAACATAACAGAACAGAATATAGCATAACATAACACAACATAACATAACAGAATGTATTTTTATCATCTGTGGAGAGAAATTCCTAATTAAAATTGCACCATTATAGAGCTAAGGGATTACCATACATATTAAGGCAGGATACCGCTTCACCTTAAGCAAGGAGGGCCTAAGAAGCTTGGTTATGGCCTGGAGCCCAGAGGGCTAATAATAATAATAATACATAAGTTGTGGAATGGGTATTTCCATAGAATAGAATAGGAAATTAACATAGCGAATGGATTTAGTAGATAAAGTATCTAGCCAAATAGGTTCATTATAGAGAGAAGAATTCTAAGAAGCTGTTGGAAGTAATAGGTGATTGTTGTGTTCATGTAATAGATAAATAGTACATTGTCTAATGTGATACCTTAGGGGAAGCTTTCCTTATGGAGTTTTGCATGTGCTGCTTCTATTTTATATATACATGTCAAATTTGTGGACGGCACGTTTGTCTCATTCTTTTGCATAGTACTAGACTTTATCAAATTGTTCGACATGAATTTAAAATGTTTCTCTGCATGATTCTCGTTGTAAAGTCTGACATGTCTTGCGATTCATTTGGGAGTTGCATGTGAGCTGCTAGTTTTTTACGTTGAAATCTCATAGATATACCTTTGACATGACATGACATGTGGTATGTGCTTGGTTGGTGCATGAGTGTATATCGGGCGCACATTCTCATTGGGCCAGTGTCCATTTGCAGTCGTTTGGAGTTGCGGTTCTTGTTCTTGACATCAGGTGTTGTTGCCCTGGCAAGGGTGCATTGTCGCACTACATGTTTTGGCAATGACCCCTTAGCATTGGATGGAGGCTAGAAGGAGGTGTACAAATGAGCCCCTCCCCCCTCCCCATCCTCCGGATATTGGCTGCAGAGCCTGATTAGCCCGGGTATCATTCATAGAATCAGAGTAGGTCATGCATGCTATAGATTGTTCTGATATTAACGGGCATTATGGATACTTAATATGGATGGTTGTTATAATAGTCTAAGTTATTGCACCATTATTCTAGTCTTGCACTAACATGCGTAATTAGTTTTAGCAGTAGGGGACTCTCTGGTAAGGTGCTCAAGTATGTTGTGTGTGCAATTGTTTATCAATTCCATGTTAGAGGGGAGGCCATCACTACCTTATATTTTGCCCATGATAATTCACCTAATAGTTTGATAACCTTGTTTCCCATAGGATTACTGCTAAATCCACCAGCTTACAATGTGGTTTTGACTTACATAGGGGTTCACTTCTTCATGACCATGCCATGCCCAGAATGTAGTATACATCAACGTTATCCCCGACAATGCATTTGTATGTGCGCATGTGTGCATGTCGACGTGCACGTGTGTTTCTTTTCCCTCAAAATATGCTAGAGTACACCTTTTGTAGGCTCGCCTCAGGGGGTTCACCTATATGTATTTTGGATGTGGCATCTTTGTTCCTAGGGTCAGGCCTTCATATACTCTTATACGCCTTAAAATACAATAAAGACAAGTAAGAATAAATGGTAGATACCCTTTATTATAAGTATGCAATAGGTAATGAAAAGCTCCTTAGCATACACGAAGATGCTTAATATGTAGAACTAGGGATAGGTTCTGTACGTACGAAATAAAACTTCTAGACATATAAACTCCAAAAATACATATTTTGAAGTAAAAAACGTATTTCCCGTATTTTTTCCTTACCGGTCGGAATTTTTTTTTTCGCATAAGCAAGACTTCAATTTCGCTTACGTGAAACGAATTTTCTTTTTTTTAATGATTTTCGCCTACGCGAAATATGTAGTTTCGCTTACGCAAAAAGTGCTTCGCATAGGCGAAACAGGGGTAATTTTTTATTTTCTTTTAATTTTCGCGTAAGCAAAACTACACTTTCACTTATGTGAAACACTTTCGATATAAGCCGAACTATGTGCCTTCGAGAAAAAAAAATTTGGCTTGCGCAAAAGACTTTTCGCGTAAGCGAAATAGTAGTTTTACTCATGCGAAAGTTTATTTTATTATTATTTTTTTTTTTTTTTGAATTTCACTTAAGCGAAATGTTTTTTGCATGGGCGAAACCGTTGTTTCACTTATGCGAAAAAATTCCGACGCCGGAAAATTTTTTTATCGTATTTCATGTTTAAGAATTCAAAATTGTGCCGCATCATTAGAATAACACGTATTCTTTATAAAATGTATGAGGCATTGAACCTATCCCTGCATAGAACACAATTGCATCTCCCTTGAGGCTTGCCCTTTTTTCTGGCTTAATGGCATGTTGGAGGATATTATAACTTCGAATTCCTGCAATGGTTGCAACAAAAGTGTTGCCATAGTCAAAGATGAGATCTGGACATGTAGGGGACGGGCTTCAACAATGGAAAGACCTGCATAAGCCTCATTACTTTTAGAATTATCTAGACCATAGTAAAAGATGGCATTTTCTGGAAAATTAAGACGTGCATGTTTCCCCCTGAACTTGATGTGGCAATATCGTATGCTTGAGCAACCTCTTGGGCAGTGTTAATGTTCCCAACCACACTCTTTTACGCTTGTTAAGATTCCATGCTTCGGCTACCCATGCCCCAGGGTCTTCTTTTCACACCCCTGAAGTTCTTTTTACTATTGCCACATTCTGCCAAACATCTAATTGATTGGCATCAGTTTTAGATCCCAATATGTCTAATGCACTAAGAAATCCATTATCAGACTTGCAATCTCCAAATGCAAGATCCATCATTTCTTGTACAATGTGCACGCCCAATTCAAATTCGAAGTCAGCCATTCTTTTTCATCCAGGATGGGCCTCCAAAGTAGATGCTATATTTATAAGAAACAAATGGTCGTGCTTTGGTCGACCTATATATAATAGAAGCTTTTTAGAATAACTATTGGCTTGTTCTATTAGTTTTGTTATGCATTTGCATTAACGTGGCTGCACAGTAGTCGCATGATCTTTGATGGATTATATATAAACCCATACAAACAAATACCCATAATTATCCAAATAAAATGCCATGTGAAATTTTAACCTTCTCGTTTATGAAAAACTAGAATTAAAGGTGGGGTCATCGTGTCCAATTGCATAGAGATATATTTGCATTGACCTCTTCCTCCCTAGAACCAAAGTTTATTTTAGATCAACGAGCTTACGAATGTTCTTAACTTGTTTCTGGAAAGTTTTAACAAAATCAATCTGGTCAGCGAATCTGGTTCAAACCCTGATGCTGCTACTAAGTCTTCATCGAGTTGTAGGGCTAGGCCAACAGAGGCTCTTAAATAAGCATAATATAGCCCACCTCCTATTGAAAAAGAAACCATGGCCACGTGATCTTTGAGATGAAAGCTTGCTATTAAAAAATGCAGCTCCTTATGTCGGTTATTAGACGCATCTATTCTACATCCTTAACTTTTTCCCGTGATGTTCGATATAATTTGTGACATGGGTGAAGCATGTATATTTGTTCATTGGTGACACTTCAGGTCTGGTACCCCATGTACCACGGTTGCGTCTGGACTATGATCATGCGGCGGTCTATGCGAGGATGCTTGAGCATGAGCTGCCGGGAGTGCTGCAACTCCCCACACTTCAACAGCAGACGGCCCAGCTGAACCAGCTCCTTCTGAGGGTAGGGGACAGATGCTTTGGGAGAGACCGCTCTCGATGATCCACAGGGGCTGCAACCACCTTCCCCTTAATCACCGGGTTCGATGGCCGAATGTCGGGGAGGCTGAAAGCGATGGCTCCGCCAAGTCTTTGGACCCCACCATTCGCGCGAGCCGTCCGTCAATACGCTCCTTCCTCAAGACCAAGAAAGCGAGGTACCTTGCGCGAGCACCATGAGATGTTTGGTCTTCTAGGCCCGCCACCCTAGGGCCTTACGGAGAAAGGTCTTGAGTAAGCGCACCGCGACCCGGGAAATATTACCCGGAACAATGGGTGAGATACTTGCGGCATTTGTATGACCCAATGGGAAGCCGCGGGCACCGGTACCTCATGAGCGAGGCCTAGCACCGGTCATTCTTGAAGGGGATGTCATAATGGGCACCTAGCGCCTTCGCTAGCGGGAAGGCGGTGATTTGGATGGTATGCGGTGAGCTTCTCAAGTGGGCGGGCCCCAATGGTGCCCGGTTCTCACAAAGACTCTTCAACAGGGGCATTGCAAGAAGGCTTCCCGACCTTTGGACTACCGGTGAGAGTTGTGCCCATATACAAAGCGGGGACCCCCCGGCATTGACCAACTATCATTACCATTATGGTGGGTTCATCTTTGCCAAGTTGCTTGCCGGTATTCTTGGCGGCGATTGACACTTTAGGGAGGAGGATGGAGAAGTCTTGGGCTTCGCCGCTTGAAACTTCCGCCCCGGCATTCTACTATTGACCATATCTTCACTCTGCGAACACTCATAGAGGATAGCGGAATCGGCCTTGAGAACCATCTTTGTTGCTTTGTGGATTTCGCGAATTTTGACCACGATGCCTCGGGATAAGTTGTGGGGATGATTGAGACGACTAGGGACCCCCGTCGACTTGCTTGCGAATGCTATATCTGGACTATCTGAGGCTTGCTCGGTCGTCTCACCGTCGGGGAGCCCGTTGTTAGTAGCATTGGGGTGCGCCGGGGCTGCCCTCTATCCCCGGCGCTCTTCGGCTTGTACATTGACCAGCTAGAAGAATGGCTAGCCGAAAACCGCGGGAGGCGCCGGTTGATGCACCACATAATCCGGCAACTCATATATCGCGATGATGTTGGCCTGCTTGCATATACCCCGGAGAGGACATGCAACGCCACCGGATGCTTTGGACACTTTACGCCAATTCAGCGACATGAGAGTTAACTTGGCCAAGACAAAGGGTTCTTTGGTCCCATCATCCCAAAGCACCACGTCTTCCCTCATTCACTTACCGTAAGGGGGCAGGTAGTGGAGGTGGCTCGATCTTATAAGTATTTGGGCATTGAGTTTTCTACTACCACACCTTTGGGATGCATCCATCGTTACGGGTCACCGCAGGCTGGAAAGCCCAGTATGCAATGCAAAACAATCACAATCGTAGGTTGTATGCATGGGGTCACCAGGCACACTTGTTGGTGGCCTTGGTTGAACCGGTCCTCCTCTATGGGGGCGAAGTGTGGGGGCGGTGATATCCCTCACCACTTGGAACGATCTAGAGCAGTATGAAAGCTTTCTTGGCCCGCACCTTTGGGGAGTGAAATCCACGGTCCCATATCGATCTTGCTCCAAGAGACGGGCTTCCTTCCATTCTGAGAGGGTGCTTACTTGAACGCGTCACATTATTTACTTCGGAAGGTGGTGGCTATGGATGAAGCCCGGCTGCCCAACCTTGCTTTGGCAATGGCGATGGGCCCATGGCGACTCAAAAGCTTCTTTGGAAAGACAAGCAAGCCCAGTGGTTCTCGCTATGGAATGTGCGAGCACACGATGTGGACCGGTGCATACACCGAAGGCTGAAACGATTAGCCGCGGAAGTAGTACTTGGATGCTTGCTTCATGGCCAAGCTTTGGGATGCAGAGGCCCAATCACATGTCAAGGTGGCAAATTATCGACGGTGGTTAATCCCATGCTCACGAGGGGCCCACACCACTACTGCGCACCCATCTACCCATGAAAAGCGGGGGTGATTGCTTCCATTCGCGACAGTGCACACCACCTCCGCATTGAGACAGGGGAGATGGATTCGGGGGCAGCGTGAGGACAGAGTCAGTCAGTCTTTGTCAACAGGGCCATTGAGGATGAAAGTCACGCCCTCCGGGCATGTCCACGTCTGAGCATATCCGGGGCTCGGTATGCTCGGTTAGTTGTGCCCCATCGGGCCTTGCATGAGCTCGCGAGCACGGACCTCAGAGTAGGCTTGTTGGGATCGTACCTCAGGGAGGTAATGGATCTGTAGGACTCGGTTATGCCCCCGTCCAGGCATTAACCTCGTTTGTACTTGTGATTATGTATATAAGCATGCGGTATGTCGGCATCCTTATTGCTACTAAGGTTTTTCCCAAAACCCCGGAGGCGGGGTTTTTAATCACGGTAGTAATCACTTCTTGCTCTCTCTCTTTGTACTTGGGTCCCATAGGCCAGTTGGTCTCCGTGGACGATAAAATCATATTCTATTCTATCTATTAATATTTGTTTCATTGTCTAAACCTCCAATTTTTATAATTTTTCTTTACTACAAGCATTTTCCTACATGGCTTTGCACAGAATTGATGAAAAAACCTGCCTTTTTATTTGCATATTAGGATTAGAATTCGGTCATGTTTGCATCTTTTGTTTAAGCATCCATGACAACATGTTCGTAATAAAGGGTGACATCTTCTTTATTTGCACTTGCACTCAGATATCAAAATTTCTTTCTCTCAGTTCACTGTTCACTTTTTTAGTCATAAAATAAATTCATTATTGAGCAGAAAAAAGAAACTAATCCATGTACTTACTGAACAGTTAATAATAACCAATTCATATGCACCATCATAAAGGTTAAAAGTATCAGACAACAAGCCAATTTTTGTGTGATATTTCTTCCTATTAACAAAAAATAAAACACTGAAAAGTTCTGATCTCTAGAAAGTCTCGAAGAGAACAACATTACTCGGAGATCAAGTGTAGCATATCCGAATTGTGGAAACCATTGAGTATACCAGAGATGGCACCAAATAAGAAACCGTAGTAACCGTGGGTGCTTACAACAAGCAACATATGAAGTTGCAAAAACAAAAACTTGCAATGTATAAAAGGTAAGAAAGCCCCAAGGCTGAGCTCCTAATCATCAAAAACACAAAAGCATTTTGGAAAAGCAAGATTGATTACCTTTAAGCAACCAAAGTGTTAATCTTGGTAACAGGGAGGGAAAGGATTAATAGGTAAGCAATAGTCATGCTTGGGTTTTGCCCTTCAACAAAAAAACATTAGGACGACTTCTTTATAAATCTAAAGTAAGAACAAAATACTTCAAGAAATACATCCTCTAGAAATAAACGAATAGAATTCCTGCAACAGTGATTTGTCAGACTCAGTTATACTGCAAAGAGGACCTGTTTAAGCTGGATCCTTGAGAGTCCTGAGCATCTTGCGAAACAACTTCTTCAGCATCTATCTCAAATTTTACTAGGAGCACGGGTTAAGAGCTTTAATTAAAGAGCTATTAGACATAACGATTTTATATCAGACCGTGGATTACCAAATGGATCACCGTTTGCGTGCTTATCCATCAAAAAACACTACAGATCCATTTAACATTTCACTCAAGCAATCTGAAAAAAACATTTCAGCTCACAGAAATGTATATTGCTTAGAACTAGAAAAGATTTAGCAGCCCAATAAACTAACTAGAATTTATGCTTGATCTGGAGGAGCATCAAACTAAGAATATTGTATTCTGTTTATAGGAGGAGTGCATCAAAGTCTCTAAATGATCCGTCACGTATGTATTATTGTTTGAGGACCATGGTCAGCAGCCAAGGGATGTACTTATACAAATGGGGGTATGCCGTATGCGTGCAGAGGGTGACAAAAAACACCCCTACATACGATTTTTTGAAAGGCAAATTCGACCCCTTCCATACAAAATTTATCCCAAGAGTGGCTTAAAACCCCCTAACTCATATGCATACGTATGGGAATGGGTCAAAAAAGACCCCCTACGATTCATTCAGGCACATTGTATAGCACCCAAACTAAATCCCCCTTGGGTCAGGAGCACAGAACAACCAGTCGCTATGGTGGCTGCCAAAAGAAACCCTCTAGGGTTCGATCCAGGTCCTCCTTCTATCGCAGCTTTGGGTAGGAATCCAAAGCTTTGGGGTTTTCAACAAATCAATTCCAAATCTTGGGGATCTCTAAATCAGGTAAATCAGTTTTATAGTTTGCCTAACAAAATTCTAGCCCAAGTAGTGGAGTTGATGCTCTACACAGTACAGACCACTCCCCAAAATCGTAGTATTAGGGGCATGCAATAGTATTAATGGACAGAAAAAAGATCCACTCATTCAAGCACAACAGACTAAACTATGGAAGGTGTAGAAACTGATGCAAACACTAATGCAAACGAGAAAGAAATAGAAACAAAGAATAAAAGAACTAAAGCGCAAATCCGCACCATCGATAAAAGCAGTAGAAGAAGGAAAAAAAGGATGTAGAAAAAATTGCAAATGGCGGGCTCTTTCAGGAATGCGTGCGTAGGTGATAAAAAATACCATTTTCACAAGAACAGTTGTTACAAACGCTGCACCAGGGAAAGGGTATAACAATACTCGAAATCAAGAGACAGTAAGCAGCAGTTAGGAACGGTGTTGAAAGTTTTTGGCAAAGTCCATAAAGCAATACAGATCATGTCATCTATTTCTATTGTCCTTATTAAGGTGCACAATGTGAAGATAATTGCATATGGTGCAAACGCCCATTGACAAACCTTTGTACGAATCAATTCTCTTAGAAAAACAAGATTATGTGCATGAAGGATTGTTCTCTGATGCCCCAAGAGGATGTTTGCAAGGTTTTTGTGTTGTCATTATCAGACATTGTATAGTGGCTAAGCTCTAAGTTTTAACATTATATAAGCTTGACAGCATTCGCTTTTGGATCCCTGATCTATTGACTAGAGTTCTTCTTTTCCCCAAAGATCCAGTTCTATGCAACATGGGATACATTGACAAAGGAATCCATTACCTCCCAACAGAGAAATTGAGCTATTTTAGTATAGCGTGGCATCTCCAAATCTTTAGGGAACTTCTGTTGGTGTTGTTTCTTTGAAATTATTTGATAAGAACAAAAGGCTATTAAAAGATGGCGAGCATATTTTCTTAGCCATCTGAACATTAATTTTTTAGGCAAAATGTACAAATTGAGTTCTATTCAATTCACAACTTTTCCTTCAAATGGACAATGTATACACGCAAATTATATTATCAACTTTTTTATAAAATTCTCAAGTTAGAGGGGAGAGTCAGAGTGCATGGGTGCCAAAACTTGGGGGCACATGAAGTGCATTTATTAATTTTAGGTGGAGTTACCTAAAATTTATGGATTGCATGTAAACAAATTCTTAAAGCTGGATGCCAAAGGCATTTTGTTGGTACTTTGACTAAAGGAAATCAGACATCTACTTATTGACTTATATTTTTTAGCAGACAGTTTTATTTTTTTATTTTTATTATGTGAAATAAGAAAAAAAACTAGAAGCATTGCAACTCAATTACACCTACACTTCTCATTATTAATTGCAACATATCTTCAACGTATCAATACAACACATAAGTTCGTTTGGCCAATTAGATGTGTTGCAAAAAACAACTAAACACTCTAACCGCAGTGGCAGTGAATGAAAGCATTTGAACTACTAAAATTAAACAGATGAAAATGAAAAGGAACGTGTCCCCTTGCGTATAAAGACCTTTCTAGATGACTATTAGTATACTTAATATACGTTTACCAAGAAGTTATGAGACATTTGACTGGGCTAGAGAAATTTGACAGAGGAAGCGCAATGATGATAATATGACATGCAAGGAAGAAATGATGGAATCTAAAGAGAAAGGATATGTTAATCCACAAGTGCAAATGGTAAATCTGTATGGTGGCTGTAGAATATGAAGATATGTTGGCGCAGTAACATGCACTAAAGAAAAGTCCTTGTTTAAATTTGATGCACAACAGCAGGAAGTAATCGAGACAATTTTGTTGACGGTCTAAGAGCACCTTCGACTACCTCGTTCGTCTGATTTGTTGATCTTATGATCTAAACTGTATGTTGGGGACTCTAGATGTCTCTTGTTTTGATTATAGTCATTTATGATTGGGGCACCTATGACAAAAGTACTATATGACCAAAGCAGGGGCTTTACGCAGATAATGGTATATTGCCTCTGAGAAAACATATGATGAAATGTTAGTGGTTAGACTAGGGCTGAAATATTGGACCATTTGATTTTTGGGTTGCCCATAGGGGGCCAACCCTCGGTTTGTGCCATATCCTAGGTATATGTCGGAATATACCTAGGATATGCTGGTGATTGCTCCAAACCTGTTATTCCCTATAAACTGGCAGTTACCTATGCAAGTTATGGCTTTTCTATGGGGATCTGTGACAGTTTTAGGATCAAACAATGCCGATTCTAATAAAATCCAAACCTCAAATCCGCCCTAGAGAATCAGCTAAGTACAAGTTAGCTACAGGATTTACACCATTTGAGTTGGTTTATGGAGTGCAAGCTATGATGCCTATTCATTTGGACATTCCCTTGTGTTCATTTGTGGAGCTACCTTATTATGAGAATTTAGGAGAAGTTCCAAATCCAAATCAAGTGCATAACAGGATGGATGATTTGCTGCAATTGGAAGAGATGAGACAAGAAGCAGCAGACTTCAATATGAGGCATAAACAGAAAGTAAAGATTATCAAAGATAAGTTACAGGTTGTCAATCCATTTGAGGAAGGGCAATTGGTGTTGTGCAGGACCACTAAGAAGCATCTATCCAAATTTCAAAGCCCATGGAAAGGCCCATTTCTGATTGATAAAGAGGTACCAGGTGGGGCTTTCTACTTGATGACTCCAGAAGGGGAATTGTTGCCTAATCCCAGAAATGGCAAGGATCTCAGGCCTTATTTTGAAAGAGAAGTGCTATTCTAAGGGATTCAGATTTGACATAGCTCCAATTACAGAGAATTTGTGGAGAACTTTTGGGTTATAGCAGGTCGTTTTTCTGTAAAAACAGATGGTGACAGTTCCATAATACACAATCTATCCTACATCAAAGGATGTATTTCGGCGATACGAATCCAACGAGCTATAGTGCAGGTCAAACGGAGGTCTGGAACTCAAGATATCAGCTTTCAAAGTTTGCCACAGTTACAGAGGCTCTGTTTCGTCACTGTCATTTTGGACCAGTTTGTTTGTATCAGTCATTTGGATTTGAGGAGGGTGTAAATGAGTCATTTGGGGACATGTCCCAAGGACCATATTAGTATTTTTGTTGTTGTGGGTTCTCCGCCACGGAGTGGCACATTTTCCCACTGTGGTCGCCACTGTTGGGGTGGTCACCACTCACCACACTTGTCACCACTCACCACACTCGTCACCACTCACCACTCACCACACTTGTCACCACTCACCACACTCATCATATACCGTATATGGAGTGATGTACGCACATGCACGCGTGCAGGATATTTGCACGTATCCATGATGAGCATGGTATTATCTGAGCAGAGAGCAGAGAGAGAAGAACAGAGAGACGGTGTATTGAGAGAGAGCATTTTGCTTGATCTAGCTATGGAGATGATGATTCTTTGTCTTGTGCATTGCCTTGATCTGATAGATTGAGCTTGGATTGTTGGGTTTTTCATCCTTCTTGCAAGGTTAGAGTTCAGGCTCTAACAAGCCCTATACACCTTTTGTACCTCGGGAACTTGGAAATCCTAAGCCAAGGGCGATAATTCATGTACATCGTAGGGATGGTGAGTGTAAGATTTGTTAGTTCCAACAATAACAATTGCTTATATGCTTCTTAATAGTATATATTCTATAATTTATTAAGAAGTTCATCAATGCATGTTTCCTATCTTTTTCTGAAATGATGTCTTATTATTGTAGGGAGTTATGCGATAGTTGATAACACACGCTGGCGTGTTGCTGTGTTGGAGTCAAAAAAGTTCCCCTCCAAGTATACATGCAGGGGAACTTGCTTCACGCCAGGAGGCATCACACACATTGGTGTTTGTGATGGGAGACGGTTCAAGGCTTGGGCATCTATTCCACATGATGCAGTTGGTGATTACGAGCTTCCTGACTTCTTAACAAAGCATAACATTGTTGTTGGTACACCTTAGTCGCGCGTGTGGGACATGGTATCAGAGCATGTTTACACGTTCATGTTCGCCACCATAGGCATGACGGGAGGAGCTTCTATACCTATCGGCTTCACAACTGAGCTTCACATCGAGCCGACGGACGTTCCTAGAGTTCTTTGGGACAGGTTCTTCATGATGTGGATCCATTGAGATTGACGGACATAACCTCATTTGCTATAGAACCAGTATATTTTTTTAACATTTTGTTTGAACTTCATATTATATGTACACTTTAAAAAGGTAAAGTTTGTTCCGTATCTATATGTGTCTATTTCCACCTACACAACCACGACTAACGCACATCAATGCCCTCATACGTCCACGACTAATGCCCGGCATCGCCGGGCACACGTTTCTAGTGTGGTTGACAACTGAATATGACTGACATGTGGGATCAAAAAGTGGGTTTGCATAGGAATCTGCAGGAAGAGGAAGAGCATGCCTGGCTTTCTCTAATCAACAGTGCAGGCTTTTCTTTAGTTCCTCCCTCCAATACTACATTTTCCTGGTCTAACAAACAGAAGGGTCAGGATAGAGTATATTGTTTGCTTGATAGATTCTACCTGGCCAACAAATCTGCTGGATTTATGGACAAGTCTTATGTTGAAGGAGATCTTGCATTCACTCATTCGGATCATGTTCCGCAGAGGCTTACACTTGAAGATATCCCCTCTGCCAGGAAATCAGGTAATATTCCTTTCAAGTTCAACGTCTCATGGTTAACGAAAGAAGTGTTCTGTAGCCCTTTTAAGGCTTTTCTTGGCTCACTGGAAAATGAGGACAACTCCCCCTCCATGAAGGCATGGGCCCATAAGCTCAACCTCATGAAAGTTTGGATTAAGAAATGGGGAAGAAATAGGGCTCTGATCTTTAAAAAGGAAAAGGATCTTGTCTACAATAGTCTCTGGATTGTTAAGTAGGAACTTTTTAGCGACCCCTACAATCGAGACAAACATGCTTTGGAGGAGGAGCTCGAAGGCAAAGCTAAATCTATAGAAGAGGAGGAAGCAAGGGGTACAGCTATATGCTCCAAAACTAAATGTGTGACGATTAACTATCAGGTCTGGAGCGTGTGATTTGGTTTCATCCAAATCACCGTGGCCTTTTCGGTTAGGCTGCACAGCTACCACTCCAGAGGTAGTGGGTTCGAGTCCCGTCCAGTCCCTTAAATGTGACAGTATGATTTGGATAACTCATACCCTAGTGGTGTGGGCAACCCGTAATAGGGTTGGGGGTCCAGATGGTTGTCGTCACACTCCTCGGTGTTCAGTCCCTTGCAGATCGAGTTCGGTCCGCCCCCAATTCCCCCGGTTGCAAGCCTTCAAGGAGGGGGGGCCTTGAGGGGAGGATAGTGTGACGATTAACTATCAGGTCTGGAGCGTGTGATTTGGTTTCATCCAAATCATCGTGGCCTTTTCGGTTAGGCTGCACAGCTACCACTCCAGAGATAGTGGGTTCGAGTCCCGTCCAGTCCCTTAAATGTGACAAAATGGTATGCTGAACTTGATCATGAGAATTCTAAGTGTTTTTTTAGACTGGCGGGGGCTAGATTAGCAGAAAATAGCATTACTTCTATCAAAAGATCAAAATCAGGCTCTCTTGACAGATTAGGATGAAATCAAGCGCTTCATTAGGGGAAACTTCCAGGACCAATTTAAAGAGGAGCCGCTTCCATCCACTTATAGATCTGAAATTGCTAGATGGCTGCCAAAGGTTGATTGGGCGTACTTGGTTTCGGAAGCTGACAATCAATCCTTACTTCAACAGTTAGGGGATGAAGAAGTTTATAGAACTCTTGTTCCTTGGCAACTGGAAAATCCCCTGGTCCAGACGGATTTCCCCCAGAGTTTTTCAGGGAGTTTTGGGAATTCTTGGGGTAGGACTTCCTCAGGGCTATTAGAGGTGCATGGAACGCCCAGCTTTTACATCCTTCCTTGGCGGCTGGATTCATCACTCTCGTGCCTAAAGTGTCAAGACCTCAGGTTATCAGTGAGTGGAGACCTATTGCTTTGACCAATGTCCTATATAAGGTCATCATGAAAGTTCTGGCTAACCGTCTGAAACCTATTCTAAATAGGATTATTGGCAGAGAACAATCAGCCTTTCTCTCTGGAAGAAACATTCTGGATAATTATTTGGCTGCAAGGGAAGGGTTACATTGGTGTAGGGAATCAAGATAGAACTGTGTGTTGATAAAGATGGATTTCAGGAAGACGTATGACTCTCTTAGATGGGAGGGTCTGCAAGAGATGATGGCTCATATGGGTTTTCATAGATAGTTTGTTGATATTTCTATGGGCATGAACAAATTAGCATCGGCAGGGGGTGCTTGTTAATGGTGAACCATCTCGCCTCTTTGATCTCCAAAAAGGTATCAGGCAAGGGTGCCCTTTGGCCCCTTACTTGTTTCTCATCATGGCGAATCTACTTATTAGGATGGTGAAACTCAAAATTTCAGAGGGTTCAATGAGTGGTCTCTCTCTACCTGGTGGTGCTGACGAGCTCACAATTATGCAATATGCTAACGATACCTTCATGTTTCTCAGATTTGATGATGGTAGCTTTCAGGCATTTCGGGATGTTCTTCTGGCTTTTGAGATCATATCTGGGATTGGTCTTAACCCTAACAAATGTTCCACTCTATGGGCACTGGAAACTGTGCCTGATCCTCGAGCCAGTATGTTAGGGTTCCCGGTGGTGAAAGCAGGTGAAACAATTACTCTTTTGGGCCTTCCACTTTCCTTATCTGATAATATCAAAGGACTCTGGTCGCCTCTGTTGGATCGTCTTCGGAAGAAAGTTGCCCTCTGGTCAGCCAAAGGTCTTGCTGTGTCGGGGCGTGTAATGCTGCAAATGAATACCCAGTGTCTCGTACTTTGTTGTACCATGACTTTCCCAAGAGCTTTACTTGGAGCAAAGCGACATACAAATGGACAAAACGTGAACGTATCCAGGTTATGCCATCTGTGGGTAGAATGTACTTTGTGACTCCTTCACAGGGTGAACGATTCTATTTGCGGATGTTGCTAAGCAATGTACCTGGAGCTATGTCTTTTGAAGATCTGAGAACTGTTGATGGTCATTTGTGTGAGACGTTCAAGAATGCATGCATCAAGCGTATGATTGTGAATGATAATTCAGAGTGGCTAGAATGCCTACGAGAAGCATCATTATGGGGTATGCCACGTCAATTGCGACACTTATTTGCTTCAATTCTGTTGGAATGTAACCCATTGTATCCACTTGATATTTGGAAGGAGTTGGAATATAGGATGGTCGAAGATTTCCTAGACTAGGTTGCTTATGATGCTTATTCCAAGACAGGTCACTTGAGTCAGTATGCTATTGACATGGCACTAATGGATGTGGAGGATCATATGCAATCGGTTGGAAGGAGCCTGGCAGAAATGGGCTTCAACTTACCAGAAACTGTGCTAGACATGACCACACTATTCCAGGAGGAAATGATGTATGTGAGTATGGATAAAGTCCTATCTGATTCCGAGAAGTTGAACATTGATGGTGGTCGGTTCACGATCCGTTTCGACCATGTGATCAATAAGACTGGTGGTGGGGTCTTCTTCGTGAATGGCCCTGGTGGAACCGGGAAAACATATCTATATAACATTCTCCTAGGGTATGTACGTGCAAGGGGTTGGATTGCTCTGGCAGTTGCATCTTCTGGTATTGCGTCGGTGTTACTGCAAGGTGGTCGAACGACTCATTCGCGTTTCAAGATACCCATAGGGGCACACGAAGCATCTACTTGCAATATTCCAAGGCAGTCAGAATTGGCAAGACTCATTCGAGCATGTCGGTTGATTGTATGGGATGAGGCACCAATGATGCACAAATGGATATTTGAGGCAGTGGATAGAACATTGAGAGATGTGATGGGCAATGAGCAGACCCCGATTGGTGGGATTCCAATACTATTGGGAGGGGATTTCCGACAAATACTACCCGTGGTTCCTAAAGGTTCGCGCGCACAAATTGTAGAAGCTTCTCTAAAGCGTTCGTATATCTGGGATAGTGTGAGAGAATATAAACTGACAATCAACATGCGCGTCATAAATGCATTGGGCTTAGATGCGCTTGAACAACAAGCATTTGCTGACTACTTACTAAGTATAGGAGATGGCCGAGAACCCACCTTTCCGGAGAAGGGTGTTGATATGGTGCATCTGCCACAAGATATATGCCTTGGCTCAGATGATGTGGATGATTTAATTCAGGACATATTTCCTGATATCCAACAGAACTGGAAAGAAGTGATTTTTTGGGCACATCGTGCTATACTATCGCCTTTGAACCATTTTGTCGATGAGATCAATAAGAAGGTGGCGTCTCTCATCCCCGAGAGACGACGGTGATTACTTTTTAGTGTTGATCGAATCATAGACACAGATGGCCGGCAAGCAGGTCTATATCCCATTGAGTTCCTTAATGCACAAACTCCAAGTGGTGTACCGCCCCACGAGCTAACCCTAAAGGTGGGAATGATTGTAATGTTGTTGAGCTCTACATCGTTCAAAAAGGGCCTGTGCAATGGAACACGATTGATTATACGAAAGCTGGGAAGACGTGTCATTGAGGCAGAGATAGTAACTGGGGACGGGGCGTTGGTGATCAGGTGCTCCTACAAGCATTCCAATTGTGCCTACCGATTCAGGTTTGCCATTTCAGTTTGAAAGGGTGCAATTCCCTTTGCGGCCGGCATTTGCCATGACCATAAACAAGTCCCAGGGCCATAAGGTGGGGATATATCTTCCAAAGCCTGTCTTTACGCATGGACAATTGTATGTGGCATTCTCAAGGGTACAAAATCGACAAGGAATTAGGGTTGCTATCAAAGACCCACCATCCATGCCTCAAGAAGAGGCGTAATACTGATTTCAAGGTTCACAAGGAACGTGGTTTACACGGATGCTTTGTGATCCCGGTAAGTGTCATGTCCTCGACTAACGTTGTAGTGTCCATATATTGCATGTATATGTGTTTTCTTTCAAAGGTTTTCATGCTTCTTGGATGTTTATTGATCTTCTGAATGTGTGCAGATCATGAAGGCCTATACACCTTTTGTACCTCGGGAACTTGGAAATCCTAAGCCAAGGGCGATAGTTCATGTACATCGTAGGGATGGTGAGTGTAAGATTTGTTAGTTCCAACAATAACAATTGCTTATATGCTTCTTAATAGTATATATTCTATCATTTATTAAGAAGTTCATCAATGCATGTTTCCTATCTTTTGCTGAAATGATGTCTTATTATTGTAGGGAGTTATGCGATAGTTGATAACACACGCTGGCGTGTTGCTGTGTTGGAGTCAAAAAAGTTCCCCTCCAAGTATACATGCAGGGGAACTTGCTTCACGCCAGGAGGCATCACACACATTGGTGTTTGTGATGGGAGACGGTTCAAGGCTTGGGCATCTATTCCACATGATGCAGTTGGTGATTACGAGCTTTCTGACTTCTTAACAAAGCATAACATTGTTGTTGGTACACCTTAGTCGCGCGTGTGGGACATGGTATCAGAGCATGTTTACACGTTCATGTTCGCCACCATAGGCACGACGGGAGGAGCTTCTATACCTATCGGCTTCACAACTGAGCTTCACATCGAGCCGACGGACGTTCCTAGAGTTCTTTGGGACAGGTTCTTCATGATGTGGATCCATTGAGATTGACGGACATGTTTGAACTTCATATTATGTGTACACTTTAAAAAGGTAAAGTTTGTTCCGTATCTATATGTGTCTATTTCCACCTACACAACCACGACTAACGCACATCAATGCCCTCATACGTCCACGACTAATGCCCGGCATCGCCGGGCACACGTTTCTAGTGTGGTTGATAACTGGATATTTGGGGGCGACCTGAATATGACTGACATGTGGGATCAAAAAGTGAATTTGCATAGGAATCTGCAGGAAGAGGAAGAGCGTGCCTGGCTTTCTCTAATCAACAGTGCAGGCTTTTCTTTAGTTCCTCCCTCCAATACTACATTTTCCTGGTCTAACAAACAGAAGGGTCAGGATAGAGTATATTATTTGCTTGATAGATTCTACCTGGCCAACAAATCTGCTGGATTTATGGACAAGTCTTATGTTGAAGGAGATCTTGCATTCACTCATTCGGATCATGTTCCGCAGAGGCTTACACTTGAAGATATCCCGTCTGCCAAGAAATCAGGTAATATTCCTTTCAAGTTCAACGTCTCATGGTTAATGAAAGAAGTGTTCTGTAGCCCTTTTAAGGCTTTTCTTGGCTCACTGGAAAATGAGGACAACTCCCCCTCCATGAAGGCATGGGCCCATAAGCTCAACCTCATGAAAGTTTGGATTAAGAAATGGGGAAGAAAATAGGGCTCTGATCTTTAAAAAGGAAAAGGATCTTGTCTACAATAGTCTCCAAATTGTTAAGTAGGAACTTTTTAGCGACCCCTACAATCGAGACAAACATGCTTTGGAGGAGGAGCTCGAAGGCAAAGCTAAAGCTATAGAAGAGGAGGAAGCAAGGGGTACAGCTATATGCTCCAAAACTAAATGTGTGACGATTAACTATCAGGTCTGGAGCGTGTGATTTGGTTTCATCCAAATCATCGTGGCCTTTTCGGTTAGGCTGCACAGCTATCACTCTAGAGGTAGTGGGTTCGAGTCCCGTCCAGTCCCTTAAATGTGACAGTATGATTTGGATAACTCATACCCTAGTGGTGTGGGCAACCCGTAATAGGGTTGGGGGTCCAGATGGTTGTCGTCACACTCCTCGGTGTTCAGTCCCTTGCAGATCGAGTTCGGTCCGCCCCCAATTCCCCCGGTTGCACTCCTCGGTGTTCAGTCCCTTGCAGATCGAGTTCGGTCCGCCCCCAATTCCCCCAGTTGCAAGCCTTTAAGGAGGGGGGGCCTTGAGGGGAGGATAGTGTGATGATTAACTATCATGTCTGGAGCGTGTGATTTGGTTTCATCCAAATCATCGTGGCCTTTTCGGTTAGGCTGCACAGCTACCACTCCAGAGGTAGTGGGTTCGAGTCCCGTCCAGTCCCTTAAATGTGACAAAATGGTATGCTGAACTTGATCATGAGAATTCTAAGTGTTTTTTTAGACTGGCGGGGGCTAGATTAGCAGAAAATAGCATTACTTCTATCAAAGATCAAAATCAGGCTCTCTTGACAGATTAGGATGAAATCAAGCGCTTCATTAGGGGAAACTTCCAGGACCAATTTAAAGAGGAGCCGCTTCCATCCACTTATAGATCTGAAATTGCTAGATGGCTGCCAAAGGTTGATTGGGCGTACTTGGTTTCGGAAGCTGACAATCAATCCTTACTTCAACAGTTAGGGGATGAAGAAGTTTATAGAACTCTTGTTCCTTGGCAACTGGAAAATCCCCTGGTCCAGACGGATTTCCCCCAGAGTTTTTCAGGGAGTTTTGGGAATTCTTGGGGTAGGACTTCCTCAGGGCTATTAGAGGTGCATGGAACGCCCAGCTTTTACATCCTTCCTTGGCGGCTGGATTCATCACTCTCGTGCCTAAAGTGTCAAGACCTCAGGTTATCAGTGAGTGGAGACCTATTGCTTTGACCAATGTCCTATATAAGGTCATCATGAAAGTTCTGGCTAACCGTCTGAAACCTATTCTAAATAGGATTATTGGCAGAGAACAATCAGCCTTTCTCTCTGGAAGAAACATTCTGGATAATTATTTGGCTGCAAGGGAAGGGTTACATTGGTGTAGGGAATCAAGACAGAACTGTGTGTTGATAAAGATGGATTTCAGGAAGACGTATGACTCTCTTAGATGGGAGGGTCTGCAAGAGATGATGGCTCATATGGGTTTTCATAGACAGTTTGTTGATATTTCTATGGGCATGAACAAATTAGCATCAGCATCGGTGCTTGTTAATGGTGAACCATCTCGCCTCTTTGATCTCCGAAAAGGTATCAGGCAAGGGTGCCCTTTGGCCCCTTACTTGTTTCTCATCATGGCGAATCTACTTATTAGGATGGTGAAACTCAAAATTTCAGAGGATTCAATGAGTGGTCTCTCTCTACCGAGCTCACAATTATGCAATATGCTAACGATACCTTCATGTTTCTCAGATTTGATGATGGTAGCTTTCAGGCATTTCGGGATGTTCTTCTGGCTTTTGAGATCATATCTGGGATTGGTCTTAACCATAACAAATGTTCCACTCTATGGGCACTGGAAACTGTGCATGATCCTCGAGCCAGTATGTTAGGGTTCCCGGTGGTGAAAGCAGGTGAAACAATTACTCTTTTGGGCCTTCCACTTTCCTTATCTGATAATATCAAAGGACTCTGGTCGCCTCTATTGGATCGTCTTCGGAAGAAAGTTGCCCTCTGGTCAGCCAAAGGTCTTTGGCGTGGTCGGGGTGTAATCCGCAAATGAATACCCAGTGTCCCGTGCTTTGTTGTACCATGACTTTCCAAAGAGCTTTACTTGGAGCAACGCGACATACAAATGGACAAAACGTAAACGTATTCAGGTTATGCCATCTGTGGGTAGAATGTACTTTGTGACTCCTTCACAGGGTGAACGATTCTATTTGCGGATGTTGCTAAGCAATGTACCTGGAGCTACGTCTTTTGAAGATCTGAGAACTGTTGATGGTCATTTGTGTGAGACGTTCAAGAATGCATGCATCAAGCGTATGATTGTGAATGATAATTCAGAGTGGCTAGAATGCCTACGAGAAGCATCATCATGGGGTATGCCACGTCAATTGCGACACTTATTTGCTTCAATTCTGTTGGAATGTAACCCATTGTATCCACTTGATATTTGGAAGGAATTGGAATATAGGATGGTCGAAGATTTCCTAGACCAGGTTGCTTATGATGCTTATTCCAAGACAGGTCACTTGAGTTAGTATGCTATTGACATGGCACTAATGGATGTGGAGGATCATATGCAATCGGTTGGAAGGAGCCTGGCAGAAATGGGCTTCAACTTACCAGAAACTGTACTAGACATAACCACACTATTCCAGGAGGAAATGATGTATGTGAGTATGGATAAAGTCCTATCGATTAGAAGTTGAACATTGATCAGCGGTCAGTTTACGATGCTGTTCTCGACCATGTGATCAATAAGACTGGTGGTGGGGTCTTCTTCGTGAATGGCCCTGGTGGAACCGGGAAAACATATCTATATAACACTCTCCTAGGGTATGTACGTGCAAGGGGTTGGATTGCTCTGGCAGTTGCATCTTCTGGTATTGCGTCGATTGTTCTTTGCAAGGTGGTCGAACGGCTCATTCGCGTTTCAAGATACCCATAGGGGCACACGAAGCATCTACTTGCAATATTCCAAGGCAGTCAGAATTGGCAAGACTCATTCGAGCATGTCGGTTGATTGTATGGGATGAGGCACCAATGATGCACAAATGGATATTTGAGGCAGTGGATAGAACATTGAGAGATGTGATGGGCAATGAGCAGACCCCGTTTGGTGGGATTCCAATACTATTGGGAGGGGATTTCCGACAAATACTACCCGTGGTTCCTAAAGGTTCGCGCGCACAAATTGTAGAAGCTTCTCTGTCTTTGCACTCCCACCTCCTTTACCACTGAGCGGTCATTTAGGGGCCTTAGCTGAGGTCTTGCTTTAGCTTCTCTGGGAGTTATTACTTCTTTAGTGGCTCAACATATGTATTCCTTACCTGCTTATGCATTCATAGCACAAGACTTCACTACTCAAGCTGCATTAT
This sequence comes from Isoetes taiwanensis, assembly GCA_021234155.1. Classification (NCBI taxonomy): domain Eukaryota; kingdom Viridiplantae; phylum Streptophyta; class Lycopodiopsida; order Isoetales; family Isoetaceae; genus Isoetes; species Isoetes taiwanensis. The sequence continues at coordinate 10,077,788 of JAJEKV010000042.1, read as the reverse complement.
ATACTCATCATCAGTACATTGCTGGGTTTATTATGACGGGTGCGTTTGCTCATGGAGCCATATTCTTTATTAGGGATTACAATCCGGAACAGAATAAGGGTAATGTATTGGCGAGAATGTTGGAACATAAAGAAGCTATCATATCTCATCTAAGTTGGGCTAGTTTATTCCTGGGTTTTCATACCTTGGGACTCTATGTCCATAACGATGTTATGCTTAAGCGTTCGTATATCTGGGATAGTGTGAGAGAATATAAACTGACAATCAACATGCGCGTCATAAATGCATTGGGCTTAGATGCACTTGAACAACAAGCATTTGCTGACTACTTACTAAGTATAGGAGATGGCCGAGAACCCACCTTTCCGGAGAAGGGTGTTGATATGGTGCATCTGCCACAAGATATATGCCTTGGCTCAGATGATGTGGATGATTTAATTCAGGACAAATTTCCTGATATCCAACAGAACTGGAAAGAAGTGATTTTTTTGGCACATCGTGCTATACTATCGCCTTTGAACCATTTTGTCGATGAGATCAATAAGAAGGTGGCGTCTCTCATCCCTCGAGAGACGACAGACATTTTTAGTGCTGATCGAATCATAGACACAGATGGCCAGCAAGCAGGTCTATATCCCATTGAGTTCCTTAATGCACAAACTCCAAGTGGTGTACCGCCCCACGAGCTAACCCTAAAGGTGGGAATGATTGTAATGTTGTTGAGGTCTACATCGCTCAAGAAGGGCCTGTGCAATGGAACACGATTGATTATACGAAAGCTGGGAAGACGTGTCATTGAGGCAGAGATAGTAACTGGGACACACGTTGGTGATACCGCGTGCTCCTATCACAAGATTCCAATTGTGCCTACCGATTCAGGTTTGCCATTTCAGTTTGAAAGGGTGCAATTCCCTTTGCGGCCGGCATTTGCCATGACCATAAACAAGTCCCAGGGCCAGACAATGCATAAGGTGGGGATTATATCTTCCAAAGCCTGTCTTTACGCATGGACAATTGTATGTGGCATTCTCAAGGGTACAAAATCGACAAGGAATTAGGGTTGCTATCAAAGACCCACCATCCATGCCTCAAGAAGACGCCAATACAGTTTCAAGGTTCACAAGGAACGTGGTTTACACGGATGCTTTGTGATCCGGGTAAGTGTCATGTCCTCGACTAACGTTGTAGTGTCCATATATTGCATGTATATGTGTTTTCTTTCAAAGGTTTTCATGCTTCTTGGATGTTTATTGATCTTCTGAATGTGTGCAGATCATGAAGGCCTATACACCTTTTGTACCTCGGGAACTTGGAAATCCTAAGCCAAGGGCGATAGTTCATGTACATCGTAGGGATGGTGAGTGTAAGATTTGTTAGTTCCAACAATAACAATTGCTTATATGCTTCTTAATAGTATATATTCTATCATTTATTAAGAAGTTCATCAATGCATGTTTCCTATCTTTTGCTGAAATGATGTCTTATTATTGTAGGGAGTTATGCGATAGTTGATAACACACGCTGGCGTGTTGCTGTGTTGGAGTCAAAAAAGTTCCCCTCCAAGTATACATGCAGGGGAACTTGCTTCACGCCAGGAGGCATCACACACATTGGTGTTTGTGATGGGAGACGGTTCAAGGCTTGGGCATCTATTCCACATGATGCAGTTGGTGATTACGAGCTTCCTGACTTCTTAACAAAGCATAACATTGTTGTTGGTACACCTTAGTCGTGCGTGTGGGACATGGTATCAGAGCATGTTTACACGTTCATGTTCGCCACCATAGGCACGACGGGAGGAGCTTCTATACCTATCGGCTTCACAACTGAGCTTCACATCGAGCCGACGGACGTTCCTAGAGTTCTTTGGGACAGGTTCTTCATGATGTGGATCCATTGAGATTGACGGACATAACCTCATTTGCGTATAGAACCAGTATATTTGTTTAACATTTTGTTTGAACTTCATATTATGTGTACACTTTAAAAAGGTAAAGTTTGTTCCGTATCTATATGTGTCTATTTCCACCTACACAACCACGACTAACGCACATCAATGCCCTCATACGTCCACGACTAATGCCCGGCATCGCCGGGCACACGTTTCTAGTGTGGTTGATAACTGGATATTTGGGGGCGACCTGAATATGACTGACATGTGGGATCAAAAAGTGAATTTGCATAGGAATCTGCAGGAAGAGGAAGAGCGTGCCTGGCTTTCTCTAATCAACAGTGCAGGCTTTTCTTTAGTTCCTCCCTCCAATACTACATTTTCCTGGTCTAACAAACAGAAGGGTCAGGATAGAGTATATTATTTGCTTGATAGATTCTACCTGGCCAACAAATCTGCTGGATTTATGGACAAGTCTTATGTTGAAGGAGATCTTGCATTCACTCATTCGGATCATGTTCCGCAGAGGCTTACACTTGAAGATATCCCGTCTGCCAGGAAATCAGGTAATATTCCTTTCAAGTTCAACGTCTCATGGTTAATGAAAGAAGTGTTCTGTAGCCCTTTTAAGGCTTTTCTTGGCTCACTGGAAAATGAGGACAACTCCCCCTCCATGAAGGCATGGGCCCATAAGCTCAACCTCATGAAAGTTTGGATTAAGAAATGGGGAAGAAAATAGGGCTCTGATCTTTAAAAAGGAAAAGGATCTTGTCTACAATAGTCTCCAAATTGTTAAGTAGGAACTTTTTAGCGACCCCTACAATCGAGACAAACATGCTTTGGAGGAGGAGCTCGAAGGCAAAGCTAAAGCTATAGAAGAGGAGGAAGCAAGGGGTACAGCTATATGCTCCAAAACTAAATGTGTGACGATTAACTATCAGGTCTGGAGCGTGTGATTTGGTTTCATCCAAATCATCGTGGCCTTTTCGGTTAGGCTGCACAGCTACCACTCCAGAGGTAGTGGGTTCGAGTCCCGTCCAGTCCCTTAAATGTGACAGTATGATTTGGATAACTCATACCCTAGTGGTGTGGGCAACCCGTAATAGGGTTGGGGGTCCAGATGGTTGTCGTCACACTCCTCGGTGTTCAGTCCCTTCACCCTTGCAGATCGAGTTCGGTCCGCCCCCAATTCCCCCGGTTGCAAGCCTTTTAAGGAGGGGGGGCCTTGAGGGGAGGATAGTGTGATGATTAACTATCAGGTCTGGAGCGTGTGATTTGGTTTCATCCAAATCATCGTGGCCTTTTCGGTTAGGCTGCACAGCTACCACTCCAGAGGTAGTGGGTTCGAGTCCCGTCCAGTCCCTTAAATGTGACAAAATGGTATGCTGAACTTGATCATGAGAATTCTAAGTGTTTTTTTAGACTGGCGGGGGCTAGATTAGAAGAAAATAGCATTACTTCTATCAAAGATCAAAATCAGGCTCTCTTGACAGATTAGGATGAAATCAAGCGCTTCATTAGGGGAAACTTCCAGGACCAATTTAAAGAGGAGCCGCTTCCATCCACTTATAGATCTGAAATTGCTAGATGGCTGCCAAAGGTTGATTGGGCGTACTTGGTTTCGGAAGCTGACAATCAATCCTTACTTCAACAGTTAGGGGATGAAGAAGTTTATAGAACTCTTGTTCCTTGGCAACTGGAAAATCCCCTGGTCCAGACGGATTTCCCCCAGAGTTTTTCAGGGAGTTTTGGGAATTCTTGGGGTAGGACTTCCTCAGGGCTATTAGAGGTGCATGGAACGCCCAGCTTTTGCATCCTTCCTTGGTGGCTGGATTCATCACTCTCGTGCCTAAAGTGTCAAGACCTCAGGTTATCAGTGAGTGGAGACCTATTGCTTTGACCAATGTCCTATATAAGGTCATCATGAAAGTTCTGGCTAATCGTCTGAAACCTATTCTAAATAGGATTATTGGCAGAGAACAATCAGCCTTTCTCTCTGGAAGAAACATTCTGGATAATTATTTGGCTGCAAGGGAAGGGTTACATTGGTGTAGGGAATCAAGACAGAACTGTGTGTTGATAAAGATGGATTTCAGGAAGACGTATGACTCTCTTAGATGGGAGGGTCTGCAAGAGATGATGGCTCATATGGGTTTTCATAGACAGTTTGTTGATATTTCTATGGGCATGAACAAATTAGCATCAGCATCGGTGCTTGTTAATGGTGAACCATCTCGCCTCTTTGATCTCCGAAAAGGTATCAGGCAAGGGTGCCCTTTGGCCCCTTACTTGTTTCTCATCATGGCGAATCTACTTATTAGGATGGTGAAACTCAAAATTTCAGAGGATTCAATGAGTGGTCTCTCTCTACCTGGTGGTGCTGACGAGCTCACAATTATGCAATATGCTAACGATACCTTCATGTTTCTCAGATTTGATGATGGTAGCTTTCAGGCATTTCGGGATGTTCTTCTGGCTTTTGAGATCATATCTGGGATTGGTCTTAACCATAACAAATGTTCCACTCTATGGGCCACCGGAACCGCGGCTCGATCCTCGAGCCAGTATGTTAGGGTTCCCGGTGGTGAAAGCAGGTGAAACAATTACTCTTTTGGGCCTTCCACTTTCCTTATCTGATAATATCAAAGGACTCTAGTCGCCTCTATTGGATCGTCTTCGGAAGAAAGTTGCCCTCTGGTCAGCCAAAGGTCTTGCTGTGTCGGGGCGTGTAATGCTGCAAATGAATACCCAGTGTCCCGTGCTTTGTTGTACCATGACTTTCCAAAGAGCTTTACTTGGAGCAACGCGACATACAAATGGACAAAACGTGAACGTATTCAGGTTATGCCATCTGTGGGTAGAATGTACTTTGTGACTCCTTCACAGGGTGAACGATTCTATTTGCGGATGTTGCTAAGCAATGTACCTGGAGCTACGTCTTTTGAAGATCTGAGAACTGTTGATGGTCATTTGTGTGAGACGTTCAAGAATGCATGCATCAAGCGTATGATTGTGAATGATAATTCAGAGTGGCTAGAATGCCTACGAGAAGCATCATCATGGGGTATGCCACGTCAATTGCGACACTTATTTGCTTCAATTCTGTTGGAATGTAACCCATTGTATCCACTTGATATTTGGAAGGAGTTGGAATATAGGATGGTCGAAGATTTCCTAGACCAGGTTGCTTATGATGCTTATTCCAAGACAGGTCACTTGAGTCAGTATGCTATTGACATGGCACTAATGGATGTGGAGGATCATATGCAATCGGTTGGAAGGAGCCTGGCAGAAATGGGCTTCAACTTACCAGAAACTGTACTAGACATAACCACACTATTCCAGGAGGAAATGATGTATGTGAGTATGGATAAAGTCCTATCTGATTCCGAGAAGTTGAACATTGATCAGCGGTCAGTTTACGATGCTGTTCTCGACCATGTGATCAATAAGACTGGTGGTGGGGTCTTCTTCGTGAATGGCCCTGGTGGAACCGGGAAAACATATCTATATAACACTCTCCTAGGGTATGTACGTGCAAGGGGTTGGATTGCTCTGGCAGTTGCATCTTCTGGTATTGCGTCGGTGTTACTGCAAGGTGGTCGAACGGCTCATTCGCGTTTCAAGATACCCATAGGGGCACACGAAGCATCTACTTGCAATATTCCAAGGCAGTCAGAATTGGCAAGACTCATTCGAGCATGTCGGTTGATTGTATGGGATGAGGCACCAATGATGCACAAATGGATATTTGAGGCAGTGGATAGAACATTGAGAGATGTGATGGGCAATGAGCAGACCCCGTTTGGTGGGATTCCAATACTATTGGGAGGGGATTTCCGACAAATACTACCCGTGGTTCCTAAAGGTTTACAAGACAAATTGTAGAAGCTTCTCTAAAGCGTTCGTATATCTGGGATAGTGTGAGAGAATATAAACTGACAATCAACATGCGCGTCATAAATGCATTGGGCTTAGATGCGCTTGAACAACAAGCATTTGCTGACTACTTACTAAGTATAGGAGATGGCCGAGAACCCACCTTTCCGGAGAAGGGTGTTGATATGGTGCATCTGCCACAAGATATATGCCTTGTCTCAGATGATGTGTATGATTTAATTCAGGACAAATTTCCTGATATCCAACAGAACTGGAAAGAAGTGATTTTTTGGGCACATCGTGCTATACTATCGCCTTTGAACCATTTTGTCGATGAGATCAATAAGAAGGTGGCGTCTCTCATCCCTGGAGAGACGACAGATTACTTTAGTGCTGATCGAATCATAGACACAGATGGCCAGCAAGCAGGTCTATATCCCATTGAGTTCCTTAATGCACAAACTCCAAGTGGTGTACCGCCCCACGAGCTAACCCTAAAGGTGGGAATGATTGTAATGTTGTTGAGGTCTACATCGCTCAAGAAGGGCCTGTGCAATGGAACACGATTGATTATACGAAAGCTGGGAAGACGTGTCATTGAGGCAGAGATAGTAACTGGGACACACGTTGGTGATACTGTGCTCCTATCGCGCATTCCAATTGTGCCTACCGATTCAGGTTTGCCATTTCAGTTTGAAAGGGTGCAATTCCCTTTGCGGCCGGCATTTGCCATGACCATAAACAAGTCCCAGGGCCAAACAATGCATAAGGTGGGGATTATATCTTCCAAAGCCTGTCTTTACGCATGGACAATTGTATGTGGCATTCTCAAGGGTACAAAATCGACAAGGAATTAGGGTTGCTATCAAAGACCCACCATCCATGCCTCAAGAAGACGCCAATACAGTTTCAAGGTTCACAAGGAACGTGGTTTACACGGATGCTTTGTGATCCGGGTAAGTGTCATGTCCTCGACTAACGTTGTAGTGTCCATATATTGCATGTATATGTGTTTTCTTTCAAAGGTTTTCATGCTTCTTGGATGTTTATTGATCTTCTGAATGTGTGCAGATCATGAAGCCCTATACACCTTTTGTACCTCGGGAACTTGGAAATCCTAAGCCAAGGGCGATAGTTCATGTACATCGTAGGGATGGTGAGTGTAAGATTTGTTAGTTCCAACAATAACAATTGCTTATATACTTCTTAATAGTATATATTCTATCATTTATTAAGAAGTTCATCAATGCATGTTTCCTATCTTTTTCTGAAATGATGTCTTATTATTGTAGGGAGTTATGCGATAGTTGATAACACACGCTGGCGTGTTGCTGTGTTGGAGTAAAAAAAGTTCCCCTCCAAGTATACATGCAGGGGAACTTGCTTCACGCCAGGAGGCATCACACACATTGGTGTTTGTGATGGGAGACGGTTCAAGGCTTGGGCATCTATTCCACATGATGCAGTTGGTGATTACGAGCTTCCTGACTTCTTAACAAAGCATAACATTGTTGTTGGCACACCTTAGTCGCGCGTGTGGGACATGGTATCATAGCATGTTTACACATTCATGTTCGCCACCATAGGCACGACGGGAGGAGCTTCTATACCTATCGGCTTCACAACTGAGCTTCACATCGAGCCGACGGACATTCCTAGAGTTCTTTGGGACAGGTTCTTCATGATGTGGATCCATTGAGATTGACGGACATAACCTCATTTGCGTATAGAACCAGTATATTTGTTTAACATTTTGTTTGAACTTCATATTATGTGTACACTTTAAAAAGGTAAAGTTTGTTCCGTATCTATATGTGTCTATTTCCACCTACACAACCACAACTAACGCACATCAATGCCCTCATACGTCCACGACTAATGCCCGGCATCTCCGGGCACACGTTTCTAGTGTGGTTGATAACTGGATATTTGGGGGCGACCTGAATATGACTGACATGTGGGATCAAAAAGTGGGTTTGCATAAGAATCTGCAGGAAGAGGAAGAGGGTGCCTGGCTTTCTCTAATCAACAGTGCAGGCTTTTCTTTAGTTCCTCCCTCCAATACTACATTTTCCTGGTCTAACAAACAGAAGGGTCAGGATAGAGTATATTGTTTGCTTGATAGATTCTACCTGGCCAACAAATCTGCTGGATTTATGGACAAGTCTTATGTTGAAGGAGATCTTGCATTCACTCATTCGGATCATGTTCCGCAGAGGCTTACACTTGAAGATATCCCCTCTGCCAGGAAATCAGGTAATATTCCTTTCAAGTTCAACGTCTCATGGTTAACGAAAGAAGTGTTCTGTAGCCCTTTTAAGGCTTTTCTTGGCTCACTGGAAAATGAGGACAACTCCCCCTCCACATTAGAGGAAATTTGAGATCTCATTTCATCCCCATAAGAATCCTCCAATGGAATGGCTACCTTCTATTAACTGCAATTAATGCAGCACCAACAACTTCATTGTTGTTGTTTTTCCCCCATAACTTTTGATCCACTCGTCAAAATGTTGCGGCGTTTGTTAGATCTTTCCAATGATATATGGTTATGATGTATTTCAATATGGTCATATGCGTTAACCTTAAAAAAACATGATTTTTTGCTTATTTCTTATATATTTATATCGTAAAAGATGTATGAATGGATTATCACTAGATAGATCTTGCGAAGACGAACCCATTGCTATAAAAAGTTTTTGAATCGGAGTTCTGGATCAAAAGTTATAATGAAAAAATGATACTACAGAAGTTAGTTGCAGCGCATTAATTACAGGCTGCCACATAATACTGGAATGAGATATACTGGAGCTCTTCTCTTATTGGACAGTTTAAAAAGCTGACATGGCATTTTAAGCATCCCTTAATGGGACAAAATGTGATCTCATTTTTCCTCTAATGTGAAGGCATGGGCCCATAAGCTCAACCTCATGAAAGTTTGGATTAAGAAATGGGGAAGAAATAGGGCTCTGATCTTTAAAAAGGAAAAGGATCTTGTCTACAATAGTCTCCGGATTGTTAAGTAGGAACTTTTTAGCGACCCCTACAATCGAGACAAATATGCTTTGGAGGAGGAGCTCGAAGGCAAAGCTAAAGCTATAGAAGAGGAGGAAGCAAGGGGTACAGCTATATGCTCCAAAACTAAATGGTATGCTGAACTTGATCATGAGAATTCTAAGTGTTTTTTTAGACTGGCGGGGGCTAGATTAGCAGAAAATAGCATTACTTCTATCAAAGATCAAAATCAGACTCTCTTGATAGATTAGGATGAAATCAAGCGCTTCATTAGGGGAAACTTCCAGGACCAATTTAAAGAGGAGCCGCTTCCATCCACTTATAGATCTGAAATTGCTAGATGGCTGCCAAAGGTTGATTGGGCGTACTTGGTTTCGGAAGCTGACAATCAATCCTAGGGGATGAAGAAGTTTATAGAACTCTTGTTCATTGGCAACTGGAAAATCCCCTGGTCCAGACGGATTTCCCCCAGAGTTTTTCAGGGAGTTTTGGGAATTCTTGGGGTAGGACTTCCTCAGGGCTATTAGAGGTGCATGGAACGCCCAGCTTTTACATCCTTCCCAAGCATTTGGATTCATCACTCTCGTGCCTAAAGTGTCAAGACCTCAGGTTATCAGTGAGTGGAGACCTATTGCTTTGACCAATGTCCTATATAAGGTCATCATGAAAGTTCTGGCTAACCGTCTGAAACCTATTCTAAATAGGATTATTGGCAGAGAACAATCAACCTTTCTGTCTGGAAGAAACATTCTGGATAAGTATTTGGCTGCAAGGGAAGGGTTACATTGGTGTAGGGAATCAAGACAGAACTGTGTGTTGATAAAGATGGATTTCAGGAAGACGTATGACTCTCTTAGATGGGAGGGTCTGCAAGAGGTGATGGCTCATATGGGTTTTCATAGACAGTTTGTTGATATTTCTATGGGCATGAACAAATTAGCATCAGCATCGGTGCTTGTTAATGGTGAACCATCTCGCCTCTTTGATCTCCGAAAAGGTATCAGGCAAGGGTGCCCTTTGGCCCCTTACTTGTTTCTCATCATGGCGAATCTACTTATTAGGATGGTGAAACTCAAAATTTCAGAGGGTTCGATGAGTGGTCTCTCTCTACCTGGTGGTGCTGACGAGCTCACAATTATGCAATATGCTGACGATACCTTCATGTTTCTTAGATTTGATGATGGTAGCTTTCAGGCATTTCGGGATGTTCTTCTGGCTTTTGAGATCATATCTGGGATTGGTCTTAACCATAACAAATGTTCCACTCTATGGGCACTGGAAACTGTGCCTGATCCTCGAGCCAGTATGTTAGGGTTCCCGGTGGTGAAAGCAGGTGAAACAATTACTCTTTTGGGCCTTCCACTTTCCTTATCTGATAATATCAAAGGACTCTGGTCGCCTCTGTTGGATCGTCTTCGGAAGAAAGTTGCCCTCTGGTCAGCCAAAGGTCTTGCTATGTCGAGGCGTATAACGGTGGCCAATGCTGTTCTTGCTGCCTCTCACATTTTCTTCTCGTCTGTAATAGTGGCGCAGAAATTTGTGTACAACCAGATCCAGGTCATAATCAGGAAATTCATCTGGGGAGGTATAGCCAAGGATGGTTGGTCTGAATTATGTAGAGATAAGAAAGAAGGTGGTCTTGGTTGCAAAGATCCCTTCTCTCAGGCTCAGGCATTAGCAGCTAGATACGTATGGAGAGTATTGCAAGGCGACACTTCCCCTGCCCTAGTATTTGCCAGATATTGGTTTCAACGGTGTAAACTCAAAAGCAAGCCTTCCCTCCCAAGGGATGATTTCGGGGCTGCCTTTAGAGACTTTAAGATAGCCCCAGGTACCTCTCCTGTTATGAGAAGAATACTCCAGGCATGGGCGAAAGTGCAGCCATTATGCTCCCCTGCTGAGCTACCTCCACATGCTGGTAAGATCAATCTTTTTTGGAATATTAGGGTTTGGGGATCAAGGAATCTTCCTCTTGCACTAGTACACCCCCAGATCTTTAGTAAGTGGAAAGTTCACGGGATCTCTAGGCTATCTCACCTTTGGGAGAATGGTAGATGGATCTCTTGGTCCAAACTAAAAGGGTTGGTCCCAAACTCTGGCGAGGGTGATAGGAAGATCTTGAGGGAAATCCAAGCTAATATCTGTGGTCTCTCAGGGCTGGAGGTTCCTGAAGAAAGTTGGGAATGTGTAGAATCCCCTTCTTACAAGGTAGCTAATGTATATCGAGCGCTTCGTGGAGAAGTTCCCCTTAAAGACGAGCTCATTCTAGGGGTCAATAGACCAGCTACTATTCAACTCCTTGCCAACTCCTGGAAGTCCATGTGTTCCCGAAGAATCCAGTTCTTGCAGTGGACAGCCCTTCAAGGTGGTCTCTCCTCCAATGCTAAGCTAGTCCTAAGAGGTATATCAGCAAGTGAGCTGTGCCCTCTAGGTTGCCAAGTCACACGTGTTTTTTTGCCCCAGGATTTTTTATTTCTGGAGGTGGGCTACTCCTATTCTAGGACTTGACTTACACCAACTCAACTGGCCAGGTATTATAATTTTATCTGGGAGCTGCCAAATTACTACTTCACTGGTATCAATTGCCATTTGAGTGGTCTGGAAGCATCGGTGTCAGGTTGCTTACGGGGGACAAGATGTTAGCATTGATAAAATTAAAAGCCTCTTCAATATGGAAGTGGCCTTAATGGTGCTAGCCCGGGTAGGAACTATAACAAAGAACTTGACAGAATTGGCAGGCTTGAAGGTTTTTACACATACTTCAAGTGTAATTGGGTTGACAAGGATGAAGGCAACCATCAATGAAGAAGGTAAACTCTTGTCTAGAACAAAAAACCCCAAGTTGCAAATGACGGGTGGAAGTGTACAACCTTATCTATAGTACTCGCTTTTGCGGTGAAGAAGGTGCTTCGCCCTATAGTACCTACATTAGTGGGGAAGAAGAACTGGCTGGGCCACTAGTACACCTTCAATTGTTGAGTTTTGGGTATTCTTCCCTTTGGATTATATTTCTCTATCTGTCCCGATGAGGGGACCCACTGTACTCATTTTCTAAATTAATAAATTGCACTCTTACCCTCAAAAAAAAAAAAAGTTCAGCAGCTAATTTGAAGATATTTCAGATGGTCTTTGGTGGTTTCTTTGCCTGTATCATAGCCTCATGTAGCCTGCCTAGCAACATACTGAAAGTGCACCTGTAGTTTGCAACGTCAACCTTTCCAAACCAATCTGGGGTCAGCTGCATAGTTCAGCCTAGTTAGCATAAATAATGAACACAATGAACATAAGAAAATCATACAATACATGTTTATACCTGAACAGGACGAATTTGTAGATCATTTAGAATGAAGTCCCTGATAAAACACAGTGCAGATAAAAGAGTGTACACTCCACAGTCTGAACTATATTCTTATTCAAAACAACGCATTTCCACCAGTTGGATGTCAATCCATTCTGGGGCAGGGGTATCCCAAATTTGATGGACCTCTTTGATCAACCTGCAGCCATGTAGAAGTAGTCATAATTATAGAGTTACAGAATTTCAGAATTATATAATTACAGAATTAGGTAGATAGTGATAGAAATAGTAGCAGGATGCCTACTCGCATATTTCACGTGATATCTCAGCAGCATGCCATAATCTGAGGAAGTCAAAGTGCAGCAAAGTTGGATGTGGAGCTCCAAGTGTCTTGGGCAAAAGTATGCTGGTGGGGTACAAAAGCAGGTGTCCGGACACATACTGATAGCACTCATATAGCACCCCGAATGGCAGCTTGATTAGGGTGTTACTGGTACTACCACATGGTAATTAGGTAATCAATAGAAATATGTGACAGCTCCAATGAATGACAAGTGGAATACTATGATAGAATAGTAGGTGCAGGATGCTGATCTAAGTGCTGGGGTCGCGTTTTTTTGTACCCCACCACCATACTTTTGCCTTCTTGCAAACTTCCCAATCATCACAATAAACATATAGGCTCCAATGATGGCTACACTTAAGCAATTTGAATTAACTACTTATAAACATATAAAAAAATATAAATAAGCAAAGTCAATGGAAAGGATGTTAGTGCTAGAAGACTATGTATTGGTGCCAGGAAGATTAACCTTCTACAAATAGGCAGCCAATAGAAGAGAGGTGGCTCTCGGGGTTTGGCAGGAATCAGCTTCCTCCAAATGGACACAACCTTGTTCATGTACAGGTCCACAATGGCCGGGTGAAAGAAGACATGAGACCGTCTCTTCGGGACCGGTATCGTATGAGAAACAACCCTGTATGAATATGAGTTCACAATCAGTGCAAAATTGAAATAAATGAGAGAAATACTAGGGTATATGGCCAAAAATACTGTGATGTATGGCCAAAAAATACTATGGTGTGTGCCCAGAAATATCATATTAAATTTCAATACAATTTACCATAAATTACCTTACAATTAAATTACCATACAATTTATGTTGTCACAGCCTTAGTGATCATGGCCTTAGAAATGGTATGGCCTTGCGACAACCTTAGAAAGATCATGGTATGCTTCTGGACAAGATCATGGTATTTGGCCAGGAATACCATGGTTCTGGCCTGAAATACTATGATAAATACTGGCCAGAAATACCATGGTATATGTCCAGAAATACCAAAATATGGCCAGAAATATCATAATCTTGTCCAGAAATAGCATGGTCTTGGCCAGAAATACTATGGTATTGGCTAGAAATACCATGACACTGGTCAGAAATACCATGGTATATGTCCAGAAATACCAGAATATGGCCAGAAATACCATAGTGTTGTCCAGAAATACCATGGTCTTGGACAGAAATACCATGGTCTTAGCCAGAAATACCATGACACTGGGCAGAAATACCATGGTATATGTCCAGAAATACTAGAATATGGCCAGAAATACCATAGCCTTGGCTAGAAATACCATGGTCTTGGCCAGAAATACCATGGTCTTGGCCAGGAATACCATGGTCTTGGCCAGTTGTATTGGCTAGAAATACCATGACACTGGCCAGAAATACCATGGTCTTGTCCAGAAATACCATGCTCTTGGCCAGACATACCATGGTATTGGCTAGAAATACCATAGTATTGGCTAGAAATACCATGGCACTGGCCAGAAATACCATGGGATTGGCCAGAAATACCATGTTACTAGCCAGAAATACAATGACATTGGCAAGAAATACCAGATATATGGCCAGAAATACCATGGTATTTGGCCAAAAATACCCAGGTACTGGCCAGAAATACCATGGAGTATGCCTAGAAATACCATATTAACTTACTACATTAATCTAAAAGCTAGTCAAAGTTTAATAGTTGTATTGATCTAAAACAATTTATGTTGTCACAGCCTTAGTGATAATGGCCTTAGAAATTGTATAGCCTTGTCCAGAAATACTTCTGTCTTGTCCATACATTTGGGCAGATTATTAGGGATCCCATAAGGCAGTGTTATTATAAGGACAAGCTTCTTGTTAATGAGGACTATGTCAATTTCTAAGTGGCAATAGTTTTTTTTTTTGAAGAACTGTGTCATCAATATATTAAAAGAATGGTAATGTTACAAAGCAAGTGAGGAGGAAGGAGAACTGCCCCAAAGAGACAACGATACCTCGACACTCCATAACAAACTCACAAAAAAACTGCAACTCTACTGCTGTACAAACCGACCATCACCATCTACAACACCCAAGAAGTCCCGCCAAATAGCAAACTTCCGTTCTACTAATCCCAGGAACACCAGAAAGCTTTGAAATAGCTTGTACATGAGTCGAGGAATCAGAGAGGCTGCAAGCTGCTGAATCCCCTGAAAGATCCACAACCGCCGCCGCTTCCAAATCAACCACACCAACCAAGTCACGCACAGATGCAAGGCTTGCTTCCGCAAGAGCGGCCAAGCACCAGGATACACATGAAGCAGCAACTGCTGGCTAGTCAATCTCACCTGAAACAGAGCCCTGACCCAATCCCAGGCAGCCTGCAAATGAGGGCATAAAACCAGACAATGCTCCACAGTCTCATGATGAAGGCCACAACAAGGGCAAAGAGGGCTCACATCTGGCCTAAACTGACTCACAAGGACATTCACCCTGATACAGCGGTGCACCACCTGCACCCTAACCTTCGGTGGGGGAAGTGCGCTCCATTTCCACGTCCAAACCGAGCGCCATCGAGAACCTGGAAGCTGCAGAGACCACTTGCCTGAAGGGGGCAGAGTGTCATGAATAGCCAACACCCGGTAACAAGACCGCACAAAACAAGAAGGCACAACATCCGGATGAACCTTCCAAACCTGCACCACCACATCATCTTGAGGGACTATAGGTATGTGTAGCGGAATACTCCCCGCCACTTGTTCCCAGATAGCCCGTTCACTGCCCTTCAGGCGAAAGCGAGCTCGAAAGAACTCCCACGAAGCTAGCTGACCACCCCAATACCAATCCTCCAAGGTGAGCACAGCAGCTCGCCTCCAACGGGCCTGCATCCGAGCATGCACAGTGGCAGCCAAGGGCAAGTGCGCAGAGGGTAGAGGAACCCACAAGAAAGGAGAAGAGTGGTGATAAACTGAGGAATAATCTAGCTGAAAGAGCACACGCACATGATCCCAAGCCCGCAACACCCCCGTGAGAAAAGGGGATGCATGGGGGAAAGGCCGGAGACCATACAACAGTGCCCAGGGCAACTCCACATGCACAGACGGCTTCCCAAATGCCACACAATAGCAAAGAGACTGCAACAACAGCGCCGCACCAGGAGAAGATGCTCCATCCTGCAGAGCGCTCCAAATAAACTTGGAGACGAACACCTTACTATGCAGTGCCAAATCCAGAATGGCCAAGCCCCCATCCTCCCGGGGGCGGAGATACTTCCACCAAGCCACTTTAACAATCGCCCCTTCGTCATCCCCGCCCCACACAAAATTTTGAACAATCTTATCCAAAGCCTGTATCTTACCCTCAGGAGCTAACATCGCAGATGCTGTATACACATGAGTGCTACAAAGTATTGACTTGGCAATAGTGATCCTACCTGCCATGGACAACTTGTTACCCTTCCACCAATTGAGGTGTTTCTGCAACCCCTGCAAAATCTCATCCCACACCCTCCCCATGGAAACATCCCCTCCAAAGGGAATACCCAACAGCTTAGTACACACATCACCTGGAAGCACCTTCCAAGGGAATAGAGCCAAACAAGGGGGAGGCAGAGTCAGCTGGGCCCATAATGCGGAGCATTTACCCCAATTCAGAAGAATGCCTGTATCCAGCAAACCCTTCACATTCCGCAAATTCCTCTCTTCTGCCACCAAGAAGAGGAAAGTGTCATCGGCAAACTGGTTAATAATCTGCTGACTACCATCCTGCATCTGAAGCCCATCCACCACCCCCTCCTCCACTGCAGCCAAAAACAACTGAGACAGAGCCTCCACCACAATCGTAAACAAAAACAGCGCCAAAGGGCACCCCTGGCGCACCCCTCTGCCTAAGGAGAAAAAGGCGGAGGGTTCACCCTGGCACACCATCGTAGCCCGTGCTGACCTATGCAGCTTCATGACTGTCTCTCTAAAGCGTGGACCACAGCCCAACGCTAACATCATGGCAGATAAGAACTCCCAACGGACACTATCGTAAGCTTTGGCAAAGTCAAGCTTAAGATAGGCAATGCCTTGACCTGTTCTCCTAGCCCAATAAAGGCCCTCATAAGCTGCGGCAACATTAGTCAAAATGTTCCTCCCAGGAACAAACCCAGACTGCACCTTACTAATGGAAGAAGTCAACACCAGCTTCAACTTCTCTGCCAGGGCTATCGCAATAATCTTATACACAGAGGACAACAAGGATATAGGCCTCCAATCATTAATAGTAGAAGGCTGCTTAATCTTAGGAATCAAGGATATGCATGCGGTATTCAAGATCCTATCCATTTGAGAAGACTGCAGCAACTCAAGATACACCTGGTACACAGACTCACCAGCCCACTCCCAATAAGTCCGAAAGAACTCTATTGGGGATGCCATCCAGCCCGGGACATTTATCCTTGGCCATACACATACATGCCTCCGCTAAATCCTCTCCTCGAGAGCTCCGCTCCAAGCTCTCCACTGGTGAGGCAAAATAGATGGCTTACAGCCCCCCAAAAACAAGCTCCCCTGCATTTCCGCTCATAGGGAAGAGCTGACTGCGCGAAAAACCCCGAGAAATGAGCATGCACATACCTCTGCAAATCAGCGGGATCCTCCAAAATCCGCCATCAGGCAAAGCAAGGGACGCCATAGATCTTTGCATATCGCCACGCCTAGCCGCTGCTCAAAAACACCAAGCGAACTTGTGTCCCCTCCTTCAACAGGTAAGGGCCGCTTTTACACGCGCCTCGTGACTTTAACCCGCTCCGAGCAACAATACGCTGCAACACCGCATTCTCCCTAATGCCATCGAGGAAGGTTGTTGTACCGAATCTTCTCCAACTCCTCGATAGAGACTATGCAACTCCGCCGCCCTCGGCCGCACACGTTGCCTACCAAAGACCTTGGCAAAACGCTTCACCACGCCAACGCAGTCACCATACCGGACATACCGCCCCGAGAGATGAAAAGGTATCAAGCCACAACTCCTTGCACCGGGGCGAAATCCGCGATCGGCCGGGTAGGGTGTTCAAAGCTAAACCGCCCCGAGAGGGCCGAGAGGCAACCGCACCCTCGTTGGACAAAACCCGAGGGTAATGATCAGAAATGGAGGTAGACAGAATGTTACTCGGGCAAGAAAGAGGGCACACCATCCAGTGCGCATGGGGAAGCATAGCACCGGTCATGCCTAGCATACGCCTGGCCCGCACCAATCTGCCTATTACAATAAGTGAAAGACAAGTCCCCAGGGACCTCAAACAAGGCCAAATCCTGCACAAACGAGACCACTGGTCCCCTCTCAAACCCATGCACAACCTGGGTTCCAGAACCAGAGCGATCTTCTACTCGCTCTACCATATTAAAGTCCCCTAACAGCAACCAAGCAACTTGCAACCCACCAAGGCCTCGCAACTTATTCCGGACTGTGGCCCACAAAGCACCCCGCTGAGAAGGCTGATTAGGGGCATAAACATTAACAATCCCCCACTCGTGCCTTCCCTCCAACCACTTAATTATTGCCCACCGACCAAACCTGTCTGCTGCAGAGTATGTGACCTGCACATCCATCCTACAAGCAATAAGAGTACCCCCACTAGTCCGCCCAGAAGAAGAAGCAATAGAGCCAAACTGCCTACCAACCATATTCATGAGCCTGGACATATCACCCCTGTGACACTTATGCTCCTGAATGCAAACAATATCAGGACGCAACTGCCGAAGTGCCAAAGAAACACGGGCCCTCTTACTACTAGAGGACCGCACCCCCCGCACATTCCAACTGAGGATTGACCTATTCATCCCGGAGAAGTGTCCAGCCCCACATGCCTACCCACCAGGCCATCAGCCCACTCCACAGAGTCATCATCTAGAGCCAGAGGATTAATCACAGCAATGTGACCCACAGCCGCTCTACGTGACATTCCACTTCCAACACGTGTTGGAAGTCCCTCAGGCACCTCCATAGAGTCATGGGCCACACTAGTCTCTACCTCCAACTGGGCTGCTCCAGCCACCTCATGCTCAACATATACCGCTACCGGGACATCTCCAGCAGGATCACCAGCCCCTCCCACAGTCCTGTCCTCAGACCTAGCCACAACCAAATCATCTGAGCCCTCCCCTGAGCCACCACGTCCCCTAGCCCCGCCATCCAATGGGCGGCCAGAAGAGCCTTGCTCGCCTCGCCCCACACCACGTCTCCCAACCACACCACCTCGGCGTCCAACTCCACTCTCATCGCACCACCACGGAGTCCTGCCTGCTGCCTTGCCTGAACAGAGAGGAATCCTGGGCCCCTACATAAGCATCCGCAACCCCTACCACATCACAAGCACCAGCAGGACCAACAGGATCATCAACAGGGTCTGATGGTAGCACCATAGATGGAAACATTCGCCGGATCTCGGAGCCATTCAAAAGCTTCAATCGGAAAAGAAAATGCCAGGGACCACTACGCACTGGAAGAGAAGTGGGCACATGCTGCAAAGCAGGCAGAGCAACACAGATCTTGGGGACCTGCACAATAGAATGAGCCAAATATACACCCAGGCCATTAGCCATAGAAACCAAGAAATCAGGCACCATCAGATCAGGAGGAAGATCCTGAATCTGGAACCAACATGGGATTTTAACCGCTGTCAAAGAACTGGTGGACATTGCGGGAGTATAATACTGATACAACACATATGATTCACCCAAAGTATCCACCCCCCGACTAACCAATTGCCGCACAGAAGACTCAGTCTCAAACATGATTATGAAGAAATTATTTGGTAGGAATTTCAGAGACTGATACCTGGGCAAACCAATCCGCCTCAGATGTCCGGCAAGCCAAGAGCTAAACCTCCTCGTGTCCAATATGTAACCCGTGAAGTAGCCCAATACCGTAAATGAAACTAAATTCTCAATGGTCTGAACATGCCTGGTATGATCAATATCTATCCATGGAGTCTCTGGAAGAGCTGCCTGCAGGTCAACAGAGTGATGATCCTCCACAAATTTCAGATCCTCTTGAACGTTGGCAGTCCTACACTCCGGAGCCTTGCGCTTGATCCAATCTGAAAACCCTGGCCGAGTGATGCAAGCAACAGTGTCATTGCTCCACCAGGCCAGGCGCACAGGAGTTGGGGCTGCCGCCCTGGCACCCTGAGAGGTATCCAGAGGCACCCCAGGAGGCACATCAGCTACATGCACCCTAGAAAAGGGCGCATCACCAGCAAGTGATCCCTTCCCAAGCACAGGGGAAGAGGGCATCACAGATCCAGTTTCCAAAGGGGGCATGCTTGATGGAATCAAGACCGGAGTCTCCAAAACACAATCTACTTGGGTCTCAGAATTATATTGAGAGGAAGAGCAATCCACATACCTCTCAACCGAAGGGGATTCCAAGAGCTCCCTCATCTCTGCCACCAATTGCATGCCACTTCCTACAGCCCACGCCTCTTCATGCATGCCGAGACCCGCGCCCTTTCCCTTTACTGGAGGATTCTTTCTCCTCGCCATCTCCTTTGGCTTCAGCCCCAAGCCATGAGGCTCAATCGATCCCCCATCAGCCCGTCTGGCAGGAGCCATGACATCCAAACCAGTCCGGAAATCAGCTGTTTGCGGCATTGCTCTAAAACAATTTATGTGTGATAACCTTAGTGGTCATTGCCAGAAATACCATGTTTTTTCTAGCCAGAAATACCACCCGGCCAAAAATACCATGTCACCCATGGCCAGAAAAACCATGGCCAATTCCGTTCCTGCCCGCCCACCTCACGCCCATTCAAAAGTGGCCCTCTCTTGAATGCACCTATGCATGCCCGAATGGCATTCTGGGGTTGATGCCTCCCATCGCATTCAGATGGGCATGGTGTGGCTGATTACGGGAGTCCGAAAATACCGAGCGAGATTTGGCCAGAAAGACCAGATCCTGGACTCTAAATATGGATGCAGCCCTGTGACACAGATTGTGAGACCTGAAAGGGGACCAATATGATCTTGTTGATAATTTAGTGTTCTGGAGGCAAAATTCTGAGATTTTTTGCCATTCCAAAGGGATCCCCAAGATGGAGAAGCAGCAAATCCAGGTGCAGGGGAGCATCTGCATCGGGTAGATGCCTCTTTAACTGCTCTTCTTAATCCAGTCATATTGCAAACTTACTACACACTATATTACACACCATTTAGCTCCATAATCCACACAAATCATGAACCCTTTTGAACATGTAAAATCACATGGGCAGAAAGACCCAATTGTCCTGACAACGGGCTCGATCTGGATTTGAGTAGAGATTAAGTTAAGTATGAAGATATTCCCCACAATGCAAGAATTCCAGCAACATTTTGGTTTTTTCTTGCCATTTCCGTAGATATCTTACAGATGTGAAGGGGACCTTGACAGCTTCTTCTTGGGTTATTTATGGCTTGTCAGATCCACAACAAAAAGGCGATCTATACCCACCTTCCATAATCTATAGCCATGCAAAACGAACTGCTACAATTTTGAGTTGAATGAAGACCCCATCGCCCTTTTTTCTGCTTCATTCCTGATCACAAGTATCTGGCCAAAAATTGGTAGTACCTATAGTCTTTTGTATCCCCCAATGCGGATTGTGCTGCAGTAGCGGATTGGAGCTGAGGTATCGGGTTAAACTACCCTGATCCACCTATAATCGAACTGCTCAACTGATGAATTAGTTTCTGCCGCAGGTTGAAGCCAATTTGTGGCATAAGATCAAAAAGTGACTGGCATAGAGGCCCAACGGAGGAGCAAGTTTCATAGATTGCAATGATGACTTCATAAGACAATTCAACGGCCACTTTCATTTCTTGTGGGGATTATATCATGCGCACAGCAATGCTAAAGATCGTGTTGTATTTCCTGCTCTGGAGGCCAAAGAGCCCCTCCACAATGTCATCTATTCATATATGCTGGACCATAAGCAAGAAGAACAGCTATTTGAAGACATTGCATCTATGCTTACCCATTTAAGTAATTTGCGATGCAAGAGGCAATCAGCTGGCTCTTGTCAGTGTAATGGATCAGACATCAAAAATGATAACTGTACGCAACATATATTGGCTTTCAAGGTATAAAGAATGTCTATATCTGCTCGTATATGTCTAAACCAACATATAGCTAAAGAGGAATCGGAATTGTGGCCCTTTTTTTAAGTTCATTTCACCTTAGAACAGCAAGATAAACTTGTTGGGTATATAATTGATACCACTGATATGTGTCCATTTTGTAACGCTCTAAAGCCTCACCTGGGGGCAAAAAAGGCTGGTGAGGTGCATTAGGTCTTCTATTTGACTCAGATTCCTTTTGTAAACATAGGCCTGTGTAATTGCGTTCCATGAAACTAAGTCTTGATCATGTGTTCGATGTAATACACTCTCTACATCCTTTATGCAGCAACAAGCCCCGTACATGTTTATTAACGCATTCCTCACGATAAGGTTTGATTCAAAACCACTGCTAAGAATGTCAGCATGGGCTAACTTGTAGTCTGTACGGGCTGCCAGATCTGAACAGACACCAAGAAGGCTGAGGAAAGTAATTCTATCAGGCACCATACCTCCCTTGTGAAACAATGTTATGGCCTCCTTTGCACGCCCATTCTTAGCAAATGCTGATATCATTGGTTTGGGTGCATATTCACACGGGAGGTGACTCCGGGCAACGAGAGCTGTTGGATAGGCATATTCACCCCTTATTCCTTAATCTACACCGTACGTAAAGTTCCTCGTTTGTGGGATATGCAAGTACAAAATTTGCTATACTGTATAACAAGATTCGCAAAATACTATAAGATTTCAAGCGGAATACTATATAGTGTTGATTTCGTACGTGCAAAATACAATTATGAGGCTCTCGCTGCCCTACGTCACCCCCCGTGTAAATATGCATCTAAACCAAAGGGGGTTTAAGGGGGATTTTAATTTAAATGTGTTGGACCCAATGGTTGTGTTAATTAATGTCAATGGTAGTTATGTGTTGGTTGTTAATGTCAATGGTTGTTATGTGTTGGTTGTTATGTGTTGGGGGATTTAATTTTTATATGTTGGATGTTAATGGTTTGTGTTGCAAAAAAAAAAAATTTGGCCCCTTCGAGGCCTTAGGGACGTCTTCCCCCCCCGGTGTGACAAAAATTTTAGAATTCAAACCAGAAAAAAACTAGAATTCATTTCAGGCTTTCATCACGGGTAGCTTCTGAATTTGATCACAATAAAACAAATAGAACATAAGTAAAAGATACCATAAAGATAGAGCAGATTGATCCCATTATTCTGAAAGTCATAAAGTTTGCAACACCCATACACAAACATTTTTCAACTGGAATTTAACAGCAGCCTTTGGCCTCCATGGATTCTTGTGGTGAGAAACCAAAGTGGGAAACTTTTCTGCTTGTTAGCACAAGAATCTAGAAGCCTTGGAATTTGCTTGATAACTGCCTCAAAATCTAAAAATGCATGGTAATTTTTTGCAAGCTTCATTCGGAATGAGCCATAAAACAATATCCAATAGCGCAATCCTGTATTAATGAGCTGGTAGGATGTGAAAGCCTACCAAACCCGGCCGAAAAATTGCTGTTTTAGCATAGATAACTTAATCAAACATATCCATATCATACACTATCAAAAAGATCTCGGAGAGAGCTTTCCAAAGCAATAAAAATCATCTCAAACAGAGCTCTGGATCAAAAGTTATGATAAGAAATGTGTTGCCGGCGGGGAAACTGCACTACATGCGCCCTTCAAGCCCTTCATGTGCCATTATGCACCACACATACAAAAAGAGGGCTTTTGTTGTGAGCCATTGGTTGTTGATCATTGAAAAAAAAGGCTAAAATCAAAGGCTAAAATCAATGGCCCTTCATGTGCCCATTATGCACCACACGCACAAAAAAAGGGCTTTTGTTGTGAGCCATTGGTTGTTGACCATTGAAAAAAAAAGGCTAAAATCAATGGCTCAGAAATGGTGCACTCTAGATGTACGCATTAGTACATCCATTTGAATACATCACGAAATCATAAGAAAACCTTAGTGAAAAGCGTATAAAAACACAAAGAAAACCCCCTGTTATTATGCTACACGTTGGTAGTCCAGATGAAACATCAAATACTGGCATACGAACGGCTCTCACATTTGCTATAACAATGGAAAAACTCAGTCCCAAGAAAAATATTTGTATTTAATTCATTCTTACGTATGCATGTACGAATAAACTTACCTCTGATTAGGGCCTTGGGACTAGAACAGGTATGCACTGAAGTTCTCTAGGCAATGCTTCCATGGGTAACAGCAATTCTTTATGAATCTTTATGTGTTTTGGATCAAGAGAAAGTGGTATTTATATCTTATTTGATGGAATAGGCACTAAGAAACTAATCAGGAACTATGGAGAGGAACTTGAGCATGTCATTGCAAATAATGGTGGGCAGGGGATTGATGGCGAGGGAGTGAATAAAGATGTTGTGTAATACAAAACCTATAGTAAAGCAACGAAAATCTGAGAGTCTTGTATGGAGGCTCATAACCATGATTCATACTGAATTGAGAAGTGTTGAACAAGATCAGAGAAACTCAAGTTCAAGGACAATGATGTAGCAGAGAGAGGTTGTTATTTCTTTTAGTGCATATATGTTCTCCATTCAGTGAACTTCTAATAATGCATTTTTTTGGCATAACACGACTCTTCTTATATATGAATTCCTGACACTACTTTTTCGACTTGTGTTGTATCCAAGTTATTGCACGAATGCTTTGTTGTCACTTACCAAGGATAGGGAAATAGTCAGGCTAATGTTGAATGCTATCTACTGATTCCACTGCTTCTTCAGAGAAAGTATTCTGGATTTCTTATGCAGCATGTGAAACAGAAACATGCATATGAAAATCGACCTGGTCCAAAGCAAATATCCAAACTTAATAAATTCATTTTCAATACAGTATAAGTATTTTGGTCTTGGAAACATTGAACAATGTTACTTCATGTTTTACAAAACCCACGACACTTAAACTTACAGAAGACACTTACAGGAGACACTTGCAGATAAAAACTCACCTTATGCTTTCCAGCCTAATGATTTTGGAGGTTCTGGCATTGTAACTTCATCCATACTATCTCTTCGTTCTTTCTGAGAATTCCATATTGCCAATGCACGTTCATATGGAAATTGTTCAATTCCGTACTTGCAGCCATATGCACGAAGGCAAAGATCCAAATTTTTTGTTAATTTATTGCGCACCTTGTTTTTCAAGACTCCCATAATGCTGAAGGTCCTCTCGTCTTCCACAGACCCTAGGATCATTGTTTGACATAGATCTACAAGCTTAAAATATTCCGACATGTGTTCACAGAAGCACTTGACTGTAACCAAGCAAGTTCCAGAGCTTTGTAATGCAGCCCTTATCAGTAAATTGACCAGCATGTGACCACATAGTTGAACCAAAGGTTTGTGATTGTGCTAATAATTTATCTTCATCCAATATGCCTTCTACCTGGATACCATTCAATGGTCTGGAGCGTGCAAAATGGGCTAGCAATATATGCAACCGTCGTTTAAATTTAGATTGTACCTTCTCAATTACTTGGGAATTCATCCAGAATTGTGGATACACAATTGTCATTGCTTCTAGTAGCTCATCGTTCGGAAAACGCTCACGAATCTGTTTCGCCAATGCCTTTGCAACTTCAGCCAAGTTCTTTCGTACCTTTGATACGATAGCTTCAAAATCAGATCTCTTGACACCCGTTCTACATGGAAGACACCCTCTTCTCCTAGGTTTAGTCATATACATCTGTTGAATAATAAAAACATTAAGACATAGTAATAATTCAATTACAATAGCAATTCTTACCTTCACAAGTCTTGAATGCGCCTTAATACAAAGCAATCCCTTGCAATTGTATGTAAGAAAGCTTGTAGTGTTTTCCCCTTCTATTTGAATCAACTTATGCCAAGTGGGAAACTTATCCTTATTATATGACACACTCGTAGTACATGTGTACAAACAATCTAGAGCTGTGCAAACCAACTTTCGAACCCTAGAATATTTAGAAATATATAAAGTTCTAGATTGTGCCAACTTTGATAATATGCTCATTTCTTTCAACATTGGTAACAGCCCTATTAGATATGGTAATTAGTAGCAACAATAGCAGCATGGAATCAAAAGCAATATGGCACTTTACTAACCTGCTAACGTCAATAAAGTTTCGATGTCAGTGAGTTCTTCGAGCAATTGTAACGCTTTCTCTCCCTCTTTTCTTGTGGATGCTAACTTGTCTACCAGAGCAATAAGAGCTTCATATTCATTGAAAAGTCGCTTTGCTGGAGAACTTAGTGAAATCCACCTTGTCGCCACATTCTTTAGCATTTTGTTTCCTTTGGTCAGCCCCATGGCCATCTCCTTAAACTTCTTAAGTCTATAAACAATGAGCCGAATGTTATAACAGCTCAAACTCAATCAGCAAGCAATCAGCTTATTTTCTTGCACAACACCACGCGTATCTACAACCTATCTTCCATGAACAATTAAGTTAGAAATCCGAAATTAACTAAAATCTGAAATTTGAAAATTAACTGAAATCTGAAATTAAGTAATTAACATTTAACACACATTATCGGAAATAAGAAATGTATAAACTAAAGCAAGCATTCTGCTGTTGCATCATTTTTCAGTTCTATAATTCCAACAAACTCTGCTTGTCGGATGTGGCCTTTCACATGATAAACTGTCATGCAAATCCATGTAATATTATCTTTTGAAGTACCTTCATCTTGTTGAAGTACCTCCAACATTATCTACTAAAATAGGATCAGACATATGCATACCAGAATTTGACTGGGAGACAAATGTCTCTTGAGAACCGCTAACATCATCAAATGAAGCATTACGTGAACTTGTACTTGGAATGTCTTCTCGTTGGGAAGAAAAATAGGCATCAATGCTCTTCATATCTGCAATAGAATCAACCAGCAAGTTCACTTTCTGAAAATCTGCATTTACATAATATTGACTCAAGCACAGTTATCTGACCACAGTCATAATTACAGAAATGATAAATCATGCACATAATGTACTCTTTGTTTGCAAACATATTTGATGTCCTCATACCAGCCTGGCAAACATGATCCGCCCTTCGATAGTGAACATAGATTGAGAATGTAATGGAATAAAGGAAATTCATTAAGAGCTTTAGAGCCAAGCTTAAAAGTTGGTACATTATTGCAAGTTGGTGCATATCTGATTATGGTGGATAGCTGTATGAAGCTTTTTTCATCAATGTCCCCATGCCTACTTTTAGCTAGCAAGGTGCTTCTTTATTAAAGTACAAGGGAATGGCAAATTAACAAGAGATAAGATAAGATAAGATAAGATAAGATAAGAAATTTTTACATCCACGGGAACCCAACGGGTTATGGGACGACACATGCAAGGGCAACAGCCCATCTAAAACCCCATCACCAAACACAATAACCAAGAATAAGGTAAGATAATGCTAATCCTAGTGGTAAATTTATGCTTCTAAAATTATCTAGACATAAGACATAAGACAGATTCTGGCAGCAGGGAAGGCAAAGCTGTGTGGTGATCTAGACATGGCCTATCACCTCAAAAGCATCCTTGTTTTCCAAGCATAACTTCTTCACCTGCAGAGCCAGCAAAAGGATCTGATTCCTGCTGCAAAAATCTGACCTAAAACCTGGCCTATTAATTTGTGTGATGAATATATTCTCTCACATACTTCGAATCCATCTTCTATTGTTGTCGCAGCTCCAGAAACTTTGAGAAGATCAAGAAGATTGCAACGCCTTTCTCCTGCTATTGGAGCAGAGACTTGCAATCATGCTCATTGCTACAAAGAAGCTGCTGGTTTTTCTGATTCGTTAGTGAAAAGTAGACCCTGTACCACAGATTTTAGGGCTCTTGCAGAAGTAGAAACCATGCAAGCTAAAAAAAACCCAAAAGATAAACCATGCAGGCCACATAAACAATCCATGCTTCCCTAGCCAACCCACTGCCATATTGTCTGTTCAATGTAGTCTCAACTGGCAGGTCATCAATTAGGTGTTCTTTCATCAGTTTTGGCTGCACTAACTTGCTCTGTACTGGATCTGACAGCTAAGGAATGATGATTCTGCCTACATCTTTTGACAATGATCACAACCAAAGCATCAATTAGCATACAATCATCTTAGCTGACAGAATTTGCAGTTATGCCCTTGCAACTAGAGACAACATTTCAAGAGTTAAGTTCATGCACTTGTGCTGAAGCTAAAGGTCTCATAGTAGGTTAGAAAATTATTGCCTGGCTAGCCGTTAAGTTTTCGAAAGGCCTATCTGAAAAGGCATCATAGGGTGTTACTATAGCTCGATCTTGGTCTGCCTCATGGGCATTTAACTTCCTACTTTCCAAAATCAGCCAAGTCCTCCTTCACTCTGAAGAAGGAGATCAGTAGAGAGGTCTTGAGCCCGTAGATGGCAGATTCCAGAAGAGCTTACCACAAATGCAAAGCAGGATACTAAAGTTATGGTTGTTTTCCTACACAAGGTTAAGGTAAGTTGGTATTTTACAGGCAGCCAGTGGGATGTGAAATATCATGCTAGGATTGTAGTAAAACCAAAAAACATAATTTTCTGGAATTTTAAACACATAAGGGCTAAAGATCAAGTGCTTACACATAAAGGATGCAAGAAATCTTATAAGAACTTCACAATTAGCTGATACTATGTTATTACCTTTGTGGCGTGACGTTAAAATACTATCTATCTATCTATCTTTACAAATCTGTTGAAACCTCCTCCAAAAACCTTCCACACTGCTCATAAAGGTGGCAAAGATCAAACAGAACATATTTCATTGCACTCCATATTTCATTACTGTAATAAAGAGTAAAAGAATAGATAATTTGATTACCTCGTACTTGAATCACATATCGATTGCAACCAATATGCTGGGCTGCAAAAAATTAGAAAAACGACAATGCAATCAGAACTTTATGATATTTCAAAACCAAATAACAATTGTCACCTACAAAGCCTTGAATCTCAAAGCAAATTAAGTAAATTGTCTCCTCTGATATTCAAAACAATAGCCTCAGATCATCCTCGGGCAGTGCATTCCCAAAAACTGTAAAATTGATGTCCAAGAAATGCTTTCAGTCCACAATTTGCAAAGATGATATAGAAAAAATTAATGTTAACGTGAAGTGGCATGCTATGGCTATGAAATGACCACGCCCATTGAAGCATCTCTAACCTGGCGAACAAATGGAAATCATAAAGAAATCGTATAAAATGGAGGGCGAAAATATGCCTCCCGGACTCAAGACTGTCTGGCGAATATTGCACGAGCGGGAACCGACCTCAAAAAAATTTGGACTAAAAAAAGAAAAAAATTAATGAACAGGACCTACTCAACCATCGTGGCTTTTTTTTTTCAAAATTCAAAAGTTTCGCTTATTTGCGAAAATTCGCATCACTGTGCATGAGGCTATTCTTTTATAAGAGGACTATGGAAGGTCTCTTATTAAGGTGTGTTGCTGGTCTCATGATTTGTTGCAGCAAGCACATGATTGTCAGGGGCATTTTACAGCCAGAACCACAGCTAGGAAGATCCTTCATTGGGGATATTATTGGCCAACTCTTTACAAGGATACTAGAGACTTTGTTGAGAAGTGTCAAAGGCATAAACAATTAACGGGCCACAATAATCTTATTTTGAGCGTTGGTCCATTTCATATGTGGGGATTGGATTACATTGGGCCTATCAATCCTCCATCTTCCAAAGGTCATAGGTGTATCTTGGCAGCCACATGCATGTTTACGAAGTGGGTAGAAGCAATTCCAGCAAAGCATGCTACAGAAAGTACCACAGTAAGCTTTCTTTATCACAATCTAATTTCTCGGTTTGGTGTTCCAACTATTCTTTTGTGTGATCGGGGAACTCATTTCATGGGGAAAGTAGTAGCTCAGTTAACAGAAAAGATTGGTGTTCAACATGTGCAAGCTTCTGCTTATTATCCACAGGGAAATGGACAAGCTGAGTCTACTAACAAGATTTTGAAAGCTATCTTGGCTAAAACAGTAAAGGATAATCAAAGAAATTGGCATGAAGCCTTGACCGGTGCCTTATGGAGTTTCAGGTGTACTTACAAGTTGGCTACAGGATTTATACCATTTGAATTGGTTTATGGAGTGCAAGTTGTGATGCCTATTCATTTGGACATTCCTTTGTGTTCATTTGTGGAGCTACCTTATTATGAGAATTTAGGAGTAGTTCCAACTCCAAATCAAGTGCATAATAGGATGGATGATTTGCTGCAATTGCGAGATGAGACAAGAAGCAGCAGACTTCAATATGAGGCATAAACAGAAAGTAAAGCTTATCAAAGACAGGTTACAGGTTGTCAATCCATTTGAGGAAGGGCAATTGGTGTTGTGCAGGACCACTAAGAAGCATCTATCCAAATTTCAAAGCCCATGGGAAGGCCCATTTTAGATTGATAAAGAGGTACCAGGTGGGGCTTTCTACTTGATGACTCCAG
Source organism: Isoetes taiwanensis (assembly GCA_021234155.1). Taxonomy (NCBI): domain Eukaryota; kingdom Viridiplantae; phylum Streptophyta; class Lycopodiopsida; order Isoetales; family Isoetaceae; genus Isoetes; species Isoetes taiwanensis. Next base: position 10,047,827 of record JAJEKV010000042.1, on the reverse strand, counting down.
CAGGGGAATTGTTGCCTAATCCCAGAAATGGCAAGGATCTCAGGCCTTATTTTGAAAGAGAAGTTTGGGTTACAACAGGTCATTTTCTGTAAAAACAGATAGTGACAGTTCCATAATACACAATCTATCCTACAGCATGGATGTGTTTCAGCGATGCGACTCCAACGAGCTATGGTGCAGGTCAAATGGAGGTCTGGAACTTAAGATATCAGCTTTCAAAGTTTGCCACAGTTACAGAGGCTCTGTTTCGTCACTATCATTTTGGACCAATGTGTTTTGTACCAGTTATTTGAATTTTAGGAGGGTAATTTCTTTCTAAACATACATGTAAATGTGTCATTTGGGGACATGTCCTAAGGACCATATTAGTACGTTTTGTTGTGGGTTCTCCACCACGAAGTGGCACATTTTCCCACTGTGGTCGCCACTGTTGGGGTGGTCACCACTCACCACACTCGTCACCACTCACCACAGTCACCACTCACCACTCACCACACTCACCACAATTACCACTATTGAGGTGGTATAGGAGATTGTATACCGTATATGGAGGGATACACGCACATGCACACATGCAGGATATTTGCACATATGCATTGTGGATGGATCATCATGACTGTGTTATTTGAGCAGAGGGAAGAACAGAGAGACGGTGTATTGAGAGAGAGTATTTTAACTTGATCTAGCTATGGAGATGATGTTGTGCATTGCATAGATTGGAATAAATTGAAGCTTGGAGTATTGGGGTTTTCATCCTTCTTGCAAGGTTAGAGTTCAGGCTCTAACGGGGATCATAATAATACAGGCTCTAAGAAGCCTAGATCTGTGACACTAGCTACAGAAATGTGCTTGATACCTTCATTAGTGAGAATGCGGAGAGCATTCCACATAAAAGTAAAAAAAGAAAGGATGATATAAGGGAGAATGTTCGCAAACTTCCTTCCATCCTTAATAAGAAGAGCATACATAAGGAAGTAGGTGTCGTGGTGGAAGAAAATTGATAGGAAAGAGTGTAACCTTGCCCTCTTTTTATAATATTTGGAAGAAAGTGTTTTCAGACGTCAGCATAGCAAAAAATACATCATTCTCCAAGTAACATATATGTTGTCATCAAGCAGAAATTGGAAAGAACAAAAGATACAAGGGAGAGGCGCAACCTCTCAATTTAATGGCGGCACATATGTTGGAACAACGTTCCTGTAGGAGTCAATTGCATTATCACATCATTCACCAGAAAGTCACCTTTGCATGGGCTTTGCATCCTATCCTATATTATAATGTTTTGGTGTAAGTGTTGGACCCAGCCCTAAATTCCATGGCCAGGATTTTATCGCATCAAACGGTGACGATGATGCCATGTAAGAATTCCCTTTTTTTTTCCTTCGAACGATTCTCTTCTCGCTGCGGATGATGCGCCGCAATAGGCATAACCCGTTGGGTTCCTGTGGACGTAAAAAATCATCTTATCTTATCTTATCTTTTGCCTTTTTACTCAAGTAAGGGATTTATGTTACGGATCAAAATAAGGGCCTTCTTATAGACCGGATTGAATTGACGAAGAATGGCACTTTTATCCGGATTGGATTGAAGCTTTTATCTGTGGTATAGCTCTCTTGCTCAATAAAATCATCGTGGATATTCTTTGCCTCAGAAGCCAGGACCTGCATTCCGAAAGGGCAGAACCATATAGACAAAAGCTTCATGTCAATCATCTCTAATTCCCAATGATGTTTATTGGAGTCAGGCCCTGGCCTCAAGCCTTAGGTATTTTTGTGCTGCCAACAAGGAAATTAACGGATGGGTTCTTACATGTGGCAATATGAGCAGAGGTTATTATCTTTAATGGCTTATTCATGTGCCATGTTGCAAGAATGGTGGAGCTTGGAGCTCACAAGATGAGTTTCGATCCAATTAATGATGTTTTCTAGAAGGACAAAATTATATACTAGTGTCCAGTTATATGAGGCTGCAACATATCGCTGTAGTATCTACGGCCCTATAGCAAGACTGATGCTTGATCACGGCTTACTCCTGTGCCGTTTGTTGCACACAAATTGGACTAGGTGCAACAATCTTCAGAGATCCCAAGTGATCAGGACCTCCAGATTGGTTAGGCCAATCACGCCTTAAATCAAATATCCTTTTTGTAATCTGACAAATAGGAAATGAAATGAGAAAAAACAGTTTTGATGCTTTTGTGCAAAGCTTTGGCCTTTTTAGTCAAACTGATACATCATGCAACCAGAAGAAAAGAGCAAAGCATAGATAAATGAGCATCAGGATTTGGCACAGACAAATGTCTCAATCTTCGCTTCTTATGATTTGAACAAGGAGATACTTGATAAAGTAATGATAAATGGAAACAACAACAGCAAATGTAGTGGATATATTGATTTTTTCAACAGTAAATCATTAGGGATTTTTTGAGATCATAAAAGGGCCTTCTAAGAACTGCTGACTAAGCTATATGAACTACCAATCAGAAAACAGAACTGGTAATCCAGTCAGCAAAACAGTTATAACTAACTCACTGGATCACATTTTCTAGTAAGTGTTGATAGAAAAGTCCAAATGAGCTCTTGTTTGGTGCAATAGATAGATCTCATTGAGATCTTTCCAACCTTGGTGGTTTGCATATCTTTTAGCCCCGTAGGATAGTAAAAAATGGTAAAAACCATATTTTTTGGAGTTTTGACAATCATAAGTGGTTGAAATATATGCAAAGCACCTAAGATTGGAAAGATCTCAACGAGATCTATCTATTGCACTAAACGAGAACTCATTTGGACTTTTCTATCAATAGTTATGCTAGAAAATGTGATCCAGAAAGTTAGTTATAACAGTTTTGCTGACTGGACCCGTCAGGCTCTGATTTCTGATTGGTAGTTCATTTATCTTCATTTGGCTTAGTTGGCATGTTTTGAAGGTCCTTTTTTAATCTCAAAAAAACCCTAATGTAGAGCAAGAATATGAGCCTAGAATCCCCGGACTAGATGAGCTCAGAAATTGGTGCAGACAAACGTCTCAATATTCGCTCCTTATGATTTGAACAGGGAGATACTTGACAGTAACGATAAATTGAAACAACAACAGCAAATGTAGCTGAAATATTGAATTTTTCAACAGTAAATAGAGCAAGAATTTGAGCCTAGAATCCCTGGACTAGCTCAAAAGACAGAATATAACAATGCTGAACATTATCAGAATGTTTTGGATCAATGGAAAATATCATAAAATTCAAGAATCAAAGTTTTCTTGGCTGCACAAGAGAATACCCGCTTAGAATATCGCTGTTCAGAGCCTGTTCTCCATCTCTTCTTTGCCTCTTTATCCTGCTTCCCCTCCTTCCGGAATCTGCCACAACGGCTTTTTTCCCTCCACCAGAATAGAGTTAGATGCCATAAATGCCACTCCCGATCTTGCAGTGCCATAAATCTTCTGTTAAAACCACTTCCTCTCCAAGTCTCCACCTGTTCAGCAGCTCCACCACCGGAATTGAAAACCTAATGCGATATCTTTTTGTCTTTTTCCCCTTTTTTTTCTTTGTTTTTTAATGTACCAAATGTAGACGTCAATAAGAGCAAGTACTAAAATCTCTAACTTAAAAAAAACCTATGCACCATGGTGTCTCCTCCATGGCCATGCAAAATCATAAGTTTTGCACGAGGTGTTCCAACACACCAAGTCTTCTCAGCCTCTACATATGCCCTCAATGGAACTGTGCCATAGTAACCCCCCCATGGCCTCGTGAATCTCAACGATTCAACGAGAGGTGCTCCTACTCACCAGGTCTTGAACCTGGACTGCATCTAGCTGGCTGCAACTCCAAATAATCAAAGGACAATTATATGAAATGCCCAAAACAATGTAAACTGTGATTGTCAAAATAATGAAAATGTTGCCACCTAGTGGCAACATTTGATGCCCAAAACAGAAAACGGGCTGGTCCCCTCAGCCCATCATAATATCAGATCCAGTATTTCTTCAGATGTTGTATGTTGATAGGATTTGGTAATTCCTCTAGATGGAGATCCTGCAAAAGATAGGAGTTAGTACCAGCACGTTTTTTGACAAAATATGGACCCTTCCAGAGGTTTGCAAATTTGGGGGGGATTCTTCTCTATTTTCTTATCCCAGATCAACACCATATCCCCAGGAACATATGAATCTTGTAACATGTTTTTCTTATTGAAGGCAGTTTCCTCCCTTTTCTTTTTCAATACCATGCTTTCATAAGCTTCGTCTCTAATTTCAGTTAGTTTTTCCAGCAGGCATATTCTATGTATCACTGCTTCTTCTCTGCACAAGTTTTGTTGGTAGATGAACTTTAAAGCTGGTAACTCAAGATGCACTGGCAGCATGGCTTCTGTGCCATAAACAAGCTGGAATGGTGTCATCCCTATAGAGTATTTATGGGTAGTCCTATAGGCCCACAAAGCATCAGTCAATTTCAAATTCCAGTCTCGTTTGTAGTCTGCTACTGTTTTCTTAAGGATGCCCTTAAGACCTTTGTTGGTGGCTTCTGATTGTCCATTACCCTGGGGGTAATAAGAACTGCTTTTGGTGTGTTTGATCTTTAGGTACTGTACTAGATGCTGCAAAAGATCATTTACAAAAGGTGTACCTCTGTCAGTAATAATATGAAAGGGTATTCCAAACCTGCTGCATATCTCTGTGTAGATGAATTTTGCTGTAACTTTTGCGTTTGCATCCCTCAGAGGTACCGCTTCCACCCACTTAGTAAAGAGATCAGTGGCCACAAGGATATAATTATGCTGGGCAGCCGAAGGGGGTTCTATCTTGCCAATGAAATCCAATCCCCATACTTGAAACGGCCCAGGTGTGATTATTGGGTTTAAGGCTCCTGGGTGCAGAATTTTTTGACCATGGATCTGGCATTGATGACATTTCTGGATATATGCGTGGCAGTCCTTGAAAATGGTGGGCCAGTAATACCCATTTAGCATAATCTTCTTTGCTGTGGTGTCCCCAGAAAAATGGCCACCACACATTTGATCATGACATTCTTTGAGGACCAACTTCTGCTCAATTTCATCCAAACACCTAAGATACGTCCCTGATTTATCTGGCTTGCAAAGAATGTCTTCCACAAGTGTATACTGAAGGCAACGTTCCTTGAATCTTCTGGCTGAACTTTTAGTCAAACCTGCAGGCAACTCTTGGGTTAGCAGATACTTACATATGGGGTACTTCCAGGAGTGTATCGAGTCAATCAAGGTGATTCTCTGATCTTCTTCATCAATGTTAGGGCACACATCAGCCTCCTCAAGCTCCAGATCATGGGAATAAAAGGCGTAAGGTATGTATAAACTCGGATTTCTTTTTGCATTGTACAACTGCACTTCCAAATCATACTCCGCCAAACGAGCAGACCACCTATAGAACTTATCTTTTTTTTGGGATCGGTTGAAAAGAAACTTAAGTGGATTGTGCTTCATGAACACGGTAACATGTTGCCTCATGAACAAATATCCATGCTTATCCAAGAGGAACATCAAGGCAGTTTTCATATTTGGGATAGTTTTCTTCTTCGATCCCCCATTGCTTTCCATTGAACCCAAATACTTTATCCCTTTGGACCAACGCTATGCCAATTGCTTTTGCTGTCACAGTGATATAAACTTGAAAGGGTTGTCCTGCATCTGGTGTACCAAGTGCCCTGCCCACCTGTAATTCTTGAAGTATAGTTTGAAAAGCTTCCTGACATTCTGCGGTCCATTCAATCAGCACATACTTACTCTTGCCTTTGGGAACTGCGCACCCTGTTCTTGTCAACTGCGTGATGGGACTTAGAATGTGGGAAAAGTTAGGAATGTGCATCCTGAGGAAACTGGTCATACCAATGAGCCTCTTAACATCTTTGAGTGTTCTAGGGGCTGGCAGAGACTGCATCATAGTGATTTTATCTCCTGCGACATGAATTCCCCAATTTGGAGATCACGGTGTCCTAGCAAAGTGCCTTGCGGGACCCAAAACACACATTTTTTAGGGTTAAGACAAACTTTAAATCCTTGGCATAGGACACAAATTTTTCTGATCATGAGCAGTTGGTCATTATGAGAAGTGGCAAGGCAGAGATCATCAAGGAAGACCCTAAAATTAGCTGAAGGCAAGGATTTAAAAATGGTATCCATGGATCTTTGAAATACGGATGGGGCATTCTTCAGGCCAAAAGGCATTTTAGTCATGGCGTATGTACCCCAAGGGGTTATGAAGGCAGTCTTCTCTCGATCCCTCTCAAGTATACTTATCTGGTTGAAGCCCGAAAATCCATCAAGGAATGAGTAGCAAGTCTTACCTGCCATTGCTTGAAGTACTTCCTCCAAAAATGGCAACGGATAGAAGTCTTTGAGTGTACACTTGTTGAGGTCTTGATAATCGATGCAGATTCTCAACCCCCCATTCTTTTTTTCTATTGGAACAATACAAGAGACCCATTGTGGGTACTGAATATCCATTATCAACCCTGCTGCCAGCATCTTGTTAATCTCTGCTCGAATCAATGGTAACAGCACTGGATTGATCTTCCTTAATTTTTGAGTGACAGGTTTAGAGCCAGGCTTGAGGTTAATCTCCATCATACCGTATTCGGGCGGGATGCCTTTTAATTAACTGTAATCCCATGCAAAAATATCAGCCATTTCTTGAAAGAGTTGGGTAAGTGAAGCATGCTCAGTTTCCGAGAGATGATCTCCAATCGCAAGTGTCCTTTGCTGTCCGGCTTTGGAGATATGTATTGCATGTGTGTTTGCCTCTTTGCTAACATCTATTACCAATATAGGGTGCATGTGTTGGTGAGCTTCCGGATCTAAATCTTCTTCATATGTGGAATCTTGCTGCAAATAATGGACCAGAGTCTCTTTGCAAATACAGTCAGCTTCTGAATTCATCTCCCTGGGAATATGTTGAATACTCCAATATTTGAACCTGTGCAATTTGCTGAGCACTTTCTGCCTGTACACTTCCATGCTCTCGTGTTTTGCCGAGAACTCACCAGTGACCTGCTTGCATATCAACAAGGAATCTCCATAAATATTAAGGTGTGTGATGTTCAGCGAGAGGGCTTCATCCAATCCCAAAAGCATGGCTTCATATTCTGCTGCATTTGAAGTGATGAAAGGAATGATTTTTCCTGTTTTTCTCAGAACTGTATGGTTCTCATCCCTTATGATAATTCCCGCAGAAGCTATCCTAGCTTGTTTGGAAATGCCTCCATCGAACCATAGGGTGGCTTTGGCATGGCACAACGCTGTTGAACACATCCTTTCTTCAGGCTGATGAATTTTGGCAGGAACTTGTAGCTGTAAATGACCTACACCAACTGATTGGAGCATGTCCTCATACTCGACCAACATGGAGAACTCGTCACGAGCGCCAATTTTGCCTTCGTTGTTGTATATAGTGACTGTCCTTTGCCCATCTATGATTGTGCAGACTCCTTGGGACCAGATTGGTCTAGCATCCACGACCTTCAACCATCTCCTCCCTAGGATTAAACCATAAGAAGAGGTATCCTGATGATCGTCTCCGAACGAGATCACCATAAAATCCGTCTCCACTCGAATCCCTTTGATTGTAACTTCAACTCCTTGTACCAAACCCAAGAGACACACCTTCTGATTGTCAAAGGATTTCAGCAGGATTGAGGCTGGTGAGGTCATTTGCAACTTGAGCTGCATCATTACATGGTAAGGCATGACATTCTGGCCTGACCCTCCATCAAGAAAAACCTTTGGTAAAGCTACATTATTCACAATGGCTTCACAAGAAAAAATGCCAGGGTCTGCTGCTCCTTGTGTTACCAGATGGGTGCTGGTATCACTGTCTGGCTCCATCGTATGTGACAACAACAACTGCTTATATGATGGGGCTATCCTGAGCAAGGTGCACAAGTCAATGCTTACTTTCGAACTTTTCAGCAAGGCTTCCACCTCATTAGCGGGAATATGGGTGGCTACTTCCTTAAGGACAGGTGCAGGAGCTATAACATGTGTATTGGAAGTCGTGTGAGTCACAGGCTCAAAGAAGGTTACCTTCTTGGGAGAAGCAGACCTGCGTGTTGTATCCATTTGGCCCCGTGTTTGAACAGCGAGTATTTCTTCCTTTTCTGCACGTTCTTCATCAGTGGCTTCCACGAGAAAGGCATGATTAGGAGTCTCCAAGTTAGCTAATGTATTCCCTTTTCCCATTTTCAACATGTACTCTTTAACAAGACACCTGTCTTCCTTATGTCCAATTTCTTTGCAGAAGTCACACACAGGGCATTCTTGCCCAAAATGCCCCCTTTTGTTGCATTTCAGGCAGGGTCTTGCGAAGCACCTACTCTCCGGATGATTGGGTTTTAAACAATAAGAGCAAGGTGGCCCTGAGTACGCTGGTCTGCCATATGTTGATGTGTTTGGTGAACCTTCAATACTTGAGCCATCTGCTTTTGAAAACTCCACTAGAGTTTGCATGGTGGATTCTAACTTAGTGGTTGCTTTGGCCACCTCTGCTGCTACTTCTTCCTTCAAGGAGGGCTTCTTTTCTTTAGCAATAGTGTAGCGAGGCTTACGGTTCCCCGCTCCCAATGAGTCTTGGTCATGCATGTCTTTGAGCATCATCACCACTCTGATCGATAATTGCTTTGAGATCTCCACTGCTTTAGCTAGGGCTTTATGAATAGAATCCAGTAATCCCATGTCATGCAGTTTTCCCATTTTCCTGTACAGCTTGTAATGTGGCTTCGATCCACATATAAAGAATTCCACTAAATGGATGGTTGGTGTATCAATTTTCTTATCTTTACACTTCAGCAGATAAGTGTTAAACCTTTCTACAAAAGCAGGAACACTTTCACCTTTTTTGATAACCAATGTTGGCAGTTCTTGAATAAGTCCTCCTTTTGAAACAGCTGTGCCAAATCTTTCCATGAAATTGTCTTTGATTACTTCCCATTCTGTCACACCACAGCATTCTTGGTACTGGAACCAGCTTTTGGCTTCTCTTCTCATAGCCAAACCAAAGACAATAACCTTACTCCCTTTTCTTTTCCCACTTTCTGCATAGTACTCTTCAAATTGAGTGAGATATTCATGTGGATTCATGGTTCCATCATAAGTGGGCATTGTCACTGGCAGGTTAACTTCGATTTGGTATGGAGGCACTGCTGAGACAATGTGCCCATCTGTCTGGCTGTTACTTCCCTGCTCCATAATCCCTTCTTCAGCGTTAATTCTTTTCGGAGGCATAAGTGCAATGGACACAAAAGATACAGAACTATCTCGGTAGGACCTCCAAAAAGATGTTGCACACAAATTGGACTAGGTGCAACAATCTTCAGAGATCCCAAGTGATCAGGACCTCCAGATTGGTTAGGCCAATCACGCCTTAAATCAAATATCCTTTTTGTAATCTGACAAATAGGAAATGAAATGAGAAAAAACAGTTTTGATGCTTTTGTGCAAAGCTTTGGCCTTTTTAGTCAAACTGATACATCATGCAACCAGAAGAAAAGAGCAAAGCATAGATAAATGAGCATCAGGATTTGGCACAGACAAATGTCTCAATCTTCGCTTCTTATGATTTGAACAAGGAGATACTTGATAAAGTAATGATAAATGGAAACAACAACAACAAATGTAGTGGATATATTGATTTTTTCAACAGTAAATAGAGCAAGAATATGAGCCTAGAATCCCCAGACTAGATGAGCTCAGAAATTGGTGCAGACAAACGTCTCAATATTCGCTCCTTATGATTTGAACAGGGAGATACTTGACAGTAACGATAAATTGAAACAACAGCAAATGTAGCTGAAATAGTGAATTTTTCAACAGTAAATAGAGCAAGAATTTGAGCCTAGAATCCCTGGACTAGCTCAAAAGACAGAATATAACAATGCTGAACATTATCAGAATGTTTTGGATCAATGGAAAATATCATAAAATTCAAGAATCAAAGTTTTCTTGGCTGCACAAGAGAATACCCGCTTAGAATATCACTGTTCAGAGCCTGTTCTCCATCTCCTCTTTGCCTCTTTATCCCGCTTCCCCTCCTTCCGGAATCTACCACAACGGCTTTTTTCCCTCCACCAGAATAGAGTTAGATGCCATAAATGCCACTCCCGATCTTGCAGTGCCATAAATCTTCTGTTAAAACCACTTCCTCTCCAAGTCTCCACCTGTTCAGCAGCTCCACCACCGGAATTGAAAACCTAATGCGATATCTTTTTGTCTTTTTCCCTTTTTTTTCTTTGTTTTTTAATGTACCAAATGTAGACGTCAATAAGAGCAAGTACTAAAATCTCTAACTTAAAAAAAACCTATGCACCATGGTGTCTCCTCCATGGCCATGCAAAATCATAAGTTTTGCACGAGGTGTTCCAACACACCAAGTCTTCTCAGCCTCTACATATGCCCTCAATGGAACTGTGCCATAGTAACTCCCCCATGGCCTCGTGAATCTCAACGATTCAACGAGAGGTGCTCCTACTCACCGGGTCTTGAACCTGGACTGCATCTAGCTGGCTGCAACTCCAAATAATCAAAGGACAATTATATGAAATGCCCAAAACAATGTAAACTGTGATTGTCAAAATAATGAAAATGTTGCCACCTAGTGGCAACACCGTTTTTGCTAATACTGTGGAGTCTGGAGCTCAGATGACAGAAAGTGTTCCAGCATCAAATAGATGTTATTCTACCACAGCCAGTATGCTACAACGTTGCCAGATTATCTGCACGAACTTTATATGGATTTTTAGCGTGTTTCTTTAATGATGGTGCAACAGTTCGGTGTGGATTCTTGCCTCAAAGCTCAAATCGGTAAGGTCTTTCCAAATTTTGATGATTCCAGTGCCTTTCATGTAGGTTCTAAGACTCCATATTGGGGGATTTGTTTTATTCTTATCTGGCCCCAAATATGGCCTACACAAGGACGAAATTATTAGCTGTAATTGAAAATGGCCATTAGGTAAGCAGATTATGTTCTGGATCCAATAATTCAAACTGCTTGAGGAAGCTTCTTATTTAAGGATGAGTGATATTATCCATTAAGAGTTGACAAGGGCAACTAATTGGGATATTCAAGATGTCAACAATAGAAATGATAAGCTTTGAATTTGGTATGTGCCCACTAGATTAAGGCACGTATACCACGTAGATGATGTTGTTGGAGCTTGATGTGCAAGCTCCATTTCATATAACATTATCGTCTCTTCTGTTCCTAGAATTTTAAGGTGAAAAATTTAAGGTGCACGTAAGAATGGCCCTTAATATGCTGGCGGACAATTCATGTAATAATAAGCAAAATTATGCAAGTCATCACTATAAGCAATTATTCTCATCGAAACAACATGGGAGTATTGACGCTCCATTTATTTGTTTGTCGCAATGACCATGTCTGCTATGTAAACCTTTATAATGTTAACATCGTTCACATCTAGCAAACAATAATGATTTCTAGCCATGTTATCGATCATGCTATAAAGGCCCAAAGCATCATTTCTGAGATCCCACTACATCATTTTTGCAAATGAGTTCATAGTCTTCATTGGCTCAATCCCAATCAGCACTAGAAACAATAATCCCTAATAAGCACTATGTGCATTTCATTGGCCTCTAAACAACATAGTGAACACTGCCCTCAAAACAAGTTAACTTCCATTCCATTGTCCCAATTCCCAATTCCCAATTACCAATAATAAGTTAACAACCATCATTTCACAACCATCATTTACAGTTATCAATTACCATACATTTCATTGAACTAAACACCTCTAAAGCAAACATTTTCCAACAATCAACACAAATAAAAAATATCAATAAAAAATAATGTTACAAAACCATTTTGACAAAGGACTACCAAATAAACCACTAATTAGGTCATGACATAATATGATCCAAAATTAGACACTACATTGCTATTGAATACTAATTATTGATGTTAACTTATGTGCCATTCTAAAGCACACATGATACCTAACTACCCTTGACCTATAACATAGACTATATTAGGTAAACTTTTATAATCGCATGTATTGATAAACTTTGCATCATTTCAAAAAAGAAGAAAATCCAAAGTTGTTTTGGCATCACAATAGATAGTTCATATGCAAATTGCAGGGTATGTGTAACAGGTTCCAACGTTAGCCCAGCAACGCTGGGCACCATTACTAGTAATACATGACAAGATGGATCAGGTCAAAACACTCACACCAAGAAGTCATCATGTCGCAAAGTCTGTTTGGAGAGGGGATTGCTTAAAGAGCAGCTTGACAAGTGCATTGACACATGGTCATGGTGGATGAGCTTATGGTCGTTTCTCTCTTGATCTTTGGAAAGATGATTCAAACTTTCATGTTGGATCACTTTCTAGGAGCCTACACTATCTTGAGTTGCCGGACGAAGACAAGTGTGGTGATCTGTGTGGAAGCAGAACTATAGATTTCAAATTGATGCAAGCCGTAAAAGACACTCGACCACTGCCATAAGCTAGCGCAGACACAAGAGATGATGCCTTCATCTTCTAGTGCCAACTTAGAAAGATTCAATCCTCTTCTCAAAATCTCCTACTTGCAGTTAGATAATGCATCAGGTCAAAATAAAATAGATATGTGTTCTCTTACCTCTCTTATTTGACATGGCTTAAGGTATTCGATGAGATTCAGGTTGGCTTCATGATGGTTGGGCACACTCATGACGATATCGACGCATTGTTTGGTAACTTTTCGACGTTAATGAGTTCATCAGATGCTCTAACCTTGCCTGAGTTGCTTTACTTGCCTATCCCATACTTTGTGGATGAGGTTCCAGATTGGAAAGGCTTTGTCAACGGATATATCCCTGATAAAGGCCAATGTCTAACAGACCATACCGGCCCATTACTATTTCGATTTAAAATGGATGGAAAATGGCCCATTATGCAATATAAGATGAGGCCAACCCATAAAGAGTGGATTCCAGAAAAAGGAATAAGAATGTGGAAGGAGGATGAAAATGGTGAGCCAACGTTACCAATAGGGGTGCCTAAAAATATCCCTCCAAGGAAGACATTAAAAGATCTACCTGGCCTGGCAGACAGCATAAGCAAGTACATAGCATTATGGAACTCCTTCTGCAAAAATCAAGAAGAGAGTGTGTTTGCACGACAGTACAAAGCAACTATGGATTACTGGACAGAGATTCTTTTATGTTTGGAAGATGTATCTCTAGGACGACCTCGAAATGATAACTTTTGGTTGCATACAAGGCAAGAACCTCTACAAGCTGCCTTTACTCCAGAGGTCGATGAAGTCGTCGTGCTTGTAAAACCTTTGCCTTCTTATTGTGGGCCAGCAGATGGGCGTCCAATGTTACCTATGGATGCGTTCGATCCTCATGCACATGTTACAAAAGGTATGTTTGTTTTCGTCCGACCTGGAGACGATGGAACTCCAATGTGCTTGGGCTATACAGAAGAAGATGCCATCTTGGATCTAGAGTCTACTCATTATGGTCATATATATGTATCATGGTGGATGCCTGTTGGTTGTGACTATATAGGTTGCTTAACTAAATGTTGGCGACCTAAGTATTAATTGTCTAAAATGCTTAAGTATTATACCAAAATGCTGAAGTATTACATCAAAAATGCCAACTAAATATAGCTATTGATGCATTACCATTATAGCAAGAGAAATTACATATATAATTATCGAGAACATGACTGAGATTGAGAGCCTTTAGCTAATGCTATGTTCCCCCACATGTCAACAATGTATTTTGGTATCTGAATAGTCTTCGGTCTTTTGCCATTTGCATCACATATATAATGTATAGCATCTAACATACATTATGGGAAGTTAGATGCTATACATTATATATGTGATGCAAATGGCAAAAGACCGAAGACTATTCAGATACCAAAATACATTGTTGACATGTGGGGGAACATAGCATTAGCTAAAGGCTCTCAATCTCAGTCATGTTCTCGATAATTATATATGTAATTTCTCTTGCTATAATGGTAATGCATCAATAGCTATATTTAGTTGGCATTTTTGATGTAATACTTCAGCATTTTGGTATAATACTTAAGCATTTTAGACAATTAATACTTAGGTTCGATACAATAGATAATATTCATTATGCTTATACATCCTTACATCTTTAGTAGGTGCTTATACATCATTACATCTGATGCACACACATTATAGGTGCACACATTATTGATGGCATACAGTCAATGATCACTCATCAAGCTCTGCTAAGGTGATCCCATTCAGCTCATAGGTATGGCGCTCAAGAAGCCAAACAAGGTGGACCACAATACGATGAAGCCCGAAGCAATCATACTCACGATCATTAGCATTGAATTGTAGGTACGCATCAAGGATAACACCTCTTATTGTGCATCCAACAAGATCATTGTAGCTCATGGAGCAAGTAATGGTCTCGATGTGATCTGGACGAGTAGGCAGATAAGCCATGGGAGATGAATGACTTCTACCACCGAATGGAGCTGCTTTTTAAGTCGTTGTAGCATTATTGGTATAATACTTCAGCATTATTGATATTATACTTCAGCATTATTGGTATAATACTTCAGCATTATTGGATTCATAGCTATAAATTCTTTCACCTTGCTTTCACTTCTCACCCACGAATTTAATAAACTGCTCCTTCTCACCTTGCATGCTCCGTGTTCCTTGCTCCGTATAGTTCCTTTCTCCATGCTCCTTGTTCCTTGTTTCATGGTCCTTTCTCTGTGTTCCTTGCTCCTTGCTTCATGTTCCTAACTCCTTGCTCATTGTTCCTTGCTCCGTATTCGGTGTTCCTTGCTCCTTATTTGCTTTTGCAAATGATTACTCCCTGGGCTACTCCAGAAGCCTTGCGAGCATGCCCCAGGCATTCTGCGTGGCCTGATGAAGATGAGTTGTTTGACCATTTCTTGGAGTGGAGGTTGCGCCACAGTCCCACCAAGGAGCTTGCAAGGGAGTTGATCAACTTTATTCTCGAGCGATTTGATTGTGGTCATGAACCACTGATGGAAATTAATCCATCTGAATGCTATAAGAGACTTGCATTAGTGGGAATTCTTGAACCCCCCTCCTCATCTGGATGAGATGCTACACCAGTTGAGGGCTCTGCATTGTTCTAGTTATTTAGCACATTCTCTGGATCAATACATACCGGGGGTCATTCATGAAATTAGTAAGGGACAGATGTATGGCCTTATTAACAACTACTACCACGAGTACAACAACTTTGTGGAGTTGGATCTGCTCTTCTTCCATGAGTATCATCATGTGGAATTACTTTTTGCATTGTCTAGGTACCCCATATGGTGGGAAGAATCAGGCTGGGATATGCGTGAGCTCTGGGTTCCTAACCCAGCTGGGTGGGTTAGACCTCGCATGGGAGGGAGCTGAGGGGGTTAGACCTCGCATGGTCTCCAGTAACCTTTGCTATCTATCATATAGATATTGTGTTTGGAACTTGGTATATGATACTGTGTTAATATATTTTCTAAATATTCATGTAGTGTACACAACATATGTATGGTACATGGGTACTGTACATGTGTATACAACTCCTACTTAAGGTCTACAATAAAAAAAACTCCAGTTAACTAAATTTTTTTTCATTATAATGAAATTGTGCTTAAAAAGAATTACAACCTTTCAAATGCAAAGAGTTTTACATGGAATAGTCAAACTTTGCCACTCAGAAGTGACATACTACTTTGTTTACAGTGTGGGTAATTTGGTGCTATCTTCAACTCTTCGATCACAAAATAGAGAATACAAGCTCCTCCCTACAGAGTTGATGCAGTCGGTTTTTAGTTGCACTTTGGACTATGGGTTGAGTAAGAGCCCAGTTGACAGGCCTACATTGACTAGATATGTATTTTCTACAAAACACTGAGAGCCATGGTGACAATTATCCATGGTGACAACACGATTGGAGTTTCATACTTGGGCCAGGAAATAGATTGGCCATCATGCTCTATTGAAGACGATAGCTCTTTGCAATTTCTTGTAGCTTCATATGAGGATCCGACATATAAGAAATGGAAGTAATCTAGCATTTTTACATACGTAGATGAACCCAGACTTGACCTTGCATGCGGGACATTCTTGTACATCTTCAGGCACTTCGAAGGATCCTGGAAAATCATGGATTTATTTTCTTATAATCTGGAGAGCTGCCACATGTTATTCCTATGAATGTCAACTGCTTCAAGCCATTGTTGGCATTTTGTGCATTATCGTTATTTGTGCATTGTTTTTTGTTGTGGGCCATTCATCTCATGCAAATTCAATTTTTGATTCGAAATGGAGACACCATGGTTGTCCCTTGACCCCTTGATGGCGTCAAACTGCCATTTCTACATCAGCATATGACTTTATGGCAATGGCTTTGATTAGCATATGATTATTGGATACATGCAACTTGTACATAAATTATGTAGTTGTATCAAACTGCCTACCACATATTTTGATCAGGACCATAATGGGAATACCCTCTATTAGGGACACACTGCATATTTCTTCCACTATATAACTGCATATGGTGCTAATGCCCATTGAGAGATCTTTGCACAGGCATATGAAACTATGGTTACAAGCATAAACTAATAATCGTATGGTGCAACCCTGCCATTAACGTCATTGTTAGGAACATGTTCCTTATTTCTTTCCAAGATATCTCAGTCAAGAAACGTGTGCCACCATGAATTCCACTAAACACAAAAGCTAAGCTCGAAAATATTTAAAATGAATTCTAGAACCACTTGCA
Organism: Isoetes taiwanensis; assembly: GCA_021234155.1. Taxonomy (NCBI): domain Eukaryota; kingdom Viridiplantae; phylum Streptophyta; class Lycopodiopsida; order Isoetales; family Isoetaceae; genus Isoetes; species Isoetes taiwanensis. Next base: position 10,031,046 of record JAJEKV010000042.1, on the reverse strand, counting down.
AAACGTGTCAAAAGCATAGAGTCTTTGAGCTGAAGAAAACATTCAAAATTGAAACATGCCATATTTTCGAGGGCCTCTATTTAAATTCACCGTCAGTATGAATTCTCCATTCCAATTCTGGCTATGGCAGATGCACGAGACGTTCTTATTTCCGAGCTCACAGACATTGTGCGCGCCAATATTTTGCCATCTATTCCATGGTGGGATATCAAATCTGCTGCTGGTGTAAATAGAGCATGGAAATCTGCCATACAATCTCAATCTTCTTTCTACCAAATCAGCAGCGAAGATGATGCAGAACCGACCATAACAAAAGGAAAAGGTTTTAGGTTATCATTCCATGATCCAACAAAAAAAGACGAGATTGAAGTGCCTCCAATTCCAGGCCTGGCGTCTGCTTCAAGCGAATTAGCATATCAGAAAGGTATGTTGTATATGTTGGGGGGGATAAATTCTGCTACAGGAAATGCTGTTAGGGATGTCTATGCCATTAATTTAGCAGAGGATTGCAAAAAATGGATCAAATGCCCCAGCATGAGATCTGCCAGATGTGGTTTTGCATGCATTATAGCCAAAAATAAAATTTATGTTGCTGGTTGATGGGGAGAAGGATTTAAAGCCCTTGCAACAGCTGAGATTTATGATGTTCATAAGAGAAAATGGGAATCATTGCCTGACTTGCCTAACCCTGAACCAATATGCAAAGGTGCACTAAGTGAAGATTGCTTGTATGTATTGGCTGGATCCTGCGGCCGCTTTGGATCCTCTGCTTTCATGGTAGATAATAGCTACATGTTGAAATATGGATCTAGAAATTGAATCAGAGAAGAAAATTTCAACATGGATTTAGTGAGCACCACATGTAAACTTCAGCTTGGAATTCCATCTCTGGCCATTAATGACTTACTCAATGACGAAGAAGCTTCTGATATAGAATTTGTTTGGTGATTTGTGAAGCCATTTTCCCTCATGCCATGTTTCTGTTTTATACCACCAAACTAAAGATAATTATAATTTACAGGACTTTATTATTCCAAAACAGATTTTTGTCTCTTTTCTCATTGTAAATATGCAATTTGCAAATATATCATGTCAAGTTTCAATCGAACTCATCTATCAAACTTAAATTGAATCCATGTAATTTGAAATGTTATTGCTGCTGCTAAATTCACCTTCTCTTGATTTCGTGTATCAAGATAATGTTCTGCATTGCAGGCATCATATGCCTCTTGATGCCTGTGATGTGGATGAAGCTTGCAGGTAATTTTCGAAGTTGTTCTACTACCTAAAACATTTTTAATTCTGTTCCCCTATTTGTAGGCTTGAGTTTGATACATCAAAGTTTCTCAACATGAATGCTTAAAACTATGCAAACATCTATTGCAATAACTGCAAGGTTTATGATCTCATGGACTGCTAATCAGATAATTTCTCTTATAGTGAAGAAAGTGACAAGAGGAATTGTAAAGATATTCAAAGACAAAGCATTCTTGTATCCCTAAAAGCAGTATAAATCTCTGAGATGGCAGCAAAAGGCAGGAACATTCTAGAATACAGTATTACGTGGAGTAGAAATATTATACAGAGCTATTATTATCCAAAATCTAAGTGCTAATGGAGTTCAGTGATGACAACATAACTGAATTTGTTTCTGGACTTCTAGGAGCCCAATTTTTAAATTGGTAAAGGACGCGTCTTACCTTGTTCCTTTTGTAGTTGGATATTTCCTTCCCATTTCGCGAAGACGTGAGGAGACAAAATCTCTGTATTTTATTTTATTTTTGGGTTGCCCCTAAAGGGCAAACCCTCACTAGTTACTAGTGTACTGTACATCCTAGTATATACTGAGATACCTGTCGAAGCTTTATGTACTAGGTAATTTCCACCTTGAGGACCATTATGCCATGTAAAGGGCTCAAGCGGCTCCGCCAAACGAGGTGGCGCATGAGCGGCGGAACCGCGAGTGCTCCGCCGAGTCTGGCGGTGCTGCTAGACCCTTTACAGGCGTAATGGCCGACAGGTGGAAATTACAGGATGTAATAACCGATTGGCGAAATTATGTCCGTTGAATGGCTATGGCGTATTCTTGAATGGCTACGGCGTAGGAGGCAGTGGAGGAAAGATCTTTTCGAGGTGTATTTTTTAATGGCTATGGCGTAAAACGGCAATAGAGATTTTTTTTTTTTTGGGAATGGCTATGGCATTACTTCCTGTGCCGAAATGCTGTTTTTGGGATAAGGATTGTCTCTCTAGGTTCGACTTTGCTCTCCTTTTGTGGCGGATCGATAAGCCAAAATAAATCAACAAAATGCTAAATGCTAGATTACTGTGTCAGTTGCAAAGCTTTAGAGAAAACTCTACTATCCATGATATCCGGTGGTGGTGATGCCGGATTCGGCTATGGTGGGGCAGAAAGAAACAGTGCTTGAGCAAGTTGCTTCTGGCCCTGTTCGGAACTGCAGTTTTGCAAGCGCCATAGCGGCCGAATCTTCGTGACAGGGCCAATGCGAAACCAAAACAAGAAACCAATTTCTTTTTTCTGAATATTGCAGCGATGGAATGCTTCCAAGTGAGGTGTTGTGTGGGAAACAGAGGAACTGAAACAGAGGGAGTGTGGGAAACAGAGGAACTGAAATAGAGGAATCAGCGGCGCTCCCGCAAATAGGAAATAAATTTTATGCCGTATAAAATTGGGGTAATATTCCAGTAATTTCGACCAACCGGTTATTACGGTTACATGATTGACCTATTGCAAGAACAAGGCATCTAAATGATGCACAGGGGTTGCTATATGCGTTTCTCTCCTAAGGAACTTTTCAAAAGTCGAAAATTCTTTCTCATTTGATCGATGAAGGATCCTAAGTCAGAATTGTAAGGTAGCTTTGATATAGAAAAACAACTCAAATTGCTCTTCCGCTTAGCTCTAACAGGATAAATTCAAGGTGAAAGGGTCCATGAGAATTACAACATTATCGATAAAGCAAATAGGTCGTTCAAAGCTATAGGAGAAACACTATCTGCATATGTCAACAACAATGTTTTGGAGATACACTTGAAAAGTCGGGAGGCAAAAAGGGACATGTTGCATTCCAGATCCTCACGTACAAGGGCCACTTATCTCAGCCTTCACACACTGCCCCTCAAGTTTATAGAGATCCAACGGTTCAGATCAATATTAATCAGTGTGTTACTGAAGCTACAACACACTGCTACTCCATAACACCCTAGGGTGTTATCAAATGGATGGATCCAGATCGATTTTGATGGTGCTCGGATGGCCCAAAACTCTCGAGGCGGTGTGTTAAGGGCGATAACACCCTAGCCCTCGAGTGTTACTTCAAAAAAAAATTTCGGGCCATCAAAATGGCTTGGGCATGCGCTACGCGCACACCCTCGCCATTTTGATGGCCCTCAAATTTTTGTTCAGTAACACCCTCGGGTCAGGGCGTTATCTACACCATCCAAGTGACGTCAGATATTAATAAGCATCCTTTCTATAAATTTTTCACCACGATATAAGTTCCTTTTTCTTTTTGTCATTGCATTCATCATTTGGTTGCTTCTTTTTGTATAATCTAGTTTGCATGTTATGATGGTGTAAAGCACATACAAATAAATGTCAGAATGTTACGGTCATAAATCTAAGAACTTGAAATGATACATTTCTTTTCTTTTACAGTTGTCTCTATGCAGTCATCATGCATGCAAAAGTGGTTGGAATAACCATCCCTCTCTTTTCTTTTCTTTTTTTAATAATTGCTGGTGTTTCTTTGTGTTTCTCGTGACATCGAAGGAAATACAAAATGGATGAGGAAGGTAATGGCACAGTCACTGACAGATCTTGAATTTATGTATTGATTTGTATTCATTGCACTCGTGGTTTTTACAGATTTCAAAAGGATTCAGAGTAGTTAATTTGTACGCTTACAATGAGATAAAAGATGCAATTGATAGGTTTCATCCTTCCAACAAATTTGGAGAGTGTGGATTTGCAGTCCTTCATAAGTTATGTCCGTATTGCACTTATCCTCACTTTTTACAATGTTATACATGCTTTTATTGGTAAAAATAACTAGTTGGGGGGAGGGAATTGGAGGGGGAAAGGGGAGATCCTTCCAAATGGCAAAGTTATAGCAGGTGAGGAGTTATAATTAAAGTTCAACCAAAGTGATGATGTGGCGATAATATTTGCAGTACAACATTGTTATTTTCCTACATATTCTAAACGAGGTGCACCCTGGACTACCACAGTCGTAGGATTCGTCGATCCTAAGACCCAGATCGTATGTTGGGGCATGTGAACACCTCTCGTTTCGCTTGTAGTCATTTATGATTAGAGGCGCCTATGATTTTGAAATATGAAATACGATTTCGCCTAAGGTTTTGAGAGAATATCGAGAATATCGAACCTCGATATGGCTTTGCCTAAGATATAAAATACGGAGGCTCGAACCTGGGCTCGAACCTCTACCAAAATAACTCAATGTCCTAATAAGACTACTTTAACCAATATATCCAGTGAGCTAATGTGATTATTTTTTATCTTGAATCTACGTTTTTTTTATAACAACCCATTCAATTGTTTTAGGAATATGGGCTATGGTTTTAGAAATTGTTATTCTTTACATCCATATCAAATACCCCTGGAACCCCCTGTTATTTTCCTACATATTCTAGTGAAAGTACTTGGATGTTGCTATGAGGGAGACCAGTGATTTTAGTTTTTGAAATTGTAGAGAACAATAACCTTCATTAGTGCTTGTTTGGTATGACTTCATTGAATAGAATAGAATAGAATATGATTTTATCGTCCACGGAGACCTATAAAACTTCCTGACTGGATATATCCTTAGAAAACTCCTTCTATACTTGTAGGCCCACAAAAATCTAGTTGGAATGTGAAATATGTAGACTCACCTCTAGAATATGAAATACAGAGACTCAAACCTCTACCAAAATAATTCAATATTCTATTGAGAATGCTTTAACGAATGCAACCAGTGAGCTAACATGCTTGTTTTTTCTATTCAATCTATGTTTCTCTTCTAATAACCATTCAAATTGTTTTAGTGATATGGTCAATGGTCCCAAGAATGGTGATTTATGCATCCATATCAAATCCCCGGAAACCCCCGTTATTGTGCTACATATTAAAGCCAACAATGTTCTCCTATATAGAAACCTTTGCTGATATTGGTTTGCCAAAATATTTCAAGAAATAACAATCCCATATCAGTACCAGAGTTGCAGGGACTACATAATATCTACTATAAATTTAACTAATCACTTGATATTACAAACCTTGAATAATTGTCATCTTGCAGTGGTTACCTCTCTCCCGAGTACGCAATGCGATGTTAGCTTACAAAGAAGGTAGATGTATACATATTTGGAGTGTTGATCTTCTCAGTGGTAGAAACAACATGAACTCTAAACTGCCTGCAGAAAGAATATACCTCGTAGACTGGGTAACAATTATTGAGCACCATAATTATTATGCTATATTGCAATAGATGTAGACCCTTTAATGTAGTTGATGAGAACCTGTTAAGGGACTTCTCTAAAGAAGAAGCAACGAGAATCCTTAAGGTGGCACTGCTCTGTACCCAACCTTCACCTAATATGCACCTTATGATGAGCTAAGGTGTTGTGATGCTTTTTTGATCAATAGAAAACAATGTTGAGGGACTAGAATCAACCTACCATGGAGGAGTTACAAAAATTTAGAAAAAGATATGAAGCCCAAAGAAATTGGGTCTAGACAGTCAATATTGAAAAGGACTCTAGCAGCATAGCATTTCCTCCAAGTTCCATTTCATTAGTACATTGAAAGTCCTCATCTTAAGGTTCAGCCAAAAATATTCCATCAAACTTATTCCAAATATTAAACAAAAGGTTCATTTTCAAGCAGATAATCCACAAACCTCACATTGCAAAATGATACAATGGTGCAATAGTAACGTGGCTATTTATCGATCTGCTTCTAAGTTGAACAGAAGGTTGGAAATTTGCAGATCGGCTACTATTTACTGCATCTATAAAATCATATTCCAGGAAAATGTTTTCGGCAAGGCATATTGTCAAACATTGTTCTAGCTATCTGCACAATTCTCAAACTAGCAATATATGAGAACATGATGATCCTCCAAAAATCTATCACCCTCCATCCCTCTTTCGATAATAACATCATGAATAGAATAGAATAGAATAGAATCGTAGAATAGAATAGAATAGAATAGAATAGAATAGAATAGAATAGAATAGAATAGAATAGAGCTTTATCGTCTACGGAGACCAATTGGCCTATGGGATCCAAAAAGGAGGCGCAGCAAGCGTACTATAGTCCGGGTTAAAAAAACCCCCGCCCCGAAGGTTTTTTTTTTGGGGACATGACAGGAATAGGATTGCTGTCAAACTATACAAACTAATGAAATATGTATACATATCAGTCAGGTGCCCGAGGACCGAGCTGATCTCGGCGATCCATGGCCTCTTGAAGGTATGATCCCAACATCCCTACCGAGGCCATGCTCCACTACTACTAAATCTAGGCATATGTTTGAGACATATGTTACCAATACATGTACATTGTTGAGAATTTATGTTCTATAACTCGGACACAATAGACAATGTTACATTGACAAATGATCCACATCTGCAGATAAAATTTGACTCTAGCTGCACATATAAACATAATACAAGACGTTTCTTTATAAATTTCTTTATGATAATTTATACGCTGCAATTTAGAATAGAATAGGTACATATTCATTGAGAGAAGGAACTCATCCTTAGAGACAGGATAAGGAGGAATGCCTCCATGATGCCACAAACTATGAAGCTGTATATAAAAGTCAAAATATTAGGCAGAATATAGTATAATGTTTCAAAACAATAGACATGCAAACACAACCTTCAGGCACCGGAGAGCAATGCTCTATGCATAGCACCTCATTTTTACGACATATACATCAGTTTTTACCTATAAAAGCATACATCCGTTAAAAGCATACATCCGTTGGGATTTACTAACTGACAATCCACGCTAGAACAAGGGAAAGGATCAGGTGCAAGTATGTAGATGCAATTGATAATTTACACCACTTTTTGTTGAGTAGATCTCTTAAAAATAATTGACCTTGGAGTTGATCTCTACTCCAATCACTAGGCAAAAACCTAAACTCTTTCTTACCCAGTCAATTTGAAGCAATAAAGTAGCAGCAAGAGCATCGACTATACTTGTATAAGCAATCTATGCCACAAAGGGCCTAAATAGATCAAGAGATACACCCCCATATGAATAGTACTTACAAGAATGAGGGATGAACAAAAACAAGTTGTATGAATGACGAACCAAGACAATGTACCTGTAAAAGGCAACTGTGAAATATATCTATACTATATTATATGTCAAAAAACCCTTGAATACATGGAACTAAATAATTATTGGAACCCCTTTGACAAGAAAACCCTCAAAAATTATGTGAAAACCACTTCGAGACATGAAAAAACATATATGACATATCCCGACATAGTTTAGAATAGTCAATTCAATTCAAGATAAATAACCATTTCTAATAGAATAAAATCACCTGAATATATAGCAAAACATGGAAAAAATATGCATATGCATGTATCTAGACAACATTGGGCAAGCCACAACATGCAACAAAAATTGTTTCTGAGATAGATATCGTCCCAAGAGGCTTAACAAAGAAAGCATAGAGTAGATGCGTAAGAGGTGGAAAAATGCTTAGAGAACCTATTTCCTTCAAAAAAACCAAGGTACTGAACTCTTTCCAACACACACAAAAGGTTAGATACCATTATTCCATAGTAATGTGAATTCTACTCTAGAGGCACGAATTGCGACGAACCGAATAAGATAATGGAGCTATTGACTGAGCAAGCATAAAGATGTATGTGAAAAATAAAAATATCACAAAAGCTCCAAAATAACAAACTCGAAGCATTGAGTACATTGAGAAATGCAGGGGTATAAATAAAGGAACAGATGTAGAGAAGCCAAAAAGGGCACGGTGAAAGAAAAGTGTTCGAAAGAAGAATCCCTGAATATTCTTAGACAAAGTTAAGGCAATGAAGAGAACGGAAAAGCTAAACCAAAAACAATATACTAAAGTTATAGTCAAAGGTAGGGTTATAAGGATAACTCGAATCAAAACAAGACTGTTAAGTAAGAGAAAAGCCTTAGGCCTAACAAAATGTCATAAAGAAAGGGATAGCAATGGGAATGCTACCAAAATTATTGTGATGAGAAATATAATTTTAACCTTTGGTTTCTACCCGGAGCACAAATGTCAACGAACCAAAGAAAATAACAGTGCACCACAAAGTTGAAATTTAACATTTGCGAACCTAAAATGCCGCAATAAGCCCAGAACAACAAACTTGATGCATGAGTTTAATGGGTTGAGAACACATAGGGTTTAATAAGAGGAGCAAATTTTAGGGCAGTAAAATCAAATGAAGATTTGTAAATGAGCATGCATAGGATAGAATAGAATGGTTCCGATAAGTAAAAATGTGAACGATGCTACGCCGGGCACGAGATCAAAAGAAACTACAAATCCCAACCTCCAACAAGGGTAGAACATAACTAAGCTAGTCCCCTAACCAAAAACTCAGGACAAATCCCCTAGAATAATGGTTTAGAATCAAATTGTTAGCTAAAGCAATGCTATATGGTTAAAAGGGCTAAGTGGCAGGTACCAATCTAGAGCCATGAGGCAAGTTCGTCAATTGAACACATAACTGAAAGACCTAGAAAAGAACACCAAACACGTAGTTTATGGCATATCCCTATATAATCTAGAATAGTCAATTCGGGGTAAAGAAAATAGAGTAAAGATCATCAAATCTAGAAAAAATGCATGTATCTAGACAAAATTGAGTAGCCACCATATGATGCAAAAAACCATGTTTCCATCAATCTCATCCTAAGACACGGTTCACAAAAAGAACATAGGGTTGGATGCATAGGAGGTGAAAAATGCTCAGACAACCTTTTTTCCACAGAAAAGTCGTTATTAAAAAGGGGAACCCCCAAAATTAGGGACCGCTACGACCTAGCAATGTGAATGTAACACTAGAAGCGCATATGACAAGGCAATCAAATGATAGATTCGTGGAAATAAGAAGAAAATGCCTTGTATCATGCACACGAACAACCATATTAAAAAACGATAGTTTTAAAAGAATGCTACAAAGGGACTTTTACGTAGAAAATGTTCGAACAAAGATACGACTACATAATCCTAAGCAAAAACCCCAACATATAGAATACTTTGCAAACTCCTGAGACCTTAGACTACCCCTAACCCGAGGGCAAGCCAATATACGCGCACCCAGTTGATAGAAATTTCAATACAAGTCATGTAGCAATAACCGAAACAATTGAGATGGCATACACAAGTCAAGTAGCAATATCTTATACAATTCAGATGGCACACCATATGGACCTGCATATCACAACTTAGGAAAAGGCCGAAAGGAGATACCATGCCCAAAAACAACATAAATATGGCATAGATCCAAGGTTCAAAATAACAACAATATAGATCTAGGAGTAATACCGGGCATATGTAACTCGTACACAAATTGCAGAACGGGATACTAGGTCGATCCACATCTATTTGAGCTTTTGTGTAAGTTGAAGAAGGCTGGGCGATGACGCAGAGCAGAATAGGGGCAACAAATAGGAGTTGTGGACGAGCTTCGAATCTGGAAAAAACTAGCTTGGCTGGTTGAATCAACCAGTGCCAAGAAAATGGATTCTCGTAAAGTTTTAGCAAGAGCATTGGATCTAAAATTTTCAGCATCAACAGTTATTGAAAATAGAAATTGAACAATAACTTCACACGAAGATGCAACGAGTCAGTTCCTTCAGCACAATCACTTCTTCCTCGATCAATCGATCCCACATCTTTTGAGGTTCCGTCGACGAATTTTATTTAAGCCCAAGAAGAAAATGAAAAGGGAAAACAATATAGACGAAGAAGTGAGAAAATTGTGCCGCCACAAATTTGCAGTGTAGGGACATACTAAAGATAGTACGTATACCATAAGTGTGCATTAAATTCTAAATTGTTTTAAATGCTCACAGGTAAGCACATGAACCCAAAAGTAGAAAGGTTTCAAAAACGTCGCACAATGAACGCTCAGGACCATAGGTTGGCCCGAACTTGTGTTGTAGGAAAACACTAAAAATGAACATGCACCAGCCTGAACTAAACATGCTAAAATTGGAGCATGCACCATAGAACGTGCCAAATTTCTAGTATATTATATAAAAGAGATTTGTTTTTTTTTTTTTTTTTTTTTTTTTTTTTGGAGATTGCAATTGATCCGAACCATCGGATCGAGGTTCTGGGGAGGGACAAACACTATATAAGTATTATCATTTCATTTAGCCGGTTATCAACGTCTTCTCGCAGCAGCATTCCCTATTGTCTTGGTTCCCTCTTCTTTTCTCTACCCATCCTTCAGGCTTGTATTCTCATAATAAAATTACATACTCTTGTATTGTCACAATAAAATTGGCATACTTGGTTTTAGCGGGCGTCTTGTAGCAGGTACTATAGAACTTTTTAGCACGCATCCTGTGGCAGCAGGTACAATGGAAGTTTTATTCTTATCCCTCTATGCATGCATATTGGTTTCATATGCGTTTTTCTTAGTGATCCTCGAATTTGAAGAAGGGTGTTCTACATGTTAAGAATTCAAATTGGCGTTTTGAGCTTTGAGATTATTGTCGTTAGAATTTTGACATGCATTTGTTGAGTTTATGCTCTTGGGTTTCACGCCTTTTGCTCCCTAGTTCCATTTGATCCAGGGCTTGTTCGAGGAGGCTTGGAGTCCCTTCGTAAGGATCATCCAAGAGTACAAAATGCAGCCATGCTTCATCTAGATCTAGAATTTGCGCAGCCATATTGCGTTTTGTTTCTAAAATAAGGGTGCATTATATAATCGGCATGCCATGCAGAAGCCCATCCCAGCTTTTTTATCTTTGACCAGCATGCCAGGGCATCTTCTTGATCAAAGTTTCTCTTCAAAAGCTCTAATCTAGGAATGGCGGATCTCTGGCTACTTTATCGAACTTGTGGCAGATTTCTAGCTAGTTTATCGAACTTGTGGGATTGTTGTGTTGGCCCAGGATGCAGGCACAGAGAGGGCTCTGTTAGATTTAGGGAATCCAGAAGAGATAAGACAATAAGAATGGATTGGACTGATCTTGGTGAGAATAGCCCTCACCGTAGCATTACAGATATATGCCTCCAAGAGGCGTAAACAGACATATGCGCAACCCATAGCCAAGAGTCACGCTTGTGGCTCTTGGGCTGGATCGGTGAGGTGTGCATGCAGTGCCACCTGGATATGCCACGTGGACATATAATTTAACACTCCCACTGCACTAATGCACATCTGCTAACTAAAATCCTACACAGAAAAATTAAAAACTGTACTAAATTATAACACTAACCACAAAGAACCACTCAGCACTTAGAACTTCCATTCAGATTAAAATAGTCTGCTATTGTGCTTGGCGTCAACACGATCTTCATCTTCTTTCTTCCTCCTTTCTCTACACATGGCAATGAGGTGACCTGGTTTCTTGCAATAAAAACAGATTCTCTCTCTTCTATTCTTTGATTGTGCCACAAAAGCTGATGCTACAGGATCTTCCTTAGTCTTCTGCCTTGCATCTTCTTTAATAAGAGCTTGGATGACATCTTGAGGTTTCAAATCTTTAGTACTCAACAGATTAAAGGATAATGCATCATAGATGCTTGGAAGCTCTCGTAACAATATTGCCACTCCTTCATCATCACCAATAGGCAAACCTGTGGCTGCTAATTGCTGTTGCAAAGAATTGTATTCACTTACAAAAGTCACAACATTGCTACCTGTAAGTCGCAAATCCAAGAGCTTGCTGGGCAGGAACACCATAGTTGATTTGCCCTTGTCTCTATAGATGTCCTCCAAAAAATCCCAGATCTCCTTCGAAGTCTTGCAATCTAATACAGTTGGGGCCAGATTATCACTGAGGCATTGTTGAAGCATAGCTCTTGATCTTGCATCTCGAATCTCCCACTTAGTTGCTGCATCCGCATCGGCTGGCCTTGCTTCACTGCCATCCACTATCTTTATCAAATCTCTCTCCAGCAATAGATATTTGACTCTTATTTTCCATATATAAAATCTGTTACGGCACAAGCTCGGGGGAGTGGCTCAGAGGATTTGCAGAGATGAACACAGAGGCAAAGGTGTTAGTCATATAATCTAATTAAAGGCAAGGAGATATTTTGGGAAAAAAGGCAACTGCCTGCTAAAAAAAAGGATAAAGTCGCAGAGAGATCTATAAATAGAACCAAAACTTCAGTTGGACATATCTCGACAACCAGAAGTCGGATTGCAGCGACCTTTACCTCATTGGAACCGGCTCGGAGTCTAGTTTCCGGATTGGGCAGCACATATTTTAGTTCATCCGTATGAGGGAGTAATGGCCGAAAAGGTGACAGGGGGTTACAAATTACTGCGGCAGCAACATCACAGGGTTGTAACCAAGTCTTTATGATCCACAGTTGATCCCAGAGAAGTTATTCAGTTGAATAACAGAATTCTCAGTTTTGGGAAGAGCCACAAAGATCCTTTGCAGTGTTCGCAAATCTGAGCCCGGTTGGGTGGTGAATTTGTGCCAGAAGATCCTGTTCCCGGGTTTTAAGGTTGTTTTGGATTAACCGTGTTTGACAGTTTTGCAGACAGAGAAGGCCGTTTGTATCAAAATCTATCCCCATCAAATTTCTCCACCGTAATTGGAGAAGCAATCTGATAGCTTGCAGCGGCCATGCTTCTTTCCTAAATAAAAAATTTACTGCTTGCTAATCTACCCATAATCCATTTCGTTTTCCCTAAAAGATGCTTGCTTCTCAAGAAGCTGCTCCCACTGAATCCCTAAATTTCAAAGCTTCCTGCCAGGCCTTGGATCGCTGCCGAAAATTAGCCCGAAGGCTCTGATACCATGTTAGATTTAGGGAATCCAGAAGAGGTAAGACAATAAGAATGGATTGGACTGATCTTGGTGAGAATAGCCCTCACCGTAGCATTACAGATATATGCCTCCAAGAGGCGTAAACAGACACAGGCGCAACCCATAGCCAAGAGTCACGCTTGTGGCTCTTGGGCTGGATCGGTGAGGTGTGCATGCAGTGCCACTTGGATATGCCACGTGGGCATATAACTTAACAGGCTCACATCTATTTTCTCTTTGCTTTTTAGTTTTCGGGAAGTCTTGCACCGGGCCTCTGGACAGTGAAATTTTTCTCTGCACTGAACCAACAGATGTAAAGTTCCAATGTTCCTGCTTATCCAGTCCTCTGTGCTACACTACTACAGAACAGGCCTAGTTTATGATCATGCTTGCATCGGCTTCTTAGTTTGTAACGAGAACATCAAACGCCGTGATGCACACGCTTTTAATAATGTTTTGATTCTAGTAAATGACGCCGTTGTGGATTCGCATTTTTTGCGATGGCAACGTCCCATCTTGGACTTTGCACGCGACGTCACGTCGCATAAGCAATGTATTAGCGACGTCATGGACGCCCCAAATTGCAAAAAATGTCCTTATGACGTTTGGGATGACGTGCTCATATGTTGCTAAGACGCACATATTTATGTAGCCCAAAAATGTTTTTCATGGACTTGAACCCTAACCTTTGGCTAATAAACCCGAGGCCTTACCAACACCTCAATAGCTTATATTTGTATTTATTTTGTGTTTATTATTTAAGTCGCAATGAGACGTTGAGATTGGCGACGTTAAAATTGTAATGATCTTGCAACAATCTTGCGGATGGGTTATGACTAAGGAGAGGGTTAAACCTAGGCCATTTGACGCAATTGTGGAAACGGTACCGAATAACATAAGGCGTTCTATAGTTAAAGCCGTTTGAATTTTGTGCAAAATGGTAGGAAAAATGATTTTTGCCATGGGCTACGCCCGACCCCAACCACATATGGGACATTCTATAGTGTTAGACCGTTTAAATTTTAAGCAAGTAGATGGGAGCGGCAAAATAAAACGTGGCAATTTTCATATTTTGGAAAGTTTTCTATTTTGGAAACAACCCATCCTCTAGTAGTGCTAGTTGTACCGAATTCAGGCCTAAGCTCTGTATCATGCTTGCATCTTCTTGATTGTTTGTCACTATAGGTAACAAAAGGCGTACAGATCATACCTCTCAGATTTGCTTTGATTCTAGTAATTTATTCTGGTGGTTTCGAACTTTTCTGCATTTTTGCTAAATTTAAGTCCCATCTTGGACTTTGCTCAGGTGGAGGTGCGACGCGGATAGACTAGAATTGCAAGAAAAGTTGTAGGCTTGGTTGGGATGGTGTGCTAAAACATTGGTAACTTTGGTATTTATGTAGATGTTTTTGTGCCACATGACTATGTTGATTCATGCAAAAATGTTGGTATCTATAGTGGTCTTGAGGGCAATGGTTATGAGATTCAATTGTTAAAATTGTAGATCTTGCAACAATCTTCTCATGGGTTATGACTATAGGAGAGGGTTAAACCTAATTACTGTTCTGCAATTGTGGAAAAGGTACCGAATAACATAAGATTGTTCATAGTTAAAGTGTTGTATTCGTATAAAAAATGGTAGAAAAATGATGGTGGATGGGCTAGTTTGACCCCAGCACATATGGCATTGCTTTTTTTAGTGTTAGACTTGTTAAACAAGCAAGTAGATAAGGGCAAAATAAAACGTGGCAATTCTCTATTTTGGATAGTTTTCTATTTTGGAGTTGTTTTAGGTATTTTGATGTTGCAAGCGACAGGGGCGGTGCTCAAACTTCAGGGCAGGGAAGCGAGCAAGATGCTGGAAGCGAGGTAGATGATGGATAAGAATGAATATTTTCTTGATGCAAGGACGAACACAACCAGTTATTTCTCTTATGCAGGTTTGTGGAGGCCCTAATACTTTCTTATTCTTGCACATGCTTTGGTGTTAAGCCTTTCAATCTCTCTTTTTCACATTTCGGCCTTGCAGGCCAAGAAACCTCTTTGTTCATATGTCAGGATACAGGAAGCCTCTCTAGTGTGGCTGTTTGGCATAAGATCCGACTCCTCAAAATAGAAGTTTATTTTTTATTTCTAGCTATTTGGCTTGCTTGTGTCTGGTAGCTATAAGCCTGCATTAGTTTTGGCACTTTGGTAGGGGGTTGATTCCCTCAGGCTTCCAGTGCAAAATGTTAAGGTGATGGGGCAAATAATGTTTAGGCATCCTTATGTTTATCAAATTAATGTGGACGAAACCGGTTAAGTTGCCCATATCTGTCCAACTCTTTTCTACCTGTGGGAATTTGTCAATTTCCAAAGAAGTCAAACCAGAGTTATTGTTGGCTGGGTGACAAACTTAGCTTCTTCTTTGTGTTTTGGGCTTCTAGTTTACAATTGGGTTCTTCATATTTGTATTCCTTAGGTTTTTTGTACTTGGCATTGTTATACATTAATATATCTATTTAGTTTACTTGCATGGTTATTCATGGCAATCGATCTGTAGAGACCAAGCAGATCCTATGGAACATCTTCATGGTGCTGCCTAATGTGGCAGGGGGTTCAAACCCTCTTAGAAAGTGCCATGTGAAACCAATGCTGTTATTGAATGTTATTATGATGATCCTTATTTTGACCTCCATATTGACTTGCAACAATGGTTAGATAATCATATGCTGAGGTGGAAAAGGAAGTTTGACCCCATCACAGATTTAACGGACGGTGAATAATCCACGCGAGAGAATATACATGGGAATATTATACAAATCAATGTCCACAATTTGACAATAAGAGAAAACGCCCAAATAATACAACTAGGGATCTTGATTAGATTAATTTTTGGTGGAATTGCAACAAACACAATGCTCAAATACGATCACTCTAAATAACATGATTACTTAGATTTGGGAGCTTTTTTCTCCCATTCTCATACACTATTATTTAATCTTGTTGAAGGAGCCGAAGTATATGCGCATGTAATCCAAGGCCGCCGCCTCATAAACTCCATTAGAAGTCTGGATTATAAGTGTAAATCTGCTACCGCGACGTGTGTCTGCCCTGTCTGCTTGCAGCAACTGAATATATTGCAGGTTTCCCTGAAAGGTGAGAAATATCCAACAAATAATAAGAAAATCAAAGAATTTGTTTTGATAAAAAAGGAGACCCTGCTCTGTTCTTACATGCGTCTGGTTATTGTAATTTTGCACAGCAGATGCACCAATTTTTTGAGCATAGGTATCGTCAGGGTCGAGATAAATAAAAGCTTCTGGGTATACAGATGAACTAATAGTTGTTTGCACAGCCTTGAACGAATCTAAGACTGGATAGTCCACCCCAGTATACTTCCAGATGGTTACTTCATACTGTGTACCACTTTGAGTCTGAACTATAAGCCAGATATATGTATCCTCCATTGCCCGCTGTCTTGCAGCCATAACTTTGGCATAGTAATCACTCTAGATTAAAAAAAAAAAAGGAAAGAAAGGAAGATCAAGAAGAGAAATTAAGCTCGAAGTGTACACCTCCTTAGTGCCAAAAGAAGATCTTACTGTGTTAGCACATTTACTGTGCTGCAGCACTGAAAATTTGGCCAAAGCTTGAGCTTTTGGAATCCTTGGATCTATAAATTGCCAGTTGGTGTAGTCTGTTTTGCCATGGATACCCAATATCAGCATTGCCCCTACCATAATTGCAAGGCATATTTGCGCCATTTGGTTACCTGAAATTTAAGGAAATCAATCATCTGGTGTGCTATTTAAGCTCAAGCTAGTCGTCATTTGGATGGAGGCTTGCCATTAAGCTAAGCTTTACGCGCAGTCCTAACCGAGGCGGGTTGCTTGGTAGGTTCCTTCTTTCTTCCATGTGTTTCTTTCTAACAGTGATTTTTTTAAGTTATTGTGGATAAGTCACCTGTTTGTGGACGTCATATCAAGACAAGTTGCAGATCCATTTGTAACAAGATGTTTTCTGGAATTTCATAGTGAGTCAATCGCTTGAGATTAAGTATGGAGTCATATTCATACTGCAAAAGATGTGTCATCTGCTGTATAAATAGTCAAGTCATATTCATACTGCAACAGAAGATGTGTTATCCACTTTTAATAAAAGGCCTCAAATCAACATTGGTTTATCCAAAAATTCTAACAAACTACATGAATAGAAAAATTAAGTGTAGCAAGCTTGGAATTCTGCCTTCGCTATGACATATTCATTGCCTTTGAGGTGTTACATATCAATTCATTGCTTTTTTGATGCCAAAACTAAAATTGAACATGAGCCTGTTCATTTGGAGCTAAGTCATTGTCAACTCTGTTTGCATAGCAGTTTTTATTGAATCTGGTGTTTGTGTGCATACTTGATTTGGTTTGTGATAAAATGTTGTCTTTTTAAGGTTGCTTCCGGATTTAGATGTTCTATCTTTTCGTTGATTACATACAATTGACATGAAGTGAGTAGTTTATCTGCAATAGTTGTATGAACAAATGCAGTTTAGGGGTTTCAAGTACTAACAAGTCCATATTTATTTCAGGAGGCAGGAATAAACTCAATATTGTTTATTTCCTATTGAATATGATTCTCATCATAGTTTTACCTCAGATTTAATACAAAATCTGGCCAATTAGACATTTAAATTTTTGTAAGGGAGTAGGTTGTATAAGGCTGAGGAGCAGAAAGTACGAATGTGACATAGCCTTGGTACAGCTCCAATTTTCCATTATTTGAAGCCTGGATGATGAGTCTATAAAATTGAACTCTTCCATATTTCACTTCGGCCTGGAATAAGGTGATATATTGCAGATGAGCCTGTTCAGAAAAATAAGACATCAAGAGGAGAGTGAAAAATAAGACAAAATTTTAATACTCCACTGTGGATTAATAAAATTTCCCATACATTAATTGTGTGGTTGTTGTAATACTCCACTGTGGATCTGCCATAGTCTTGGACGTTTTTCTGCTGAGGATCTATGTACATGAAGTCAGCTATAGGAGGGCCAGTAAATGCTTCCTTGAACGAAAGCAAAACCGGAAACTTTGCTCCAGAGACAGTGGTCTCGTAGCCCCAGCCTGATGAATTTGCTACAATGAGCAAGTATGTTTCTCCTTTTTTCCTTGCTGCCCAAATACTGCCATATTCATCTGTCTGCTCAACAACAAACATAAAGAGGATTAATGAGTCTGTTTGCTTCGATTTAACAAAAAATATTGGCTTACTTTGTTTGCACAATAATTATGCTGTAGTATGGCGAATTTGCCCAGCGTTTGAGGATTTGAATCCTTGGGATCTAATATTCCCCAGCCATCCAATTGCGCTTGCGTTCCAAAAATCAATGCTGCAACTACCAGACTTAGAAAAGAACTGTAAGTCGCCATTCGAAATTGATTATATGTGTTCTGATTTTGGAGTGAGAAAGGGGTATTTAAGTTGAGGCCTGCCGGGCCGGCCTTTGGAATGGAGGCTTGACCATTTGTTTTGCCGCCAAATTTCTACACTGATCACTTGGCAAACCCTAATACATCTTCTTTATTGTTCAAATAGTTAGTAGCGCACTGACTTGATGTAGGCCTATATTCTTGGGTCCTTCAAAGCTGTGCAGATTCAGATATCATATCCAATCAGAAATCATGCTTCTAATTTTATGTATTTTCTTATTTTGAAAGACATGCTTCAAACCACTTTGAGAAATCATTTTTGATGTATTTCAGAGAACAAGTTTGGGGATGAACCTCAGATGAGCAGATTCTTCCCAATTGAACTTTGCACCAAGTTAGCCCCAACTTGCCCAGGTTCTTTGAATAAAGAGAAAAGCCTTAATAACAAACTTGCATGAAATAACTCGAGTAGAATTATTATTGTGTTGGAATAAAAAACAAGCTGTAGCCACGAATTTGGATAAAGCTAAATATCACCAACAATGTCTTTGCCATTGCCCGAAGGGCATACCCTAGGAATGGTAGTGAGGAAGCTCGGATATCTACATAATAACTTAAATGGACGTACCGAGACAATATCTATGTAATCTTTTGACTCGCAGCTCTATTTCTCGCTTTTGAACCAAAAGCATGGTTCTTTATGATGAATTCTGAAGCCACTGACATTTTTAAGAAAATATCGGCAAACCTTGGAAAATCCGGTATGCAGTGGCAGAGAAGAATCATCCGAAAGTTTGCAATAAATAAAGAAGTAAATGGATCTTGCAAGGGCTAATAGGAATTTTATTTTCCATTATCTTTGATGCATCTAGAATTAAAATCGCTTTCTGTCTTCGTGTGTTTTCTTTTCTTTTCATTTTTTTTTTTTCCAATTGATGCGGGCAAACCTTTGTGTGGCAACACCTTGTTTCATGTTCATCACAAGCTGCTCAAAACATACCATATAAATTTTCTCATGCATGTCTACGTTACATTTTTTTAAATAGTCAAGCTACAAGCTTTATCAGATCCCTAGGTAGTAGGCAGAATCTAAGTAGTCATGGTCTTTCGGAGTTTTTCGGGTTAGAAAATTTGGACCACAAAAGCACTACATGTGGAATGTTCTTTAAAATGAAGCACAAGTTCTGCATATGCTGCTTTTTTGAGAGGATAGAGTTGTTCTTGAATCATTTAGATTCCTTATAGAACTTTTTATGTTCTAACACATTATGTTTGCTTTGTGCTAAGCAAATTTGATCTTGACGAGCAAGTTAAATAGTTTCTTCCAATAGAAAAGAATGTAGCAAGGTCTGAATATCAACATAACTTAAAACTAGTAATGGGTGCCCATCGTTGCCGGGCATAGCGGTTCTATTGCAAGAACTGAACATGATTCCTTTCATTTGTAAATAATGCATTTCAATACATGGTTGGATTTGCAATTATTTCTTCTTCTAGGTCTCCTATAGGAGTGGTAAGGAAACATATAGATAATGCGACCTTCATTCAAGCCCATCCAAGAAGTCAGCACCTTTTGCTCACCTTTCCAAACCACTTAGTCTATGTGCCTATATTATCAATGAGGTTCCTCGACATGTAAAAATCAAGCGTTTGAGTTATAATTATATGCCAAATGGTGTATGCATTATTGTCCATCTCTTGTTTAGTCGTTCAACAAATTCCTAGTTGATCAACAACATTAATGTCATTTTGCAAGTGCAACTTGCTTTTAAATTATTAACCAAATACATATACTCCTCTGTCACATATGCACGACCTAACTGTGTCCATTTTCCAATCTACATGATTACATGAAAATATGCAGGATGAGTTTATGGCACACATGTTGCTTCATGTTACCATATATTATTTGCCATAGCATTTTTAATCTCACATCAATTCAAGCTCCTTCTGAATGAAGAAAGGTTACTAAGCATGTGTTTATGTTTGTTGGACTTTAAAAAGCTTAAAAATTATTAAGAGAGCACGTATGAATTAAATTTCGCCAGGAATCTCAAGCCCATTGTTGGGGATTACATGCTTGGCATGCTTATGTTTGAGAGAAGGGGTTGCAAAGTGGCATTAACATGTCTTGAAAATGGACTAAGGTAGGAATGGCAAAAGGAAGATAATGTTGTCACGCATATCATAATGTCACTAATCCGATTCTCTTGCATTAATACTTATAGATTGTTTAATGTGCGGAATGTGGAATAATAAGAATGTGAGTGATGAGATAATAAGCAAAATATTTGACACGTGGGACATGAACATTACTGGCCCTAATGCAAAGTGATCAATAGGGACGTGGATAATAATGCTAAGTCATTAGATTTCTTATGAACCGATACATCCATCTTTGCAAACAACACATGAATGCATCAAACATCTCGTTGCAAGCCAAAGATTTAGGCATACAGAGGTTACATAGGAAGTTAGACAAAACACGTTTGAGAATTAAGTCTATAATAGATGGGAGATAACCTAACATGCAAATACAACATGCATGATTGCAATATCATGAATCAATATAGCATGAAAGCTCACTTATTGCAACAAAATATACCCGTCTAGGATCTGTAAATCCACAAAAAATAATCCACGTGGTCTCCAGCAATCAACTGCATAATAAGCTACATTATGTGTTCTTCTATGTCATATCGCATTAATGTGCCTCTGAAATAGAAAATTAAATTAGACAGCAACAGCATACTTGTATGGCAATAAATTTCAAGGACCGCATCCAGCAAATAGAACTAAATGGCATAATTTTAATAGAAAAATATGGATCAAAAGCAGAACGGAATAAAATGAGTCATTGCAATAGAATTAAACCATAAACTAAACCTAATATTTTGGGTTTCTTTTATTGAATTGCTTCCGAGATGTAAGATTTACCTTCATTTGCACTGGTATGCACTTAAGGATCACAGCATCAAAAGACTCATAAAAATCTTCAGGTTCATTGGATATATTGCCTGTAAACAGAATTAATAAGTTTGCAAATAAAACTATATGCAAAAACTCAATGACATGTTTTTCCAAAAAAACCTGCAGATGATATGAAAGAAAAAATTGGAAGCTGACGCCTATAGTATTGACCTTAACATATAACACGATGTCAACGAAAC
The DNA here is from genome assembly GCA_021234155.1 of Isoetes taiwanensis. NCBI lineage: Eukaryota > Viridiplantae > Streptophyta > Lycopodiopsida > Isoetales > Isoetaceae > Isoetes > Isoetes taiwanensis. The sequence continues at coordinate 10,009,422 of JAJEKV010000042.1, read as the reverse complement.
TAAAGACTGGTGCTGTAAAACATGGAAGACTCCTGGACAGTAAGACACATGTTGCTGACAATATCTCAGGCCTTAGCCAGCATGCATCATCTACAAAAATGCAATGCGTGAATATCCAACATGGTATTTTGTTTCTTCAGTAGCCATTTTTCAAAAAAATGTCATGACCCATATATGAATCATTAACATTTGAGGTATATTTTTACAGCCAGCAAAAGAGACACTATACCATTGTTCTCAACACGGTGTAATACCTTTTGTAAGAGCTTCTAAAACTTTGTTCTGGTCATTTGCAATTTTAGATCCAACTCGAACGAGTATGATAATCTCAACAAACACCCCGGGACAAAGCCCACTTGCTACCATCAAAGGTGATAGAGAGGAATAAAAACAAAGATGTCATTTCCAATTTTAGATCCAACTTGGACGAGTAAGATAATCTTAGAAACACTCAAGGCCTTCTGAAAAGGAAAAAGGATGGCAAAAAATAAAGTTGCCCATCATGGTGATGTTATTACGTACACCCAGGCCCAAAAACACACTATTACTGTTGGATGGGGTGTGAATGGAGAAAGTTGAGGGTTTGAAAGGATCAAGCAATAAGAAGGTCTGCGATTTTTGGCCAATTTCATTGTTTGCTGCACATATGAGAATGGATCAAGCAATATGAAGCTCTGCTAGAGCTGAGCATCAAACAGGGTAGAAGATGCCATGCATTATAATAGGCTCAAGATTGAGGAGCCGAGCTATTTTTGCGACGTACAAGTTTCTTCAGGCGTGGAGTAGACCATCCTTCTTCCAATAATTCTTGCTTCTGAGCAATCTCCTGAAGACGAGAGTGTTGATCCTCATTAAGAGGGTCTACTGATATAGATTGAGATGGAGTTGCAATAGAAGAAGGCGATAGTGCAGAAATAGCTAAAGAAGGAGGCACAGGGGCTGGTAATACTGACGGATTAACTAGTGCAGAGGCAGATGAGGAAGAAGATGATACAACACGACATTTCAAGTGAAGTGGATGCTATGTGACATGGGTTAGGAATAGTTGGGGAGGTAGAGACAAAAGTATGCCTAGACCTATAAGTAGCGAAAGCTTCAATACTAGGAAACATCTTGGCAAGCTTGGGTCCATTAAGCAGACGTAGTTTGTATTTGAAAAAAAGTGGGCCACTTTTGTTGAAATGTAGAAGGCGGGAAGCTTGTATGGCCATGGACTCTAAATGAAAATAGGGCAAGACAAGAATCGGTGATGCGCATGCTTGGTATCTGACAAACCAAGAGACACCGTCATGAGTTGCCGGTATGCTATAATGCAAGTGGCTTTTTAGAAGCGCCACGTGTTGCGTCAATCTGTCTGACAACCAACAGAATTAAATACATATGGCGCCATAAATGTGCGATCCCCCTTATTCCAGGAGAATATTCCAAGCAAATCTGACGGGAAAAGAGGAGCGGAAATATGACGTGGAATGGCTGATAGGAGGCCATTTTGAGACCCCAAATCCCAAGGAGCGGAAATATGACGTGGAATGGCTGATAGGAGGCCATTTTAGTTCATAAAACATAATATAACTTGGAATGATAGATATTTTATATGCAAATGGGAGACTATTGATGAGGGACTTGTGTTTAATTTTAATTTGACAACAAATAAGAAAGTGGATCACACGATGCGAATTTAGTATGTTCCATTTTTGTTGCATATGTACTATTCCTTGGTGTGATCCTTCTTGAAAAATAATATGCTCTTTGAAAAGGATAATGACTTATGTACTTAAGAGTGGTAACACATGTACAGTAAAAAAAAACAAGTTAGGTATTCAAATGGAATTAGAAGCAAAAACTTTTTACATTCAAAATTTTTTATGGCCGTATGGCTTTACATCAGAACATCATTTTGTAAATTTAAATGCCCGGAGGCTTCAACTATTCACAACAAAAAAGCCCGGAGGCTTGCAGTCATATGGTAAGAAGCTGGAGGCAAGCTGGAGGTTAAGAACAAGGAAAAAAAATAAGAGGTGCTCTGCCCTAACAAATTTCATTCATCTGCTTCACCATCTGCAAAACAAAAATAAGAAATAACCGTTAGTTGAATGCTTAAGAAAAGAAAGAAAACATGCATGTACCATGAACTAACGCCATGAGCTCCTCGAAGTCAGCGGATTCGTCTTCAACTTCTTCATCTTCTTCATCATCTTCGGCTTCTTCTCCTTCGGTAGACCACTCATTCTCTGAAGAATCTCCTATCCAGCTTTCAAGAACACCTGTGATGAACTCCTGCTCCGAAATTTCCTCTGATTCCTCATTCTCTGATTCCTCATTCTCTGATTCCTCGTCAAAGGAATCAGAGGCATTCAGAGCAAGAACCGTGGGCAGCGGAGGGAACTGCGGAGGGAACACCTCTTCCAGTAAGTAATAGGGCCTCTTGGAGGACACCTCCAGGCTCTTAAAGAGCTGATCTCTTCATGGCGATGGACTAGAGAAATTGGGCGGAGGATCTAGCGAAGATTGGCGGAGATTGGGGGAGAATGGGCGCCAATCTAGGCTGGAATAGATATAGGCTGGATTAGGCGTGAAAATCAGAGGGAATGATTTGTATTCAGTCCTATCAACCATCATTACATGCCATTATGTGCATATCTCGAAATTTGAGCCATATCCAATATCTTCCTTTTTAACCTTATACCTAAATATCCAATATCTTCTTTTTTAACCTTATTCCTAAATATCCAATATCTTCCTTTTTTAACCTTATTCCTAAACCTATATGATTTGAGTTTAACCTGAAAATGAACACCGATATAATTCGAATTTAACATACTATTTAATACCAAGATGCTACGTCACACTATGTCGATAATTGGGATTTAAAAAAAAAACACTTCAAACCCTCCTCGAGAAAACCACGTAAGTGCCGACCTCACGTGTTTAAGTTTAATTTGACAACAAGCAACTTCCATATTGTGTAGATCGCGTGACGGTAGCCGAAATGAAGGTGTGGTATTTTTATGCCCCAACACAATTAAACCGTGTGAGCCGAACGTCCGTACTAACTTCGTTTTTGAAATTTGCAACGTGCATATGGGTGAAAGCATGTTGTAGTGGAACACCCTGGGTGTCCCCCCTGTCCTCCTAAAAATGTGGTGGGAGATATCAAATTTGTGGTGCGATTTTAAATGTTTGTTTGGCGCCTAGTGCATGTCTTGCCCGGATTCAATCATTTTCGAACTGCAACAACCCGATTCCTACGCCACCCGTCCCATTCCAATTTCCCTACGCCACCCGGCCCCATTCCAATCTCCACCGAACCGATTTCTAAACCCACGACCCACCAGCGCCTTTCCTGAAGCACACGGCTATGGCGCTTAATCCGTTGTGGATCAATCCGTTCATACCTTCAATCATTTAATTTGGAAGCAAATGCGCCACGGGTAAGAGAAAGAGAACTCGAACAAGAACGTGATCATAAAAGGCGCCAAAGGAAAAGACAAAGGGAAGCTAAAGAAGAATTAGCAAAAATTGCAACAAATAGAGGGAGGATCCACGAGCGGCCTCTACCGGGCGGATGGTATTAAAATTGTTATCTTCATTTCATAGCACCACTAAAGGCTTGTCTAACAAATGATAAGAAAAGAGGTTTTACTAGATTATCCGCAGGATGACACAATGGACAGCATGACTTGGCGAAGAGTCTGAAAGATTTGCAAGCCAAGAGCATTGTGGTCAAGCAACCTCGGGGCTTCCATTCAACTTGTGAAGAAGTCTAACAGCAATGACAGTTTAGCAGACCAAGAGTAGTTGCCTTGCTAGGGCCGTAAGAGGAAGCATTAATACCAAAAGTGCTAATCTGTCGGTGCTTTCGGGGTTTTGGTAAGCTGTTTGGGTGTTCATCCTAGGAATCTTACCAAAGCAAAATTGAAGAGGGAAGAGATAGATTGCAAAGGGGGAAATGGGTTTTGTACAAAAGAGTTAGAAGAGCGATGCAATTCCCAATTACGTCATAGAACTTGTGCGACAATTTTGGACCGAAAAGCAGATAGGGTCTCTCCAAATGCAAAGGATGTTAAGTTCGGAAGATTGGAATGAAATGTAAGAGAGGATCATGCCACTCACTATCTGGAAGAATCACGGGTTATTTCATTTTTTTCATCTTCACCACATTTTTATTGTTAATGTGGTATGTGGTTAGTGATTGCTTGTGATATGTAGTTCTTTGTGGTTAGTGATTGCTTGTGGTGTGTAGTGCCTATTAATCTTTGTGATATATGATATGTCTTTGCCTAGTGTGGTGAGGCACGTGGTGTGAAATAAATCTTTGTCAATATATGCTTTGTGGTGCCTAGTGTGGTGAATAACATGGTGTAAAATACATGCTGTAATATATGCTATGTGGTGCCTAGTGTGGTGAAAAATATGGTGTAAAATAAATGCTCTAAATATACGCTTTGTGGTGCCTAGTGTGGTGAATAACATGATGTAAAATAAATCTTTGTAATATATGCTATGTGGTCCCTAGTGTGGTGAATAACATGGTGTGGTGTCTAGTGTGGTGCCTAGTGTGGTGCGGTGTGGTGCCAGTGTGGTGCCTAGTGTGGTGCCTAGTGTGGTTAAAAATATGGTGTGAAATAAATGCTGTAATATATTCTATGTGGTGCCTAGTGTGGTGAATAACGAGGTGTAAGATGAATGTGCATGTAATATATGCTATGTTTAATAGAAATCTCCTTTGTTTAATTGAGTGAGGTGAAAGTGACACACGAAAAATTACATTAAGGATGGGATGAGAATGGGGACAGAGAGAATCATTGGAAATCTGTCACATCAAATGCAAGGTCAATCATTCAAAAGCTGGCTGTGCAGGAAGCATTGGGGGAAAACCATAAATCTAGTTTTGCATGCAGACATTGGCTTATCACAATCCAGCTATGGTGGAATAAAATAGAAGGAGAACACGAGCACAAACAATTTCACCAGTTCAAATGCAGTCGCATCTGGTAGGACCTATACTGGAGCAAATAAACCAGGAACAGAGGCGGATATTAGAGGAGCGGAGGACCCATGAATTCCGAGGTATTCTAGGCTTAAAACATAGGTTAATTCCTGATGGGCTTAAAGAATTAGAAGCCAAGGTAGTGATAGGCCGTTGCCTTTCTTTGTAGTAGATGTTGTTTTACACAGATGATGTTGTTTACACAGATGCAGTCAGGAGACTTAACAGAGCTGGTGCAGTAAAGCGGGGTTCGGGGGGTGGTGTATGATTCTCGAGGATGAGTTCTCAGCTCTCCCGTGCTTGAGGAAGAGGATATGTTCATCCAACTAAAGCGAGGAAATGATCCATGCTTCAGCCATTAAAAAGTGCTCGGCCAGGCGGATGCATGGAGACACAACAACCTGAGACAATACTTTATGAATCTGTATCATAAGTGGGAGCAGAAACGAGAAGCTCATGTTTTAGTGTTGCTGGATTACACCAACTATTCAGCAGAAACACTTGATGAAGTCTTGAACGTACTTGGAAGAAGAAGAGTTACAGATCTCACAATGCGAGGATCGATTGAGGCCCGATGCTTGTATGTCATCTCTAATGCATTTTGATAATACTAGAAGCTCGGGTTATAGTTTTCCCGATTTTTACGTATACTTCATTTCATAAGAAGTATGAACTATTCTCTGGGTATGGTAGATTTCCATATGTATTTTTCTCCCTTTGAAATATAAAAACAACGCGTTTGCATCACCACAGCTTCACCACGGTTTTCACCCACGGCTTTCACCTGATTTCACCATAATCAGCCAGGGGCATTGACCATTTTTTGACCCGGTCAGAAAATGGAATGGCTCTCAGATTCCTGATAGTATCTTGACTGATTTTGGTGACAGCAATATATGGATCCCAAATTAGGTCCCTGAATTGATATGAAAGTATTAGGAAAATCCACTTACTGTGGCAATTGTGTAAAGGGTACTGTATAGAAACTTTTATGAATATAAAGAAGTTTCTGTTTTGCATTCTCATTTTTTATGCTTCAGTTACAGAAATTTGTACTTGAATGTTGAATGAATTCCAAGGTATAACTGGATTAAACTGAATTAAACTGAATTAAACTTTGCACATTAGACATATGGGTGAGATCAAAGAAAGGCACTAAGGCACTGTGGTATACATTTTTAGAAACAGGCCTGTGGTAAAACAGAATTAGAAATTTACACAAGGCACAAATTTACACAAGACACAAAGCCATTACAAACTATTTTCTGGATTAAACAAAAGGCACAAGGCCTGGATTACAGTCGGCACAAGGCCATCATATGTTAAAACAGAAGATACCAGAATACTTCAGAATTAGAAATTTACACAAGGTTCAAAAAGGCACAAGGCCATCATATATTCAAAAAGGCACTAAGGCCATCATATATTACAAAGAGGCACTAAGGCCTGTATCACAAGGGGTGAGTTCACAAGGGGGTGAGATCAACAAGGGATTGAGATCAAATGAAGGCACTAAGGCCTATATACCATTTGTTTTTTTTTTTTAAATACAAAGGCACAAAAGGCCTGTAGACGAACTTGATCAAAAGAAAAAAAAAAAGAAAAAAAAGGTGGCTTCCCGGGACTTCAAGCTTCATCTGTAAGAAAAGTGAAGAAAATTAGTTTAGAATGTAAAAAGAACGCAAAAATCGAATGCATGCATGCTACTTACTCTGGATCAAATTTTGGAGTTCCAAAAAATTTTTCTGTTCTTCTTCTTCTTCTTCGGTCTCGTGTTCACTCCATTCATTATCAGAATCTTCAGAATCAATTTGCTCATCAGAAGAAGCTGCATCAGATGAGTCGAAATTGGAGGAGGATTCCTCCTCTTCTGAAAGCTCTGAAAGATCTTCAGAGCTTTCAGAAGAGGTGGAATCAGAGGAAGGGCTCTCGGGCTCAGGGCTCTCATGTTCAGGGCTCTCAGGCTCGGGCTCCTGCAAATGAAAATTTGGCCAAGATCCTATGCCATAACTGGCAAGGACCTGTGCCAAAGGAACTGAAAGCAGTTTCCGGCGCTTAGAAGGGCCAGGGGAGGCAGAGCGAGAGGGAGAGGCAGAGCTGGAGGGGAGAGCGCAGCGCCGACGATGTTGGAAGGAATTGGGCGATGCTTCTCCTTCACGACCATAGCCTATAAAGGCTGGCGTGAAATTAATTTCGTAGGCTACGATTTTAGGATTTCGTACCATTAGCATCTTTATTCCTAAAGATTTTTTTTTTATTGAAGGTTTATTCCTAAAGATTTAGTAGGCAACTAATAATAACCTCGAAAGGACCATTATTTTATTTTCTAAAAAACATAAAAAAAAAAATATCTGTTATATATATAAAATTATTTAAGCTATATATCTATCCTGAATTGGCCATTCATGAATAGCTCCAACATGCCACCTACGATGCACCACATGATTCACCACATGATTCACCAAATGCACCACATGATTCACCACATGCACCATTTGCATCACCAAACATGTTGGTCAATGGTTGTCAAACATGTAACAAAGGTCATGTAAAGGCTCAAGCATGCCAAGGTGGCTCAAATATGCCACCTAGGCTCCAACATGCCAAGGTGGCTCAAACATGCCACGTAAGCTCCAACATGCCACCTACGATGCACCACATGATTCACCACATGATTCACCAAATGCACCTCATGATTCACCACATGCACCATTTGCATCACCAAACATGTTGGTCAATGAAAGTCAAACATGTAACAAAGGTCATGTAAAGGCTCAAGCATGCCAAGGTGGCTCAAATATGCCACCTAGGCTCCAACATGCCAAGGTGGCTCAAACATGCCACGTAAGCTCCAACATGCCACCTACGATGCACCACATGATTCACCACATGATTCACCAAATGCACCTCATGATTCACCACATGCACCATTTGCATCACCAAACATGTTGGTCAATGAAAGTCAAACATGCCACGTAAGCTCCAACATGCCACCTACGATTCACCACATGATTCACCACATGGTTCACCAAATGCACCACATGATTCACCACATGCACCATTTGCATCACCACATCTATCACGACATGTAACACCACATTGTCATGAATCTTTGAATACATCAATTTCTTCTGGAGATTTGAACTCCACCAGAGTGTTGCTCTGGTCAGCCAGAAAAGTCTATTGTATACAATAGTATACAACAATGTACATTAGAGTGTCAATGAAAGAATAGGTTACAAGAATAACCTCTTTGGTTACAATAATACAAACATGTGATTACAAGTAAAGATCTATTGATCTGTCAACCTCAGCTACTGTGCTTCACAACATCAATCATCATTCCGGCGTGTCCAACGGTTCATAACTAGAAATTGGTACACCACCGCAACAAACATATCAGGCCTCACATTGGATGAGTAATACCTTCAAATTCTGAACTCACCTTGTATTGGGATAGTATGTCCAAGTCTCGCATTCTTTGCAGCCACAACTTTCTTTACAAAGACACATATATAGCGGGGACCACCGACCAGCAAAGAATCGACTGAGTGGGGAACTTGTAATTTTCTTGTGGCGCTTTGACTTTTATGGTGCTTGGGAATTTTGTGTTTGCATCCTCAACAAAACTCATGACAGGGCTCGGAGCCCTTGTACATTTCTAGAATTTTGTCAAAATGGTACACACTGGTTTCGACATTTAACCGGGTGACCTCCAAGACCTACAATGACATACACTTTGCCCAAAGTCTCGGGCGATAACATCTTTGGCGAGAATGGTACATTCCAAAATTGCAAGTTGAGGGTGCAGCAGTTTGTCCTTTGAAGCAAGCTCGTTCGACAAGAATGTGTAAATGAGCGGATCCATGAAATGGAACCTCTGTTCCATGTCATGCTTGATGCGTAATTGGTGCATACACCGCCAAAGTCCAAGGTGCGGTAAAACAAGATGATTTAAGAAACAATGAAGACTTCAAATCGAGTTGTTTATATTAAATTACTAACCTCATGAAGAAATGGACTATCCGTCCATTGAACCAATCCCTACTTTTCTCCAATATTCGATTGCCTCTTGATCAAGCACAAGAGGCTCCGCACAATCCTTTAAACACTTCAAGTGGCAAGTGTTACAGTCGGATGTGCGCTCTTAACACTGCGGTCCCTCGTCTTTGGTGGTGTAAGTTTACATTCAAGCAAATGGAAGATCATTGAAAACCTTGAGGAACATTGAAATAGCCAAGAAATGAACAATTGAAGTAAAACTTTGTTTATATTAAAAAGTCAAGAGAGGTTACATCATATACACAATAATACTATTTCTAGGCTTTAGTTCTATGTTTTTTCATCATATTAATACAAATTTGACTCTCGATTGTCAAACATATTCAACATTTTGTTGCTTTTCGACATAACTTTGCACATTCCACGCCTTCAAAGAACCCCCGACGCCAAACCTTTAGATCATTCATGAGGAAATTGCCATCTACTCTGTCAGGGCTCCAGCTGTTTGGACAGATCATGGTGTTTGGCGCATTGAGGTACCCTTTGTATCTGCTGTCATCAATGAGAAGCACGTTCTCTTTTGTGAAACCTGGAAATTCGTCGTAGACCTTTTTCAGGTGCTTCAAAAAAAAATTGGTTTTCTTGTTAAATAAATTTGTGTTGGTACAAAGTTGATCGACTCCATATGAACTTGAATTTGTCCTTGTGTTTCATCAATGCTCCCTTAACTATGACTCTCAAGTTTTGAGCACTGCAGGCTGGACCAAAGTGCTATATGAAAATTCGACCGCACCAATCTATGAACTCGCCCACTGGTCTAGTTACTACCCACTTGGTTTCGTTAAGTGTGATCAACTTAACATCATCTTCTTTTGGCATGGGTATGGACTCACTCTTGTCATAGCTTCTACCCTTAACTCCATTGTAGTAAAAACAAGGGATTGGGCTTAACCTTGTAGTCTTCGCATGGACAGAGTTGGTGCGGGCTGGAAACTTCTTCCGGCATTTCTTGGTGCGGGGCTGGAAACTTCGCTTCAAAGATCTATTCGATGCGGGGATGGAAACTTCGCTTCAGAATGTCTTGGAGGTGTCTTTGCTTGGAATTACGCTCTTGCTTTTTTTCCTCCGAGACACTTCCCACTGCAAAAATTTAATGATTCGGTAACTATATGGGTCAAATTAAAAAGAAGACAGGCACAAAAGGTTGGAAGTTACCTTGTGACTTACATTCCGAAACAATTTGTTCGGATCATAACCGATGCATCCGGCGATTTGGCGATTGGTGTGGAGCATGACTTAATGCATCCGTTGATCTGGCAGATTCTTGTCCGGTTGGAGCACCCATCGGAGCTTGACTTGATGCACCTACTCGATTTGTTGACATCTACCGATTTGTCCGACTTCCGTAACTGATGCATCTTCCGATTTGCCCGAAGTTTCTATCTGTGTCTAATGCTTTTCGAAGGGGTGTGAGTGTCTTGTCCCCTAAGCTGACCACATTGTACATCTATATCTACAAAGTAGGGATGAAGAAGTAAGCTACATATCCCAATTGCATCAAACAAGACTTGGTTACCTTTGAGGGTAGAAAATAATTCCCTTTTTGGTGTGCTAGATGGACTCACATAGTCATTGCCACCGGTATGAACAGATTAGACCGGATTAGTAAACGGCACCATGCTCGCAAACCGGAATTGAATCACAATTGATTGTAACTATGCTTTGGTTTTTAACTAAACTCCGGACTTTTTTTACTCTCTTTACGATGTTCCTGTTTTTATATATCTAAAGTGTCCCCTAAAATGAGCGAGCGATCTCATCCCAGGGGGCACTTTAGATACACAAAACAGGAGAAGCAAAAGAGACTAAGCTAGCCAGGATCTTGTTTTATGTCGGGCTTACTCCCTTTTCGAGTTTCCTGCTTGAGGTATCTAATTCGCCACCTGAGTGAGCGATGTCATCCTAGGGGGCAAATTAGATAACGATAAAGAAAACGAAGGAGACTAAGCCAGGCTTACTCTCTTTTCGAGCTACCTATAAGTGCTCACCTGTAAGTGCCTCAGTAGCTTGAAGTTGCTTTTGATCCTCCCTACTCACACCTAAGGCTTGTACCCATGCTATAGAAAATTCATGACAGCAATTCTCAATGCAACAGTGATTACAAATCACGCAAAGTGAGCATAAATTTGTCAATGAGAATACAATTATACTAAGCACTTCGTGAATTTTGTTATGAAGTACCTCAAGAGGTCGAAGGGACATGGAAGATGGTATTGGTGGATTTGCATTCAAAGCAATCAAAGTTGGTAGTGGTTTCCCCATCCCTTTGGAGGATCTTGCCACAGAATGGACAACCACTACCATAATCTTCACCTTATCAAGGTGCGGAAGTAGTGGATCCAAGACAAATAAAGGAAGACGGTCCTTGCAAGACGAAACCTCTCTAACCTTGGTTCCGGCACTTTCAATCTTTGTTGTATGCGCTTCCACGGCCGACAACCAGATTAAGCTCCTCGATTTTTTGTTCCGCTCAAGTTACGGTAATAGTTCCTTCGGCCAAAGCCTCCTCGTATCTTGGCATATAGCCCGAATACCGCCTGCGACGACTTGGTTTATCCTTAATCATTCCTTCCCATTTTTTAAATCTTTATTCATCTTCTCGGTCCGGAACTCAAGTTCTTTGAACCTTCATTTGTAGCACCTGCAGCTTTGATCACAAGTTTGCAACCTTGCCTTACAATTGAATCACCGATCTTGTAGAGTTGATCCATTCTCCCGGTGTCATGTTGAATTCATCTGGAAAGTAATCCAAGGTTAGTACCACATGACACAACAGGCACCACTTTACACACCACAAATTCCATCATGACAAACTTTGCACCACAAATGGCGTCATATTCACCACATGTTGTGTGGCATGTGGCACCAAACTGGTGCCACATGCCACACTACATATGGCACCACAATGCACCCAAGGCACCACATATGGCAATCCATTACTTCGCACCACAAATGGCGTCAAAGACCCCACATGTGGTGCAAAATGTGGATCCATAGTGGTGCCACATTAGACACCACATGTGGCACCACAATGCACAGAAGGCACCACATCCGGCAGGCATCCACCACCCCATATGTGGCAGATAGCGTGGTGCAATATTTAGCGCAGCAGTTGGCACCACATATGGCAGACAATCCACCATTCACAAGTATCACCATTATGTATGACACTAAGTATAGAAACATATGGAAGCCAATTCACTATTCAGAAAAGGTACCACGTTTGGTACTATATGTGACACTACATATGCTGAAATTATCCACCACAACTCGAAACTAGCAGCACAAATTTCCTACACATAACTTACAACACACCCAAATGAAGAAGTAAGTGGTGTACCTGATTGTTCAAGCTTGCTAGACCTTGCTGGAAAATAACAGTTCCAATATTAAATTGCATCATATGGTGGTTCCAGAAGAAAAGGGTTGAAAAGTACCTATTTTTTCAGTGATTTTCCCCGAGATTCTTCTTACAGCTTTAGGAGGCTTGAATTGTGGCCTAGTCATTTCAAGAGAGGAAGCATCATCTGTGGCATGTTGCTCTGCTTCCTCACTATTTGAAATGCTTGCATTCTTCCTCTTACGTTGGGACGGAGAGGCTTCAGACTCTTTTTCTCTTAACTGTTGCCAGAAACTCAACCAGTTTATTTCTTTTCCTTTTGTGTGAAGGTAATACGCAACAGCCATAGTCTGTGAGGCCATGCCTCCCCAGGCACACTTCCTGCCTGTGATTTTTTCGTAAAGGCACATATATTCATTATACCTCTCCTTGCTCAGATTCTTCAACCTGCATGATGAAACAAAACAATATTCTAAACAACAGAGAATCATGGGCATCCCCGAATCTAGAATGCAACCCACCTGTAAGTGGATTTTCCTAATACTTTCGGTCCCCAAATAGACTCGATTTCTTCTTGTGTGGCGTAATGCTTTTCTTGCCTGTACATTCCTAGGATGGGTCCTATGATACAACCAACTGGCCAAGTGAAGTGGTGTTCTCATTGAGCTCTTTAAAAACGTTGAATACAATTTGGTTCCCCGTACTAGGGGTAGAAGTTTTTTGAAAAGCTTTGAGAAATGCTCTGAAACTAGACAATTATCGAGAGCATGACGACAAATAAAGAATACAAGATAAAAGATGAAGCATCTGCCACGCAGGTTAAGCCAAGGTGAGGCGACTGACGACAACTTCTCACCGAGATGAAAACCCTTCTAGATTTTTGATGAAAACCCTGATGAGAAATAGCTGCCAAGGTTCTCGACATGCCGCAGTGCCCGAACCAAAATGGAGATAATTTGAATTACATGATCGCCAAACAAAGAGTTGAAGCATCCAAAAAGGGGATGCTCAACTGCTAGCCTCAATCATCCAACAGATCTCCGATAAACAGGATGGCGAAGCTCCCCAAAGATGAAGCACGACCACTCACACTGTGACAACCAAGATACTCCCCAAAGATAACCTGCAGAATGAAGGCTAAAAGAGAAATGACCCGTTAGGGAGTTAAGCGCCTTGCGCATCAGTGGATATAAATTCAAAAGAATAATAAGGTTCGGAGGCTCCAACGCCACACCGAAAAAGAAACAGCAGCCGACCAATCAGGAATCATCCGCGGAATGACCATCGCGGGAAAAAAACATCTGATTAGTGCTGTCTCGGAGGCTACATTGCCACGCCGAGAGAAAATAAAGATGAAATTACGTCCCGGAGGCTGCAGTGCCACGCCGAGAAAGAATGAACTGATAAGTAAACCTCGTAGGCTACAATGCCACGTCGAGGAACAAAAGAAAATAAGAACATATACATCATCAAAGAGAATAGAAAGAAAACATGGGGGATGCCAAGGGCTGCAGGGCGATCCGAGAAGTGTAGAAAAACAGACAGACATAAAGCTGATTAATCGACTAATAGGAAACGAGCAGCTACAACAATGAGAATTTGAAAAATCAGATGTACATATGATAAACCAGCTTAGATATGACAGAGGGAGGGGGGGCGGGAAACTTGTGGAGCCCGGAATGAGCAGAATGGAAAGAAGCTCAAGAGAACGCCGATGACTGAAAATGAGGACGAAGGCGGTATAAATAGGAGATGCGAGGAAAGGCGTCCCCATCCAAGGAATGTCGGTTCTATTGCTATCGCAATAGAACCGTGGCATTCCTAGGATGGGTCCTATGATACAACCAACTGGCCGATAGAAGAGGAATCTACCTCAATCTGACTAGGTAAATGGGACAAAAATGAAATGAAGGAAAAATAAAGAAGAAATAGGACAACTAGAACGGATCAGACAAAAGAACAACAAAGAAGAATTGGCGAAGAAGTTAGGATAAACAGAGCAAAAGGCAAGAATATGATAAATGAACATCGAGGAAATTAGGAGAAGAGCTAAACAAACGAAGGAGATGGACAAATAAAGAACAGAAGAACTAAAACGATGGAAGAGGCGAAAAGCAACTAAAATGAGAGGACAAAGAGGAATCTAGAGCAAATGGATAAATAGAGGAACAAAAGAAACGAATGGAGCAAGTTAGACCGGCTAGAGAAAATTGGGGGGCCAAAGAAAGGAGCCAACGGGAGAAGTAGAAATAGAATAGATTGCAAAACAAAAATGGAGCAAATGAAGTGAAATGAGTAAGGGAGACGAGAGGCATATGCGATCAATGGGATATAGAAGAACAAGATAACCAAGATCAAGTTGACTACAGTGGCCAAACAAAACAAATAAGAGCAAAAGAGCCAAGTCGTTCTAAGACGTTAAACTGAATTGAAAGGACAAATAATGAACTGGAGCAAGTAGGTAAATAGAGAAAGGAACCAAGGCGATTTAAGAGGTTAAAGAATATATGAAGGAGAGTGAACTAAAAAGGAACTTGATGAATATATGGAGCAAAAGGGATACATAGAAAAAATGCCTAAAAATGAACTTAAAAAACTAAAAGAGAAACTGACACTAAAATACAAAGAGCGAACTAACAAAAAATTGAACTAAGACCAAAACAAACCCAAAAAATAGAACTAAGAATCTAAGACTAACAGACAATACGAATCGGATCAAACCTAGAATTATATCAAACTGAGCATGAAAGCTATAATAGTAATGGGACCATGAGTCAGAACATCGCAGACAACTTCAACGAATATTATGACGACAAGAGAATATGAGAAAAACAAAGCCAAGAATGCCAACCACCCCACCCTCGGAACCACTAGAGGGCTATCATAATGAACTCATATCATATCCGAAAGAACTGATCAAATCGCATATCAATCTTGCTAGCAAATAAAAGTATAACCATGCTGCCGATTAAACTCTATTGTGAGGCCTATATGACATCGAACTATACAACAGAAGAACAAAGACAAAAAGTGAAATAATAAACCTGCAAAGAGCGCATTTAAAGAAGAATAAGTTTGACAAAAGTATTAAAGGGTAGGAACAACCCGTCAAAAAGCAGAAAGCCGGGAGATGATAAATAAAAACATACAAGAGCCCACATCACAAGACCAGTGCCCAAACTACGCCTAAAAATGAACAACACCACAGCCAGGAAGACCAACATATCTAAAGGATTGATAGCATTGAAGAAGCATATTAGAGCCAATGGAGCACTAGACGGTACTTAACCATAGAACAAGCGAGACTTATGAGGAAGAACAACAATGGAACCGAATTAGAACAACTTGAAAGTAAGCACAAGGGGCACCTGAAAAAGACAGAACTCCAATTGAAGTAAAGGTGCGATTGGAGCCATTGCACAACAAGCTAATCTTCTGGAGCAAATGGGATTAAAGGAACAAAAAATAACATTACAAAAATGCAGCAACATAGACAACAAATTCAAGAAACAACAGGAAAGCATACGCCTGCCAAGATACTGAAAAGGGTAAGGAACCAAAGTCTACAACCTAAGTGTAGATTAATGCTCTATGAGACAGAGATGCACTACAAAAAAGTATATCTATGAAAAATGAAATACATCACAACATAATGGAACAAAAAGCAATACAACTCGGAAAAACCTCATGACCAAAGATAATAAAGTCGGGCACCAACATCAGAGGCTTGGACAGATTATCATGGAGCCATGGAGTAAATATGAAGAAACTAGAAAAATAAGAGATAATGGAAAAGAATGAAATTCATACGACAAATTGGAGTAGTGCAAGCACTAGGGTTACCAAAACGAAAACAAACACTTAGGAACGAACAAAACTCGTCAAACACAAAATAGCAAAGAATAAATATGGACAACATAGCCTGCAAAATAAGGTCACTAATATCCCTAACAAATGTAATATCTATGCAAGATGCCAGACGCTTACCAAACCAATTTGCATAACTTCTATGCCCAACATAGCATCTAATGCGACTTGTCACAAACAACTTGAGAACGTGCAAATTTACCACTAGAATGGGCTATTTTAAGATAGTCGAGCAATCTAGCACTCCAGAAAGTAGGCAACTTGTAGAACTAGAAACATGGAACACAACGAATACCAAATGATATAGAGCTGGAAAAAATGAGCCCAATATGCCATATGCTAAACATAATATTTGCTCAACCTTATCGAGAAAAGAAAAACATCCGTGTACAAAAGAGTAAAAAGCCATGGCCTTCTCACAATGGAACCATAAGAGTCAAATGCAAAAATACCTGCTGGAAATCCCCTGGCCTTGTATATGCGCTTTCTAGGACCTCTAGGCATATGTCTCCTGGAGGAAGCAACTCAAATGAACCTGCGAATGCAAGAAGACCAATGGAATTGGTAATGGCGCATGACAGATAACCCTAGAAACAACGGAGTGAGGATATGTCGGTGAACGATCAGGTGCAAGGTTCACCCTGTAAAAAGAACAAATGTGGAGAACCAACTCGGAGCTATGGGTGACACATGACGTCATAATGGTAAAGAAAAATCACGTGTTTAAAAAACCATACCTTATGCGTAGCCCCATAGTTGTTATAACATGTCTCCCAAAAACATTGAGGCAGATACACGACTACTTACCAACAACCTTCAAGCAACTTCATAAACAACCAGATGAATTGCAATCACTCCTTATACATGCAACATGGCCTAGAATGGAAAAAAAACATACCCACTCTAAGCAAGCAAGCAAATAAGTAAGTCGAGAATCATGGAACAAGGGGAGAAAAACATTCATAGGGTGTACACAAAGCTAGACACAATTAAGTTGAAAGTTGCTCCATAGGGCATACTGGCATCTTGAAAATAAAAAACGGAGAGAACTGGGCTGGATGTAAAAAACTCAAGCATCTCATCATCTCAAAGAAAGGAGCTATCAAAATAATTTACACCTCTACAATATTCGCCCCATATTAATTTGTTAGACACATGGAACTATGGTACCACCTAACATCCTATATTATAAAGTTATATTGTATGTCGTGAATGAAACCCTAGCCCTAATCGACGGCCTAAGTTCTCCATCACATCGCATCCAAAGGCCAAGATAATGGCACGTTTAGGGTTAGGCTGAGATATCGGGCCATGGCTGTCCCGTCTAGGGGAGGCCGTTCTATTCTTTCATGGGAACCTGGGACAAGTCTGGCGTAAGAAGGAACCCATCAGATACAATAGCTGGAGCCTCAGAACAATAGAAATACAAAAGAAACAGATGGATTGTTCCAGAAAGATTGTGCCACCACATTCTTGAGCAACGGAAGTGCAGTGGCTTTCTGCTTCAACGCCAACCTCTGCTTCCATGGAAAACGTAGCTTCCTAGCTGCCGGTATTGCTCTCTTCTTCTCGATACTTCTGGATCTTCCTATAAGCTACATTTCCTCTTTCACATGCATTCTCAAGCTTCACATGCATCGAGTGGCCCTCTGCTCCGTCAAAACAGGCAGTCTTTTGGATTCCCAGTTAGCGAGCAACAATGGATAATCTCCCAGGCAGCCACTATCTAGGGCCACTGTGAGATGTATAGCAGAGGTAAAGCTTCAAATCCACTGCTATTACAGGATATATAAATAAATGATATGATGGATATTTGAATGGTAACAATTGTCTTAATGTATATTTCCTTTCTCTACTTTGTAGAATGCATCTGCCGAGAATGCGCCAAAAGAGTCTCCACTGACATCTGCAAAGATTTCAAATTCCTGAAGCTCAAGTTCTGTCTACTTCGAAAGCGTAGCTCAGGGTAAGAACTTTGCCATAAGCATATAGAATTAGAATGCACTTGGCCATAGGCATATAGAATTAGAACCACGTATCAAGAGTATCATGTGTGTTGAGTTATTGACATGATGAAGAACAATTGCTTTAATATGTTATCTCCAACAAGTTGAAGGACTAATAATGTGGCTGTTGTCCATGTCAAACAAAGGAAAAAAATTTAAGTCTACATTTTAGTTTTACACATATCATGAAGAAAAAATTTCAAGTTTCTTTGCATCAAAAGAATGACCATGCTGGGTTTTGGGTTTTGTGACCGCCATAGCAATTGAAGGCAGCACTGTACCTGGTTTATCAGTGTTCTATTCAGAGCATGAATTTTTTCTTCAATTGCGGTAAATGTAGATGTTGTGTGATATGCAGGAGAAATATTGTGATGTTACTTGCCTTGCATTGTTACGTATTTGAAATTGTTATATAGTTAAGAGCAATGGATGACAAGGGCTGGGAATCACTTATGTATTGTTTTAGACCTGTGCATGATGACAAAGCATATTTGAAGTCTATATCCAATTAAGAGCAAGGAATGAATTTATAAGGCTATCGGTTCTAGATCAATGCCTAGAGTATGACCATCACTATATTACTTTGTTGCCTACAGAAAGAAATAATCATAGAGCAAGGAGCAAGATTTTGAAGTCCTGATATGGAGAAGCAGAATGAGTAAACAGAGAAATTCTCATGGTTGAGGCAGATCATGTTACAATAGCCCCATGTCCATGTCGTTCAAAAAATTGAAGGCTTGGATATTGAGTACAGAAGATGCAGGTTCCACTTCCGGTGGATTCAATGGTTGTTGCAAAAAATTGAAGGCTTGATTATTGAGTACAGAAGATGCAGGTTCCACTTCCAGTGGATTCAATGGTTGGACGGTTCAATGGTTGCTTGAGAAGCTTGCATGCATGCAATAGCTCTTTTGTTATCTGACATGGTAATTGCTGTGCTGTAAGTTCTATAGCGTTGCTTTAACACACTCAATTGTTGCAATTGTAGTTATTGTAGTCGGCACACATGAGAAAGAAACAATTAGATATTGACAATTAAATATTGCGCAGTCT
The DNA here is from genome assembly GCA_021234155.1 of Isoetes taiwanensis. Classification (NCBI taxonomy): domain Eukaryota; kingdom Viridiplantae; phylum Streptophyta; class Lycopodiopsida; order Isoetales; family Isoetaceae; genus Isoetes; species Isoetes taiwanensis. The sequence continues at coordinate 9,990,104 of JAJEKV010000042.1, read as the reverse complement.
TGAATAGAGCTTTCATATTGTATTTGCAACATAATATCAATGACCACAAATGTACAAATGTAGCCATCATTAGTGGTAATAACACACAATAACCTGTCATAAAGATCACACTAATGTCATAAAGATCACACTAATAATGTAATAAACCAAATGCCTTCAAATGCTACATGCAAATGGTATACATGGTCTTTTTCTTCTAACACAGACACATCTATAGCCATGTCCATATACATCTTTTACAGGCATTTCCATGTTCTTTGACATTTTATTATCCAGCTAAACTATTACATTACATCTTCACAAAGAGGCATTTCCATGTTCTTTGACATTTTATTATCCAGCTAAACTATTACATTACATCTTCACAAAGAATTTGGTGTTCGTTCGTTTAGATCATTAAGTTTGGTAAATGTAGCCTCAAGTGTTAATAATCCCAGATGGGAGTTAGAGTGCCAAAAGCTTATTTTGCTCACAATAGCTATAATTTATATTGGAGATAGAATAAAAGGCACACTTTCCAAGCTTCCCAAAAGGAAAGAGAACAGGGAGGAATGATGTGGCAAGAAAAGCCCTTTTTTTTGTTTTTATTCTTTTTTTGCTAAAGGGTGTCCATTTTAGAAGTTGCATAAGCTACATATCAAAGACGTTACCATCATCATGCTATTTAGGAACATGAACCGAAAATCCCGCATCTGCAATGACACCCACCTTTGCGTCATCAAAGCATACCCTCAAATCATAGATGCATCATAGGCATGTTCAAAGGAACAAGAGTCCTCATACAAGCGATAACTCTTAAGCCATCAGACAATGACATACTCCCCTTCAAGCGAAGGCAATTCCTTTACAAGTTCCAAACTATGCCCAGCAACGCTGGGCACCTGAACTAGTAATAACATATTGTCCTAAACGACTTCTGAATGACATAGGTAAGAAAGGAAACAAAGGTCCATGAAGCAAAAATCGGCAAGAGCATGTACTCACCTAGAGAAGAGCATCTAGGATGTCACTACGCATACGAAAAGGATTAAATTACCCGAATTATCCACACCCCCAAAGCAAAACGAAACAGAGCATGCATATGCAAATCTTACAAGAAGCCTAAAGCATGGAAATTTGGGCATGCATATGCATTTCTAACACAGAGCATAACATATGAACATGTGCCATATTAACAGTGAAAGCTCGAGGAAGTTTAGCCTTCATATGCATATGTTACAAGGAACAAAAAGTATGCATATGTTACAAGGAACAAAAAGTATGCAATGCGCAATATTAAATCAGAAACTCGAGGAAAATGTAAAACGAGGCAATTGGAGAGAGCCAACACCCGCAATCAGAGGTTGAAATCGCGCAACCTAGCCACCGTACTAAGACCAAATCATTAGTAAAAAATCACCAAACCACTTATATTAACTTGAAATCGGGATATCCAAATCGGTGTCCCCGAACCAAAGATTAAGGAGATCGTGGCCGGCACCACTACTACTACAATCTTTTCCTAATCTTAGCTCCCAAACAAGAAGAAACCAGAAGGAATTCCTTATCTGAATCCCTTATGAGGTATTCTAAACCTTCCAGACTTAGGCGAAAAACTCGGCATGAAGGGAATGACCCAAATGCAAGAAATAAAAGATCCACAGCCTCATAAAGAAAAGCAAAGTACATTAAAACGAAAAAACTTATAGTGCTCTAGATGCATGAGAACCTGTGATGCTTGAATATAGCTACGTGAAAAAATGCAAAAACCTCTCCGAGAAGCAAAGAACATAGATAAAGCATGGAGAACATGAGCAAACACTAAGGGAACTAATATGAGAACTAATATGAGAACACGAAACCAAAAAACATGGCAAACCTGGAGAAAATAACAAACCTCCAAAGCAAAAGAAGGGGCCACAGGGACTTGGTATCCGCAAGCTAAGGAAGGACAAGGGGCACCGCCCCCCAGTATCCCCCAAGAGATATTTGTGACAGCAGTGGCGGCCGAGGCAGTGGCGGCTGAGGCGGTGGCAGGCCTCCGGCTAAAGGAAGAACAATCGGAGATAGGGACAGGGCCATCGCGATCAGATTCGAATGAGGGAGTCACAAGCAACAGAGTCGCCCAACCCCAAAATTTACAGAGATCCGGCTATGGAGGCAGGAGGAAAGCCACGAAACTCAGGAAAGCTGGATAATGAAAATGATAGAGATGGAATCGAAAACTCAGAAAGCATGCAGATACAAGAAAAAATGGAGCAAGAGCCATATGATTTGCTGGGAAGGGAAGGCCGAAGCTTAGTCCGCTGCCCGAACCTGTGGCAGAAGGCAGATCCGAGCAAACAGCCCAAAATCGCACACACGGTGAGGATAGATCTTGAAAACGAACGACCATCTGTTGGAGAGCCCAAAACCATCTGTGCACAGCAAAGGACTAAGCCACAGCCACCACCGTACCATGTAACCCAATCAAACGATTAATCAAACACACCAATCCACATAATAATCTAGTTTGGGGTGAAAGGTAGAGTGTAGGAAATCTAGTTTTGGGTGATAGGTGGAGCCCGGAATGAGCAGAATGGAAAGAAGCTCAAGAGAACGCCGATGACTGAAAATGAGGACGAAGGCGGTATAAATAGGAGATGCGAGGAAAGGCGTCCCCATCCAAGGAATGTCGGTTCTATTGCTATCGCAATAGAACCGTGGCATTTCCTTGTAGGTGTATCCCGTGGCATTCAAGTCCGGTATGATCAGAGCCATTTCGTGATCGATCTTCTTGCCAGAAATCAGAAATGGTCTTGCCGGATTAAGGGAGCGTGATCAGAGTTTTTGAGGGAAAATGAAAATTCAGAATCAGAAATGGTCTTGCCGGATTAAGGGAGCGTGATCAGAGTTTTTGAGGGAAAATGATCGTGTACGTTGCTGAATAAGCCTGAATAAGACTGAAAGGACAAAATTTTGAATAAGTAATCATGTGTATTTTTGAAAAAATAACTCCCTCTCCCACTACAAATTCGGTAGTTCCCACCACACTTAGCACCCAAAAATGTGGTGCTAAAATGCACGTTTTTGTTCCACTACAACATGCTTTCACCCATATGGAAATCGAAAAGTCCATTCTCCTACAATCCATGCTTTTATACATTAAGCAAATTCAAATTTCGAATTGTAGGGGGCGGGAAGCCTGTATTAGGATGAAGTGAAGATCGGTTTGTAGCGCTATGGCGCCTCGAAATGAAAGTCTGATCTGATACAAAGCTTCAACCTACACATTCAAATTTTGAAATGTAGAAGGCGGTGACGCGCACGCTTGGTATCTGACAAACCAAGAGACACCGTCATGAGTTGCCGGTATGCTATAATGCAAGTGGCATTTTAGAAGCGCCACGTGTTGCATCAGTCCGTCTGACAACCAACAGAATTAAATACATATGGCGCCATGAATGTGCAATCCCCCTTATTCCGGAAGAATATTCCAAGCAAATCTGTAATTATGAGAGTTTGGTATCCTAGGTGGCATGGGAAAAAGGGAGCGGAAATATGACGTGGAATGGCTGATAGGAGGCCATTTTCAGACCCCAAATCCGCCCTAATGTATCTTTATACATACTCATGGTGACAAAGTGAATACAGGCTCCTTGTATATACACAACTCACATATACATTGCTAAACATCACATTTTGAAAAGATTAAAAAATAAATAATTAAATAAATTGCACGCCTCTTAGGTCCTAGAATATTTGGGTTCACATTGTATTTGGACTTCGAATTGATTGAATTTTCGAGTTGTCTGTCTTTTGTTGTTGACATAACCTTGAACAAATCACTTTGCTACGATGATTAGGGCATAAAAAAAATGCAAAAGCTGTTTGTATGCTATACAACCTAAAATAGAATCGTGTTGCCTTCAATACTACTTGCTTTGATTAAGTTGTTAATGTTGTTGTGAAACCTTCAATATGACTTGCTTAGATGAAGCAGTAACCAAATATGTAGAAGACGGATACCTCAAGAAAATGGGGGCAGTGTAAAAACAACCTTATTGTTTAGATATGCAAGGCTTTTTGATAAGACGTCTTTAGTCTCAGACTGATCATAGTAAAGCATCATCTGGATAAGAATAATTTTGAGGCTCAATTGATAGTAAGAGATCATCATCTGCATAAGAATAATTTTGATGTTCTCAATTGATGATAGGAGCGTGGGATCTACATTGGTAGATCCGCAAGCACAAAATGTCATGACAAATACTACAAAGCTAGGAACGTGTGGCTATAAACAATAAGCAGTTGGTCTTCTCATCTTCATAGGAATATTTCATTAATCTAAAGCATGCCAACATCTCTTTTTCAGTAGGACTACCTTTTGCATTATTCTGCAGGCTTATTCTTTGTCATCCCATGCCCTAAATTTGATATAACCTATTATGTTTATGAATGCCCCTCATGAATGTGCCTCAGCAAGCAAGCATCGCCTCACCAACTATGATAATGAGAATTTAAATAACAAAATATTAGTTATGGAATAGAACAATTGCCTTTTGTTTATGCATTTTCAGTTTCTTTATGAAACCAACAAATGTTACATTCTTCTATTTCTTTATTTGCATATAGATGCTCTAGTGCATGTAGAGATTGTTAAAGATACATTGAATGAATTCCCTGATCTACAACATTTCTTGATATGTAGGTTGGAAACAAAAGCTTTTGTTTCCAGTTACAGATGCAATCTTTTGTTTGTCTGTTAGCTGTGGCACTGTTGTTGATGCCAAATACTGCTCTGTATAGCAAATGCAATTTAGAGTTAAGTGAGCTATGAAATGCCTCAATTATAATTTGAGGGAGGTTCACTACCACAATGCAGAGCTCTGTATAATAGATGGGATTGCTCATTCTAATGCCTGTTTGCAAGCCCTCAATCTTTTTGATATTATGCCACTACCACCCTGGGGGTTTCACCTAGGCATATGGGGATACCACATCTGCGTGCAAGGGGTCCAGAGAAAACCCCTGTATACGACTTTTTGGAGGTGGAAAACCCCTACATACGTAAATAGGAAAAGCCAGTTTCCAAGCCCCTTTCCGTAGATGTACTTTCGGACTATCCTAGTTTTTACATACCCCTACCCGATCTTGTACTTGAGTTTGTGCTTGTGCACCCTACCCCTATGTACAGAATAAATAAAATTTCAAAATGTTTTTAATTGACATTTCTCGCATCTCGGTCTCGCATTTCCCTGGGGTTCTTACATGCATGCGACATTACAAGGGTAATTCTATGCTAAGGACAATACATACATGGAATACATGCTAAGGACAATACATCATGGTAAGATCAATACCTCAAATTATACATCTATAATATACTACACCCTAATAGATGATGGTAAGAAATGAAGTAGCACATGATCGGTCAGTCTCTATTTATTATTCTGGTCAGTCTCTGTACTTTGTACTCCAACCACGTGCATAAGCAGAGCAAGATGCCCTCATATAATATTGGGACTTCCTATATGGTTGTAAACATGGATATTTTTAATGTGCACCTCATTCGAATGAAGACATATTTTAAATCCATCTAGAATCTTGGTGGAGTTGAAAGCACTTTGACTATGTATATATCAAATGATGGACAAAATGAGAAAAGGGCATTCTAAATTGAGTATTAGAGCAAAATCAACTATATTATCAACTTTGCATTAGAAGCTGCGAAAGTTTGAGGTATACAACATAGCTTTCCTAACGTTACAAAGTGGAGTTGAACCACTTAAAGCCAAAATCTTAGATGGTCATTCTATGTAAGTACATAAGGAATCTTTGAATGGAAGGACCCTCAAGCTGGGCAGGTGTGGCACAAGAATTCCGACTTTTGTCGCACTCAGAATATGGGCTAAGATGACTTTTTAAAACAGCTGGCTTGTCTATCTGCTCCTGCAATACATGAGTGCTCATGTCATTTGATGGACTCTTCATTTGACAGTTCAAATCGGCTTGTACTTTTGCAAATTTTACAGAGTGCCTAGGCTGAAAGGGGTATGTGTTTCGCTTTAACTTTCCGTGTTCTTGGTTTCTCTCTGCAAAGATGTGCACTCAGATCCGAACCTGCCTTTTTTATCAAGTATGTACTTTATTTTGATTAAGGTCCAACTTGTTCTTACAACCGCTTGTAACCGATCGCCATTTTCTTTGTGATTTTAATAGTTTGCCTTCTTGTAGGAGCCATTGTGGTGACATGCCATTTTTCCTCTAGTTTGCAAAGCAATTCATCTTTTTGTGAAGATCTTGGTTTACCACCACCTACTACTGATCTTTTACACAGATCCTTGGAATCTATGGTGTAACGAAATGGTAAGGCGTCTGTAGATCATATAAAGAAGAACGAATCTAAGTGGGGATAACACCATACCTTGAGCACGAAGTAAGATTTCAGGTTCTTCCAATTTCCTTGGAGCTTCTGTCAAGTTGCAAGCAGCTTCTGCTCCTTGACATTGTAATGTTTTATCTACACTCTTCTCATTATCAATCGGCATACTTCGTGAAGGCATTCTGCAAAAACATAAAGAATTGTTTTAATAACATAAAATGTACATGTGTCTTTGGTACTACATTGACAGCTTACCAACTAAGAAAAAGAAAAAAAAACAAGAGCACCTAGCTGTTGGATTAATTACTCTAGAGCACCTAGCTTATGATAACATCCCAATAGTGGTTTTTAATACGGTTTTTTATGTTGGTTATTAATCCTATAATGGTTTGTTAGATTAGTAGTGGTTTATGTGATGGTTTCATGTATATAAAATAGTTTATCAAAACTAGTCAAAACCACTATGTGAATTGTGGCATGGTTTGGAGACTAGTTTAATTATGATGATGAGATATAGCAAACTTTTGGCTCTACATGAATTATGGAAAACTTTGTCTATATAAAAATGTGGCAAAGTGTAAATAGTGCAAGGCATTATTTGAATAGTCTAGGAAGTTTCCCCGCATAAAAATGTTCACACAAACCATTATATCTAACATCTTCTAATTAAAATCCCCCTGAAACTCCCATTTATTTAGGCCCATATTCACACGGGGTGACTTCAGGCATCAAGAGCTGTTGGATGGGCATATTCTTCTTTTATTCCTTGATCTAGACCGTAGATAGCAATCCTCATTTGTGGGGTATGCTTGTACAAGTTCTGATATACTCTATAATAAGGTTTGCAAAATACTATAAGGTTTGAGGCAATGTACTAAATGGTGTTGATTTTATACATGTATTATATGATTTTAGGGGCCCTCACTACCCTACATCACACCCCCCTCCCCCCTGAATATGCACCAAAACCAAAGGGGGTTGCAGGGGGATTTTAATTAAAAATGTTAGATGTAATGGTTTGTGTTATCTTAGAATATTTTTGGGCTTTTCCAGGCCTTGGGAATCATGTAGAGATTGATAAACATCAAGAAACATTGTACTTGGAAACATTGTATTTGCTGAAACATTGTACTTGCTTATATGTAAAAGCAAGGTACTTGTTGCATAAGTATTCAATAAAATCCCTCAAGCACAACTTCCAATAAGATAAAATCCTCCAGTTACGAAGAAAAATTATGAATTCTAGACAACTTCCAGTAAGATAAAAGCCTCCAATTGTGAGTAGAAATTTATATGTGTTCTATAAGATCATACCGGAAATGTAAAAACAGCTCATTTTTGCTTCATTGACTTCCATTAAAACTTCAATATGGCCACAAGAATGATGAAAATAAACTCAAGTCTAACTACATAAGATGCAATATTTGACAAACCTCACCTTTACAGATAATATAATGTGCTAACACGTTCGTTGTATCCATCAAATGGATCATCATCCTCATCAAGCAAAGTCTGGGAAGGTGTATTTGCAAGTTCCTGCGTATATCTACAAGGTATCAAGAAAATTGCTAGATGCTTATGGCAAAAGAGATAAAAACAGTAAATACATACAGTAACTACCTGGACACGTGAACTTAACTTCTTAAAATAAACACAGTTCCAATTTGAGGAAAAAAAACACACTTTTTGCAAAACATCTGAAAAAGCTTCCATTACCAAACTAGTTGCCACAATCAGATCATTTTGGAGTTCGACATTGCAAATTTGAACATGAATTTTTTTTCCTGCTTCAATGGCCATTAGGTTACCACATGGTTTTAATACAATAGCATAAGATCGAGCATTTGATTCAAAACGTTTCTCTTGCATGTGGATAAATAATTCCACTGCATAGAAGAAAAAATCACTATTACTAAGGGAAAGCACCATTTCTACATCTCCCACTGCTTACAATGGCATATATTATGCCATTTTCGTATTCTCCATTGAATGGAAGTCATATTCTACACGTGCAGTGTGAAATAATAGATTTGAAATCAAATGTAGCATATGGACATTATTGAGATCCCGGTAGCACAAAAGATCCAACAAGCAAATTCGGTAGCCGAGTGATGTTTCCTCATGCAAATCCGTTAGCCTAATCCTTGTTGCTGCAGTGGTGCCATGCGATTATCAAATACAACATCATCCACCATTGGATTAACATCTTGGTAAAAGTTATTTTCCTTAACTCCTAGCTCCTTATATGTTATCATTTCCATATCTGTGATTAGAGAGGTTATCAAGTCGGTGGTGGTAGTCGCTACAAAAACAACCAGATCCTTGAAAGCTACAATGATGTAGTAGTATGTTGACACAATTGAGCAATCACTTGGGAGAGCATTGAACATCAAATCCAATGTGCAAAAATAGCTATTGCATAATAGAGATAATAGATAGATATATAGTATTTTACATCATGCCACATTGCCAGCATCCATAAGAACATATGACAGACCCCCAAGAGACACAAACACAAGATCTCCCAATTGCTAACCCAATGGACTAGCCACTAAGAAAATATATCACGAACATGTCTCAAAATTTCCAACATTCTAAAGTCCATGTTTGTTGTGTTTTCATTGTAATTGAAGCTGTGAATCTTTTGTTCCAGGCCTCAAAGTGCCAGAGCAAAGGAATCAATAGGTAAAAGCATAGCTTGTTTATCTGCAAATGCTCTCATTGCATAAACTCCCTCATGGGAGATCCACATGCTAAAGCACCTTGTTTCTCCTTATAATTTACATTCAATATTTTAAAAGGAATTATGGGCGAGATATCAACTGTCAAAATGCAAGCTTTGAAGCAAACTTGAAAAGTTATTTATGCATAATTCTGTTTGATGTTATGTGCAACAACTAGAATTTGTGGCACATAGGGGTGTCTTGAGTGATAAACATGCATGAACATGCAATGGGTGTAAGGAGACTATGGCCAAACAATTGTTTTAACCAAGAAAAGAGCCCCAATTCATGTAGAAAGTAGCCAAGGGCTACGATTATGGGGAATAGATCTAAGGGTCAAAGTTAAATCCCTAAATGTGATGGAATATGAGGAAAAAGTAGGGCAGAAGCAAGGCGGCGGCCATATGGAGAAACTTTTGATGCGTTGCCGTGGAGATGTCCAATGAAACATTTCCTATTATTTCTGAACCGTAGAAGGCTCTATGAAGTGGAGGCATGCGCCTGGACAACCTGATAAGCTCTTAATATTCAAGGAAGCAAGCAGCTTATATGTTTTGGACGTTTAATGATCAACTGGATGACTGTGGCGAGCTCTAAACCAGGTTTGTAAAACTTTCATTCTTGCACGTTGCTTTTGTTTTCGATCTGTGCTAATTTCTATTATCTTATCTTTCAAAAGAGAGTTTTCTCTGACTTTTTGTTACTAACATGGATTTGGTGATCTCAAATGTTGCTAATATGATAAAGAACGGGTACCTTTTGATGGCATCGCCTCAGAGCCCTGCGGCTATGAGCCAGGTGAAGTTTTTTTTTTTTTTTGAGGAAATAAATGAATGCTTCTTTCTTCAACAGTTATGATGCCAAGGGAGCTTCATATTGCAATATAAAGGTATTATTCTACTTGCGCAATCTATTTCAAGGCTATGGCGGCTGCTTAGGTTTCTCATTATACTCCCTTCTTCTTTTCTCATATATAAATCTTAGGCCCCTCTGTCTCTTTGTTTTTTGCATGCTGGTTGTTGATACTTTTTGCTTGATACCGTTTTCTGTGGGGCGCTTGATGACTGCAGGGAAAGAAGTATCCTTTTTATGTTTGATGAGAAACAAAGAAGTATCTCAAACACTTTTACAAGGTAACACTTGAGATTGCCTATGCAATTAGTAGTATTTTTATGGAATTGATAGATGTTTTTTTAGAAACCAAGGACCACTGTGAACTATTGAAGCTTCAGTGGAATTGGATGCTCGTTCTCAACTACCATGTTGTTGTTCAATTGTGCCATAATATTTGTGCTTAAAAATACCTTTCTTATGGTTTGCTCACAGAAGAATGCAGCAAACATTGTGGATTGATATAAACAATCTGCTAATGAATGTTATATATTTTATTGTTTGATTTCTTCCATGAATGCAATTTTTTCCTTTTTTATGTGCTTTTATCATTTATTCAGAGTTTAGTTAACAGGGACGTTTTATGAGGTTTTATTGAACACTTTAAAACTCACATAACTGATTGGTTAGTATCTTGTTAACTATAGTCTTTTTAAGCATTGGAAAATTTTGGAAATACCAAGGTTCAAATCCTTGGGTCCCTGAAAGCTGCAAAACCCAATCAAAATGCATGTTTCCTGTAAGCTGCAAAACCCAATCAAAATGCATGTTTTTTTAATGTAAAGAATTGATGTTTTTATATGATAAACTTGTATATTCGTTTTACTCAAAACGACAATGGTTCAAGGAACATTTCTTTCTTAATTTGTTATAGAAACTAACACGGATTATGCATATTGCATTGGCTAAAGTACTATGGATTTGTCTCAATACAAAATAGCTTAAAAATGCAAAAACCTTCAATATCTTAATGGGAAAACCATTAGCATTTTTCCTATCTTTCTTGATAAAGATTTACAATAGTTTATTGTATCGAACCGCATTGGCTCAGATGAAAAGATGTACACAACTTCATTGGAAAACCACTTTAAGTTGCACAAAGAATCAAGTCAAAATGAGTTGTGGTTTATAGTCTACACTACTAACTGTAGCCTATATTTAACAAAGCAAAAGCACTACTAAAAATCAATGGATAAACTACTGTAAGAAACTATCAAGTTGAACTGTGCTAATAAACTAAATCATAAATAAGAACCACACTATGTAACTGGTAATGCTTATTCAACATATTAACCCACAAAGTGATATCACTTTATGAAGGTGGTTTTATGTGAAAATTGTTCCAAAAAACTAGTAATGATTCTTTTTTGGGGGCCTTGTGTGTGCTTGAAAATGAATTGAGAAGGCTGAATATTAATGACTTCTTTCAAACATTTGACAATATAGTTGCTGATTTAGAAGGAGCAGGTGTACTACCCAGCAACAGCAAGTTTTAGTAATTTCAAGGGCAGTGACCAGCATGGAAAATATAGACATCTTTATCCGAACTTTAGCTAAAACTAGAATGGAAGCAGAAAGGATGTTAAAAACAGAAATTGAACAGAATAGGGTAATGGAAGATGAGGAAACCTCTCAAGTTCTGTTTGCAAAAGGAAAAGGCAAGGAAGACAACAAGAAAAGGGAAAAACTTGGGCCTTGTTATAACTGCAATCAATATGGGCATTTGAAGATTGATTGCCCTAAAATGGGAAAGGAGATAAACTGTTACAACTATGGGGGGGAGAGGACACTTTGCATCTAATTGCTCATCTCCAAAGGTTTACTCGAGAGGAAGAGGATTTAGAGGAAACCAAGCTGCAAGGGGAAGAGGCAGGGGAAGTTTCAGGAAGAATCCTAACTCTGAGGCAAATGTAGCAGAAGAAGTTATTCTTGAAGAAGATCCTGATGGTGAAGATGATGAGGTAAGTCAGCACAAAGCTTTACTTGCTGCTCATGACAAAATTCTTGACAATGATTTTCTGATTCTAGATAGTGGAGCAGAAAGTCCATTGCATGCAACTCGAAAATCTTAAAGGAAAAGAAGGGGAGTTTGGGTGGACACATTCAGGTTGGAAATGGGGATCTGCAGAGAATTGAAGATGTTGGAATGCTGGAACTTTTTTATCTAAATGGCAGAATAGTAAATTTGCAAAATGTATTGTGTGTTCCCATCTTAGTTAGAAATTTAATTTCTATTTCCCAGCTGGTTGACATGGGATTGAAAGTAGTTTTTGAGAGAACTCATTGTAAGATTTTTTATGGAAATGAATTGAAGTTTTTTGGAAGAAGGGTTGGCAATCTTTTTGGAATAAATGCTCGACATATAGAAAGCATTAATTTGATAATAACTCCAAGTATGGCAACATGGCATGAAAGGCTTGGTCATACAAATATTAAAAACCTTGAACTCATGGTGAAGCAAGGATTAATCAAAGCAGCAGACAAGAAAATTGAAAATTACATGTGCAGGGGCTGTATGCTTGGAAAACATTCAAGATTACCTTTTTCAAAGGCAAAGGGCAGAGCAAATGAAATTCTGGAATTAATCCATACCGACCTTTGTGGTCCTTTAAACATAAGGGGGATAACTGGCAAGAGGTATTTCATAGCTTTTGTTGATGATTACAGCAAAAAAACAAAGTTATATTGCTTAAGAATAAAAGACCAAGCATTTGAAGCTTTTAAAATCTTTGCAGCAGAAGTTGAGTGTGAAACAGGGAAAAGAATAAGATGTGTTAGGTCGGATCGAGGGGGAGAATACATGTCTGGTAAATTCATTGGATATTGCATGGAGAAGGGGATCAAAAGACAATATACTTGCAGCCATACACCCCAACAGAATGGGTTTGCCAAATTTCCTTTGGGAAGAGGCAGTCAAAACTGCAGTGCATATACAGACTGTATTACCATCTAAAAGTCTTCAACGAGAGTGTTCAGAACAAGTATGGTCAGGGAAGCATCCAAACTTTGACATGTTTAAGGTATATGGCTGTCTTGGATACACAAATGTTCCAAAGCAGGTAAGATAAAAGCTTGATGATCGATCCATTATTACCTATTTGGTTGGTTATGATGCTCACTCTAAGGGATATAGAATGTATGATCCCCTAAAGAGAAGAATAATAGTAGGCAGGGATGTGATCTTTGAAGAAGATGTTTTATATAGACCATTCATGAAAGAAGAAAATGTAAAAGAAAAAGAAAAGGCTGTTGAAATGGAAAAAACAGTTAATAAGGACACAATGATGGAAAAAGTTAAGCTCTTGGAAAATCAAGAAGAGATGGACTCAGATGCAGAAAGCATTGAGAATAATGATAAGGAAGAACATGATGATACAGGGGACAGACATGAGACCGAGTTTGAAGAAACCACAGAAATAAATGATCAGACCAGAAAAAGAAAATGTGAAGGGAAAAGGTTGCAACAAGAGGCCAACTTTGATGTACAGAAATATGGCAGGAGAAATGATGGGAAAAGCAGCAGGATACAAAATCTAAATGCTCAAAGGGAAAACATAGAAGAAATTCATATGGTACTGGAATCAGGGATACCAGAAAGTTTTGAAGAAGCTATTAACTCATCTGACTGCCAAAATTGAAGAAATGCAATGGAAGAAGAAATAAAGTCATTTGATAGGACATCCACATATGAATTGGTGGATTTGCCAAAGGGGAAAACTGCCATAGGAAACAAATGGGTATTCAAGTTAAAGGTAAATGCAGATGGAAGTCCAAATACAAAGCAAGGTTAGTGGCTCAGGGGTATTCACAAAGAAAGGGAGTAGATTTTGATGAAACATATTCACCTGTAGTTAAACTAACCAGTATTAGAATCATTATAGCTATTTCTAATGCTTTGGATCTTGATCTGCACCATATGGATGTATGCACTGCTTTTCTCAATGCAGGTTTAGAGGAAGAAGTCTACATGAAACAAGCTCTAGGTTTCGAAGTTGGAAAGGAAAAGGTATGGAGACTAAAGAAAGCAGTGTATGGTTTAAAACAATCCCCAAGGCGATGGTATTTTTGCATTGATAGTTTCTTAAGGGAACAAAATTTCAGAAAGCTGACAAATGATAGAAATGTATATTTATTAAGAGAAGGGAAGGTTTTCTGCATAATTGCAGTTTATGTAGATGACTGCATTTTAGCAGCTAACAATTTGGCTTTTTTGAATGAATGCAAAGACAAGCTCAAAAACAGGTACAAAATGACAGATCTAGGAGAATTATCCAAGTTTTTGGGTGTACAAGTGAAAAGGGACAGAGCAAACATGAGGATTGCTTTAAACCAAAGTAAGTATATTGACTCTGTTTTGGAAAAATTCAATATGCAAGATTGCAATGCAGTAAAAACTCCCATATTGGCTGGAACAAGGTTATCAAAAGAATTATGCCCTAAAACTGAAAGGGAAAGAGAGAAGATGAGTAAAGTCCCATATAGACAGTTAGTGGGAAGTTTGCTATTCATTGCTAACAACACAAGGCCAGACATAGCATTTATAGTGAATGTCTTGAGTAGATACAATGACAATCCAGGATATGAACACTGGTTAGCAGCAAAAAAGGTTTTGAGATTTCTGAAGGGAACAAAGAACCCAGGGATCATATACTGTTCAAAGGACTTGAGACTAAAATGTTATAGTAATGCAGACTGGTGTGGGGATCTAGATGAACGAAAATCTACATCAGGGTACATTTTGGTATTAGGAGGTGCTCACAGATCACAGAATATTTGTACATAATTGAGAACTGGGAGATGCATACTGTGGTTAAATGCAGTAGCATGAAAGAACACAGTTGAAGTTAAAACAAGATTGACATTCGACCTATGTATATAAGGTGAATTCTTAGGTTAAGCATTGACCTAAGTATTATAGTCTTTATGAACCATGGAGATGGAGGATGCGAACCATTGAAGATTAATATGGTTTATTGTGAACCATTGAAATACTGAAAGAAAACCATTGGAAAATTAAATGAAGAATATCCGGAAACTCGACAAAATGCCTGGAGCCATTTTTAGTTTAAATGGCTCGGTCCAATGCAGGTGAGCCATGATCCGCGATCATGCTAACGGTCTGGCATCATCGCCGGACTGTTAAGATAAAATAAGATGAAAGATGGATCGGAAGCATTCAGTGCCTTGGAGATAGTTTTTGTGGCGAGACAATTGAAGGTAACATTAAAAGAGGATCGAGTATTGGTAATGTTATATGCTACAATGTTTATTATGATTTAAGTGGCACAATGGTTGATACTTCATCTAAGCCAATAGTTTGAATATTTTTGCTATAATAGAAGTAGATCTTATGGAAGTTTGATCTATGGAAATATTGTATTGAGCATTGACTTTATGATTGATTGTGATCATGATCATTATGGACTAATAGATGTGCTAATACAATCATTGAGTCTTGGGAAGGTGAATTTAGTTTATACTTCACACTGGATTTTCTAACATTGGTATCAGAGCAGGGTTAAGACAATGGCAAGCAGATTTGGTGCAGGCCTGTTGAATGCAATTGATGTCTTTAAGGGAGATTCTGGCTTCCAAGTTTGGAAGGAGAAGATTAAACATGTATTACAAGTTGAGGGCTTGTGGGAGATTGTAGAACCTGGTGGTAAAGGAGTAAGAACCAGCAGAACTTCTGGAGTTGCTGCTGAAGGAAGCTCGAGTTCAATTAATGCAGGAAATGCGGCTGAGGCAGGAGAAATCACATCTGCAGGGGAAGATGGAGTTGGTCAGTAGTGAGATGTGGAATTACATGTTGTTGAATTATGAGGAAAAGACATCCTCACAAATAGACTAGTTCAGGTGCCCAGCGTTGCTGGGCATAGTTTGGAACTTGTAAAGGAATTGCCTTCGCTTGAAGGGGAGTATGTCATTGTCTGATGGCTTAAGAGTTATCGCTTGTATGAGGACTCTTGTTCCTTTGAACATGCCTATGATGCATCTATGATTTGAGGGTATGCTTTGATGACGCAAAGGTGGGTGTCATTGCAGATGCGGGATTTTCGGTTCATGTTCCTAAATAGCATGATGATGGTAACGTCTTTGATATGTAGCTTATGCAACTTCTAAAATGGACACCCTTTAGCAAAAAAAGAATAAAAACAAAAAAAAGGGCTTTTCTTGCCACATCATTCCTCCCTGTTCTCTTTCCTTTTGGGAAGCTTGGAAAGTGTGCCTTTTATTCTATCTCCAATATAAATTATAGCTATTGTGAGCAAAATAAGCTTTTGGCACTCTAACTCCCATCTGGGATTATTAACACTTGAGGCTACATTTACCAAACTTAATGATCTAAACGAACGAACACCAAATTCTTTGTGAAGATGTAATGTAATAGTTTAGCTGGATAATAAAATGTCAAAGAACATGGAAATGCCTCTTTGTGAAGATGTAATGTAATAGTTTAGCTGGATAATAAAATGTCAAAGAACATGGAAATGCCTGTAAAAGATGTATATGGACATGGCTATAGATGTGTCTGTGTTAGAAGAAAAAGACCATGTATACCATTTGCATGTAGCATTTGAAGGCATTTGGTTTATTACATTATTATTGTGATCTTTATGACATTAGTGTGATCTTTATGACAGGTTATTGTGTGTTATTACCACTAATGATGGCTACATTTGTACATTTGTGGTCATTGATATTATGTTGAAAATACAATATGAAAGCTCTATTCAAGACTGCGCAATATTTAATTGTCAATATCTAATTGTTTCTTTCTCATGTGCGCCGACTACAATAACTACAATTGCAACAATTGAGTGTGTTAAAGCAACGCTATAGAACTTACAAAAGAGCTATTGCATGCATGCAAGCTTCTCAAGCAACCATTGAACCGTCCAACCATTGAATCCACTGGAAGTGGAACCTGCATCTTCTGTACTCAATAATCAAGCCTTCAATTTTTTGCAACAACCATTGAATCCACGGAAGTGGAACCTGTGATCTTTCAGACTCAATATCCAAGCCTTCAATTTTTTGAACGACATGGACATGGGGCTATTGTAACATGATCTGCCTCAACCATGAGAATTTCTCTGTTTACTCATTCTGCTTCTCCATATCAGGACTTCAAAATCTTGCTCCTTGCTCTATGATTATTTCTTTCTGTAGGCAACAAAGTAATATAGTGATGGTCATACTCTAGGCATTGATCTAGAACCGGTAGCCTTATAAATTCATTCCTTGCTCTTAACTGGATATAGACTTCAAATATGCTTTGTCATCATGCACAGGTCTAAAACAATACATAAGTGATTCCCAGCCCTTGTCATCCATTGCTCTTAACTATATAACAATTTCAAATACGTAACAATGCAAGGCAAGTAACATCACAATATTTCTCCTGCATATCACACAACATCTACATTTACCGCAATTGAAGAAAAAATTCATGCTCTGAATAGAACACTGATAAACCAGGTACAGTGCTGCCTTCAATTGCTATGGCGGTCACAAAACCCAAAACCCAGCATGGTCATTCTTTTGATGCAAAGAAACTTGAAATTTTTTCTTCATGATATGTGTAAAACTAAAATGTAGACTTAAATTTTTTTCCTTTGTTTGACATGGACAACAGCCACATTATTAGTCCTTCAACTTGTTGGAGATAACATATTAAAGCAATTGTTCTTCATCATGTCAATAACTCAACACACATGATACTCTGATACGTGGTTCTAATTCTATATGCCTATGGCCAAGTGCATTCTAATTCTATATGCTTATGGCAAAGTTCTTACCCTGAGCTACGCTTTCGAAGTAGACAGAACTTGAGCTTCAGGAATTTGAAATCTTTGCAGATGTCAGTGGAGACTCTTTTGGCGCATTCTCGGCAGATGCATTCTACAAAGTAGAGAAAGGAAATATACATTAAGACAATTGTTACCATTCAAATATCCATCATATCATTTATTTATATATCCTGTAATAGCAGTGGATTTGAAGCTTTACCTCTGCTATACATCTCACAGTGGCCCTAGATAGTGGCTGCCTGGGAGATTATCCATTGTTGCTCGCTAACTGGGAATCCAAAAGACTGCCTGTTTTGACGGAGCAGAGGGCCACTCGATGCATGTGAAGCTTGAGAATGCATGTGAAAGAGGAAATGTAGCTTATAGGAAGATCCAGAAGTATCGAGAAGAAGAGAGCAATACCGGCAGCTAGGAAGCTACGTTTTCCATGGAAGCAGAGAGGTTGGCGTTGAAGCAGAAAAGCCACCAAGACTTCCGTTGCTCAAGAATGTGGTGGCACAATCTTTTCCGAACAATCCATCTGCTTCTTTTGTATTTCTATTGTTTCGAGGCTCCAGCTATTGTATCGATGGGTTCCTTCTTACGCCCGGACTTGTCCTGTGTTCCCATGAAAGAATAGAACGGCCTCCCCTAGACGGGACAACCATGGCCCGATATCTCAGCCTAACCCTAAACGTGCCATTATCTTGGCCTTTGGATGCGATGTGATGGAGAACTTAGGCCGATGTGATGGAGAACTTAGGCCGTCGATTAGGGCTAGGGTTTCATTCACGACATACAATATAACTTACGTGTGCGGCGTTTCGCTAATGTATCGCCACGCGTGTTTTCCCTCGGTCTTTATCTTTTGCACAACTCAGATCGGTTACGCGTTGTGGCCATTATCTTTTGCAAAAGCGAAGGTTTCGATAGTTTAGATCATCAGGCCCAGCTTAACTTAAAAAATATGAGGCGCCTTCTTCTGAATTATTCTCATTTACTTCCTCGTAATGCCGATTAGACATTAAAATTCAACCGGGCACATTAGCCTTCTCTTTGAAAATACATTTACTGTTGTGGCCATTATCCTTCCTTGTGAGCAAGTTTCCATCATCAGCCCTGGCTGAACTTAAATAAGATGAGATGCTTTCTTCTGAGTTATCTCATTGCGTGCAAAACAACCACCTAAGGCGCAACTCCTTCTAAGTCTCATGAGAACCACCTGTTATAAACAACCACCTAAGGCGCAACTCCTTCTAAGTCTCATGAGAACCACCTGTTATAGTCTTACGCTGTCACTGCCATGTGGAGGAGCACCACATCTAGATGGCATAAGATGAAATCAATCCCACACTTTCTTCCACGTTTTCAGTCGATTTATGAAATCCTCAGATATGTTACTCTTTGTACACATAAAGATCTCAATTCTTGTACACATAAACATCCCAAACTAATTTTTGAGAATGTTTTGCCATTTTGCAAACAGCCCAATTAATTTTGCTTTGATATATTCAAGATTAAAGTTCAACAATAGCCACATTAACCTTCTGTTTGAAAATGCATTTACCGTTGTGGCCATTATCTTTTGCAAAAGCGAAGGTTTCGATAGTTTAGATCATCAGGCCTAGCTTAACTTAAAAATATGAGGCGCCTTCTTCTGAATTATTCTCATTTACTTCCTCGTAATGCCGGTTAGACATTAAAATTCAACCGGGCACATTAGCCTTCTCTTTGAAAATACATTTCTTGTTGTGGCCATTATCCTTCCTTGTGAGCAAAGGTTTCGATAGTTTCCATCATCAGCCCTGGCTGAACTTAAATAAGATGAGATGCTTTCTTCTGAGTTATCTCATTGCGTGCAAAACAACCACCTAAGGCGCAACTCCTTCTAAGTCTCATGAGAACCACCTGTTATAAACAACCACCTAAGGCGCAACTCCTTCTAAGTCTCATGAGAACCACCTGTTATAGTCTTACGCTGTCACTGCCATGTGGAGGAGCACCACATCTAGATGGCATAAGATGAAATCAATCCCACACTTTCTTCCACGTTTTCTGTCAGATTTATGAAATCCTGTATATGTTACTCTTGTACACATAAAGATCTCAATTCTTGTACACATAAACATCTCAAGCTCGGCCATAAAGTTCAAATCAAGACCATCTCAGAGGAGCAATAGAATTACTTAGAAGACTATTCATTATTCTGCATAGATTTGAATCACGTACATTATGTACACACGTTCATGCACCATCACCATCAGGTCTGATAAGAAAATGCAACTCGCTAAGCCTGACCTCAAACTGTGATCTGCACCCCATATTTTAGCATTCACGAACAGTCTCTCCTCTTCACTTATTCATGGACAGTATTCACTTATTCACTCAACACTTGTAATTCGAAATGACAACGAACAAACAAATGAACAAATAAAGAATGCAAACTTTGAAATACTTGCTGCAACTTTTGAATGCCATTAAGAAATATTCTGTTAGAATCCCAGAGATGTGTTTTGTGATTTGTGAGATAGAAAATGCACAATCTAACAATAGCCATCATCCTTACATAATTGGACATCCCCGAAGAATAAAAATAACCACCTTAGATTCTCATGATTCTCGTGAGGATAATGTGCCTGCACGAACACCACAAAATTATTAAAAGTAGAAAACTCAAACTTTAAACAGTGATCCTCTGCACTCTGGAACCTCCTTTTGAGATCTAGTCTGCAACCCTTTCAAAGAGGGTTTCCCTGCAAAATACAGATTCACAAAGTTAATGACTTTGAATATTTTCATATTGTTGAAGATTGAAGGAGGAAAAAGAAACTCAAAGAAAACAAACCTCAAGCTAAAAAGGGGGCTCCAAAATCTCGTAAGGAAGGCTCCAGAAATTCAAAACCTCAAGCTAAGAATAGCTCCAGAGACTTGTAAGAACGGCTCCAGGAATGCCTTCTTTTCCAAACCTCAAACTAAAAATGGCTCCAAATGAATCTAAGAAGGACAAACAGCTTCAAGAATGCCTTCTGTTCAATCCTCAAGCAGATGAACGGCTCCTGGAAAATATCGGCAAAGCAGGTCGAGCTACAAATGCAAAAAAAATGTTGAGAGTCCTCCTGTAACCATCCGCTTGAGAGATCTACGCGTTTGAAGCAAAAAAACAATGAAGAATGAACCCAAATTTTTTTACCTCAACAGTCAGGGCGCCAGAATCCGCTGAAAGGCAGCAAAGAATCCGCTGAATAGAAATTTGCAAGAGAAATGGCGAAGAATGCAGGTCGGATCAAAGAATAGAGAGCACAAAAAATGAGCAAGAATCATACTCGCCTTGCTATAGCTCGATTGCTACAGCTCCAACTCGCTTCAAGCTCCCTTAGCCGAATGCAGAAACCATCTTCTTTTCTACCAGCTTCTGCATGCGTCTCCAAGCTCCAAGAATCGAATGCAAGATCTTAAGAACTCAGACGATTTTTTTGAAACCCTAAGCCACCACGATTTTCCTTCAATGAGCAAGGCAGGAGCTGTAAACGGCAAGAAGATCGAAAGAAATGGGTAGATTTTGCGGAAACGGTGGCCTTGCAAAATCCAAGCATTGATGTGCTCTGCTTTGGCGAACTCTGGTTGCCATGCTGTGCTGCGGTTAACCGACGGGCACCGCCCACAACCAAGAGAGATAGAGATAAAGTCGCTGCCGGAAAAATGAAGAGAAGAAAAAAAAAATGTTGGAAGAAGGCATTTGGCCGGAAAAAGCGTTACATCCGGCGGCCGGAAAGGGCACACCGGCGTGAGAGAGAAAGGGCAAAAACTTTTTAAGTAAGTAGACTAGTAAACGTGTGCCCGGCGTTGCCGGGCTAATTCCCTGAGACATATTATTTTCAGCGACCATTTATTTTCATATTATCATCTTATCTCTGATAAACCATTTTCATAGCAGCATAAACAAACTCACACGGAAGCAACACTTTGTACATTTAAAAAGAGGGCATTTTTAAATGATAAGCCAAACATGTAGCATTGTTATCACACTCTATAAAATAGTTAAAAACTCATCTAACCTCCAGCACTAAAAGAATCAGAAGGAAAAAACCAGCTTTGCAGGATATTAGATACAATGTCAAACTTATCTCCATGCTTATCCTGCAACTTTCTTCCTCTTGATCCCCATATTGGCCCCTTCATAATATAATTTCAATTCAACATCAGAAAAGCAATGTACTGAAAGCATATAACCTGGTATCATTCTCATTCAACTTGAAAGCATGCATCAGGAGGATTCGCTAAACTCTTCTTTTCTTCTTCTTTTTTCTATAAGGTGGAACAATAGATGCTCACAGATTGTACAACATGGATATTGTATATCAATTAGAGCTATTGCTGGTCAGCTGGTGAAAAACCAAGTCCATATTAGCATTGACATAAATCTCTGAAGGACTCACTTGAGTTGGCAGCCCCGTCTTAAATGGGTCTTATTGAAAAATTAAACTTGCCTCCTCAAAGAATCGGGCAAGCAAATACTTGTCTGTGAATACTACACAAACATGCTTAGCAAATAGAACATTTGCAAGCCTTGCGCACTTAAACGTTGTAGAATTACCTGCAAAATCGCTAAAATTAAAATTTTCAGAATTACTTACGAAATGCCAAGCAGCATTTTTTCAAGCAACACGTATTCACCTAGCATTTCTAAAAGCTGGAATAACAACTTCAGGTTTTAACTATCTTTTTGATATATAAAGCATACTTTCAACATGATCTATTTTTTATTAAGTAGATTGTAGCTATCCAGGGCACCTCATTGTTCCTAATCAAGATTTCCTATTTGATTACTAAAGTAGTCTATGTTTTTGCATAAGGAGAGAAATATCAAACATGCTGCCTGCATATAATGTGCCATTTTCTGACCTGTTATTGGAAAAACCATGTTTTCCCCAACACAGTATATTCATTCCCCTTTAGGAAGAAAGCATGCAACAGCAAAATCTTCGTCCTCTCTCTTGCCAGAAGAAAAACTTTTAACCACCTATGTAGCAACATGCATTTTCTTTTAGGAAAAATTTGTAACACAGGCATGACAACTTACAGATATGGTCCGGTACCAGTGAATCTCCACCAAAGAACCAAAAACAAAATATGAACAGTTCTGCAGCAGTCTATTTTCGTACCAATGGAATCATTACCAGCCATGGATTCTTCTGTAAGCAAGTTCCGTCGGCCATCAATAACTGTCTTCAATAACTGTGCAACTTACAGTAGTGGCCCTGCTTTGGCGGATCTTACGCTGAACCTTGTGCCTATGCTTGATATGGAAAACGCAGATGTAACCTAATACGCATTCAAAGCCATCAAAGTTGCAACAAATTTATGTGCATGAATGAATCCTTATGTGATTTTAAACCAAAGCTTTTCGGTTGGAGTGGCCTTACCAAAGAGAGATGGAACTTGCAAAAGAATATGGATTAGTTTCACGCTTTTAAATTTGAATGTCCCACAAAAGCAACAAATTTTTGAATACAGTTACCCTCAGGTTAAACATGATATGGAAATTGTGATTCTGTAGCTAACAACCACTACATCAATTATACATCATGTAGCAACAAAGATAAAGATGTGGCACACTAAATTCTCCTAAAACCACCAAGTCATAGATGGTGCAGTCTATGTTGATTTTGAAGCCATGATTACCATACAGAAGTAATGTACCTGCAATTTGGCAATTTGTCATCCTCTGATATAAACCTTCGAGGGGCCTCCACATGTTCAAGAGTATTCTGAGCAATTACTGTACCTAATTCTTCTGTGTCAGCATTACACCATTAAAGGCTTCCAAATGTGGACCTTCAGCCACATCAAGCATCTTAATTGTCATGGGGAGCAGACTGGAACAGATTTGGCCATTTGCAACAAATTATATGTTGTTGTTGTGCATTGCAATGCAGCCCTAAGTTCTGCAACAACCATTCCTTCAACAGTTGCTCCTAGCTCCCTAGTAAATACAAAATTAAAATTAACAAAATTAGTATGCTTTCACAAAGCAGATATTCATCCGCAAGAGGATAAATAGTTTTTGTCAGATTAAATCATTCTACAAAGCTGCTTAATAACAGAGCATTGCATATTCCAATGCTTTGCAGAACGTATCACATGCAATTTAATTTGTAAAGTTAAGCCCAGGGTCAATCTCAAACTTGAAATCTTAAACACAAAGGATTGCAAGAGTTTGAGAGACAATAGCTTTCAGTAGCTTTATTAGCTATATTGTCCATATGAAGGTTACATAAAAATGAAATGTTGATTTAAAGCTATTCATTTCTAGCCTTTAGGATGTCACATTTGAAACAATCCATACATCAAAATTTGTAACTTACTTGGCATGCACAATACCAGTAGAAATTCGAGCATAGATGTATGACAAAACTGCTTTGGCAAAGCAATATCAGTGCCTGCTAAATGCACTTTAGGCTCACAAATTGCTAATTGGCTTTGAGCTGGTAAATCAAGAAGGACAAACTGCTCAGCAGGTGGCAGCATTTGAGGGAAGCGGGGGGCCATGCAACCAGCCCACTTTTAGGTTTAGAGCATCAACATGCCCTTGTAGATTGGCCTTATACTCTACAAACAAAATTCAGGAAAAAGAAGCCAAAGTAGTACTTGAAGCTTGAAGCCCTGGATGTAAATATGTAACTTGCAACAAAGGTGCAAAAAAGATAACTATGAGCCAAGCACACCAACTAACAAAATACAAAGAAGCTGCTGAGACCTCCATTGTTTGAAGCCAGCTGCTTGTTCTTAGCGCCAAAGCATGCACCTCAAAAGAAGAACTACATTACCTGCGCTCTCAGCCTGTGTCTGTGCTGATTCAACTTGCTCTGAATGTGGATTCGGTCCTAAAGTCCTTAAAGATCTAAAATTCTTAAACATCAAAACCTAAAGTAAGTGAAGATTGAGGAAACCTGAAGGTTAATTAAAAAAAATTGAAACATTTTTGTAAAATATGATACCTGATGCCAGATGCTGCTGCTACAGTGCTGGTGCTGCTTGGCCCCTTTAATTTGCTTTTGCCATTTTCAAGACTTCACAAAAATCACGAAAGCGGGCTTAAATCCGATACATTTGATGGGAGTATGGCCTTCGATTCCTGTGCGACCAAGAATTAAAACAAAAAACATCAAGCAGATGCTTGCCAAGTATCGTGAAAGAGCCTTGTCCCATTGAGTTACCTTGTCCCATTGAGTTACAATGCTCTAAAAATCACGAACAAAACCTGAACATTTTTGCAGCTTAAATTATTGGAACTATGAAAAGGTCTTCAAGAAACGGAGAGATCTTCAAGATTTCCTCAGCAATCATGGCAAAACATTTGTCTACAAACAAAATCATCAAGATACCATTAGAAATTCCGTAGAATAAGAAAAAAATCACCAAGAACAGAAGCACCACTAAGATTTACCTAAAAGCTACGAAATCTCCTTGAGCGCTTCAAGAAATTGTGAGACTCAATTTGTCTTACCCGTATTTGGAGGTGAAAGTGGAGCATCATTGCTTGATGAGTATTGGGGCACAATCTTTGCTATTCACGGATTAGGTGCTAATACATTTGGAAAGTTGCAGAAGCATAATTCTCGACAAATGGAACTTATACAGAAGAAGATTTGGCAACCACACCATATGGATCCACCGCATATAACAAATAGTACCTGCATGGTCAATCGATGTTCGCTGAGAAACCCAGAAAAACATAGATAGATCCAGAAAACAAAAGATAGATAGCGATGAGAAACCAGGCAAACAAAACATATAGAGAGATTAGCTTCAGAATGCTCAGTAAACGCAGATATATCAGAGTGTGCCCGTTTGTTCTTCAACAGTATGCAAGCAAAAAATCGCACCACAGCCTGTCTTTTTTCAACGATTTCATATTCTGCCTTCACCGTGAGAAAGCTGTGTAAAACAGTAAGAAAAAATAAGTAATCACCTGCGCCTTTTTCTATAGCGATGGCTCTTCCTCCAGCCATGGCCGTTCTAGCATTCCCTGTTGAATTTTAGCCTGTTAGATTCCGCTTCCTAAACCCTAACGAATCCCTAAACAAATCCTAAACCACCGCCATCGGCCGCGCATGCCATCATCACACGGCGATCTGGCCCGAAAATCAGTCGTTCCATTCAGAAATGTGGAGACAGAAAAAAAAAACCCTAACCCGAGTGCTTCCTCAGCCGGAAAAGAAATACGATGACACAAAAAATGAAACATGAAGATGTAACGCCGGAAAAAGCGTTACATCCGGCGGCCGGAAAGGGGAACCCGGCGTGAGAGAGAAAGGGCAAAAACTTTTTAAGTAAGTAGACTAGTAAACGTGTGCCCGGCGTTGCCGGGCTAATGTCCTGGCATGTAAGAATCACTCTAAAATTAATCACTTCCAACATCAAAATGTTGATATCTTCATGGAGAAATCATGGAAGACATAACTCAAAATTGCATGCATTCATGTCTTTCTTTTCCTGATACCACTATCTTAGCTACTTGAGACGACTGGGCACCTGAAAAGTCTAGATTGCTGCAACAAATGTCTAATTAGTACTTACTCAGCCCGATGGCCATTAAAGCAAATTTGCAAGTGTATTGAATAGGTTATTTGCTTCTCATGGCATTAATAATATAACAGTTCCTATAAGCACATTACCAGAATGGAGATGTTGTATGGAGAAATAAGACCCTATTGAAAATGATTGTTATAACTTGAATCCCTCTCAACTTTTGCTGCCACCAGCTACCCTCATTGCTTTCTGGGCATCTGACAAACGTAAATATAAGGCAATTCTCTTCTACATGCCAAAGCGTAACATCCGGCGGCCGGAAAAAGGAACCCGGCGTGAGAGAGAAAGGGCAAAAACTTTTTAAGTAAGTAGATGTGCTTGAAAATGAATTGAGAAGGCTGAAGTTTCATGACAAGGACAATATTAATGACTTCTTTCAAACATTTGACAATATAGTTGCTGGGTGTACTCTATACCCAGCAACAGCAAGTTTTAGTAATTTCAAGGGCAGTGACCAGCATGGGAAATATAGCCATCTTTATCAGAACTTTAGCTAAAACTAGAATGGAAGCAGAAAGGATGTTAAAAATAGGAATTGAACAGAATAGGGTAATGGAAGATGAGGAAACCTCTCAAGTTCTGTTTGCAAAAGGAAAAGGCAAGGAAGACAACAAGAAAAGGGAAAAACTTGGACCTTGTTATAACTGCAATCAATATGGGCATTTGAAGATTGATTGCCCTAAAATGGGAAAGGAGATAAACTGTTACAACTGTGGGGGGGAGAGGACACTTTGCATCTAATTGCTCATCTCCAAAGGTTTACTCAAGAGGAAGAGGATTTAGAGGAAACCAAGCTGCAAGGGGAAGAGGCAGGGGAAGTTTCAGGAAGAATCCTAACTCTGAGGCAAATGTAGCAGAAGAAGTTATTCTTGAAGAAGATCCTGATGGTGAAGATGATGAGGTAAGTCGGACAAAGCTTTACTTTTCGCTTATGACAAAATTCTTGACAATGATTTTTACGATTCTAGATAGTGGAGCAGAAAGTCCATTGCATGCAACTCGAAAATGTTAAAGGAAAAGAAGGGGAGTTTGGGTGGACACATTCAGGTTGGAAATGGGGATCTGCAGAGAATTGAAGATGTTGGAATGCTGGAACTTTTTGATCTAAATGGCAGAATAGTAAATTTGCAAAATGTATTGTGTGTTCCCAGCTTAGTTAGAAATTTAATTTCTATTTCCCAGCTAGTTGACATGGGATTGAAAGTAGTTTTTGAGAGAACTCATTGTAAGATTTTTTATGGAAATGAATTGAAGTTTTTTGGAAGAAGGGTTGGCAATCTTTTTGGAATAAATGCTCGACATATAGAAAGCATTAATTTGATAATAACTCCAAGTATGGCAACATGGCATGAAAGGCTTGGTCATACAAACATTAAAAACCTTGAACTCATGGTGAAGCAAGGATTAATCAAAGCAGCAGACAAGAAAATTGAAAATTATATGTGCAGGGCTGTATGCTTGGAAAACATTCAAGATTACCTTTTTCAAAGGCAAAGGGCAGAGCAAATGAAATTTTGGAATTAATCCATACCGACCTTTGTGGTCCTTTAAACATAAGGGGGATAACTGGCAAGAGGTATTTCATAACTTTTGTTGATGATTACAGCAGAAAAACAAAGTTATATTGCTTAAGAATAAAAGACCAAGCATTTGAAGCTTTTAAAATCTTTGCAGCAGAAGCTGAGTGTGAAACAGGGAAAAGAATAAGATGTGTTAGATCTGATCGAGGGGGAGAATACATGTCTGGTAAATTCATTAAATATTGCATGGAGAAGGGGATCAAAAGACAATATACTTGCAGCCATACACCCCAACAGAATGGGGTAGCAGAAAGGAATAATAAGACAATACTAAATGCAACAAGATCCATGTTAAAACATGCTGGTTTGCCAAATTTCCTTTGGGAAGAGGCAGTCAAAATTGCAGTGCATATACAGAATGTATTACCATCTAAAAGTCTTGAACGAGAGTGTTCAGAACAAGTATGGTCAGGGAAGCATCCAAACTTTGACATGTTTAAGGTATATGGATGTCTTGGGTACACACATGTTCCACAGCAGGTAAGACAAAAGCTTGATGATCGATCCATTATTACCTATTTGGTTGGTTATGATGCTCACTCCAAGGGATATAGAATGTATGATCCCCTAAAGAGAAGAATAATAGTAAGCAGGGATGTGATCTTTGAAGAAGATGTTTTATATAGACCATTCATGAAAGAAGAAAATGTAAAAGAAAAAGAAAAGGCTGTTGAAATGGAAAAAACAGTTAATAAGGACACAATGATGGAAAAAGTTAAGTTCTTGGAAAATCAAGAAGAGATGGACTCAGATGCAGAAAGCATTGAGAACAATGATAAGGAAGAACGTGATGATATAGGGGACAGACATGACCGAGTTTGAAGAAACCACAGAAATAAATGATCAGATCAGAAAAAGAAAATGTGAAGGGGAAAGGTTGCAACAAGAGGCCAACTTTGATGTACAGAAATATGGCAGGAGAAATGATGGAAAAAGCAGCAGGATACAAAATCTAAATGCTCAAAGGGAAAACATAGAAGAAATTCATATGGTACTGGAATCAGGGATACCAGAAAGTTTTGAAGAAGCTATTAACTCATCTGACTGCCAAAATTGGAGAAATGCAATGGAAGAAGAAATAAAGTCATTTGATAGGACATCCACATATGAATTGGTGGATTTGCCAAAGGGGAAAACTGCCATAGGAAACAAATGGGTATTCAAGTTAAAGGTAAATGCAGATGGAAGTCCCAAATACAAAGCAAGGTTAGTGGCTCAGGGGTATTCACAAAGAAAGGGAGTAGATTTTGATGAAACATATTCACCTGTAGTTAAACCAACCAGTATTAGAATCATTATAGCTATTTCTAATGCTTTGGATCTTGATCTGCACCATATGAATGTATGCACTGCTTTTCTCAATGCAGATTTAGAGGAAGAAGTCTACATGAAACAAGCTCTAGGTTTCGAAGTTGAAAAGGAAAAGGTATGGAGACTAAAGAAAGCAGTGTATGGTTTAAAACAATCCCCAAGGCAATGGTATTTTTGCATTGATAGTTTCTTAAGGGAACAAAATTTCAGAAAGCTGGCAAATGATAGAAATATATATTTATGAAGAGAAGGGAAGGTTTTCTGCATAATTGCAGTTTATGTAGATGACTGCATTTTAGCAGCTAACAATTTGGCTTTTTTGAATGAATGCAAAGACAAGCTCAAAAACAGGTACAAAATGACAGATCTAGGAGAAAAGGGACTCTGTACAAGTGAAAAGGGACAGAGCAAACATGAGGATTGCTTTAAACCAAAGTAAGTATATTGACTCTGTTTTGGAAAAATTCAATATGCAAGATTGCAATGCAGTAAAAACTGCCATATTGGCTGGAACAAGGTTATCAAAAGAATTATGCCCTAAAACTGAAAGGGAAAGAGAGAAGATGAGTAAAGTCCCATATAGACAGTTAGTGGGAAGTTTGCTATTCATTGCTAACAACACAAGGCCAGACATAGCATTTATAGTGAATGTCTTGAGTAGATACAATGACAATCCAGGATATGAACACTGGTTAGCAGCAAAAAAGGTTTTGAGATTTCTGAAGGGAACAAAGAACACAGGGATCATATACTGTTCAAAGGACTTGAGACTAAAATGTTATAGTAATGCAGACTGGTGTGGGGATCTAGATGAACGAAAATCTACATCAGGGTACATTTTGGTGTTAGGAGGTGCTCCAATAAGCTGGAGGAGTAAAAAACAATCATCAATAGCACTTTCTACAACAGAATCTGAGTATGCATCCACTACTTTAGCAGCAAAGGAGATTATTTGAACTAGGAGATTGCTGGATGAATTAGAAATAACCCAAGGAGAAAGTACAGAACTTTTTAATCAAAGTTATATAGCTATGGCTAAAAACCCTGTGTTACATGAAAGAACCAAACATATTGAGATGGAAATGCATTACATCAGAGATATGGTGAATAAAGGGTTCATTCAGTTGAATTATATTAAGTCAGAAGATCAGCTTGCAGACATAATGACAAAGGCATTGAGCTGGAGAAGATTTCAGAAGTTGTCAACAGACTTAAATTGCAAAGACACCAAATTATGATATGAAAGGCAGGCTGAGTTTCATAAATTTTACTGTGAAAGGGGAACTGCAGACTTAACTTACAGTGAGACATATATTGTGGCATAAAGGGGAAGTTAAGTTTTTGCAAATTATAATATGAAAGGGGAATGTTGGAATTCATATTCTAATTTACACATAATTTTGAGTTGGACACAGATCACAGAATATTTGTACATAATTGAGAACTGGGAGATGCATACTGTGGTTAAATGCAGTAGCATGAAAGAACACAGTTGAAGTTAAAACAAGATTGACATTCGACCTATGTATATAAGATGAATTCTTAGGTTAAGCATTGACCTAAGTATTATAGTCTTTATGAACCATGGAGATGGAGGATGCGAACCATTGAACCATTGAAATACTGAAAGAAAACCATTGGAAAATTAAATGAAGAATATCCGGAAACTCGACGAGATTCCTGGAGCCATTTTTAGTTTAAATGGCTCGGTCCAATGCAGGTGAGCCATGATCCGGGATCATGCTAACGGTCTGGCATCACCGCCGGACTGTTAAGATAAAATAAGATGAAAGATGGATCGGAAGCATTCAGTGCCTTGGAGATAGTTTTTGTGGCGAGACAATTGAAGATAACATTAAAAGAGGATCGAGTATTGGTAATATTATATGCTACAGTGTTTATTATGATTTAAGTGGCACAATGGTTTATACTTCATCTAAGCCAATAGTTTGAATATTTTTGCTATAATAGAACTAGATCTTATGGAAGTTTGATTTATGGAAATATTGTATTGAGCATTGACTTTATGATTGATTGTGATCATGATCATTATGGACTAATAGATGTGCTAATACAATCATTGAGTCTTGGGAAGGTGAATTTAGTTTATACTTGACACTGGATTTTCAAACACCAGGTGCCCCAGCTGCGCCTGGACTACGACCTATGCCGAGCTGCTTGAGCATGACCTGGCGGGACTGCTGCAACTCCTTACACTTCAACAACAATCTGTTCAGCTGACTCACCTGCTTCTGACAGCTGCTGAGAGATGCTTTGGGAGAGGCCGCTCACGGCGAACCTCGGGCGCTGCCACCTTCCCCCCCAACAGATGGTTCGATGATGAGTGTCGGGAGCTCAAACGCAAACTCCGGCAAGTCACTAATCCCACCTCCTGCCCACAGGCCATCAGTCAATACCGCTCCTTCCTCAAGAACAAGAAAGCCAAATACCTCGCAGAGCATCAGCAACAGATGTTTGGTCTCCTGGATCGGCACCCCAAGACATTTTGGAGAAGGGTCTTGAGCAAGACTGCACAGCCCACAGGGAACATCACCTCGGAGCAATGGGTACAGTACTTGCAACAACTTTATTTCCCCTCGAGGCCGGATACCAGTCCCTCCACAGATAGACATGACTCTGGTCATCACAGAATGGGATATCATCATGGGCCTACAATGTCTAGCTAATGGGAAGGCAACAGATTTAGATGGCATGCAGGCGAAACTTCTGAAATGGGCTAGGCCTCCACTGGTGCCTGTCCTCATGGCATTATTCAGTAAAGGCATTGCAAGAAGGCTTCCCTCCGCAATGGACCACTTGTAGAGTTGTGCCCATATACAAGGCAGGGGACCCTCAATGCCCGGCCAACTATCGTACTATTATGGTCAGCCCTCTCTTTGCAAAACTGTTGGCTGGCATCCTTGAGCAGCGGCTGACAATATGGGCAGAGGAGGCAGATGTGCGAGCTCTCACACAGGCAGGCTTTCGGCCCAGGCATTCCACCATTGATCATATCTTCACTCTATGCAGATTGATTGAGGATAGCAGGAATTAATCACCGACAAAATCTGTACTGTTGTTTCGTGGATTTCGCAAAAGCTTTTGGCACAGTGCCCCGGGACAAGTTATGGGACAGACTGCGTCAGCTGGGGACTCCCTTTGACTTGCAGAATGCAGTATATAGGCTATACGAGGCATGCTCATGCCGTATTACATCGCCAGGACAACCGATAATCAGTAGTATTGGAGTGCGTCAGGGTTGCCCCCTCGCCCCCACACTCTTTGCCCTATACATTGACCAGCTGGAAGATTGGCTCTCTGAGCATGGAGGTGCGGGCGCCCATCTCATGCATCATACAATCCGGCAACTCATATATGCTGATGATGTCAACCTCCTGGCCTATACTCCAGAGGATATGCAACATCACCTGGATGCTCTTGACACTTTTTGCCGATTCACTGGCATGCGAGTTAACTGGCCAAAACTAGGGTGATGCTAGTTTCATCATCCCGTCAACCAAGACTTCCCTCATTCACTTACCAGGGACAAGATATAGAGGTGGCTCCGACCTGCAAGTACTTGGGGATCGAGTTCTCTGCTACCACCCACTGGGATGCTGCCATCAGGTTGCGGGTCACGGCGGGTTGGAAAGCACTATATGCCATGGAGAACAACAGCCACAAGACAAAGTTGTATGCCTAGGGCCACCAGTCACACTTGTTTCGGGCCTTGGTCGAGCCGGTCCTCTTGTATGGGGCAGAAGTGTGGGGTCCGGTGATATCCCTCAACACCTGGAATGACCTCGAGCAGGTGCAGAAAGCCTTCTTGGCACGAGCCCTTGGGGTAAAGTCCACAGTTCCATACCAGATCCTACTCCAGGAGACAGGTTTTCTACCCCTTCAACGGGCTGCATTAGAACTTCCAAAAGGAGGTCGCTATGGGTAATACACATTTTCCCAACCTTGCTTTGGCCATGGCGATGGTCCCCAACACCTCAAAGCCTACTGGAAGGACAAGCAAGCCATGTGGTTCTCACGCTAGGGTGTACAGGCAAACAGATGCGTACATGTAAGGACAAAGAAAGATCACAAGGCACTTAAGCGGTACCTAGATGCTACTTTCCTTCGCAAGCTCTGGGATGCAGATGCTCTGACGCGCATTAAGCTGGCACACTATCAGCAGCAAGTCAATCCTAGGCTCACGAGAGCCCAGTTGCCCATGAAGAAGCGCAGAATTATATAGCTTCCATTCGCACGGGTGTACATCGTCTCTGCATTGAGACAAGACGTTGGGCTCGGGAAGCACAGGAGCAAAGGCTTTGCCAGTGTTGCCACCAGGGCGCCATTTGGGATGAATGTCATGCCCTCCAGATCTGCCCAGCATTTGCCCATATTCGAGAGAGGTATATTCGATTACTAGTGTCTGGTCAACCGTTGCATGAGTTATTGAATATGACGTCAGTGGGTTTGTTGGGGTCATACCTCCAGGAGGTTATGGATGCACGGACTCAGTCGTGTCCTCCAGGACGGTATTGAACTGTCCTATACAATTGTACAGCGTGCCAGGATACTTATTACTGGTAAGGTTTTTCCTTCGAAAACCCTTCAGGGCGGGGGTTTTTTAATCCTGTCAGTAATACGCTTGCTGCTCTCTTTTTTTTTGGGTCCCATAGGCCAATTCGGTCTCCGTGGACGCTAAAAAATCTATTCTATTTTATTCTATTCTATTATTCCAGATTATGGTAGTTTTGATGGGCTACTTTTTGCTTTACATAGTGCAGTTAAAGGCAACATGTATTATGAAATTTCATGTGTAAAGTTGGTATTTTTTCTCTTTAAGCCACTGTTATAATGGCATTCCCCTTTACTTTGGCATTTGTACGAGCAATTTATATGAGCTTGTCAAGATCAAACAGAGAAGACTCACAGAGTTTACTTGAATATCAAACGAAATACCGTTTGGACTCATCAACACCCTTTCCATCTATTTGAAAAATTTTAATCAAGTGAATCAACGGGTTACAAACAGACATGAATCTTTTATGACATGAAGATGTCAGAAGCTTGTGGGGATCACATGAAATGTTTTTGAAGTGATAACGTCCACATGGATGCAAATGGTATGGATACTGCAACCCCAAATCTACTTATTGTGCCAAGTATAGGCCTTGGAATGATAAATCTCATCCATTGCACACAGTTATTAGTCTCAGTTTTTAGCTTGCATATTTAAAGAGCTATTCCAACATTAACATACAATTTCTAAAGCCCAAGATTGATCTTTGTTGTGCTATGTAAGCGCCTTAATGGAGATTCTGCTAATATTTATCTTGTTGGAAGATAGTGCACCATGGAAAGGACATTGCTCCACTAAAGAGAGATCCTTAGGATCTTCAAGAGAAACCACATGACAGAGTTCCAAGACTATGAAGTCAAACTGTAAAGGATCGGGGCACTAAGAGAAGTAGAAAATGAGGAAGAAACCATTTGGAAAAATGAATTGGAAGGTTATTTTTTGAAGCTCAAAAAAGAAGTAATCAGGGGGATCGCATTGGGACAGGTTCTAAGAAAGGAGATTTATGGAGGGCGAGGAAAGTACTTCCAAATCATCAAACTCAGCAAATGAGGGAAGCGCATGTGCTGTCACAGATCGACAAGACCCAAATTTTTGGGAAGAAACTAGACAAGCTTCTGGCATGTTCGGAAACCGTTTGGGTTACAATCTTACTCTAAAGAAGATAAATGCAACCAACAATGCAAAGGTCATACATTGGAGCAATGTAATGAAGTAGATAGTATAGTATAGGATTTTGATTTTAGAAATGGAAGTTGAAATCAAGAACAGTGTTATCTAGGTGGTCGGTTAAGGACCTCTCAGCACACAGGCTTCGAGTAATCAGGCAAAAGGGGAGTAAATTACATGCGGGCACAAAAAGGACAATGAAATTCTCATTTTGAAACAGGGTGTTACAAAACAATAAAAAGGGAGTAAGGGGTGGCAAGGTCGGGGAACGGGGAAAGTAGACTAAGAACAATGGTCTAAGGCCAATTTTATAACGGGTGGTTGGGGGGTGAAGACAAAATAGGTGGCAACATTTGAGCAAATAGGTAGAAGAATATTTAGAGGCATTTAAGCAAAGGATATAGGGCGGTACGAATTTTGACACTAGCATTCAATTCCACGAGTAGATTATCGGAAAAGGACGATTTTAGATAATATGTCTTTTTGAATTTAAAGTCAGGCTATAAAGATCCATTTTGGGAGTTCAGATTTGGGGATACAGATTGCTCATAAAATGGAGGATTTAGCAACGGCGATGGAGAGGAGGAATGTAAGTATGGATTTTGGTAGAGTATGCCTTGCAAGTTTGTTGCTATAGCCAGTAGTTTTGTTGTTTCGTGAATGACGTGTTGGTTTAGTAATTCAGATATCAAACTGGAGCATTAACCCCTTTTTTACGATGGGTCTCGCTAAGTGCACAGCGTGCAGTGACACCAGTGACACCTCCTCAGCAGTGTATCCAGCAACCTATACAACAACCTCCACAACCAGCAGCTAATAATGTCCCAACAAATCCTGGTTAGTCATCTGTAATACAAGGGAGGAAGATCCGGGATGTGGTAAACCCGGATACATGTCCGGGTTAACCATCGACGCCAATACTAATATGAAGTGATAGACTTGGAGCTCTTTAATTGGTGTATTGAATGCAGGGAATAGCTTGACCCATCAACTTCCAACAGGCTCAGTCCAATACCACATCAAATAAGGTAGAAGCATAAAGTTGTCATTCTAGATATTCATCATGACAAATATGGTTTGAAGTTCTGCATTTTGTTTAATAGAAATACATTACTTGGAGCAATGAAATTCGTTGGTAGATTACCTACTTGGCATGATTCAGCAGCGCACATGCAGATCTAGTAGGAGCCATAGCTTGGGAGATACAAGTTCATATGCATGCAACTCGTTGTGGTATTGCTTATTTCTCTTTAACTGCAGGTTGCTTGAAGTACTTTATAATGCACTAATGGTAAATTTCATTGGTAGATTATCCACCTTGCATGTTTCTGCAGCAAAGCAAGAAACAAGCATGTTAGTTAGTTCATTTAACATCAGGGGCTATTCTAGTCTAGCATGCTAGATCCCAATATATTGTATTTTGTTGTTTTGTGCTTTGGAAGGACAAGAACACATCATTTCTAGATGCTCAAATAGGCTTCCATTTCTCATTTGTGGCTATGTGGCTGTGTTTATAAACCTGCACACCAAAACGACAAGTGCATGTATCTTGTTGCAGAATATAGCCCAAACTTGAACTTCAATTTTAGTGTTGACAAGAAAAGACCTACTTCAAAATAAAAGCCACTGCATCTAAATCAATCAATCAATCAATCAATCAATCAATCAATCTTGTTAATTTGGAAATTTCCGGCATGGAGAAAAATGTTTTTGGATTTTTTCCTACTTGATTTCACTATGGTTTTGGGGATTCTCGACGCCTGAAAAAAAAAACGATTTCCAAAAATCTGGAATTTCCCAAATCGCGAATTTTAGTATGATTTCGTTTGCCAATTTTAGTATGATTTCGTTTGCCATTTCAATCTTCAGGCATCGATTTGCCACTTCCGGTTTAGGCATGGCGATGGATGTCACACTAGCAGCGTTGGATTGCCTTCTTGCACTGTAGCTCTTAGGGTTTTAGATTTATAAGAGGGTAAAATTGTCGGTTGGAGCTTTCACCTGCAGCTTGAGATGGAGTCTTTACTTGGAGCATGGAGCCGCAAGGACATCAAGGAGCAGCAAAATAAGAAGGTCCTTCTATTTCTGATTGAATTTCATTGTGTATTATAGGGAAAAAATCTGAGATAAAAGATCTTGGACGAATTTGCATTCCAGGTTTAGCTTGAGGCGGAATACTTTGTGTGAAGGCCATGACTTATTCTGAGAGCACAAGTTGATTCTATCAATTCTAAATTGTGAAGCATACCTTCCCTATAGAGCAATAGACTAGCATGTAAATTAAGGTTTTTCTTCTTTTTTTCTCTGGTCCAGGTCCATGGCTCTCATGGCCAGAGAAGATTTGTAATGCAAGTGTTCGGTGGCAGGATTTGCATGCTGAATTAAGCTATTAGCTGGGTAAGAATGCAGACCCCAAGGCTTTAATTTTTTTTATAAATGATTTCTTTGCAATTGCTATGGCAGTTGCAGCCCTTAATGTACAATTGTTTTCTTCCTTAAGAATGTTCCGCCTTTATTCACATTGTTCAATTAATATAGTTTTGTCCTTACTTCTGCTATTTTCCCATGTGGTGTTATGTGTCCCATATGGATTGATTTATATTTTGTCTTCCAGGTTTGAGAAGCTGTTGATGGGGTGGAAAGTTCTGAGTCTCACAAATCAGAGACATTAAGAGGTATGGAGTACCAAACATATCGTTGCTTTCTACATAGAAATAGGATTTTTTTTTTTAAATTCTGGCAGCATATTTCAGGCACTGAAAAACATCCATATACCAAGTTTCATCACTTCTCAATTTCGTTTTGGTGACTCTATATGTCAGATTAGGTAAGTTTTCAACTTCCACAGCTTGATGCATGTATCTTTGC
This sequence comes from Isoetes taiwanensis, assembly GCA_021234155.1. Classification (NCBI taxonomy): domain Eukaryota; kingdom Viridiplantae; phylum Streptophyta; class Lycopodiopsida; order Isoetales; family Isoetaceae; genus Isoetes; species Isoetes taiwanensis. The sequence goes on along the minus strand of JAJEKV010000042.1, from coordinate 9,952,260 downwards.
TATTACAGAGAAGAAAAATGAATAATGCAAAAGAGCTATTGGAGAAGCATGGTTAGGTGGATGTAGAAGATAAATTGAAAATCTTACATTTTACAAATTAAAAAATCTGCTGCTGTTTACTTGGGTCCTATATGCTCCAGGCCATTTTCAACAATTCATTTGGTAAGTTCGATTGAAATTTATAGATTAGCTAGACTTTTTTCAGTCTTCTGGTGTCATATTTTTCTTCCTTGTTCTGTTGGATCTGATGTGCTCTCTTCTGTTGGATGTGATACCCCAGCCCTCGTCTTCTGGTATGCTCTATTCTTTTGGATCTAATGCCCCATGTGCTCATGTGCCCTCTTCTTCTGGCGTGCCCTCTTTTGTTCTATGTGAGGCTTAACTGTAGGCACAGCATTGTAGCTACCATCACATATAAGTTGAAATATGTTACTCTACATATATGTTGTTTCTAGCTTTCTAACATTTCAGCTTTAAGGTCAAAGTTTCCAGGGGCTAGCAAGTAACCAAATTTTTGTCGTTCAAGCAGCAAAACGTATTTTACTGAGCCTCACGTTCTCAGTGCAGCCATGAGATTTGTTTAATTTCAGAATCCACGACCAAATATAAGGTGACCCTTTTCTTTCTGATTGTCTTGCAGTCTGGTAAAACTTGGTACGATATTTGACATTGAATTTAGTGCAAAGTTGCTCTACTCCAAACATATTTTTGCAATAAAATACGACAATTTCAGGTTCCATTTGCGATTCCTTTAAGATCTACTTTAACAGGCTTGCCAAGGCAAATTTACTGTTCTTTTGCATTTCCTCAATTTCAGTGATCTACCGATCAAGGGGTCCATGCGTTCTTACATAGATTGCACACAATTTGGATCAATCTGAATGTTTACGGAAACAATTCTTATTGTTTTCTTGCAGTGTGCTGGAGCATTTCAACTATTGTATCAAGCAACAAGGTTTTACGGCGGTGCTTTTGAAACCTCGGATCCATGAAAATCTTTGTGATGTACATTGCAAGAACTGAAGCTTGCTATCAATCAGATATGTAAGGTTTGGTTTATCTCTATGTAAGATAAGTGCTATTCTCATTCTGCATTTTCAAGCCTCTCACATTTGCAGGTTATCATATTGCCAACTTAGAGAGATCATTTATTGACTCAAACGAATTCTTACACTGCACTTGGTGGAGGATATCGTGGAGCCTTTTTAGCCTCATCTAGAAGCCCTCTACCACGTTTTTTGGATAGTACAATTAAATGGCACTATTGGTATGCATGCCAATTACAATCACAAACCTTGATACTGTCAAATTTGAGTTTGAATTTTTGTAGTTATAGGCAATGCATAAAGTTTCTTTTGGTTAAATTTTATATAGGTTCCTGCATCCTTGAATAAGCTTCAATACGAGTTTCATACATTTCTTAATCAAACACCTCAAAATTGCTTTCTCTAGCTGTATGAAGGCTTTTCAGATATTCAACTTCTTCGAGAAATCAAACAGTAATATAGAAATTAGACAGTAAAGAATATTTTATTGAACAAGTTGTGTCAACTCTGATTGTTGTTTTGGATAATGTAAATCATCCCCAATTGATAAGTTGCTATTCAATGCCAACTATTTGCAAGAACCTGTCTATAATGCCAATTCTGCAGATCTATCCATCTTTGATTTCTATAAATAGTATGGAATATTGCAAGCCCATTCATCAACTGCAAATAATGGAAACTAAAACTAAATATTTGTTGGATTCCTTGCGACATGTATCAAAATATAGCAATTTTACCATTCTAGCATCAGTCTTACTGTGTATTAAAATGCATTTATATGCCTGACTATCGAAATGACTGTCTGCAGTGCTCATTCTCCTGCACCTCGCTATTCACGTCCATCCAAAAGACAATAAATACAAAGACAACCCATCTGCATCAAAGGTAATTTACCTGTTACAGGCTGTTTTACATTGTTCTCCAGTAAGAAGGCTTCTCTGCATAGGACATCATTTTCAGCACATGCCACTGCCCCCTATGATGGCTCTAATACGTTGTTAATTTGGAAATTTCCGGTATGGAGAAAAATGTTTTTGGATTTTTTCCTACTTGATTTCACTATGGTTTCGGGGATTCTCGACGCCTGAAAAAAAAAACGATTTCCAAAAATCTGGAATTTCCCAAATCGCGAATTTTAGTATGATTTCGTTTGCCAATTTTAGTATGATTTCGTTTGCCATTTCAATCTTCAGGCATCGATTTGCCACTTTCGGTTTAGGCATGGCGATGGATGTCACACTAGCAGCGTTGGATTGCCTTCTTGCACTGTAGCTCTTAGGGTTTTAGATTTATAAGAGGGTAAAATTGTCGGTTGGAGCTTTCACTGCGGACTTGAGATGGAGTCTTTACTTGGAGCATGGAGCCTTAAAGGACATCAAGGAGAGCAACAAAATCGAAGGTCCTTCTATTTCTGATTGAATTTCATTGTGTATTACAGGGAAAAAATCTGAGAGAAAAGATCTTGGACGAATTTGCATTCCAGGTTTAGCTTGAGGCGGAATACTTTGTGTGAAGGCCATGACTTATTCTGAGAGCACAAGTTGATTCTATCAATTCTAAATTGTGAAGCATACCTTCCCTATAGAGCAATAGACTAGCATGTAAATTAAGGTTTTTCTTCTTTTTTTCTCTGGTCCAGATCCATGGCTCTCATGGCCAGAGAAGATTTGTAATCCAAGTGTTCGGTGGCAGGATTTGCATGCTGAATTAAGCTATTAGCTGGGTAAGAATGCAGACCCCAAGGCTTTAATTTTTTTTATAAATGATTTCTTTGCAATTGCTATGGCAGTTGTAGCCCTTAATGTACAATTGTTTTCTTCCTTAAGAATGTTCCGCCTTTATTCACATTGTTCAATTAATATAGTTTTGTCCTTACTTCTGCTATTTTCCCATGTGGTGTTATGTGTCCCATATGGATTGATTTATATTTTGTCTTCCAGGTTTGAGAAGCTGTTGATGGGGTGGAAAGTTCTGAGTCTCACAAATCAGAGACATTAAGAGGTATGGGGTACCAAACATATCGTTGCTTTCTACATAGAAATAGGATTTTTTTTTTTTAAATTCTGGCAGCATATTTCAGGCACTGAAAAACATCCATATACCAAGTTTCATCACTTCTCAATTTCGTTTTGGTGACTCTATATGTCAGATTAGGTAAGTTTTCAACTTCCACAGGTGATGCATGTATCTTTGCTATTAAAGAGAAGAAAAATGAATAATGCAAAAGAGCTATTGCAGAAGCATGGTTAGGTGGATGTAGAAGATAAATTGAAAATGTTACATTTTACAAATTAAAAAATCTGCTGCTGTTTACTTGGGTCCTATATGCTCCAGGCCATTTTCAACAATTCATTTGGTAAGTTCGATTGAAATTTATAGATTAGCTAGACTTTTTTCAGTCTTCTGGTGTCATATTTTTCTTCCCTGTTCTGTAGGATCTGATGTGCTCTCTTCTTCTGGTGTGCCCTCTTCTGTTGGATGTGATACCCCATCTTCTGATGTGCCCTCTTCTTCTGGTATGCTCTATTCTTTTGGATCTAATGCCCCATGTGCTCATGTGCCCTCTTCTTCTGGCGTGCCCTCTTTTGTTCTATGTGAGGCTTAACTGTAGGCACAGCATTGTAGCTACCATCACATATAAGTTGAAATATGTTACTCTACATATATGTTGTTTCTAGTTTTCTAACATTTCAGCTTTAATATTTCTAGAAGCAAGAGGTCAAAGTTTCCAGGGGCTAGCAAGTAACCAAATTTTTGTCGTTCAAGCAGCAAAACGTATTTTACTGAGCCTCACGTTCTCAGTGCAGCCATGAGATTTGTTTAATTTCAGAATCCACGACCAAATATAAGGTGACCCTTTTCTTTCTGATTTTCTTGCAGTCTGGTAAAACTTGGTACGATATTTGACATTGAATTTAGTGCAAAGTTGCTCTACTCCAAACATATTTTTGCAATAAAGTATGACAATTTCAGGTTCCATTTGCGATTCCTTTAAGAGCTACTTTAACAGGCTTGCCAAGGTAAATTTACTGTTCTTTTGCATTTCCTCAATTCCAGTGATCTACCGATCAAGGGGTCCATGCGTTCTTACATAGATTGCATACAATTTGGATCAATCTGAATGTTTACTGAAACAATTCTTATTGTTTTCTTGCATTTGGAAAGTTCGAGCCTGTGCTGGAGCATTTCAACTATTGTATCAAGCAACAAGGTTTCTGAAGCAGTGCTTTTGAACCTCCAGATCCATGAAAATGCTGTGATGTACATTGCAAGAACTGAAGCTTGCTATCAATCAGACATGTAAGGTTTGGTTTATCTCTATGTAAGATAAGTGCTATTCTCATTCTGCATTTTCAAGCCTCTCACATTTGCAGGTTATCATATTGCCAACTTAGAGAGATCATTTATTGACTCAAATGAATTCTTACACTGCACTTGGTGGAGGATGTCGTGGAGCCTTTTTAGCCTCATCTAGAAGCCCTCTACCACGTTTTTTGGATAGTACAATTGAAATGGCACTATTGGTATGCATGCCAATTACAATCACAAACCTTGATACTGTCAAATTTGAGTTTGAATTTTTGTAGTTATAGGCAATGCATAAAGTTTCTTTTGGTTAAATTTTATATAGGTTCCTGCATCCCTGAATAAGCTTCAATACGAGTTTCATACATTTCTTAATCAAACACCTCAAAATTGCTTTCTCTAGCTGTATGAAGGCTTTTCAGATATTCAACTTCTTCGAGAAATCAAACAGTAATATAGAAATTAGACAGTAAAGAATATTTTATTGAACAAGTTGTGTCAACTCTGATTGTTGTTTTGGATAATGTAAATCATCCCCAATTGATAAGTTGCTATTTAATGCCAACTATTTGCAAGAACCTGTCTATAATGCCAATTCTGCAGATCTATCCATCTTTGATTTCTATAAATAGTATGGAATATTGCAAGCCCATTCATCAACCTGCAAATTTGATGGAAACTAAAACTAAATAGGTGTTGGATTCCTTGCGACATGTATCAAAATATAGCAATTTTACCATTCTAGCATCAGTCTTACTGTGTATTAAAATGCATTTATATGCCTGACTATCGAAATGTGTCTGCAGTGCTCATTCTCCTGCACCTCGCTATTCACGTCCATCCAAAAGACAATAAATACAAAGACAACCCATCTGCATCAAAGGTAATTTACCTGTTACAGGCTGTTTTACATTGTTCTCCAGTAAGAAGGCTTCTCTGCATAGGACATCATTTTCAGCACATGCCACTGCCCCCTTTAGGAAGTGCAAGGAAGGTGAGGCTCAGTACAACCACCTCATCCAGTGAAACAAGGTATGATGGCTCTAATACGTTGTTAATTTGGAAATTTCCGGTATGGAGAAAAATGTTTTTGGATTTTTTCCTACTTGATTTCACTATGGTTTTGGGGATTCTCGACGCCTGAAGAAAAAAACGATTTCCAAAAATCTGGAATTTCCCAAATCGCGAATTTTAGTATGATTTCGTTTGCCAATTTTAGTATGATTTCGTTTGCCATTTCAATCTTCAGGCATCGATTTGCCACTTTCGGTTTAGGCATGGCGATGGATGTCACACTAGCAGCGTTGGATTGCCTTCTTGCACTGTAGCTCTTAGGGTTTTAGATTTATAAGAGGGTAAAATTGTCGGTTGGAGCTTTCACCTGCAGCTTGAGATGGAGTCTTTACTTGGAGCATGGAGCCGCAAGGACATCAAGGAGCAGCAAAATCAGAAGGTCCTTCTATTTCTGATTGAATTTCATTGTGTATTACAGGGAAAAAATCTGAGAGAAAAGATCTTGGACGAATTTGCATTCCAGGTTTAGCTTGAGGCGGAATACTTTGTGTGAAGGCCATGACTTATTATGAGAGCACAAGTTGATTCTATCAATTCTAAATTGTGAAGCATACCTTCCCTATAGAGCAATAGACTAGCATGTAAATTAAGGTTTTTCTTCTTTTTTTCTCTGGTCCAGGTCCATGGCTCTCATGGCCAGAGAAGATTTGTAATCCAAGTGTTCGGTGGCAGGATTTGCATGCTGAATTAAGCTATTAGCTCGGTAAGAATGCAGACCCCAAGGCTTTCATTTTTTTTTTAAATGATTTCTTTGCAATTGCTATGGCAGTTGCAGCCCTTAATGTACAATTGTTTTCTTCCTTAAGAATGTTCCGCCTTTATTCACATTGTTCAATTAATATAGTTTTGTCCTTACTTCTGCTATTTTCCCATGTGGTGTTATGTGTCCCATATGGATTGATTTATATTTTGTCTTCCAGGTTTGAGAAGCTGTTGATGGGGTGGAAAGTTCTGAGTCTCACAAATCAGAGACATTAAGAGGTATGGAGTACCAAACATATCGTTGCTTTCTACATAGAAATAGGATTTTTTTTTTTTTAAATTCTGGCAGCATATTTCAGGCACTGGAAAACATCCATATACCTGCACCTCGCTATTCACGTCCATCCAAAAGACAATAAATACAAAGACAACCCATCTGCATCAAAGGTAATTTACCTGTTACAGGCTGTTTTACATTGTTCTCCAGTAAGAAGGCTTCTCTGCATAGGACATCATTTTCAGCACATGCCACTGCCCCCTTTAGGAAGTGCAAGGAAGGTGAGGCTCAGTACAACCACCTCATCCAGTGAAACAAGGTATGATGGCTCTAATACGTTCCTAATGCTATGATGTTCGAGCTTTAAGGCGACACTTTGTTAGCATGTTCAAAACGATACGTGTTCATTTGAAAGCAAGATGCAAGTAAAAAGGTGAGCTGTCATTTCAGTTTTGCACATGTTCATTCTCACGTTGCCATTTTGATATTCTTTTTTGCCATGCATTAAAAACATGAACTAGAGCAGATTGAAGACCCTGGGTTCCTTTGCAAAAAACCTATTTATTTCATTTTATGCTCTTTTCAGCAAACTGATCTTTTATCTTAGGGTTACTCCACAGGATGCTATGGCTCTTTGTGCTTTATATTTCCTACTTCTAAGGCTTTTATTTCCCCAAGCATTGTTATTCCATGTGGATGGTAGGCAATTGCTATATAGATGGTTGTCATTTTGTTCAAAAATCCCATGTAATCCAGTCTTCCTAATATCCACATATTTCTGTGCGACCTGAACTAGCGTCATTCCTACTGTGTACTAGAACTTTCTGTTATAAATGTATTTATATAGTAAGTCAATGCATTTATCTGACTATCGAAATGACTGTCTTCGTGTTGGGATTTCCAGGTTTGTTGGATATATAATGTAGAGAAGGACGGGCCACAAGTTAAAGATGCCAACAAGTAAGGTATATATGGTGTTCAGGTAAGGAGTGTCATATGGTAGTCCCGGGGGTTTCACCATTGAAACCCCGTATGACCCAAGAGCGTGACTGGGTAGAGGTTTTTTTGAACTCTCGACGTCCGGATACGGACTGCTGCCTCATACAGTCGACCACCATTCCCCCCTAGGTGGTCGAGAAGGGGGAGTTGGGCGGGAAGGTCCGATCCGTAGCATCTATGTTAGGGCCTACTCCAACTCCGCAGAGCTCTGTAGTCGGATTTCTCGGCTTATCTAATGCCGAGTTTGGGTCTTCGGCATTCCGTCTGCGTTTCAACGCCATCTGGGCTATGCATTTCGAGGCTGCCGTAGCAAGCTGGGCGCTCTGGCCATATTTTTGTAGGGTTCTTCACTTGCCTTTTTTTTTGTATGTTATGGCGCAGTTCCTCTCTTATTCTAGAAGCTTGCAGGTTGAGGTTTTGTTGGTGCTGCTATGACAGGGGTCGTTTTTTTCTGAGCGAACCTATTCTGATTGTGACTGATCTGCTCCGAAAAAGCAAATGCATTTGATTCTTACCTATCGAAATCCGACTTTGCCTGCTCGACTCGACCATTCTGATGAGTTTGAGGTACAAAATCCGGTGCTTCTGGATGGGGTTTCCTAAATATGAATATTGAAATAGGCTAACTCTGTTCTTTTTCCATAGAATTCCCAGAGCTTATGATTTATCAATCGCATCTGGTTGAGTACAGGGGAGCTGCTAATGCAAGCTGTTAGCATTTCCATCGTCTACATTGGTTGGGGATGCACGGATTTTCCTTGGGCCAGGATCCGGGGGTGCTGGGCTTGCAGCATTTATATAGCAAGGCTACTGTTATGCCCGTGAGGCAGTGCACTTGCTTGTTGTGTACTTCTTGGTCTAGCTAGAGATATGGCAAGCTGGTCGTCAAGCTAGTGTAGCTGGGGAACAAGGAAAATGGCAAACTGAACTTGGGTAGGTTAGTATTAGACTCCATGGCTGTAAGTTTCCTATTGTTGGGTAATTCATTTGAGCGTTCTGTTTTGATCTATGCATAAATGTCAATATTGTAAGTGTGATAGCTAGATGGTTTCTCTATAACTACTATATACAAAATATAATGATGCTTTCTGCGGCCATTTATATCATCTGATGGGAATTATTTAAATGAATGCAGAAAAGGGACTTGTGTGTCTCGAGCAATTATCACTCTGCTGCAGATTGTAACAAATGCAGGGTGAGCAAGCACTGGTGCAAGTGAGGCTGCCGCACCAACACTTCAAAGACATTTGAAAGGGCAAAGAATCGCTATTGCTACTTTATGATTTATCATCCACGGTAAAGTTCTAAAGCTAAGGTGTTTGCAATACTAATTCCTTATGTGCTGATGTTATAATGTGGTACTGATACATGATCATCTATTAGCATCTGGGCTAATAAGCTCTGTAGAATCATTGCTAAAGAAAGCTCAGTATGTATGGCTGCCAAATCAATACGTAATTGATAATAGCATAGGCAATTAATTGATGGTCAATTAAGCACCCCAGCTCCTTTTGGGAATGTAAAATTTGTAGACCAGTCTGGAAGTTTAGCTGAATTCTTGCCTGCGGTTCCTGGAATCCAAAGCACGGTCTTGATCCATGGCCTGGTCATCTAACAAACCACTATGATATATGGTTTTCTTTTGTCAAATATATTCATGCATAAAAAACCACATATATCATGGTTTTTAGACGATCTAGTAGTGCTTAAATATAATAGTTCATTTTTGGGGGCCTTGTGACATCTATTTGTGAGGATGTCTTTTCCTCATAATTCAACAACATGTAATTCCACATCTCACTAGGATGCATACCTCTTATCTTCAACACAATGCTCGAATTCACTTTGCTCATAATTATTCCTTGTGCCTCTCTTATCTTAGCAGCCTGACCAACTCCATCTTCCCCTGCAGATGTGATTTCTTCTGCCTCAACAGCATTTCCTGCATTAATTGAACTCGAGCTTCCTTCAGCAGCAACTCTAGAAGTTCTGCTGGTTCTTACTCCTTTACCACCAGGTTCTACAATCTCCCACAAGCCCTCAACTTGTAATACATGTTTAATCTTCTCCTTCCAAATCTCCCTTAAAGACATCAATTGCTTTCAACAGGCCTGCACCAAATCTGCTTGCCATTGTCTTAACCCTGCTCTGATACCAATGTTAGAAAATCCAGTGTGAAGTATAAACTAAATTCACCTTCCCAAGACTCAATGATTGTATTAGCACATCTATTAGTCCATAATGATCATGATCACAATCAATCATTTAGTCCCATCGATCCGAGACATCGGATCGACATTCTAGAATGGGGCGAGCATGCATGTCTTGCATGCATGCATGTGGCGCATGCCCTTTCTGGTTGGGAGTTCGCTATTTTAGGCGCGGTTCTGCATCAACGTCTCATCGGCGCTTCCTCTTCTCTCAGCAGTACCTTATTCTCTTTGATTTGTTTCCAGGCAGGGGAGGGGCTTCTTCCTGCTTGGTTTGGCCCATTAGGCGTTTCTTTCATGCTGTGGCATGTCCTTTCTCGGCCTTGGCTCTTCTTTAGCCTTTATCCTGTGACCTTCGTCCTCGATTCTAGTTTGTTAAGGAAGTTCTCTGGTATTCGGGCGGTTTGTTGGTTTCACGCGAGCCCCATTCTAGAATCCCATCGATCCGAGACATCGGATCGACATTCTAGAATGGGGCGAGCATGCATGTCTTGCATGCATGCATGCGGCGCATGCCCTTTCTGGTTGGGAGTTCGCTATTTTAGGCGCGGTTCTGCATCAACGTCTCATCGGCGCTTCCTCTTCTCTCAGCAGTACCTTATTCTCTTTGAACCCACCCTCCCCCCCTTCTTTGTTTATTGTATTTGTCGCCTGGCACGCGTGACCAGCCCCATTTGAAGAGGTTTTTGTTTTTTGTCGCTTGGCACGCGTGATCAGCCCCTCCACTCTGGGAGGTTTGTGTTGTCTCGTTTTGTTGTGTTGGTGATGTGCAGGTACAGGTTGGCGAGCGGCATCTGTTTCGACTTCTCCATGCGTGGGTTTTTGGGAGCGATTTCTATGCCTTACGTTTGTCCAAGCCCCTTGCCGAAGGCTTATCACTAGGGTTTTTCCTCGAAAACCCGAAAGGGCGGGGTTTTTTAATCCCGGTGATAAGCTTTCGGCAGGTACACCAGCCACACATCTATTAGCATTGTATTTTTTGGGGTCCAAATGATATAATTGGATTTTCCCTTTATTTTTCGTGGGTAGTTCGCATGTGTGCGGCTACCCACTGTCCACCATTGTAGAAAATCTGCTGAGATGAATGAGAAGCCTATCTATCGGGCGGTTTGTTGGTTTCATGCGAGCCCCATATCAACCATTGTGCCACTTAAATCATAATAAACACTGTAGCATATAACATTACCAATACTCGATCCTCTTTTAATGTTATCTTCAATTGTCTCGCCACAAAAACTATCTCCAAGGCACTGAATGCTTCCGATCCATCTTTCATCTTCTTTTATCTTAACAGTCCGGCGGAGATGCCAGACCGTTAGCATGATCCCGGATCATGGCTCACCTGCATTGGACCGAGCCATTTAAACTAAAAATGGCTCCAGGCATCTCGTCGAGTTTCCGGATATTCTTCATTTAATTTTCCAACGGTTTTCTTTCAGTATTTCAATGGTTCACAATAAACCATATTAATCTTCAATGGTTCGCATCCTCCATCTCCATGGTTCATAAAGACTATAATACTTAGGTCAATGCTTAACCTAAGAATTCACCTTATATACATAGGTCGAATGTCAATCTTGTTTTAACTTCAACTGTGTTCTTTCATGCTACTGCATTTAACCACAGTATGCATCTCCCAGTTCTCAATTATGTACAAATATTATGTGATCTATGTCCACCTCAAAATTATGTGCAAATTAGAATATGAATTCCAACATTCCCCTTTCATATTATAATAGCATCGATCCGAGCCATCGGATCGCCATTCTGGGAAGGGACGAGCTACTATATCAGGCCATTTCCTCTTTTGGACCGGTTATCGATGTCTTCTCACAGCAGCTCTTCTTCTATTCTCGTTGCTTCACTCCCTTCTCAGTTCTTCTTCCCAATGATCTAATCGCCTTTTCCAATCCGGTTCCCCTGGCTCTCCTTTGATCCAATTTTTTCATTTCCTTCCCGGTGAATCCACCGTAATGCGATCAATCCTCATTTCAATTCTTTTTCCCGACTCTCCACTGATCCAATCTTCCTTTCCCATCCTTTTCCATGGCTCTACATGGATCCAGTCTTGCAACTCTTTTCCGGTGCATCCACCATAATGTGGTTGGTTCCTACGTTTGTAGATGTCTTCCGCCATGTTTCGCAATCCTCTGCTGGATCTCTTCATGTTGTTATAGCGATCCTTGGCAAGGTATGCAGTATGGCTTTCTTCCCGATTTGCAAGGTATGCGGTATGGCTTTCTTCCCAATTCTGATGCATGCCCATAGTGAGGTATGATTTCTCCAAATGTTGCATGCTCATAGTCCTATTACAGGGAGGGAGATCTGGCGAAATCCTGAGATCCGGATTGTTTTGGGGGTTGAGCTGCATGATATGGATTTTACTTTCAATGCTACTTTGGCAAATTCTTTTGATCCCTGTTTTGTGCATTTGGGGGTTGCAATTTTTGTTACAGAATCTACAGGAGGATCGGTTTACGGTTTTACATCGGGCATCCCCTTTGATCCCTGGTTTGTTCGCGGGGCCTCTCTCCAAGCAGCGGCCTTTGCCTGGCACTATTAATCCACTTATGCAGGATTCACTTATGCAGGAACTTCGCCAAGATACAGTGGCCCACATGCAAGGGATCGGTCTTTTTCCTTTTTCTCTAGAGCTTATTCGGACAGGACGGAGCTCTATTTTCTTTACCCAGGCTGTGCTTCCACAATAGTCTCAGGATTATGCTCGTTTTTGGTTTCCTGTAGAATGTGATGCAATTTCAGTTGTAGTTGCATTGGTTTGGGCAATCTTTTAACACGACCCAATTCGTACTTGTTATCGTTGATACTGCTGCTCCATGGAATCCAATTTGACTGCAATAAGCCCCTGGCATTGTCTTGAATCCATTGTTTGTAGTCTGCACCTTCTAGCCTTGGCCGTATTTCTTACCTGGATATTACCTTAAGCCTCCTGGCATCCAGGACAAATCGTGTTTTGCCGCTGGATTCTTGTTTTCCATTTGGCATCTGGATAGATCCGGCTTCCTCCTTTTTTCTGGCCTGTCTCCTGTTTCAAACCGCCGCCCTTCGCTTGTTGGAAGCCCCTGCCCACCTGGCAGGGCCATGTGGCAGTAGGGCCATCCTGCCGGCTTAGATCCGGTGGCCCAGGCCTAACCCAGGCTAGCCCCACGCCAGCCCGTTTACACTCCCGGGGGAGCAGATAGGTGGCATCCCCGATTTAAGAGGTGCGCACCTTTTACACCACCATGGTTTTTATAAACCATTATTTAATTTGCTACACATTGCCTTGTTAACTCCGTGGCTGGACATCGATCTTAACCCATCCGCTTCTTTTCAATCCATGTAACCCGGCCACGTTCTACACTAGTCCACCAGAGGTTGCTTCTGCACCGGAATTTAGCTGGATCACAGTCTTGCCTCATACTAATCGGTTAATCTTTGCCCACATAAGCTGTACTGGTATTAATCCTAGGTCCTCGGGCATGCATTTATGGTTTTATGGTCCTCGTTCCTCGCTCATCCAGGTAGCTTCATGTTGGGTTATTGTTCTGCTTTCGTTATTATTTTTTCTGACTATTTCATGTTTGAGGCTAACCTTCGTTACACTGTTCTTCTCCAATTATACTGCTATGGTATATGCTATGGTTTTTACCATTTGGTTACAAAGTTTTCGCCGTATTCTGGGTTTTTCCATTTCTACAGTTTGTTATTTAGTTTTTAATGTTGAGACTTACAGTGTTAGGAGCAGCTATCTTTTGGTTTTACGTTCATCATTTTTTTGAAAGGTTGTCAAATGTTGCTTGTTGAGGGCGAGTTCTGCTATTTGCAGTTTTCTAATTGCATTTGGCGTTGTTGATGGATTTCTCTACTAACGATATGTCACTATGTTTTCATTTTTCATTTGGCATATACTTTCCCTCTTTTACTTCGGGGCTCATGTATGTGAATTGGATTAGGGGTGTTACATTCCCAATTTCACTATTTCCTTCCTTTATCCACCTTCTTTTCTATATTTGCGATCGGTCTTCTTGGATATTGTTGAATTCATCCTCCTGGTTTTGATTGCTTTTCTTTCTCTTTTTGCACTCTTTGATCTATGCCTTGTTCATGGTGTTGTTGAACTCGGTTCATTTGTATACGTGTTTATGCATTTGTGTTTGCTCATCTAGTTGAGGATATTGCCTATACAGATATTTAGATCTTATATAAAGGAGTTATTGTTCTGAGGCATTCATTTGCAAAGCTTTTTGACTAGTATGCCATGGGTGGTTTTTAGAACATGTATGTGTTATTTGGTTTTGCTTTCTTCTCTTGCTAATCTCTTTAGATTCCACCCCAATTTGGGCCCTCTTCACTGTCATCTCCTCTTGACTCTTGGCCATAACCTCACATTTCCCTTCGACCCCACATGTTTCGACTTCTTCATTCGAACCTGGCATCTTATCTCTTTCTATATTTGAGCTTCCTTTTTGCTCAAAACCCGCGCTATCTTCGGCTAGCTATTTTGGTCTAGTGCATGTTGTAGTTTTTGACCTATGCCTTGTTCATGATGTTGTTGGGACTCGTTGTTTGTATGACAGACATTTACTTGTTTTTGCATTTGCTCCATTGTCATGGGGTCTATTGAGATTTGCACTTATAATCATTTGCTATCTAGGGTGTTATGTGGCTCAGTTATTGTTTTCTCGGTGGTTATTTTCTTTGAACTCCATCCCATTGTTTATGTTGATAAGATGATATCGTGGACCCGAAATTTTGCATTCTTATTCTGCATTTGACCATTTTTCATTTTTAGTTTTTATTTGCATAATGAACCATTCATGTTCTCAATTTTATTCCTGACTTTCCACTTGATTTAGTGCCCAACCAAATAACCCGGCCACGTTCTACCCTAGTTTACTAGAGGTTGTTTCTGCCCCAACCTCTACATAGAACTCGATTATTCATTGTCGCATTCTCCATTATTGGGCGCTCTCGGTCCTTGCCACATCCATTCAGGTGGACCCTCCCCTGTGCGTGCTCCATCTCGGTATGTCATCCCAGTTGTTTAAGATAGTGTGACTTGACTTGTGCCTGCCATCTCAGTTATTATAGATATTGCTATATGGCTTGTGTTCCAAGTATTCTATGGGTTGGGGTTTCAGGTCGACGGTTGTTGTTCCCACATTTATTGTGGTAAGTCCCTTTGTAGCATTCTTTTACATCTATTGCTTTTTAATGGTTGTTCTTATGAGTGATACCAGTGGTTCTCTTCTTGTTCTCCGCTGCTAATCTGAACCAGATCTTTACACCCTTGCTCTCATATTCTTGTTCCAAATCCTTGCACAGATCTTATGACCCTCTTTGCTAGGGGCCATTGAATCCTATTTGGCACCTTGTCATTTGGCGTTGTGTTCTTGCAATTGTTCTTTTCAGTTTTCGATTTTCTGGCCCTATCATTACACATCATTTGTATATGTGCTCTGGCTTTTTCTGGATACGCCGCATATTGCGTTTGGCACTTCCTTATACTCATTCAACCTTTGACATTTTTCTCTTTGTCCTGTTTTTTGCACTTTGTCATGTTTTGCATCTGAGAGCTCTTTTGCACCATATCTATCCTTTGAAGCTTATTCACCTCGTTGGTTTAGACTTCATGTAGTATTTTCATATTGTATATTCTTTCCTTGATTTTTCAGTTATGGGGAGCTTCGTCCATTATTTTGCCCTGCTCACTTGATCATTTCTGCTTTCTGTCGGTATATCATCTGATGTGGTTCATTTCGTGTGATTTGTTCATTGGCTTGGATTCCCCTTTTCTCGTATTTATGCTTGGGCTTAAAACATAACTTTGTTGTCTTTTTCGGGGACTTCATTTTTCGCTCGCTATTCTTATGCATTGTGCTACCATTATACATCATATTTGCTATTTAGTTATATTTGGACACAAATTTTCTGTTTATCATGTTTTTCTTCCACCCGATGGGTGCTACTTTTCTCCACCCTCCGGGTGATGCTATCCTCTCTTTTTCATGAATTGTTGATTTTTTCTCCTTTCTAATCGCTCACATCAATTTGAGTGCTTGTCGTTGTGCAGCTTGCCGCGTCACCATTATGCACGTTCTTGTTCTCTCACGCTCACGGTCGTTGGCGTTCCTCTTCGTCTCACCCTCGCTACGTGCTTCGTGACCCGACTTAACACTTGGGGGTTTTTCGCGGCGGCTGGGCTTATAGTTTATGAAGTTACGCCTCATTTTTTTGTTTACGTTGTGCTCCGAATTAACTTTAGTCTCCGTTTCCTTCTTGACCTTCCTTTTGCTCGGTGCTAGTATGTCTCCATTCTCTTTCCCTCGTTTGCCAAAGTATGTTTTCCTATTGGGGCCTTTATTCATGGCTTTATGCATATGGTATTTGTCTTCTGACATCACCACACATTTCTCCTATGCTACCCTGAACCAGACCTTAGCATTCTCACTCTCTTCATCTTGTTCCCCCCTTTTCACATCCTTATGAACCTTTTTTCTTGCTGTCAACCTCATTTTTTCACATTGCTCTGAGCTGGCTCATTCTGTTGGTGTTTGTCTTGTATCTGGTAAGCTTCGAGACGTTGCTTTTTATGTTTGGTTGTGGTTGACATTTCATGTTCTTAGTTTGGTCTTTTCAATATTGTTCTTACAACCTTGGGCTGATTACTCACTTTTTGTTAACCCTTTGTTCTTGTTAGCTCCTTGATCATATTCCTACCCTCATGAATTCCACTCTCACCTTGGCACTCTTCATATTCATCTTCCTTTATCTGGTTTATAGTTTGACCTCTTTTCCCGGGTGTTGACGTCATGTGGCTCTTGATATTTTTTGTTGTCAATTTAATTAACTTTCACGTGGTTTTATGTTGTCTTGTGGCAGCCACCTCTCACTTATTTACCCTCCAGGAGGTCCCCTTATTCCTCCTTTATTTTTCCTTTGGGTTTTTCTCCTGCGCCCCCTATACCCTCACGGCTTCTATAGATATATTCCGCCTCTACGCGTGGGCGTTGTCTTTCTTTTTCATTGTTTCGCGTTGATGTTTTTATTCGCCCTTTTCCACGGAACCAACTTGCCTGCGGTCATACGATTTCCTTAGCTCACTTGCCGTCGCTCGCATGCCCCGTCACTATCCTTCCGCGGCTGATTTCCACCGGTTCTTATCATCTCTTCGATCCTCCGGTGGCCCTCTTTTTCGCTCCTCTCCTTCCTCTCTACGTCCCTTAGCCTATCCGACTGCCCGCGTGTGGGGAGGGATTGTCTTCTCGCTATCGACTTGGATCCATCCCAATATGGTACACATTCGGCTCGTCGCGACGGGGTTTCGGCAGTTGCGGCTCGGCATTTATTCCTACCTTTTCAGGCATTTTTGCATGGTCCTAAGTTCCTTATGAGAGTGTTTTCCTCTTAGATTGTTCTAATGTGTGTCCTTCAGTGGGTTTGAAATTTCTTTAGGAGGATGCGCGGGCATTTAACTTATGGGTGCATTTGCGTGGTTTTAACTTGATCATTAGAGGGTTTTCTATCGGGTATGTTTTTGCACATGTATATTGTTTTTTAGAATACGAGGTGAATCTCACTCTGCTAACCTGCCGACCTTGGCCCTCTTAATATTTACCTTCACTCTCTTATTTTTGTTCCAGACCATTTCGCAGACCTTCTACACTTCTTTGCTAGGTACTTCTTTTTGATGCCACCCTCGTTTTGCTTCTGGACCTTCCTCGTGACTTTTGATTTTGCGCTAATATGTCTGCCACCCCTAACTTTACCTCATCTCTCCTCTAACTCTACTCGCTCCAAATGTCCTATTCTTTTCCTTATGACCTCTCATTTAACACTATCATTTATCTTTTGTTCCACATTCACATCTTGTTTGACACTTGGGTTGCATTGCATTTTTGTCGCCAGTACGTCTTATTTTGCAAATTTTAGTTTGACGTCGTGTTCTTGAAGTTCTTTAGTATTCTAGGTTTTTTCGGCGCTATCATTCTATATCATTGGTATATTTGCTATTTGGCTTTATCTGGATATGATGCATATTGCGTTTGGCACCGCCTTGAGATTTTGCGACCTGGGTTTCTATTGGATCATCTTTCCTTTTTTCTCTTTGTCCTGATGGGGGGTCTCTTACGTGGAACATTGTACACCAGGTGTTATATTGGGCACATTCTAGTTTTGTGCATGGTGCTGGTTCTGCCTGCTTCTAGTTATCTCGAGAAATCCATTTTTAGCTGTCTCTTGAGGGCTTTTTGCACTTGTAGTGGATCTTTTTCTATTTTGGTATGATCATTATCTCTCATGGGCCTATTTGCTATTTAACTTTATCTGGATATGCCGCTTATGGCATTTGGCACCGCATGGCGATTTTGCGACATGGGTTTCTATTGGATCATCTTTCCTTTTTATGCTTCTCTTTATCTAGGTGTGGAGTGTCTTACATTATTATACACAAAGTGTTATATTGGGCACATTCTGATGGCCACTTTTAGTTTGTTTCGTGTTCTTGACGTTCTTTTTTATGGTTTTACATTGATGCTTATCTTTCTCTAGATGTCGCGTTTTTTGTGGACCGTTTTTTAGGGGTGGTGCTATTTATTCTACCATGATGGTCACACACATTTCTATTTATCATGTTTTCTTCCGCCCGCTGGGTGACGCTTTTCCTCCACCCTCCGAGTGATACTGTTTATTTCCACCTCGAGGGTGACGCATATTTCTTTTTATATGATTGTTATTCACCCGTTGGGTGACGCTTTTCTCCACCCTATGGGTAATGCTATCTCCACCTGCGGGTGATGCTGTTTATTTCCACCTAGAGGGTGACGCATATTTCTTTGTACATAGTTGTTTTCCACCTGTTGGGTGCTGCTGTTCTCCACCCTATGGGGTGATGCTCTCTTTTTCTGCTACATGTTGGATTTTCTTTAACCATTCACGGGTGTTTTTTCGAGTTCTTTGTGTTGTTTGCAGGTTTTACGACATCGGCTTATAGTTGAGGAAGTTCTCTGGTAGTCGGCCGGTTTTATGTCTCTTGCGAGTCCCTTCCCAGAATAGCATCGATCCGAGCCATCGGATCGCCATTCTGGGAAGGGACGAGCTACTATATCAGGCCATTTCCTCTTTCGGACTGGTTATCGGCGTCTTCTCACAGCAACTCTTCTTCTATTCTCGTTGCTTCCCTCCCTTCCCGCCCTGCTGCGTGGGGGCATGAGTTTACTTTCTCTAATCATTCACGGGTATTTTTTTAGGGATTCTTTGTGTTGCTTGCAGGCTTCCGCCGTCTCCTGGGGTCCTGCTATGTTTGTGTTCGTCATCAACCCACCTCTTTCAGTTCTCTACGCAACACATTCAGGGATTCCGCCGTCTTCTGGGGTCCTGCTATCTTTGTGTTCGCCATCAACCCATCTCCTTCGATTTTCCAGGCAACACATTCAAGGTTGTTGGCGACCATTTCTCATTAGGGTTTTCCTCGAAAACCCGAAAGGGCGAGGTTTTTTTATCCCGATGAGAAGTTGTCGCCATTACCCTTCTATCTTGCCTGTGCACATTTCTTTTTACGGGATAGTCCGATATTGTTCCTATGGTCGGCTACCCCTCTCTATTCTTCAAAACATTGTATACTGCTGCTGTGATGAATGACAAGCCTATCTATCGGCCGGTTTTGTGTCTCTTGCGAGTCCCTTCCCAGAATTTGCAAAAACTTAACTTCCCCTTTATGCCACAATATATGTCTCACTGTAAGTTAAGTCTGCAGTTCCCCTTTCACAGTAAAATTTATGAAACTCAGCATGCCTTTCATATCATAATTTGGTGTCTTTGCAATTTAAGTCTGTTGACAACTTCTGAAATCTTCTCCAGCTCAATGCCTTTGTCATTATGTCTGCAAGCTGATCTTCTGACTTAATATAATTCAACTGAATGAACCCTTTATTCACCATATCTCTGATGTAATGCATTTCCATCTCAATATGTTTGGTTCTTTCATGTAACACGGGGTTTTTAGCCACAGCTATACAACTTTGATTATCACAAAAAAGTTCTGTACTTTCTCCTTGGGTTATTTCTAATTCATCCAGCAATCTCTTAGTCCAAATAATCTCATTTGCTGCTAAAGTAGTAGATGCATACTCAGATTTTTCTGATTGCTTTTTACTCCTCCAGCTTATTGGAGCGCCTCCTAATACCAAAATGTACCCTGATGTAGATTTTCGTTCATCTAGATCCCCACACTAGTCTGCATCACTATAACATTTTAGTCTCAAGTCCTTTGAACAGTATATGATCCCTGTTCCCTTCAGAAATCTCAAAACCTTTTTTGCTGCTAACCAGTATTCATATCCTGGATTGTCATTGTATCTACTCAGGACATTCACTATAAATGCTATGTCTGGCCTTGTGTTGTTAGCAATGAATAGCAAACTTCCCACTAACTGTCTATATGGGACTTTACTCATCTTCTCTCTTTCCCTTTCAGTTTTAGGGCATAATTCTTTTGATAACCTTGTTCCAGCCAATATGGGAGTTTTTACTGCATTGCAATCTTGCATATTGAATTTTTCCAAAACAGAGTCAATATACTTACTTTGGTTTAAAGCAATCCTCATGTTTGCTCTGTCCCTTTTCACTTGTACACCCAAAAACTTGGATAATTCTCCTAGATCTGTCATTTTGTACCTGTTTTTGAGCTTGTCTTTGCATTCATTCAAAAAAGCCAAATTGTTAGCTGCTAAAATGCAGTCATCTACATAAACTGCAATTATGCAGAAAACCTTCCTTTGTCTTAATAAACATACATTTCTATCATTTGCCAGCTTTCTGAAATTTTGTTCCCTTAAGAAACTATCAATGCAAAAATACCATTGCCTTGGGGATTGTTTTAAACCATACACTGCTTTCTTTAGTCTCCATACCTTTTCCTTTCCAACTTCGAAACCTAGAGCTTGTTTCATGTAGACTTCTTCCTCTAAATCTGCATTGAGGAAAGCAGTGCATACATCCATATGGTGCAGATCAAGATCCAAAACATTAGAAATAGCTATAATGATTCTAATACTGGTTAGTTTAACTACATGTGAATATGTTTCATCAAAATCTACTCCCTTTCTTTGTGAATACCCCTGAGCCACTAACCTTGCTTTGTATTTGGGACTTCCATCTGCATTTACCTTTAACTTGAATACCCATTTGTTTCCTATGGCAGTTTTCCCCTTTGGCAAATCCACCAATTCATATGTGGATGACCTATCAAATGACTTTATTTCTTCTTCCATTGCATTTCTCCAATTTTGGCAGTCAGATGAGTTAATAGCTTCTTCAAAACTTTCTGGTATCCCTGCTTCCAGTACCATATGAATTTCTTCTATGTTTTCCCTTTGAGCATTTAGATTTTGTATCCTGTTGCTTTTCCCATCATTTCTCATGCCATATTTCTGTACATCAAAGTTGGCCTCTTGTTGCAACCTTTCCCCTTCACATTTTCTTTTTCTGGTCTGATCATTTATTTCTGTGGTTTCTTCAAACTCGGTCTCATGTCTGTCCCCTGTATCGTCATTTTCTTCCTTATCATTGTTCTCAATGCTTTCTGCATCTGAGTCCATCTCTTCTTGATTTTCCAAGAACTTAACTTTTTCCATCATTGTGTCCTTATTAACTATTTTTTCCATTTCAACAGCCTTTTCTTTTTCTTTTACATTTTCTTCTTTCATGAATGGTCTATATAAAACATCTTCTTCAGTCTTTAGGGGATCATACATTCTATATCCCTTGGAGTGAGCATCATAACCAACCAAATAGGTAATAATGGATCGATCATCAAGCTTTTGTCTTACCTGCTGTGGAACATGTGTGTACCCAAGATAGCCATATACCTTAAACATGTCAAAGTTTGGATGCTTCCCTGACCATACTTGTTCTGAACACTCTCGTTCAAGACTTTTAGATGGTAATACATTCTGTATATGCACTGCAGTTTTGACTGCCTCTTCCCAAAGGAAATTTGGCAAACCAGCATGTTTTAACATGGATTTTGTTGCATTTAGTATTGTCTTATTCTTCCTTTCTGCTACCCCATTCTGTTGGGGTGTATGGCTGCAAGTATATTGTCTTTTGATCCCCTTCTCCATGCAATATCCAATGAATTTACCAGACATGTATTCTCCCCCTCGATCAGACCTAACACATCTTATTCTTTTCCCTGTTTCACACTCAACTTCTGCTGCAAAGATTTTAAAAGCTTCAAATGCTTGGTCTTTTGTTCTTAAGCAATATAACTTTGTTTTTCTCCTGTAATCATCAACAAAAGTTATGAAATACCTCTTGCCAGTTATCCCCCTTATGTTTAAAGGACCACAAAGGTCGGTATGGATTAATTCCAGAATTTCATTTGCTCTGCCCTTTGCCTTTGAAAAAGGTAATCTTGAATGTTTTCCGAGCATACAACCCCTGCACATGTAATTTTCAATTTTCTTGTCTGCTGCTTTGATTAATCCTTGCTTCACCATGAGTTCAAGGTTTTTAATGTCTGTATGACCAAGCCTTTTATGCCATGTTGCCATACTTGGAGTTATTATCAAATTAACACTTTCTATATGTCGAGCATTTATTCCAAAAAGATTGCCAACCCTTCTTCCAAAAAACTTCAATTCATTTCCATCAAAAATCTTACAATGAGTTCTCTCAAAAACTACTTTCAATCCCATGTCAACCAGCTGGGAAATAGAAATTAAATTTCTAACTAAGCTCGGAACACACAATACATTTTGCAAATTTACTATTCTGCCATTTAGATCAAAAAGTTCCAGCATTCCAACATCTTCAATTCTCTGCAGATCCCCATTTCCAAACTGAATGTGTCCACCCAAACTCCCCTTCTTTTCCTTTAAGATTTTCGGGTTGCATGCAATGGATCTTTCTGCTCCACTATCTAGAATCAAAAAATCATTGTCAAGAATTTTGTCATGAGCAGCAAGTAAAGCTTTGTGTTGACTTACCTCATCATCTTCATCATCAAGGATCTTCTTCAAGAATAACTTCTTCTGCTACATTTGCCTCAAAGTTAGGATTCTTCCTGAAACTTCCCCTGCCTCTTCCCCTTGCAGCTTGGTTTCCTCTAAATCCTCTTCCTCTTGAGTAAACCTTTGGAGATGAGCAATTAGATGCAAAGTGTCCTCTCCCCCCACAGTTGTAACAGTTTATCTCCTTTTCCATTTTAGGGCAATCAATCTTCAAATGCCCATATTGATTGCAGTTATAACAAGGCCCAAGTTTTCCCCCTTTCTTGTTGTCTTCCTTGCCTTTTCCTTTTGCAAACAGAACTTGAGAGGTTTCCTCATCTTCCATTACCCTATTCTGTTCAATTTCTGTTTTTAACATCCTTTCTGCTTCCATTCTAGTTTTAGCTAAAGTTTTGATAAAGATGGCTATATTTCCCATGCTGGTCACTGCCCTTGAAATTGCTAAAACTTGTTGTTGCTGGATATAGAGTACACCTGCTCCTTCTAAATCAGCAACTATATTGTCAAATGTTTGAAAGAAGTCATTAATATTGTCCTTGTCATGAAGCTTCAACCTTCTCAATTCATTTTCAAGCACATCTATTTGTGAGGATGTCTTTTCCTCATAATTCAACAACATGTAACTCCACATCTCACTAGGATGCATACCTCTTATCTTCAACACAATGTTCGAATTCACTTTGCTCATAATTATTCCTTGTACCTCTCTTATCTTAGCAGCCTGACCAACTCCATCTTCCCCTGCAGATGTGATTTCTTCTGCCTCAGCAGCATTTCCTGCATTAATTGAACTCGAGCTTCCTTCAGCAGCAACTCCAGAAGTTCTGCTGGTTCTTACTCCTTTACCACCAGGTTCTACAATCTCCCACAAGCCCTCAACTTGTAATACATGTTTAATCTTCTCCTTCCAAACTTGGAAGCCAGAATCTCCCTTAAAGACATCAATTGCATTCAACAGGCCTGCACCAAATCTGCTTGCCATTGTCTTAACCCTGCTCTGATACCAATGTTAGAAAATCCAGTGTTAAGTATAAACTAAATTCACCTCCCAAGACTCAATGATTGTATTAGCACATCTATTAGTCCATAATGATCATGATCACAATCAATTATAAAGTCAATGCTCAATACAATATTTCCATAGATCAAACTTCCATAAGATCTAGTTCTATTATAGCAAAAATATTCAAACTATTGGCTTAGATGAAGTATAAACCATTGTGCCACTTAAATCATAATAAACACTGTAGCATATAACATTACCAATACTCGATCCTCTTTTAATGTTATCTTCAATTGTCTCGCCACAAAAACTATCTCCAAGGTACTGAATGCTTCCGATCCATCTTTCATCTTATTTTATCTTAACAGTCCGGCGATGATGCCAGACCGTTAGCATGATCCCGGATCATGGCTCACCTGCATTGGACCGAGCCATTTAAACTAAAAATGGCTCCAGGCATCTCGTCGAGTTTCCGGATATTCTTCATTTAATTTTCCAATGGTTTTCTTTCAGTATTTCAATGGTTCACAATAAACCATATTAATCTTTAATGGTTCATAAAGACTATAATACTTAGGTCAATGCTTAACCTAAGAATTCACCTTATATACATAGGTCGAATGTCAATCTTGTTTTAACTTCAACTGTGTTCTTTCATGCTACTGCATTTAACCACAGTATGCATCTCCCAGTTCTCAATTATGTACAAATATTCTGTGATCTGTGTCCACCTCAAAATTATGTGCAAATTAGAATATGAATTCCAACACCTGGGGTGTTGAGGCAGTAGATGCACGGGGAGCTTGCCAATGGAGATGCACGAACAGGGGCTCTGAGTCCACTTCCTCGTCTCGAGTGTCTGTTCCAATGGAAAAATGGTCACCAGGTGCAGATCCTGTTCCTCAACCAGCAAATAATCCACCACACTGGAGCCGCCCCCTTGGTTCTTTTGTCTACAAGTGTAGCGGCTCGAAGATGGCCATTGTGCCAATTCATTACAAATAACCAGGTCAAAGATACCACCCAGTAGCAACAACAACTGCCTGCCATAGCGCGAAATATGGTTGTCGTCTGATATCCGTGACCAAGCCACCTCTGCGGGGTTCAACTGCAAGGCGTCCTCTGCCAGGGGCTCAAATTTTGGGACCTGCTCGGCTCTTGTGTGTGCATTAAAGTCGCTAAGCAACATAACCTTGCCCAACTGTTTGTGCTGCTGTATGTCATCATATAGATCGACATAGGGCCCCAATCTATCCACACCCGAATGAGTGTTATAAAAGTTGCTCTCGGCATGTGGAAAGTAGCATGGTGCTATGAAGAGGATGCTGCCACTGTTATGCTGCAGGCGCACCCACAAATAGCGATTGTACGCCCCTGCTTTTGTGTGTGAGGACCGAAAGTGCCCAAAAGGTTGCACGATAGTAGCAGCAACCGCCATGCCCCCCCCTTTGCACTGTGCACTCATTGAACACCGAAAAATGCGGATAGCCTGGGAGGTTCGACAGTTTGTGCCCTACATGTTCCCATGTTTCCATGAGGAAAATGAGATCCATATCTGGTGCAATAAAGTTGAGACTCTCCCCTTTCTGCCAAGGGAAGCCCGACAGTTCCAAGATACCATCTGGAGGCACAGTTTCTATTTGTTGGCATTTGATGTCCAGTTCCTATCTGTTCCATTTGTGGGGGATTAGGTGTCGCGCTGAACAGGCGGCAGGAAGCGATTGGAGCATTTGGAGCGGCCGGGGCGAAGGTCGCGATAAGAATCCGGTGGCGATGCGGTGGAGTGGCAAATGGCTTGACGCATGAATAATGGAGTAGCCTTTGTTATCATAGTTATTCCCATTCAAATCAGCATGCAGCCCCAAGTATTCAGTTTCTATTTCCTTAACTGTAGTATTATACAAGCTCCAAATAGTGGTGACATCCACATTATCTCTTTGAATGTCTAGACTCAAATCTGCCATCTTTTGAAGAATGTCACCAAGATAATGCAACACATAAATCATCTGCAAATTGCATACAAAAAAGCAGTCATAATTTTAACACTTAAAAAGTAAGTATTAAAATTATGATTGAAATTGAAATTATACATGCAATTGATGCTTCCTTCCCTTTTGAACCAGATTTACAATCTATTGCCTAGATTTCTCCCAGCCACAAAATGCTTCAATGTCGCTGCAGTAGCTGGGTTGCTAAAGTCTAGATTGCTTGAAACCAAATATTGGTATGTAAAAATTGGACCAGTACTACACTGGAGATGCTCCTACCTCCACATCGAAGTCTGGTTTTGATTTTCTTTCCAAGGCATGCATCCACTCGTTCGTATAGCTTTTATCCAGAATTTGCTTCGGAGTATGAAATTAAGGGGGACTATAGTTGCGGCTAGTTTTCTGTAATTTTCTTCTGCACGCCTATCTCTCATAGCAATGGGACTGTGGATTTCACTCCTAGTGCTTGTGCTCATAAGCCTTTCTGCACCTGTTCCAAGTAGTTTCCTGTAGAAAGGGACATCATCGGGCCCCAGATTTCGACCCCATATAAGAACGAGCTTCACCAAGATTGTAAATAAGTGCGATTGATGGGCCCAGTCATGAAACTTCGCTTTATGGCAGTTGTTCTGCGTTGCATTGTTCTACCATGTCCCAGGACGTGGTAGAAGGAAACTCTCAGTGTAAGCTAGGAGGTCGACATTATCATATGAGCTGCCTGATGATCTGCCCCCATTTTCAGCACGCCAGTTCTCCAGCTGAGGGCACATTTATTTTATCAATTCAAAAAAGCATTTGTAGCACAAATTTTAAGGACAACTATTTGGATAGATCTTGATAAATGTGCATGCATACATGTGTTAGATTTCATGCCCATATTACCTTTAATAACATCAAGTGCACACAGGACATTGAACATTTTTGGGTAGATGCTCAGTGGTGTGCATCAAATCAATGGTAATAAAATAATAAGAGAATGAGAATGAGAATGAGAATGAGAATGAGAATGAGAATGAGAATGAGAATGAGAATGAGAATGAGAATGAGAATGAGAATGAGAATGAGAATGAGAATGAGAATGAGAATGAGAATGAGAATGATCAAATCAGAGAATAAGGGGAAGCTCTAATTGCTGTTGGTAAAATAAAGAACCCAATTCATTGGTCTCTCAAAATGAGGTTTTTTATTAGCCTAAATGATTGAACCTTTACGATGTCGTTAATTCATGGCCAAATGATTGGGAAGTTTGTTGGTTATTGTATGGGGGGGATGGAAATAGGGGAGATGATTCCAGGGGCTTCGACGACCAGGGGGAGCCGGGAGCGGGTCCTAGAATCATTGACCCTGTTTCATCCCCCCATATCATGGTAAGTGGGGAGCATCAGCAATTTCTACCTATTGATCGATTGCAGAAGACCGCTTGAGCGGAATGACACTATTATTTTCCATTCCGTAGGCAGACTCAGCGACCCACTTTCCATGATGTCATAAGAATGATATGGTGGGCAATAGGTGCTTTTGGTGGTGTATTTTTTTTGGTATGGATTAATTTTATCCCCATTCTTCTTAGTGGGCCCAAATGTTAAGGTCAAAGATATAGGTCCTTTGATACAGGATAAGGCGTAATTTTCTAATATATGATTGTTTGGGAGATTGTAATATAGTGTAAGATCTATTTTGACGTCAATCATAAAAAAACACGCTACCACTACCATGCTGAAGGTGCTCCTACATCCACATCGAAATCTAGTTTTGGTCTTCTTGCCAAGGCCTGCATCCACTCGTTCATATAACTTAGGCCTTTATCAAGAATTTGCTTCAAGTGGGTCAAAATGCCAGATTAAACAAGGAAGTGCTTGTGGATATTTTGCCTGCATGCAAACAAAACTATAGGCGCTTGAAATTATCCTTCAATTCCGAACATTCTGAGCATACGTAAAGGCTGATGAATGGTTGGGAAAAGTTCCGCCCTACCTTCTAGTAGCAAGAAGCTGCGAAGGTGCTGCATGGTATTGAATGAAAACCCCAGAAGCCATGCCTAATCTAGATTGAAAAACTATATAAGTAGGATGAGGAAAAGCTCTGAAGCAACCGCTGTTCTTTTGTGTCTAGAACTAGAAAACAGATTCTTAGGGTTTGATTTGCCACTGTTGAAGAGCTCCTTGTTTCGAGAAGTAGATCTCATAGTGTTTGCACCAAGAGGTGTGCCTGCCATAGCCGCGCCCTGCCAAACAATGTTGTTAAGTACGTCAAAATCCGTATGTTTAAAGAACGTTTTTTAAGATTTTTTGAAGATTTTTAAAATTTTTAAAAAAAATCTTTAAAAACGTATTTCATATAAAATACGTAAAAATCTTTAAAATCTTTAAAATCCTTAAAAATCTTTAAAAATTCTTAACAATCCTTAGACTGTGATTTGTTTTATCCAAATATATGATATTCTTGAACTTATTTATCTTTCTATATAAAATTCTTATACTTCTTAACCTCTATAATAATATTTTTTCTGAACTTTCTTAAGAGTTGCATGGCAAAATAGCTATGATATCTTTGTATTTGAACTTACTAGTTTCTAATAGCAACATAAGCTTCTGATTTTTTTGTTGGCATGCTGCGTCTTATAACTTGTAGCAAAAATGTGCATTTTAACAGTAGCAAATATGTCCAATAAAGCAGTGCAAAGAATGTGCAATTTTTTTATTTTTGGCCATATCAAATCATAAAAATCCTTTAAAAAACGTGAGGATTTTTATAGAAGTACTTTAAAAATAAAAAATGGGTTTTTTTAATAACATTGCTGCCAAAGATTAGCGTTGCGACCTCGAATAATGTCTTGGGGGCATGCTAAAAGATGGAGTGAAATGGTTCTATAGAGGAAAGAGTTGTAACTATAATTGCAACCGGTTTTATCCGGACGTGAATCTTAATTTTGTTCAGCACGCCATATCATTTTGTTGCAATGTCACCTCAGCAAAGAATATATTAATACAATTCTCCTCCGAGCTGGGCAATGGTGCCCAAGTCTGGTGGTCCAAGCTCTGCAGCGCCCAAGTTCGGTACAAATGTGGAGCCTCATTCTCGTCCAGGAAATCAAACAGATCCGTTGCGTCCTCAAACAGATCTGCCGCTTCCTCAAACAAATCTGTCAGAGCAGGAATCTCCATCGGCAAGCAATCCAAGAACTCCTCGAATCGCAATATGCCCTAAATATGGCAATGGTATGTCAACTAACATGTATTGGAGCCGGGAACTAAAGAATTATGTCTGGTATTGCTGTTCTTGTCGTGACACGCAGGCAAAAACTAAATAAAATCTCATATTTCTTTGTTAGTTCTGTTTCAAACTCAGGAATGAATAAAAAGAGTCTCACGTGAATATTTTTGTTTTGCTTTATTTACTTTGATTTGTTGTATGATCGC
Organism: Isoetes taiwanensis; assembly: GCA_021234155.1. Taxonomy (NCBI): domain Eukaryota; kingdom Viridiplantae; phylum Streptophyta; class Lycopodiopsida; order Isoetales; family Isoetaceae; genus Isoetes; species Isoetes taiwanensis. The sequence goes on along the minus strand of JAJEKV010000042.1, from coordinate 9,923,220 downwards.
CAAAATCCGTCCCGATCTCTGAAATCAATTGAGGAGTTCTTGCATTATGAAGGTAGAGTGGCAGAAATATGACATATTTAACAAAATTTGGGCTTATTCAAATACAATAAATATACTTCAAGAATCCCATGATAAGATTATACATATTTTTAACTCTTGTTGATTTTAATAATTTGTTTTAATTATCTTTAGATCAAAAGTATAATGGTTACTAAAGTATCAAATTGTTTTCTAAACTAATTTTTTATTTAATCTATTTACAATTAAATTTTTATTTAAGAAAAGCTCTGTATAGTTAAATGTTTTATTTCAAAATACTTAAAGAAAATTTTAGACTGAAATTAATTTAATGATTATACTTATGCTTTAATAAAAAAAAAATTGAAAAGTTTATTATTGATTAATTTTCAATATATTTCTAATTATTCATAATCTACTTACTTAAATTGTGTTTGGGGGGGTGTGTCCTCCTTTTTCCGGCCGCCGGTGGACATCAAAATCCGGCGAAAAAACGAAATTTTGTCATCAGAAATTTGAAAATCCGGCAAGGAAAAAACTTTCCCCACGTTATGCATTTTTTTTATCGTTCTTCATCCTTCTGCAAGTGGTCGGCGATCAGAGCGCCTTCGGCCCGACCCATTGCTTCTGCAACAACGGTGCTTCTGCAAATCTAGGGTTTCTTAGCTTCTCAGAATTCTTCTTGAACTCATGCTGGTACAGTATTGCAAGCAACGAAATTTCTATTTCTTTTTTCTCTCTTTCACGAGGTAAAATCTTTGATAATTCCTAAGCTGCGATTCGTTTCTGATGCATCCATTTCGTTCCAGGCAGACCTCTTTCTAAGCAAGCCAGTTCAAATCACCCTGGTTAATCTGCAAGATAAGCTGAGGTACCGATATTTTGCATTCTATTCCATTCTATTCTGTTTTTCTTTGTAACGGCTATCAAGAGAAGCCGCTCTTTCTCCAACTGTTGTGCTTTAGGTTTTTGAAAATTTGAGTCTCCGAACAGGTAAGCAACTAGAATTATAGGAAACGATCTTGCAATGAACATTGTATTGTATTTTGGGTTTTTTTATGCAGGCTAGGTCGCTTTTGCAAGTTTGCAAATCTGATTCATGCCAAGATTTATTGTCCAAGAATCATCCCTTTTCAGCATCAACCATTGTCGGTGTTGGTGCAAGATCTGGTGCAAAACAAATGTAAGGTCTGGCTCACATGCAGTAATCACTGACTGCTCAGTGGTGCTTGGAACTCTGATTGTCCTTCGGTGGTAATAGCTCTTTGTCTTTATGATTTATTATGTTATTCAGCAGTATGCTTTTTGATGATTTGTTGTCTTTCAAATAGATGCTCACCATTTCGTTTGGTCTTAGGTTTGGCTGGGATGTTAATGCAAGCAAAAGTCTAGGGTAAACAGATTTCTTTCTTTATTTCTATTAAGTGCTTTGGGTGCTGCATGACCAATTTCTTCTTCAAGCTGGAAGCGCCAAAAATCTTGGTAAGTTTGCTGAGCTCCAGAAGTGGTGAATTGTAACATGTAGTTTTGTTAGCTTAGAATATCAGTGTTCACATTCACTGGTTGGTGGATTCTAATTCATCTTTCCTTTGCATTGGAACGCCGTTTGTTTACTCTAATTAAATTAGGGTATGGAGTAGTAATAAGTCAATTTACAAAATGATATTCTAAGAATACTCTCATGCATGTCTATCTTCTGCTCCGTTTATAGAGTGATTGACACCCAAAAATGTCTATTTGAGTTGCATTCCCCATGCAAGCAAGGAGGCAGATCTCCGCTAAAGAACCATGTCGTTTCAAAATTCTGATGCAGAATTTGTGGTAGTATTTGGGCTCCATAATCTCCGCATAGAAGTTTCTAATTCTAAATGCATTGGTTCTTCACTTAATTGTTGCACTTTTGTGTAGTTGAAGATGTCAATCTTTGTAGTTGTTCCCTTTAGGTAGTGATGTCATTTCTTGGAAATAATGTAGCTGCTGGATGCAATAGTTAGAACGATTGTTTTGCTCAACACCGGAAATACATGAGATCGAGACCAACTATTCGTTAGCCCTGCAGGATTATAATATGTTTTTGCAAAGTAGTTGTGGACCTTCGAAACAACACATTTCACATTTAACCATGAAGTTCTAAGCCCTTCTTACATCTAACATGGCTGCTTAATAGTTCAGGTCATTTTGCAACTTGAATAGGAACAGAAGTAATTTCCTTTGACTACCAATTTTCAGGAGGCGAAAATGTGCCAGATTGCCGTTAAGTTCTTCTCTTTGTATTTCAAAGCATGATCCCACTTGGGATCATAAAATGTTGAGATGCTTGCTTAAGCAGTTTTAGGCTGTTTTTTAAAGAAAGATTTTGGAAAATACCAAATTATATGAATTCTTTTTAAAGGACAATTTTAAGCAATACTTGGAGAGCCTTAGCATCCTTTGCCTACATGCTGTTTTGCAAGAAATGAATTTAGTAATTCACACAATATTCATTGAAGAGATCGGTTATACTCCAAGCAAACATCGGGTGGCAATGAAATAAAGCGACCACCGGCGTTTTATCTTGCAATGGATCCTTAGTCCATTGAATTGCTTCAAATTCGTCCTCTTTATATTTCAACTGATGGCCCTGTCTAGAATCTTAGAATGTTAGATAATTGCTTACGTGATTTTAGGCTGTTTTATGAAGAAAGATTTTGGAAAATGCTAAACTACATGTAACATTTTTAGAGTACAATTTTAACAATATTTTGAAGAGCCTTCTCATCCTTTGCCTGCATGCTGTTGTGCAGGAAATGAATTTTGTTATGCACACAGTTTCGTTCCTTTTTTTGATGCAAATAATAATTGTAAACACTGGTGGGAATGAAAAATGAAGCTAGCTCTGTGGTGTTCAAAAGAAATTAAATGGAGAAACAATCATCATTTTTGTAATGGTATAATATGTACCAAACAAGATACTCCATCTAATGGGTTAAGGCAACATATTGGATAAATAAATGGTGTTTTCCATGGCTAAGACTAGAACGGAAATTAGTCACCTATGGTATCGATAAAAAGGCCTTCAACCAAGCCAGAAATAATAATTACATTAACAATGTTGAGGACCAAACCCAAAGCACTAAACCAATAGTAAGCATGTGTTAATGTGGTCCAATTGATATGTCATTCCAACGTATGCACGATAATGTTATTCAATCTCTATTTTGGAAAATGTTTTCAAGCATATCCCTCATATTAAAGGAATGAATTCATAGTGTGCCATGCCATTATGGATAATGCTCAGCATTTAGCTAAATCACATCGCAACTCACTGCATTTAGCTAAATCACATCGCAACTCACTGGCATTATCATTTGCCATCTGAATTCGTGAAACCTATAGATTGTCAGTTGTTGCTATGTTCATCTTCATCATACATGCTAAAGTCACTGCTACCTATTAAGACATACGCTAATGCGCCCTTTTACTTATGTGCAATTATGTTGTACATTATCATAAGAAATGCATGCTTTAGTACTTAATGACCATTAGGTATTTGTAATGAATACCATTAGGTTGATAAACAATTAATGAGATATTTGTAGAGGTTAAATCACAAATCAAAAGTGACCCACCTCTATACTTATGTGCCGCAACGCTGGGCACACGTTGGCTGAAAAAAAAGTGGACACCCATCCCTGAAAACAATTTAAGTAAGTAGATTTTGGGACTCTACTTAATGTTTTTGTCGATAACATTCCATTTTCAGGGTCGGGGGATGGGGGTGTGTTAGGTGTTCAGGTCAGAGGTTGTGTTTGTGGCCAGAAGGGTATCACAATTGTTACTGGTTGGAGGGTATGAGCAAGAAGAAAGAAAATGCAATGCAATTCATCATTCCTGATGGTGCATATAATGCGCATGTTTTGCCAGGTTTTGAAAAGTTTTATGTCTATATTCACGTAAGAGGGGTTCTAATGGCAACACTTATATTTGCTTAGTATAGACACATTAACTAACCTTTATAGACCATGGTCCCAACCCATACCATTACAATAAAAAGGTGTGTTTATCAAATTTCAATTGACAAATATTGCTTTATATTTTATGCGCGAAGGTCTGGGATACAAAAGACTCACAAATGCAAGTTTTGATACCAAAACGCTTGAAACACGTAATATTCGATTAAATTTTGGCAGTGAATTCCATAATCATATTGGATAGAATCTTTAGTGGATCCATTTTTGAAGGCCTATACAAGTTTATGGTGCTATTCATGCGTGGCAACGTCGGGCACACATTTACTAGGGTGACAGTCTGAGCATAAGTTTTGGATTAGTCTTTCCAATTTTTTTACTTTAGAGGTAGATTTAACTGCCCCCCACATTCTTATAAAGAATCGTTTTCTCTGCTGAAATCCATGAACGCAAAGTGAATACATTGATGATGCTGTCATATAACAAAAATAATATCAAAAGTAAATAATGTCATTCTTGCAAATATCAATATGCAATGTTGTCGAAGTTACACATATGGACGTTAACGACCGAGTAAAAACACATGCCAGCATTAGCCCGGCAACGCCGGGCACACGTTTACTAGTTATAATTAAAACGTTAGCTTTATCATTTAATTATTTTTAAACTAAAACTTTTTTTAAAGTGTTTTTGAAAGTGTCAAATCTTATAAATTGTAAAATTCTCATAATAGTTTTACGTCATCACTTATCAGACCATCATATTTCATTTAGAAATTATCATGATAAATCACCAAAATTTGAAATTTTATATTCTTGAAACGTCTAATTCTAAATAGATTCAAGTGAAAATTAGTTTGAAAAGCAATTTTATGCTTTGATAACCGTTAAGGTTTTAATTTAAGAATAAATTTATATAAGTAAAACTTATAAATAATATAACAATCAAGAAGAATTAAACAATATATATATATATTCTTATAATAGTATCTTTGAAGTGTCATCTACTAAATCTGAATAAGTCCAAGTTTTTTTGAATATATATATAGGGCTTTCCAACCCGCCGTGACCTGCAACCTGATGGCAGCATCCCAGTAGGTGGCAGTAGAGAACTCGATCCCCAAGTACTTGTAGGTCAGAGCCACCTCTATATCTTGTCCCTGGTAAGTGAATGAGGGAAGCCTTGGCTGACGGATGATGAAACTAGTAGCACCCTAGTTATGGCCAAGTTAACTTGCATGCTAGTGAATCGGCAAAAAGTGTCAAGAGCATCCAGGTGACGTTGCATGTCCTCTGGAGTATAGGCCAGGATATTGACATCGTCAGCATATATGAGTTGCCGGATTGTGTGATGTATGAGATGGGCGCCCACATCCGTGCTCAGAAAGCCAATCTTCCAACTGGTCAATGTATAGGCAAAAGAATGTGGGGAAGAGGGGGCAACCCTAATGTACTCCAATACTACTGATTATTGGCTGTCATGATGATGTGATACGGCCTGAGCATGCCTCGTATAACCTATATTTTGCGTTCTGCAAGTCAAGGGGGTTCCCCAGCTGCTGCAATCTGTCCCATAACTTGTCCCGGGGCACTGTGTCAAAAGCTTTTGCAAAATCCACGAAACGACAGTTATAAGTTTTGCCAGCGATTCCTGCTATCCTCAATCAGTTTGCGCAGAGCGAAGATATGATCAATGGTGGAATGCCTGGGCCGAAAGCCTGCTTATGTGAGAGCTCGTACATCTGCCTCTTCTGCCGCTGCTCAAGGATGCCAGCCAACAATTTTGCAAAGAGAGAGCTGACCATAATAGTGCGATAGTTGGCTGGGAATTGAGGGTCCCCTGCCTTGTATCTGGGCACAACTCTACTAGTGGTCCACTGCGGAGGGAAGCCTTCTTGCAATGCGTTATTGAATAGTGCCGTAAGGACAGGCACTAGAGGAGGTCTAGCCCATTTCAGAAGTTCCACCTGCATGCCATCTAACTGCTGCCTTCCATTTTCTAGGCATTGCAGGCCCATGATGACAACCCCCTCTGTAATGACCAGAGCCAGGCCCATCTGTGGAGGTACTGGTGCCCGGCCCCCGAGCGGATCGTAAAGCTATTACAAGTACTGTAGTCATTGTTCCGAGCGATCCAGGAGACCAAACATCTGTTGCTGGTGCTCTCGAGGTATCTGGCTTTCTTGTTCTTGAGGAAGAAGCAATATTGACTGATGGCCTGTGGGCGGGAGATAGGATCAGTGACTTGCCGAAGTTCGCGTTTGAGCTCCCAACACTCATCATCGAAACATGTGTTGTGAGGAAAGGTGGTAGCGTCGGAGGTTCTCCGTGAGTGGCCTCTCCCAAAGCATCTTTCAGCAGCTATCAGAAGCAACAGGTTGCTACTGAAGTGTGGGGAGTTGCAGTAGTCCTGCCAGATCATGCTCAAGCATCTGGACATAGGTCCCTGCACGGGCACCTGGGCAATGGATGCTCGGAAAGCCTCCGCCAATGTATATGCACGAATAGGGGCTGGTGGTCTGAGTCCACTTCCTTGTCCCAAGTGTCTGTTCCAATGGAAATATGGGTAACCAGGTGCAGATCCTGTTCTTCGACCATTACGTAATCCACCACACTGGAGCCACCCACTTGGTTCTCCTGTCTACAAGTCCAGCAGCTGGAAGACGGCCATTGTGCCAACCCATTACAAATAACCAGGTCAACGATACTACCCAACAACGACAACTGCCTGCCATAGCGTGAAATATGGTTGTCATCTGATATCCTTGACCAAGCCATCTCTGTGAGGTTCAACTGCAAGACGTCCTCCGGCAGGAGCTCAAATTTTATGACCTGTTCGGCTCCTGTACGTGCATTAAAGTCTCCAAGCAGCATGACCTTGCCCAACTGTTTGTGCTGTTGTATGTCATCATCTAGATCGACATAGGGCTCCAATATATCCACACCCGAATGAGTGTTATAAACGTTGCCCTCGGCATGTGGAAAGTAGCATGCTGCAATGACGAGGATGATGCCACTGTCATGCTGTACGTGCACCCACAAGTAATGATTGTATGTCTATTTTGTGCAGCGAGACTGACTCCCCCAAGATTGCACGATAGTAGCAGGCAACTCCCCCATGCCCTCGCTTGCCTATGCACTCATTGAACACCGAGAAATGCAGATAGCCTGGGAGGTTCGGCAGTCTGTGCCCTGCATGTTCCCATGTTTCCATGAGGAAAATGAGATCTATATCTAGAGTTGAGACTCTCCCCTTTCTGCGAAGGGAAGCCCCGGCAATTCCAAGATACTAGGCACAGTTCCTATTTGTTGGCATTTGATGTAGACGCATGATCGAAAATGCTCGAGCATAGCACGTGACTAGATGCATAAAGACGATACAGTGCAGTATTACTCAATGACACAGTAAACCAACACATAACTAGTATTAACATTAATTAACACAAACTATTGGGTCCAACACATTTAAATTAAAATCCCCCTTAAACCCCCTTTGGTTTGGGTGCATATTCACACGGGGGTGACGTAGGGCAGCGAGAGCCCCTATAATTATGTTTTGCACGTACAAAATCAACACCATATAGTATATTGCCTGAAATCTTATAGTATTTTGCAAATCTTGTTATACAGTATAACAAATTCTATACATCCATACCCCACAAACGAGGAACTTTGTATACGGTATAGATTAAGGAATAAGGGGTGAATATGCCTATCCAACAGCTCTCGTTGCCCGGAGTCACCCCCCGTGTGAATATGCACCCAAACCAAAGGGGGTTTAAGGGGGATTTTAATTTAAATGTGTTGGACCCAATAGTTTGTGTTAATTAATGTTAATACTAGTTATGTGTTGGTTGTTATACTAAAAAAAATTTTGGGCCCTTCGGGCCCTAACAAAAGCAAACATAGGTAAACTTTAAGGATCTATATATTAATTACTAAGAAGCTTGGATATTTTAGTTGAACACATGTATAAGAGGGCATGGTTCATGCTAGAACATGGATTAGTTTCAAGATCTAACATGCAATTTTGTGCAGATATAAAGATAGCAAGAATATATTTAAGTTTGAGATTTGAGTGTATGACAAAATATTGGTTAACATATCTTTTGAAAAGCCTCCAAATGTTCTCTATAGTCACACCTAGATGCAAAAACGTAACCTTCACTTTCTAATGTCCATGCATATGCATATGTTACCATCAAGGTCAGGGTAAAAAATGATGGACAGCCTCCCAACATGTGAATTGCGACATGGCATAACCGGATAGCAAGATTAAACTTTCATGGATAATCTCGAAAAGGAGAAAAAATAAAAAGGATCTACATGGCAAATGAAACCATTTGTACAGATCCTATCCTCGTATCAAGCTTTCGGTGCATTTGGGGAATCTTCAATAGTCTTTTGAGGATTCATCCACTAGGCGTAGCCCTGCTTATTGTAAAAATTATAGCATTTGGTTTAACACCATCATGTTGCATATCTAGAAGGGACTGCATTGTAGATCCAGCTTCAACAAGCTGAGCATATTCTGTAACTATTGTCCCCAAAGACACTATACTTCTATTGGGCATTTTATCAAAGACATTCCAACAAAAATTGTATGCCTTTCTTAATCCTGGCTCAGGTCTGAGGCCTAATAGTGAAGCTGCATATCCATATAACCTGAACTATCATAAAGAACTCCAAAACACCGGTATATTCCAACACTTATTTCAAATGTGGTGATAACTAATTGTTTTGCCGCCTCGGATTCCGCTATTGTGAAAATGAGAAACAAAATTGTGTCCCTTCTTTAATCCTGTCTTGGGTCTGATGCCTCAAGTTCTTGCAATAGTTAACCTGCATATCAATAATATATGTCAAAAAGAACTCCAGCATATAGACTGAACAAAGTTAAGGGCAATCTACCTCCATGCGGAGTATCCTGGTTGAAATAACAAGACCTGCTCCCACTGAACACCTAAGAGACGAAGCAAAGTTGCTAATGTCAAAAGGCTTCCTGCCTTCTCCTGTTAAACCAACAAGATTCCCTGGACAGAGGATATCATGATCACGAAGGAATTGAAATGGTAAATGCGGCGTTCAAAGATAATATCTAAGCCCTATCGTATATTATCGACGCCACACGCATTACATGTCACAAGTGACATGTACTTGAGAGTAGGACAACGTTGCACCTAGGAGCTAAAGGTTGCACCTAGGGGGCAACCTTGGATGTTGGGTATGTAATTAAACATACACAACAAAAAGGTTTCTTGTTCATCCATTTCCAAATGGCTTAAAGCCATTTGCCCATGTGGATGCCCTAACCTAGATAGGGTCTATATAAGGGCTAAAACCCTAGACCCTAGCTCTCCTTTCACTTTGCCAATTAGGGTTTTCTAGAGCTTCCTTTCCTCTTTCGCATTTAGGGCTTTCCTGGGCCAATTCGGCCAAGGTAAGGCTCGAAATCGCATTGCCAAGCTCCGAAAAGTCGGATTTGCATAACAGTTCTTGAGTAGCGTTTGTCTTCTAACAAGATCGGGAGCATGGGGCCTTCCAAGGATCAGGGAGCAAGCCAAGGAGCGGTATCTAGTTGTTCATTTGTGCAAAACCCGTCTTTAGGCATGGCAATATGCCGGTTTAGTATGTTAGATCATCTCTGGAAGCCTTGTAGATCCCTAGATCTGAGACTCTAACGAATGAACCTAACATTGGATGTTAAGTAGATAGATTGATATGATTCTCTATCTTTGTTCTGTGATATTGTATGTATTCTACTCTGTGATCTCCTTGTTGTGGGAAGGGGGGTAGAGACCTAAAGGCTGTGTAGAAGATGCTCCTAGCATAGCCCTTAGTTCCCACATAAATGCGGCCCCGTGCAGGGAGCCCACTGGTCGTGGGTGAAGGGGCAAGGCCGGTTGATAAGGAGGAACTTGTCTCAACGCGGACTGACCCCTCTGGTAGTAAAGCCTATCGGGAGTCTTTGCTGGCTAGGCTTAATGGCTTGCCACTGCGTGTGGGCAAGGCATGAGCTCGACACTCGTGGGGTGGTGGATATGACCTTCCAGTGAGTTCAAGTCGAATAAGGGCAGTGGCCCTCTAGCCGCCTGCGATGAGCATGGATACCTCTGGAGGAGAGGCAGCTCTCTTCCTGCCTCATCGGGGTTGGGGAGATGCAACCCGGCCATGGTAGCCCCTCCGGCTACTCACCCGGTGAGCTACTGGCCAAGTCCCAACACGTTTTGACCTATTACGCAAAGTGTGCACGGAGGGGCGGATGGAGTGGACTACCCTAAGCCATGTTCTATGCCAGCCAAATCCATTGCCATGAATTCTGTCTGCAATGAACTCTGGAGGCCTAGCCGTCAGTCATCCCCCTTGAGTCTGAGCCCTGGGTAGGAACCCTCCTTTGTATTATTGTTATGAAGGTGTGATGTTGCTATTGTTATGGTGATTGTGTTGTATATTATTGGTTGTGCTCACGTTGTTTGTTACGCTTCCGCAGATAGGTCGATCCGATGGAAGATGGATGAATGACACATCCACTCTTCCCTTGCTGGCTCTGCCCCCATTGGAGTGGAGTCAGGTGGATGGCCCCTGTCAGACAGCTGCCAGGGGGAATGCTCCTCCTTCGAGTACGATGCGGGCATCGTATAAGGAGTAGGGGACGTCACAAAATCAAAAGATAAAGTCTGCAAAAGCAGTGATTGCAAGATCTCTCCCCAGAGCATCTCTTCCAATACCAATAGTATCCTGTTGTTCAGACTCTGCAATCTGGCGCCTTCATCAGATTTTATAAAAATTTCAAAGTCCACCATTAAAACCGAGCTACAGATGAAATTTGCAAAAGATCATGTGATTGGAATGCTAGAACATACTTCCACAAACTACGAAACATTCAAAGCATAAAGGGCATAAGCATGATCTCACCAAAATTTGCTGCAAGTCTACAAACGGAACCAACATTGCCAGCATGTTGAGGACCAACCAGAACTATTCTAACACGGTCCAGAGCACCCGGCTCCAATTCAAGGCGTCATGTATTTTTTGTTCCATCATAGCCGGGGAAGGTTCTGCATAACTGTTTCCTTCGTTTCAGGCCTGGGCGGAAGTGGGCAAACCCATTTAGGGCGCAATGCAGGGCCATGCCCCCGACAAGAAAAGTGGGAAGTAAGGGAAGGCTCATGCAAACAGGAAGGTATGGCGCCATTATCGATTCCACAAAAAAGGGCTTTCATTATAAGCCCTTCGATCTTTTTGGATTAAAAGAGGGCTTTTTTTTAAGCCCTCTGATCTTAACCATTGAGAGCATGAAACAAAAATTGCACAAATTGCATGCAAAAACTTGGTGCACTCTAGATATACTGATTAGTATGCCTCGTGCAATACGCCCATGAAATCATATGAAAACCATGCCAAAAAGCGTATAAAATCACAAAAAAAACCCCCTGTTATAATGCTACATATTGAAAGGAGCATCTGTCATCTTAAGAATTTGAACCATTGAATAAAACCTCCTAAACCCCCAGTTGTTATTGATGATATTCATAGAGGGCGTCTTACGGCAGGCTCAAGCCGTAGGATGCCAATTTTGAGCCATCTTGGTCATCCTTGAATGCAATTTGTTCTATGAAAAGTTTTTATTGACTGTTAGTGAAGAATACACGTTCTTGCAAAGGTTGTGGAGGGAGTGATGTAATCGGGCATATGTATGTAGGTGTCCTCACCTTCTGTTGGATGCTCTATACGAATATCAGCAAAAATAATTGGGGGTCTGAAGGGTTTTATTCCATGATTCAAATTCTTATTAATATGACAGATGCCTCTTTCAATGGTTTAATGTGTCAAATTTGTACGGTATATGTACGAAATTTCTTTGAAGGCCCATTTGAGGCCAAACCCTTCTAGCCCAAAAGGCCTACATTATTTGATTCGAGCACCCTTAGCTAAGCTTTTACATTCATATTACAAAGAGCATTTTTATAGGTAATGGATTTATTAAAAATCTACAAGGCGTCATGCTGGGATCGCATGTATTACTTGCCAAGTGGTCGTGAATCTAGGTTCTATCTCCATGTGTCAAGAGTACAAATATCATTGATATATAAAGCCTAAAGTACAAACTTTATTACATGGCTTGATTAGTTAGAACAAATGCCTAATGCTGAAATGTCCCTTAGGGTTTGAACCTAGGCATGCTCACTTATGTACAAAGTTAGTAACATACCTAAATTGGTAGTGTATAAAGTCTCCATACCAACTGCATAAGTCCGGCCATAGGTGAAGCAGTCGAACAGACTCTGGCACCAACTCAGAATACACAGATTATGTCTTTTCCATTCGGCATGCAACATAGTGAAGAAAGATTAGTTAAGCAATGCATGTTCTTGTGGAGCTTACTAAGCTTTGCATGTTCTTGTGCATGTTCTAGCAAGATGAACTGAGAATTGACCATACACAACTTTTTAAGAGTAACTTACACATCATAGAAAGGAGCGTTGTATATATCGGACGTCATCATGTTATAGCCATGAGTATATCCGGGTTCTTGACATGTTATAGCCACGCTAAAAAAAAAAAAAATACACGGCCTTTTTGTAGACTTAGCGTATTTTTTGCCGTTTAAGGCCGGCTATCACATGCCCATGCCCACGCCCCATGCCCATGCCGATTTTAATAAATGAATGCCACCATCCATATTGATTTGTAGTACTTTTACCGCAACCTGAATTGAAAGTGGCTAAAGTGCACAATGCTTTTATTTGGTGTTAGAAACTGTGGCTGCAACACCACTTGCAATTATAGCCATCTAAATATGGTCTGAAACTGACCATAGCATCAAACTAACTAAATTGCAATAGTCCCTGCTTTATTGTCAGTGTGTCGGCACATATGAATACAAGGAAGAATGAGAATGAGAATAAGAATAAGAATAAGAATAAGAATAAGAATAGAAAATAAGAACTGAATAATTCTGAATCAAGGAAAGAGGCTTGCACCTGAGTAACTTCTGTATGTTAGATCATTGTTGCATATCTAATACCAAGTTTGTTAGCCCTGAAAAAGATTAGAATAGAGGAAACTATGGTTGCCCTATTCTGCCAGATATTACTCTTTTGCCTTTAAGTCGCATGATATTAAAATGGGTCACATTCGGATGATTGGACTCATATAGTAAATTGGGACTCATGCAGAAAAAAAATAAGTTTTGCATTTAGATTTTGACGTTATACCACAAGGACAATCTTTTGCAAAGACCAATCCGAGAAAAGAAGAATATTTACAAAGAACGATGTGAGAAAAGAAGGGGCGAGGGTGGGAAGGGAGAAGGGAGTCAATTAAACAAATTTTCTTCTTTCTCGCCTCGCATGGCGAGAATGGGCTCAGCATCATGGATCACATTTTCAAAGTGATATATCTCAAACACCTTCCTCCCCAGAGTTATGAACACCAACAGCCGAAATTAGTAATAGGTGGGGATTCTTCTGCCTTGAGCCAGTATTACATTATTATTACAAGAAACTTATCGCGGCGGCCAAGGCCGCCGCGAACATTTCTCTTTCTCAACCCGAGCAATTGCGCCATCCTACTCAAATTTCAGATGTGCACATGAAGCCCTTTTTGCTTTTGATTGCTGCCGGTAAACCCATCGCCCACATCATAAAAGGAGTTGAGCTTTAGCTTAACTCAGACACAGACACAAAGCATGACTTTTGTGAGCCAATTCATCGGATGCAGACTCCTTTGTATAGCATTTGTTTTGCAAAAGGTCGGTGAAATTTGGCTAGATGTATTCTTGCTTTTTACTGTGCTTCTTGCAGAATCTCCGTGCCCACCAGCAAGGTAACGACATAAGGTCGAAATCCATCTTCTGGCAGAGCACAGCTTTGGATTAAATCCTGGTTATTCAGATAAGAATTTTGGATTAAATCCTGGTTATTCAGATAAGAATTCTAGCTACGGTAATTGAAGCCCTGGTGCAGGCCACGCATTTTTGAAAGTGGCCCTAATAATCCGATTCAAGCAAGTTATTGAAGCCTCAGACATCGAATTCGTAAAATCTCAAATAAACTTCTAGCAACAAAATATAATTCAAGGCTACCCAGATTTAACAGAAGGAAAATTAAACTTTATAGAAGTGGCGTAAACCTGATGGACTGCTTTCTAAGCAACAGATCCAGAGGATAATTCAGACTTTAGTATCACGTGCTGTGTCCCGCAAATTCAATCTCCTTTTTCTAAATCGTGCCCATTTACATGCTCTTCAAGCCCATTTACAGACTGTGTAGAATTGGCAGATACTTTCCAGCTCTTTGCAACAATAGATTTATTCAAAAATTAAATCTCTGAAACAGAACACTAAATCAGTGACCCAAACATGAGTCTCTGCACCAATAGCTGTGAGGCATCATTGATTGTGGCGTTTGTTCCATTCTGGCATTTTTAGATCTGATTTGCTCTTTTGATTGGGCATAGCAGGGAATTTTCTAGAATGCAAACGTCACATGCTAGGCGTCAGTCCATTTATTCCGGCAACATGATTTAGAATTGCTATGTTCTTTCTAGAATAGTCTATCCATGGCATCAATGGAGTTCCATCTTATTAGGCCCAATTTCGAATGGCAGAGGCACAGGATTTGAGATACGAAACTCTTCTGCCATATCTGGGCCTTCAAAATATCTGCGTCTTTGCCAAATTTGCAACACAGCGTGCAGCTCCACCCATCAATTTAAGGCTGAAACTGACTAGATGAAGCATACTTCTTCAATTAGAGTCCATTTTCTTGACCTATTTCTTATTTTCTAAGTGATTTGTTGAAGCTTAAAGCAGAAGCCCATCGCCATAGCTAGACCCAGCACTGCCGGAAACCAAGCAAGCCTCATCTCCAAACAGAGATTAACCCAAAACAAGTACATGTAATAGAGTCAAATATGTAATAGAAATCCCAGTTCACAAAATAAATTTAGCATGCTCGAATGATTCTTGCCGCAACAAAGCATGCCAGCGTGAAGATTTCTTGCCTTTGACCTTGCGCATCACCTCTAATGACATGCCAAATAGACAGTTGAATTTACCTTTCACTGTTGTGAAACTTTCACCGTTGTGAAACTTATTGATTGGACGTAGGATTTTTATCATAACTTTCAAATGCAAGCTCTATTTTTGCAGCAACAGTATCCATTGAAAAGATCAAGGAAACACCTAAGAATGTTGCTAGGCACACAATTTTCAGATTCCTACTGTAAATGACTCAAATGTGGCAAAATGCATTTGCTGTTCTAACTTCACAGCAGCATAGAAAGAGGGCCATAACTTCTGCAAGAAAACTCTGTTTCTCAAGCATGAGCATGCATTGGAAAGCTCAAAGCATAATTTATGAAAGTTCCTAGGTACATATTTTTCAAATTCATTATGTAAACATGTCAAATAAACCAGAATTTTTCTAAATCCAAAGCCTTCTTTATTAGGAATGTTGCGCATACTCAGCAAAAAAAATGACTCATTGTAGCTTAAATTGGAACTCCAAGCACAGAGGAAAACTTCCAGGCCTGAGATTTGCTTGGCTTTGGCCTTGTCCATCACCTCTAGCCCGACTGAAGAAAAAAGGAACCCTAGTACATGTGCTGCAGGATTGAACTGTTCTTTGCAAAAAAGAAGACTTGATTTGTGCCAAATCAGTGTCTACAAACTCAACATGCTCATACCTCGTAATGTTGGTCTCTAAGCTTGTAATGTTGATCTCTGAATTTGCTATGTTGATCTCTGACTTGTAATTGTGCAGTGGCACATGACTTCGTACATATTCCCAGGCTCCTAAGCATGAACAAACCGTAAGCATTCAAGAAAGAGAAAAAATCTAGCTTAATGTTTTCCATGCTATAATAATATTAACAAAATGACTTACGATCGGCCAAAAGTATCGGACTATAGCTCTTTCTCAAACCATCTATATACATGCCTGAACAAATTTTTCCCCTTTATGCAGGCTGCAACTATTCATCTTGGCAACAATGCACCTGGATGAGACTGTAATCTGTAGGGTTTCACATAAGCTCCAAGCCACACACGAACATGACACTATTCCAGAAGGCCAGGCATCCAGCTGGCAGGTTAGTCCAGGCATATGTAAGGCTGGTTCAACTGGGTTTCTGTCACTACAAATTCGCTATGACTTGGAGATGTTGAAGCCCCAGGAATTGCATCCCCAGGAATTGGTATGTAAAAAATGCCAAATCAACCTGCAAAATCAAACCCCTCTGCATTCAATCCCTGGTTTTCAAACCCAAATGGAAATCAAAGTGTTACTCAAATAACTTCGCAAATAATGAAGTATACAAATCTAATGACGGCAGAAGAATAGCAAGTCGGATTTGCAAATAAAAAATCCCTAGAGCTTGCTTGCAATTGATCCATGTGCTATTTCTTGCAGCAAAAAGTTTCTAGAACTTGTCTCAAAATTCATAAGCATCTTGGGCTCATAAACACACAGGAATCAAGTAAGCATAGGGAAGCAGCTCTCGAGTTGTTTCTATTTTTGCCAACATAAATCAACCTACTGTAGATGCCAGAAAAGAAACCGTATGAATTTAAATATATGCTACGATGAATTCTTTGGAGCCGAGTTTTAAATCAAATTACCGAGCCTGTAGAACACTTGCAAGGGCCAGATTTGAGGCCACAACTAGTCGGTATCGAGCCCGAAAAAACTGATTTGGCTCTGCACCAGCAACCATAGAGTGGATTTGCACAGTCTCGGAATTCCAAAATAGTGTCATGCAACCTAAAAACGAAAATGTTGAGCCCGATTGCTTGGCCATGCAAGTGCAGTAGAGACCCAAACAGGGCCGGAGCACAGATAAAACCCTGAAAACGAACCTCTTTAGGAAACATGGCTGATGAAAATAACAATCTAAGGTGGGGAAAAACCAACGAAACAGCTAGAAAACTTTATTGTTCATCACGCCTCTGTTCGAGAATCCAATGACCGTCACAAGCATCACCATGGCTAGGAAAAAATTGCTATTAGAGCATAGGGTATGTTAGAAATCAAAGCCCAAACTCCCAAATCCAACTCCGGAGCAAAATCACGCAAACAAAGGCAGAGCGATTTGCTGAAGCTTTGAAGCATGCGACAGATCCAGAGCAGAGGATTGCTTCAAAAGCAAGAAATCCGGAGCCCGTCGAATTTTCTTTCTTATTTTCATTTTTTTTTTATAAAAACACGTGTCGCCCTAGAAAAAAAAAACACGTGTCGCCCCCAAACTTTTTCCTGGAGAAAAAATATTAGAATCAAACAAAAAAGGGTACTGCTTTATATATGTTAAGATTACATTAATATCTCTATCTCTAACATAGGTTGTTTTCTGGTGACGTGGCAAGAAAAAATGTGACGTGTAAGGGGATTAATTCCACGTTGGATTGGGATGGAGGGCCAGGATTTGTTTAGGCAACGTAGGGTTTGGGCCATTCCGGCAGCAGAGCAGGGTCTTCCTATTCTTGAAAAACTAGGTAATTGCAGGATAAAACCAGTTAGTTGTGGCTTAGAATAAGCAAAAATCAGCTGGGAATTGCTTGGTCCATGAGTTTGGTTTCAATTCCGGTGAAAAAATCCATTGCCTGCACCACAAAAAGGGGCTAAGGTTTCCCTTTGTAGCTCCTGTACCGACTTACACACAAAGGCAGAGACCGCTGCAAAAAAACCCCCGGTAAGTTCCGATCTTGAGAGCTTATTTTGCTTCTGCATTTGAGATATGCAACAGAAATATCCTTTAAGCAATTCGGCTTCAGTATTCAGTTGTTTAAAGCCCTAAGCCGAAGCCTTAAGCCGAAAATCCCTTCTGGCTAATCACCCAAAACATGGGCAGCTCAACCGTGTTTAAATTAGGCATGTGTAAATCCTCAGGGAAATCGATTTTCCTGAATTGAATTCTTCACAAATGAACCGGCATCTAGTAGAGTTTTTGGATGGAAAGATTCCGGCAAACAGAGTGACAGATAATAGACAAGCATGGCCTGCACCACTGAAGTATGGGCTCGAACCCTGCTACCAGTTCCAACGGACTTCTCAGAAAAAATGTCTATTGTTGCGAGAAGGAAGTTATAACTCTGCAAGTTTGCAGCAGAGAATTAGAACAGACGTAGCAACAATTGTGCAAGAGAGCACTAATCTTGCCATGGACACTTCCGATCCTCAGATTGCATTTTTTAATTGAAGAAGGCACTCTCAAACTCTAATCTAGGTCTCAAACTAAATTCAAGGGAAAATGACCTCTTTATGCAACGATTCACAGATGATAGCCGCTCTAAGTTATTGGATCACTGTATTTTGTGCACTAAGCAGGGGCATCAGATATCTCAGATTTGCGGTATTTAAGCTCTTACAATCGGCATCCGAAACAGCAAAACAGACATTATGCATCAAGCCTTTTTTCCTTTAGTGCAAGGGAAAACTATTTTGGCACATTGGATGCAAACCTTCAGACATTCGATTTGCCTGATTTCGAAGTGAATCGTGCTTGATTGCCCTGTTTTTTTAGCCTGCACCTGAAGACCCAGCAGTGATTTGCCTTACTATTGTCTTAGATTTCCGGTGCAGAGTCTGAACTATGAAGGAATGGCTATGGCAGACGGTCAATCGTCTACAGTTAGGGATCTTCAAAACTGTCCACTGAAATTGATGTTATTCCTATGCCAGAATCAAAGAATGTAAGAAGTAATACTGTGGATAATGCTACAAGGCCTAGTACAATATTGTGGTGAAGCAGTGCTGCTGCATTTGGCACAGGAGCTGAAACTAATGGGCATGCCAACCCATTTTTTCCTTCAACACATCGATCACTAAATAAGCCAGCACTGTAATTTCCAGCGGCATTAGGAACCAAAGAAATCTGTGGCACAACTAGTAAATTGATTATCGAAGTCGACAACAAATAAGCAGACAAGTGCAAGTGCAACAAATGAACTGCAGCATATAATCACGTTGTAGCTGGGTGCCTTGCACACGCTAGTCACCACAATATAATTTAAACTTTCCAGATTTGTGGGACAAGCTGCACCCGTAACATTTACATGTAAGCAAACAAATATTACTAGAGACTGGGCCTGGACGATCTGGTCAATATGGAAAAGGAGGAATGCCCGAGTCTTCGCTGAGGATCAGGAGGTACTCATGTCATCAACACAGCTACTTCACCTAGTACTTGAAAGACTTAAAAAATTTAGGCTAGTTTTTAAAGGTGAAGAAGAGGTAAAGGAAGAAATATGGGGCACCTATTTTGATCTGGTCTAGGTCGGGAAAGAGAATAGTACAAGCTGGAGCTACGTAGCTACCCCCATCCCATATTCGTGGATGGGTGCACCTCTGCCATGTGGCTTTGTATCATTCTCTCTAAGTAAATAAAATCTTTTTTATCCCTCAAAAAAAAAAAAAAAATATTACTAGAGACTGCATATCCAACTGCCATTAGGCATAAAAAAAATTACCCTTGATCAGAATGGAACTATCACCACCACTAGAGTGGGATTCTGTAGAATGTTCCTCTACTGTTTACCCTTTGTCTAACTTAAAGAAATTGCTTTTGCAAAATCTTTGTTGAAACGGCTTATGGTACCTATACAATTGTGAAATTGAATAAACCTTTTAGTTATAATTCTTCCTCGGAATCACGTGATACGCACAACAAATGGTTTAATTGACAACAAATCTAGAAGCTGAGCCTTCCTTGATTTACGGAACGTTCCGCTACTGACTCAAATGGTCTCGTCGCTTCGGTGAATCACTTAAGCCCCGAGACATCTTCGGTGCCATTAAGCTAGACCAGTGAGCTATTACGCTGTCTTCGAAGGATGGCTGCTTCCAAAAAGTCAAACAGAATCCCTGTGTCTGGGGCTTAGGGGCATGTTAATAAAATGAGAAAAGCCTAATTTGTAAACAACGCACCCCTTGGATAAAACTCTCTAAAAGAATCTAAGCTATAAAGGAAAACCGAATCATATTGACCATATTACTGAAGTGATGTTCAGATGTTCATTTATGCAAGTCCACTTCTTAGTCGCACCGTGTGTTCCACCCACTGATCTATTTGGGCACCTTATCATTTCCTTCAACATATAACTAACAACATTCTAATCCCAAGTTCCACCCGTTGATCTATTTGGGCTACCTCAAAAAACCCGTCGAAATATAGCGGCGGCCACGCCGCCGCATTACCATCTTGTATTGTATAAAAATGTTCTCGAATCACTAGTCCAGAAGGGAAACCAAAAGCTAAGTGTTTATGAGGCCACCATCGATGAACTGGAATTGTATGGCAACAGGGGCATCTGCAAGGCAAAGTTTTTAGCGGAATGGGGGTTTGAATCGATGCACGGAATTCTTTCGGATGGGCAAGCTATAGTAGTGAAGCAACATAAGCTTGCAGAAACATGATAATCCTTCGACCTCCATCCCACGATTTCAAAGTTGTGGTACACACAGAAGCGTGGTAACACTGGCCCATCCTAGCCATTCATTTTGGCATTTGAATAGATAGATGGCTTTGGCAAATAAAGTTGAAGTACGTTCAGCAATCCCATGGGCAAGTGTTAGAAATATAACATGCAAGGAAAGAGAGAGATGCAACAAGATAGAGAGAACACAAATTAGTCCCAAATTGAATAAAAATAATCATGAAGAGCTTATATACAATGAGGGCTGAAAGATAAAAGCCCTTTTAGCTCCTTAAGTCAGTAATAGACAAAGGATAAAGGTCGCACACATGTATAAATATTATCCCCCCCTGCCGAGTTGATCTATAGCTCAAGTAAGAAAGACCTTTGGTAAGAATCAAAAGGAAAAAACCCGAGCACAACTAATAAGCTCACGCGGCTTTAGCATTCTTTTCATCATAAACTTTCTTATGACAAGTCTCCTTGTTTCTTCATGGTATCAGAAGCTGGCAATGAATATCATCCTGCTCCATGCAAGTGATTAGGATACCTTGTTTCTTCATGGTATCAATCTCCTTTTTTTTGGAGTGTAACAGGCGCGATTTGCCAGGCATAGTCTCTTTTCAATGTTCCTGTTTGATGTAGCTAATATGCCACACTAAAATGAGTGAATGAACTCAATCTAGAGGGCACTATAGATACATCCAATAAGAAGACAAAAATAGGCAACGCCTGGAGTGATTTCATGCTGGAATTTCGTGCCAGGCGCGATTTGCATGGTCACACCCCAGACATAGTCCCTTTTTTATGTTCCTGCTTGATGTATCTAATGTGCCACCTAGAATGAGTGAACGAAATCCAACACAAAACAGACAATGCCCGGGGTGATTTCATGCTGGCATTTTGCGCCAGATGCGATTTGCCAATATGTCGCACCCCAAGAGTAGTCCCTTTTCGATGTTCTTGTTTGTGTATCTAATTTGCCACCTAAAATGAGTGCGTGAACTCATTCTAGGAACGGACTTTAGATACAATAAACAGGACAAGCAAAAAAAGACTAAGCTTGGGGTGATTTCATGCTGGCATTTCGGGCCAAGAGTCTTGTATACGCCTTAGATGACAATTAATAAACTAAAGCTATAACTCTAAAGCAAAACAACATGTCTAAAGCAATACATATCAAAGCAAAACACCTTAGATGACAACTCTAAAGCAAAGCAAAACAGCAAAGCACACAGCAGCTGAATAGGATCCAGCAGCTAAATAGAACCACAGCAACCACACAGACAACAATACACTCTACACAGACAACAATGAACAGAGCGACCAGAAGAGTTTTAAATAGAGAAATAGAAGAATGAAAATTCACCTCTTTCACTTTCTCGTGCAGCTTGATTGGAATTACAAGCCGCGCAAGCTTTGGGTGCCATTTTTGCTATGCTTGGGTTTGAGGAATCTCTTAGTTCTTCAAGCGCCTCTGAGCAAAATACAAGCCCCAGACGTTATCTACGATTAGGAAGCAAAAATTTTCAAAATATTATATAGATTTTGCTCACAGAATCGACGGGAGGGTGGGAAGGGGTGGGGGGCTTAATTTCTATTAATGGCCCTGAATTATAGCATAATATTGACAATTAGATTTAGGCCATGGATCAACTTGAGATCGATGGCCAGTGTTATCATGATTTTGTTTAGTCGATGACACGCGATTGAACTAGTTAAACATGTAAGGACATGTGCAATCATTGTAAGGAATCAAATTTAACTTCATTCGGCCGCTAAAATGATGTACAATTGAGGGGTGGTTTCAAATTGGCACACAAATGTTTCTTTGAGCTTTTCTTGCTCTTCGACCACCAATGCCAAGAATTGGCTTATGGAATTTTATTTCTCCTTTAAAGATGCCCTTCAATTTTGTTTTTTCATATCTGCTTCATCTTTTTTTACCTCACGCAGAAAAACATTTACATTTGTATGGGTCAAGGGTGTGGATCCTAAAAAGGCTAAAAACGTAATGCCCTTCAACCCCAACATGTATCCATATTTTTACCACATGTTCTTATCGACGCATTTTTATTGTTCTTGTAGGTCAAGGGTATGGACCACCAAGAGGGTATTGAGGGTGAGACTACTAAGCACTTTATCCTAGATCATTATTATTTATATATAGTGGCATTTTCCATACGTGGTGCAATGCCTGGCAAAACCATGGGTGCTCAGGCATCCTTCTTCCATGGCGTTGTAATTTCTTTTGTCCATTGTTGTTTTTATGCTTCGCTTATTTCTATGAGCAGCCTCGAATTCCACTATGCAGCTCCTAGATCTTATCCTTGATGCTTTACTGCTAACCTCAGTTTTTGAGTTCCTTTGTTCCAAAATGATGCTTAAGCAAAGCCTCTCTTTCACTTGCTAGCCTAGATACTCAAATGTATTGATTTAGAGGTTTCCATGTACATTTTCCCACTTGAGATGCAAGTGATGGAGAGCAATACCAATGATTCATACAACAGATATATGCAAATCACTGAACGATAGGCAACGTAGTCAGCCATTTCTTAATTGTTATGTTGACTTATTTATTGACTTGATGCCCTGCTCCTATGTCCAAACATGATCTGCACATGCACTCCAATATGTTGCCGATGGAGATGACGGGTATAAGCACATACATTACATATTAGGTTATGTATTTTAATTATAGCAAGTTTTTAATTGCCATCATTAAAGAAAATGTCATTATTCGAGTGTACCAAAAATTCCCTCCATTTTGTTCCCCCTGCTTCTTGGTTAACCGAGTGGAGCTCGCATTGGTTTGTATTCCGAGAATTGGCACTGCTCGAATGTTTCGGAGGACTGCATATTCGTGTGATCCGCCCTGTAAGTTTTGTTTTCTTTATTTTGTAGTTTTCTGCAAAGTCAACCACGGATATCACTGAATCATGTCTCAGGTTTTGAACACATCTTCTGAATTCTTTGCATTGCCAGTGAGCTGCAAAGTTGTGATGGGTAAATGTTTTTATGCGACCAAACATGGCATCCAGCATTACAGGTGCATTTGTTGTCTTGTCCACCAATCTGAGCCTTCTTGAGACTCCTTTTTCAGACTTCTCATCCACATAAGAGTATATTTGCCAATTGACTTTATTTTCAATGTCATTTTCAGTTTCTTTTGGACACAAGATAATGTTCTGCATACCACAGTTCTTGCAATCACTTGTAATACAATTTAATTTGTGCCACTCGTCACTATCCTATTTTGGACAAACCATACTCCTCCATAGAGTGCTGACATTACAGTATATATGCTTGTGAGCCTGACAAATTCCATCATTTTTGTTAGCAGCACAAACTTCACAATTGCAGCTACAATTGATGTGGAGCTTAGCCCTCATAGAATTAAATGCCTTCCTGAAGTTCTCTGCTTGCTCATGCTTGACACAATTATATGTGTTTCTTTCCTTTAGCTTCCTTACACAATCGGGTTTGAGGTATTCGAACAATCTGATGCCAATGTCTGCCTCTGGGTGTTTCTCCACAAAGTTCTGGTACAACTCAGCCTATACATTCAAATCATCATAGTTAATAAAAGATTTTGTATGTGCAATTGAGTACATGCGGAGTCAAAATGTACTAACATGTACTCATAATGTAGTAATATGTACTCAGATGTACCCACAATGTACTCACATGTACTTACAATATACATAAGGACAACAGAATACACAGTACACATGTATATTAAATACATGTGGCATAATGAAGTAGCAGTGTGGATACATTACTGTAGCCTAGAGCATATTAATGTTTCAGAGTAAATTCTTGAAGTCCATAGATACTATCTGAAAGTCTGAGTACAAGATATGTACTCTATAGACATGTATAACATACAATATTATGCAAAATCTAATCTATATATTGGTTAAGAATTTTGGAGTCACTGCATAAATAAGAAAGGAAGATTTAGTATAATATACGTGGTCAATAAATGTAAGCAAACCAACAAAGGTGATTGCATATGTAAAACTAAATAAAAGTGAATACATGAATGATAGATCAGTCATTAGGAAGCATTCATACATCAAAACAAAGAAGATACTATAAATTTCAATAAAAGTGAACATATACATAAGGGATCAGTCATTAGAAAGCATTTCATACAATAAAGAATGAAATACCTGTGGTATATCAAGAAATTGGATTGCCTGATGCCTTTTCTTTCTTACATCCCTGTATTTAGGTGAAACCTTGGTGTTGTTTAACCAAAATTGGATGACTAATTGCTTTGTATCTTCGTCCAAACAATCAGATCTTCTCTTTCTGCTTGCTAATGCCCATATAGTTGGACCTGCAATTTTCATTCTCTTTCTTCTGCCTGCAGCATATGACAATTTTCGAGGATGGCAGTTCAACATTTTTGAAGCAACTCCTTTTTGCTTCAATTCCCCATTTTTCCCAACAATCATGGATTAAACAGAGTGCTTGGCTGCCAACTTGTCACTGCTATTAGAAGATTTAACCTCTTCTAATCCATCTTTGAGATTTTGTAACAATGAATGTTTCACCACTGCTTCTGAAGGTAGCCCAATCACAGGTTTAAACAATCCCAAGAGCCTGTTGTCTTGCAAGATCCTGGAAACCAATACCTCTCTTTCACCAGGAGACAGAGAACTGGCTTCATTTCTAAAGCATTCAACAACCTTTCCTGCTCTTTTCCTGATTTTTTTGGTGAAGTACCTGGAATATGATCTGCCATTCTCACTGTTGACAATATCACTCTCTGTCACTTCATTCAGCATGTCATTTAGAGTATCTTGTTCAACCATTTTCTGTTTCCCTTTGTCAATTTTGGTATCACCGTCCTCATTTTGGACATCACCCTGAGTAATTTTGTTCATACTTTGATTTTCTTGTGCCATGTCCCTACTACTATGAAAACTGATATGCATGCAAAGATCCGGCAAGAATTTGAAAGTCTTTTCTTTGTTTTAGATTCTTAGACCGTAGATTGGAGGGAATTTGCTTGCTTCGGATGGATTGGAGGGAATTTGCTTGGATAGGAGCGAATCCAGTGGTTGTACCCAAAATTTCGCAACAACCATCGGCCACTTCATGTCATGATGACAAACAATCAAATATATTCCTTTTTTAAATATATACGACAAGCACGTGGCCTCCTACCATACATTCAAAATTACATAAAAAATGGGTTTTCTAGTGCAAAATAGTACATGAATTCATAACTAATGTATGACACCCTAGCATGCTTTTACCCTGACATGAATAGTTACTTCCATATTTACTACACCAGGCGTGTTGTTGTTGGAGTATGGAATGTGATGAGTGATATACCAGTCATCCAGATTGTGCTATCTACAAGACTCGCTGCATGAGAATGGCAAAGCACAAGTGCATATTGCTAGCCTCTTCTTATAATAAACCGGGAAAATAAGCATCTAATTCATTTCTTGCCTTATGATTTGAAGAGGGGTTTAAATTGGAGCTGCTTTTTTGTGTGCAAATGCTAAATAATGGTTGAGGCAAAAGCTTCGGGTTTTATTTGGCTGGATATGGAAAGCAAAAGTAGCCAATTTCGCCTATTGCAAAGTAGAGTTTAGGATTCACACCGACTTGGAGCTTTTTTAGTTGAAGTTAAAACCACATATGGATTTATAGAAATTCGGGAAAAACAATTTTATGGTCATGTTCGTCAATGCCAGCTATTTTTATACTATAAGATATCATGCAAAAATGGTTGATGGTTAGCCATTTGTAGTCTATAAAGAGTTGGGTATAAGATTGGGATGGTTCAGGTGCATTTTTCATGCATTTGTTGCGCTCCAGTTGTATTCCTAAAGGGACTTTTAAAAGGAAAACAAGCAAAACAACAATGCACTTTCTTACTTTGGATAGTCAGCACTTTCTTTTGGGTATTTATCCAAATCAGTGGACTGCTTCTAAAAGGATTGCATTTCACATGGCAAAGTCTTGGCTAATATGGAGTGTATGGAAGCGAAGGCGAAGAAAGGTCTTTTATGATAAGCGTATTTCTTCTCAGGTGGTGCTTCAAGAAATTCGTAAGAAGTTGTATAATTGCTTTCAGATCTCCAATTGGCCTGATCGTATTAAAATTCCAATATGGAGTGATCATCTTAAAGTGATTGATGCTTCTGGGACATTTCTTACTTCTGGAAGTCCTTTGTAATATTTTGAGTGTATAATATGAAGTAAATCACGTTCTTCAAAAAAAAAAAACAATGCAAAAAATCAAAGGCAAAAGGTAAGAGCAATTATTCTCATGTTCTTTTGAATATTTTGATTCATATGTTTTGAAATATTAAAGATATTGGTATTAGTTGTTTAATATTGCAAATCCATATTGAAAGACCCTGCCCTCTGCTAGAAGCTGGTCAGAATAGCAGATATAGGGCTATGCAGCAGGATATATTTATCAGACTTTGATTCAGACATTCAACTACTTTGCAACCCAATAAGCCACTGTCAGGTTTCCAAAGCAATGAATGTTTGCTAGGTGCAGGATAACTGAAGTTGTCATGATAGCTTGCAGGACATATCTGATCTCTACAAGATAAGCAGTTTCAAATTTTTTGCCCCTTTCCAATATTAGCATATTGATGTTTCACTATGTATTTAGGTAAACAAGCTATTACTCTGAATCATTTTTTCTCCTCAAGTAGTTTATTGCTTTTCATTAATTGCTCATATCATGTATGTGGCAGGCAGAGAAAGTTGTGGATGCTTTGGAAGATGTTTTTCCTTGACACATTTGACTTAAATCAACAAGTCATGTGCACACATACATGCCAGGGCGTAAGCAAATGTACGATAGTTTAAATATTGGGGCTCTTGATACTTTAGTACCATTTGCCCTTACCAATTGCTAAAGTCACTACAGCTGATAAGTGTAAGCATAAGCATAATGCTGCTTATTAGCAAAGGGGAATTTGATAATGGCATATTGTAACATGTTTAGTTAGATAGGATGTTTATGTATCGAGATGTGGGAGCATACATGATGCTTGCCATTTGTTCAATTTGGTACTTGCCTAAGATGTCATATCCTAAAGTTGGACAAGGTAGAGAAGCTCTTTAACTTCTAGTATATAAGCAATAGAACATCAAAATGAACAAGTTTGTATCATTTGGGCTTCTGATTGCATGTTCAACCATTGTACATGGTGATATTGCCATCAAATAAAGTTGTTTGTTTTGCCCAGTGGCTGGGGGATTTAGACGACATTTTAGATGAAGTCATGTTTGTTAACATGGCATTGTCTAAATCCCCAAACACAAGCATAGATATACACTATAACAAAACATTTGTCCATAAAAATGCACATGGAAGGATGACTTGGTTATTTTGCTACATATTCTAAACGAGATGCATCCTGGACTACCACAATCGTCGGATCCGTCGATCCTATGGGCCTGACCGCATGTTGGAGTCGTTGGGCACCTCTCGTTTTGCTTATAGTCATTTATGATTAGGGGCATCTATGATTTTGAAATATGAAATATAAGTTTGCCTAAGGTTTTAAAATATAAAATATGGAGGCTCGAACCTCTACAAAAATAACTCAATGTCCTAATAAGACTACTTTAACCAATCTAACCAATGAGCTAACGAGATTATATTTTACCTTAAATCTATGTGTTTTTTGTAACAACTCCTTCAATTATTTTAGGGATATGGTCTATCGTTGTAAGAATTATATCCATATTAAACCCCCTGGAACTCCCTGCATGTTAGATCCTCTGGGCACATTTCATTTTGCTTATGGACATTTATGATTAGGGGCACCTATAATTTTAAAATGTGAAATACAAGTTTGCCTAAGGTTTTAGAATACAAGAAATTTATCGCGGCGGCCAAGGCCGCCGCGAACATTTCTCTTCTCCAACCCCATGCAAAAGAAGTTTTGTGCTAAGTTGAATAGATTTCAGTTTTGGTTATGCTTGAGATGCGAGAAAACATGCAGGAGTTGAATCTGCACTATTGTCGTTTGTTTTGTGCTCGTAGGATAGATAGATGCTATAACTGACTACCATGGGATTCCTGTTATTGTCTCTCCCCTTTGTTCATTTGGCTTCCAATGACAGCCAGTGGGTTTTGGGCTTGGATGGGGATTGCCCATTACTGACAGCTTAACCACTTGGCTATTACCGCGATGGATGTTATTTTCGTTTATTTCATTTTATTCTTGCATCCGATGACAGCCAGTGGGCTTTGGTCTTTGGACGAGTCACTCATTACCAATAGCTTGACCACTAGGATGTCCCCACTCTTTTCATTTATTTCATTTCGTTTTTTGCATCCAATGACAGTCAGCGGGTTTTGGGCTTTGGATCGATGGGTCACCCATTACCAAGGCTACCATTGCGATGGTTATTTATTCCATTTTTTTGTTACCTTTTTTTTTCAATTCCTCGAAGAAAAAAAAATGAATGAGGGGAATCCCATGGTAATCAGATAGCACATCATTTATCATGCGGACACATCAGATCTCAGCATGTAATGCTTAAAGTTTTTCCCCCCTGAGTATCCTTTCACCATTCTTGCACCTCCAAGAACCGACCTTTCAAAGGTGACGTTGCAACCTATTGCAATTTTGATGCTCTTTACTTCTTTCTGGTTATCTGCCATTATAATGATTTTCTGGACTTGGTCCACTGTTTATACTGGCTTATCAGGGAGGGCAGCCTCCTTTCAAACCCACGCTTTTGTACAAAATGTGATCTTGCACATTACAATGTGTGCAAGTTTTTTAATGGAGGGTTTTGAGTCTTATACGTTATTGCTGAATGGTGTCTTGAATCATTGAATGCTCTGCTCGGAAAAAAAATAATTAAGAACTTAGGCAGGCATGAAAGTTTAATCCTATTGAATACTACCTATAGGTTAACATTTTTTATTTTCTGTGGTGCCCTCGGTACTCTAATATTCTCTTGCGAATTGATTTTATACGAGAGGAGGTCGAATATGAGTTTCACGATCAAGTTATGCATGGGATGGATCCCCAATCCGTTGCAATACGTAAAGGATTTGAGACATTTAGCAGCAACATTAAAATGGTCGGGCATTTTTGTTAACCATGTGGGCATAATGAGAAATGATGTTAAACATAATTATTTCCATTTAAAGTAGAAGTGTACAGAAGCATTTATTTTTATGGAAATGGTCAAAGTCTATTGCTTTCATAAAATTGTTACCCTTGAGATGCGTTATCATTTGTTTTCTTAGGTAAGCATGAATACAACAATTTGTCATGGCAAGCCTTCACCACCGCTGCTTTTTGTGCTTCGTTTTTTTAGTTTGTGTTATAAAAAGCTCTATGGAAAATAAGGTAAATCGCAGGCTCTGAATGGCTAAATCCCAAGGGCTGTGGCAGATTTGTTTGAGAAAGAGCACAAACCCATTTTCATATCTAATGATCGCCTATATTCAACTTCAATCCATGTCATTCTTCAACAACTAAGCAGAAAATGTGCTGCAGAGAAAGGGGAAATGCGATTCTTCATACGCCTTATTATATTCGGAGCTTGCGGTGTTCATTTGCAACTTCTAAGGATTCTGCACAACGTTCATTTGCAGCTATGCATTCGCAGGATTCTTCCGGCAAATCGCCAAATAGTCCACATCGCCAAATCGTCCCAGATCACTCTATTCAGTCTTCTTCTGAACAGTATTCTTCCGAATCAATCGATTTTGAAGGCTCGACTCCGTCCCACTCAGTGCAATTTACTGAAGATGATCAATCTTCCGGTTCAAGAACCGTCACAGATCAGTCTATCCAATCCTCCGGCTCATTTTCTGAACAGCATTCTTCCGAATCGATGGATTTTGAAGGCCCGACTCAGGCCGGCAGAGTGCAATTTACTGAGGATGATTAATCTTCCGGTTCAAGAACCGCCACAGATCAGTCTATGCAGGCTATGGAATCCACAGCAACAAATTGCCATGATGTTTCTTTGGTAGATTTGATTATGAAAAGGACAGTATGGTTAATAGGGCAAACCCCTAAAAAGGGCAGCGGAGAAAACGTTTTTGATACGTGTCATATTAACATGCGTTTCAATTGCAGCGGAGAAAAAATACTACTGCGGAACAAAAAAAAAAAGGAAAATGAGAGACTGGATTATATATGTGTAGATAAGAAAATACGGGGGGCTCGAACCTCTACCAAAATAACTCAATGTCCTAATAAAACTACTTTAGCCAATCTAACCAGTGAGCTAACGTGATTATATTTTGTCTTAATCTATATTATTTTTTAATAACGACCCCTTCAATTATTTTAGGGGATATAGTCTATGGTCTTTAAGAATTATATCCATATCAAATCCCCCTAGAAGCTCCTGTTATTTTGCTACATATCCATTAATAGGTTTCTAACTTTGTCAAGGTAAACAAGCGTAGAAAAGTTTGGACTTTCATACTCAAATGTAAGGAGACATAACATTTTGCTAAAGTGATACCATAATAGTAGCAGTACTAGCGCTTTTCTCGTTGCTTCATTGCTGCTAAAATGTTTACAGGCTCCGAACTTATGCCCAGCAATGCTGGGAACCGTTACTAGTACCACTAAAAAAATCAAATCCACTCATAGTCCAATCAGAGCTGGGCCATGCGAGGATGTGTTGCACCGGTAGTTGGAACAACCTGCCAAGCTAGCTGCAAGTAGAGTAGCAGGTGGTCTAAGTCCACATCCTCATCTCTACCATCCTTTCCCACTCGGAAGTGCTCGGCGACAAGTATATCTTGCTCGGCCACCCAAGAGAAAATTGTGGTATCATGCCCCCCAAACACCATAATTTTTTATTTTTTTCCATTAATAGACAATCATTTTCCAGCACAGAAAGTATCCAAGACATTTAAATGCTATTGTAAACCGCTTACTGATTTGAAGATTAGCACTATGTCATCTGCAAATAACAAAAGCTGAATAACATACATTCCAAGTCTAGCTCCAACTCTACCAAGTCTAGCCAACCAGCTCTCTAGCTCATCAATAAGAAAGGGTAGGGAAACACGGACATGCTTGCATTACATCAATTGTGTTTGCAACTTTTTTTGCTCCAGTAAATGGAAAAGAGAGTTCTACTAAGACCTGTTTATACAGACAAACTATAATATTTTTCAATTCCTCTAGGTCATTTAGTCTCAAAGCAAACTCTTTTCTACTAATTCCGTCAAATGCTTTTGTTAAATCAATAAAAGCCACATACCTTTTATTTCCAGGGCCTTTTACCCCTCTGCCATTACTCGCAAGGTAGCCAAATGATCTATTGTTGAGTGGTTAATCCAGAAACCTGCTTGGCCAATAGCTCTATTATCATGTCATCAGCCTAAGAGGAGATTTTGTTCTCTAGCATAGATGCAAAAAGTTTGGCAAAAACATTGTCTACCAAGACTATTCGCTGTCCTCGGCAAGTGGACTTGAAATAAAACTTGAGGAGAACATGGTAATTTTGAAGCAAGAAATATTGACACAGACTGCCATTGGCATACTTCTTGAAAATGAAGATCTTTGGTAGTGGAATAGCTTGAAGATGATCTTTGCAGCAAAATGGGAAAAACACTTCGACATTACTTCCAAACTCATACTGCAATTCATGGATCACACGCCTTTTGATTTGGATGAACTGGAGGCTCTTTATCATATTATACAGGTTGATCCACTGGAGTTTACTTTGGGCTATGATAGTTTTTTGACGAGATACTAAGTGCTTAACTTTTGAATCCAAAATTCTTCCTTTAATTAAGAGTCCACTTGCCATAATAACCGGCCAAACTAAGTTGTGATGCTCCGTAAATGCAAATCTTATAGTAAGGAAAAAATCGTTAAAAAGTAAAAGAGTTGAAGGATGTTGAAGCTAGCTCTGGTCAATAAACCTTATAAATAATCATGAAGCCATATGCGAGCATGACAAAGCTCATATAACGCATTACTTGATGTAGACTGAAATGCCAATATCGAATCTAATATGACGAGCGTCGGAAATTGAATAAATTGTCTAGGAAAACTAGAGTGCACAAAAGAGAGGGAAAGCCGATTTTCAAAAAAAGACTTCTGCATGCATGCAACTGATAGAACTGCTTGTACTCCCCGGTTCATGAGGCTTTTATCATGGGAAGTCCCCCATATTGAATCTTAGCCTTTTTTTTATCATGAGTCTATTTGATATATATGCACCATATTGGCTTCTCAACCCCTTTTGCCCTAGGGTTTGCCCTTTGGGGAACCCAAAAATGGGAGTAATTAGGCCCTTTTTCCACGACCGACGTGTCTTAAATTTAGCTTAATCTAATTGGGCCACATAAGCAAATGCGACACCATAGCTTTTCCACTAAATTTTTCCAGACATGTCCTAAATCGATGACATACAACTCTAAAGTCTTATTTTCTTCCGGGGGAATTCCCCCGCCACAAAATAAGACAGCAGATCCTATCCAATCACAGGCCGACATTGCCGCAATCCAAGGTTGTCGCAAAAGAAAAGAACTGGCATCGAGAGGAGTGGCATCCAAACATCAACGGACGAATCATGGGAAGTCCCCCATATTGAATCTCAGCTTTTTTGGGTTGCCCCTAGGGGGGCAAACCCTTGTTTATGTGGGTTTGTGGCATATCCTGAGTATATACTGGCATATACCCAAAATATGTTGGTGACTGCTCCAAACCCATTGTCTCCTGTAAACTCTCGGTCACCTGGGTTCTGGATTGCGGATGTTCTAACCAGTTCTTCCAGAGCGAACTTGAGAAGTTCTGCTCAGCAAGCTGAGCCTTCCAACCCTTCTAAAGGTTTCGTTAGAGGAATTGCAAGCCAGGCAAACGCCCCTTCTAAGACGAGGCCGAGAAAATCCATGGATCGAATTGAGGCATTATGGAGGACAATGTAAGAATGTCGTAAGTGTATTTGTTCTTCTTGTTTTATCTCTATTGTTTCTATGTCAAGCTCCAGGAAGAAATGGAAGTAATGAGAAGTTTATCAAGTGGAGGAATCGAAAAGGAGTATTCTGGTGTTTGACGCAAGTCTATTTGTTATTGTATGTTCTGGCAGGGCAAGAAGAGGCATCAAGCTGTAGAACTCAATTTGCCCATGAGGCCGGATGGATATGTTCCTATACATGAGTTGTTTTCTCTTGGTATTAAGACACAAGCTGGAATTTCGTTATGTGCACACTCTATACTTGATCTTGAACAGGTTTGTCTTTTGTTCAAATTGCTGTCGTTTATTTTTTGTCAAGGTTTGCATGTTTCCTATTTATTAAGTATGATTGTTATATGCACCATAGTATTTTGCATGATTGTACCAGGACTGCCTTTCGTTTCACTGTATTGAGAGCTTTTTGATGTATTGGTAAGCTTCATAAGCTATTGATACTGTGCCTTTTGGATCAAGCCCCTTTTCCCAGCAAATGAGATGCGTATAGGCAATAGCCAGGCCCTGCTATCGAGAACCATTTGTCTTTGTAATATACAAACTTAATGACAATATATTGCAGACCCTGGGCATAGAATGAAATCTCTCAGTAAACTCAGTAGGTCTTGAACAATAGCAGGGTTTAGGTTATTCTATTTCATTTCCTCTTCTTTGACATCAAGTAACATCCAGGCAGTCAAATCTGGAGAGCTTTTGCATCAAATACTATCTGCAGAAGAAGTTCCAGGTAAATGTGTTTATTTTATTGTTTATGTTGTCTTACTCTTTGCTGATGACACATGTACCTCCAAGTGACTCTCCCAACCATGTTTGCTTGATTATGTGTAACTAATGTCTCACCATATGAACCTAACATGTATATGACAAATGAGCAAGGAGACAGGAAACTGTTCCATTACAAATCTTTAGATTATGCGACAGATGAATATCTAAATACCCAGCACGTCTAGGAAAGCTAGCTTTTGATATGTTCATGAAATTGTCCTTGTGGAATTGTTTTTTACTAGACAGTTGCTTTGATGAGGTCCATTTGTCTGCCACATGCATGGGCTTGAATAATCATATTACATCACAACCTTTCAAGCAAGAATCAGGACTGAGAGATTATATTGAGATGGCGAAAGATGATCTATTGAGAAGCCTAATTTGTTAACAACTTACCGATTTTGCCAATGCTTTGGTGGATAGTTTATGAAATAAGATGCTACCTGGAGAATAGCCCTCAAGTTTGCAAGTGTTTCGCCACAAATTGAGCCAATATTATATATTGTGCCACCGGGGGTTTGTTTCTGATCATTCTAGACATCATTAATATTTGGAAGCCTTCAAATTGGGTCCATTCATCTTTTTTCAAGATCAAGAGCCCAAATGTGCACACCATATTGAGCAAAAGGAGTTTAGTATTTGAAGCATTGTCTGTTCAAATTGAATATACCTGGAAACTCCATTCCAAGGTATGTGTAAGATGAGATAATGTCCTCCGAGCAAAACTCATTAGTTGCATGCCAGGCCTGAAAGTGTTAAATATCATCTCTTTGGTCTTCTGGAAGTTTACCTGCAACTCTCTTACTTTGCGAAAGACATCCAAAGGCAACAAATATTTTTGGCAATCACTCTGGGAAGAGGATACCAGGACTACATGGCTGCAAATATGTTATACAACAGGCCGCCCATGATGAGATGTAGCTCAGAAATTTTGCTGACATTCTTTGTATAGCCGCTGGAACTGTTCTATTTTGCAAATACGAAGTAGGAGGTCCAAGAGGTCTTTGAGCCAAGGAAGGAGTTAGGGTTCTTATTGAGCACAGTATATGTGAAACTTTAAATCTCTCTTCCGCTGCAGTAAGCTAGTTGCTTCCTTTTATGTGATGCTTTGTGACAGGTCTCATATGTGGTGCCTGCAGAGTCTGGAGCCATTATTTTGAGGCCTTCCATGTTGGTGCTTCCAACAGTTTTCCTCCTTATGACAATAAATGCAATATTGGTTATAGAAGGTCGTCGTACGCTGAAGCTTCACTATTATGGCCTAGATACAACTGTGCTGAAACGTTAAATTGCTTATGCACTTTCTGTCTGGTTGTTATTAACTTTCTGCATGATAAAACCTATGTGGGTGCAATTCTGACATTCATAAATGACACATCCTCCTGAAAAAGGAAGCAAAAGTGCCTTCTTTTCTAGTCGTTACATCATATATCTGTCAAATGTGCATGTAGAGCGCATCTATTCATCCATAGAATCTGGACCGGCAACAATATGTGGACCTAAGCATGGGTGTTCAAGGTGGGAAATATTTGTCAGTAAGCAACCTATTACATCATCAAGCCTTTGTGTTAGTGCAGGCATGGTTCACTTGCAGTCGGTTCTTGTTTTCTGTGTCTAGAAGAGCATTTGCAAGGGTGGATCTTGACAAGCTTTCAATACAATTTGTTTGGTTTAATTATTTCCATCTTTTGGTTTTGTATTCAGTGGAGCAACTTCAGAGGTTGAACCATATGTTCCATTTGATATAAATCCAATGGGCATGATGCATGTATTGGTCTCGAGCTATGTCATGTCATTATCTGGTATTATTGCCAGGTTTGTCACTATCCTGCCTTATCTATAAATTCTTTTATTTTTCCATGTGATCTAATTTTCCATTCTGATGATTTTTTGCAGTGTCACAAAGAGGCGCATGTTTACCAGATTGAAGGATATTCTGAACCCTACATTGCTGCCTATCCCTGGTTCTCGGCCATGGCTTTATTACCTCATCAATGCTGTCTTTATTTTTGTTTTCAGTATTCTTGATATTGTAAGAAACTAAACTTCCTTCAATTTACTTCATTTTGTTTTCCTAATTTCTCTCCCTCTGTAGAGTGGCGGTACGAAAGATTTGTCAGAGTATCTCAATCGTATTGGGGCAAAAATACCTGATGTTAAACCTGGAAAGAGAATAGAATATCTAACGAAAATAAGGAACTTTACGCGTTTCTGGGTTACGTGATTCCCTCAGTTTTCTCAAACTTAATGTTACTGAAGCTAAGCTTTCTCTCTCTTCCACATTGTAGGTGGTATTTTGTTGCCCTTGCTGGTTACATTATCAACCTTGGTGGACTACAAACTGCGGTCCATTCACCAAGGAAGTGTGATTAGTTTCACTTCTATGCTATTTATTGTAATGTTTTTTACCATTTATTCTAGCCTGCGTCGTTTCTGCTGTTAGCTCATTAATCCAGTTGTTTATAATGCAGGTGGGTTCTATTGTTGAATTAAGGAGATCTTTTATTGCTTATAATGTCATGCCAGTTCTCACAAAAGTGTTGAAGAGGTTTGGAGCATTAGGAGATCATTCAACGAATTATTTGTTGTCTCCCCAAGGTACACCTATCAATGCGATCCATCCAAGGTAGGTAAAATGTTATAGAAAATCTGTGCATGGATGAGAGGGCAATGAACAATCTGCAAATTATTGTGGGCAGTGTGGCCGAGGTGGGACCTGTGGAATCTGATACTGGTTGATGTATAAAAGCATACAATTCAACCTACAAAGTCAAAGAATGAGATGCAAGTGACGCACTTTCATAAAGGTACATCCAAATCAAGTATTATAACGACCAATGAAATTATTACTTATTGTGCACATTTGTGTATACCTCTGGCAGTTGTATTTTCAGTCCTATGTATAATCTTGTACAGTCAAGCAGCAACACATGCAGGAGATTAGGCAGCAATACATGCGGAAGATTAGACCCCCTGGTGCTCATAATCTTTCAATGTCATAGAGAGAAGTGTAAGCTGGCCAAAGCAAGGCAAACTGCTAAAAAAATATATGTTATATGTTTGGTACCATACCTACTATGCCATCTGCACCATCTCATGCTTTTCTGCAACCTTAAGGTGGCTTAAAAGTCATTTTTTTTGTGATTTTACCCAATGGATATCGAGTTTTGTTAGAAAGTCAGTGCGTAATGGAATTCTGTCAGACAAGAATGCCCTATTTCGGACCCATACGTCTAAGTGGCCAATTTTCGTTGTGTTGGGGGTGCTTGGACAACATACTACATCTTGCGTATGCAGGAGATAGATAGAATTTTGATAGATAAAAGAACTCCATTAATCATAACATACCTCACCCTATGAGCGAAATCGTGAGCGTTTATTTTTCTAATCTAAAGTGGGCAAATGGTAATGGACTTGGAAACAAATACTCAAAGTCTAAATGAACTACGACTAAACAATTGAAGCCTATGTAAACCAAACACGTTAACCCAAGCATTTGTTTAAATTGGATGATATGAACTATGAAAACCCTTCCATCATTGTCATTCCTAGATAAGTCGAAGACGAAAAGTCTATAGAAGATCACATTATGGATATTTGAGAATTAGTTAGAATGGAATTGAGTTTATAAATTTCATATTCTCTAGATGCAACTGCAAAATACGACACTAATGTGGAGGCCTTTAGAAAAGCTTCTTTTCTGCATAGATAAACAACATTTAACAACATGCAATGTTTTTGTTGAAGTTCAATGTTTTTACCGACTTTCTTGATTTAGGGAGGTTAACTCTTTCTTCTGTAGATCAGTATCATAACTTGGAGTAGACCATTGCATGAGATGACAGTGGAGAATTCAGAAAAGAGGATATGCAGCTTGGAATTCATATTGCAGACCCATGTGCTACAGTTGTTTGCAAATGTTCGATTGGAATTAACCACGTCTACTTGGAGAACCTTGATGAGGTTCTGGCCAAGTATATTTAGTTGTTTGTGTTGACACATCGTCCTTGAAAAAATGACTTCATGGTTTGATTTAGGCCACTTCACCCGGCAACCCTCCGTGCGCAGCACCTTGTTTTCACCCGGCAACCCTCCGTGCGCAGCACCTTGTTTTTATTTTCCTATTGTACCCTATATGCACCATATTGGCTTTTCAACCCCTTCTGCCCTAGGGTTTGCCCTTCAGTAAGGTTTTCGTTACACAAGCTAAAATTGACTTTGTGCAATTTTCTGGGCATCCAAAACCTACAATGAGCGCCCATCGATCTTATTGCTTATCGATTTTAGCATTTATATGCATTCTAACAATCTGCATCTTCGCCATTCAGCTGCTTCCTTTCAATTGTGTTGGTCCCTCGAATTCGGCGCCCCAAATCGAGCTCAATTTTACAGCTGGGGACTGCCAATGCAAATTGGAAGGTTTTGAGTCAGATTACAGGGTAAACTGCAGCTGCCCTGATATAATCCGGCAGCCCAGAATCGAAGAAAATGTGATAATCCAAGAGAATGTGGAGCGGCCATGGTGGGCAGAAGGAAAAGTATGGCATTACCCACCAAAATTTCCCCGCTGCTCCATGGATTCCTGTTTCAATTTTTCACGTTGTTCCTCCAGAAAGGAGATGCTGATTTACAGTTATGAATCGCTGAATCCGTCAGTGCGTTACTTCGCCGGATTCAACAATAGCAAATGGCATACCCCAGATCCGGAAAAAGCTTGCCTTTTTTTCTTCTTCCTGGATAACGATTTCAAGCCATGGGGCTGGAAAATTAATCCCCTTGATGCCCCTTTCTGGAACGGAGGTATGAACCATGTTTTGATTACTTTTGCAGATCAATGGAAACAGAAGGGCCCGCCGGAAGAGGACATCAGATTTGCTTCCATTATGGCGACGGATTTGCACGAGACTACACACAGGCCTGGATTTGATGTGGGCATTTCTCTGCCGCCCAAGTTCAGATTTGAAGAATTTCAGAGCACGAAAGCATTGGATCGGAAATATTTTCTTACTTTTCGAGGCCTGCGGTATGTGGGCGATGGAGAAGGGATATTACCCCTTTATTCCGGCAGATGCATAACGGAGATGATATTATTGTGGCCACATCTTGCAGCCATTTCGTCGTCCAGGAAATAATCAAACAAAATCCCATCTTGGGTGCGTTCTGTGATGACGATGAGAAAATCTATTCCAATTATACTTATAATCAGCTCATGAATTCCACTTTTGGGCTTGTCCCTGCCGGGATTCAACCCAATTCTTACAGATTTCTAGAGGTTCTGAGTGCCGGTTCCATCCCTGTTCTTATCGCAGACAATTATGTGAAGCCAATCCATACTTTGGCACAGTGGCATTTGTGTTTGCTTCAATTTCCTTCTGGCGAGATGCATCGAATTGTTCCCACTTTGAAGGCCTTGAAAATCGAAGAAATTGAGAGGAGACAGATTGCTTGCTTGCAGATTTATAACAGTCTGTTTTCTTCAGATGAGATTATGCTGGAAAGTTCTATACAAGCTCTAAGAGCAAGATTCTTGGGAGCCTGATCTGGATGCCCCAGTTTAATTTTTTAATTATCTTTGAATATTTTTGAAGGCACAAATAAAGTCAATACTTCACATGTGGACATTAATTGCTGCGGTCACATGCACATGTTGACAATTTCCTTGTATCTACACTATGAACACCTCATTTTCTTTTCTTGCGCGTACAAAATAGAATCAAGGCGACCTATTTAGGAAGTAGAAATTTTCCTCAGCAGAAAATTTCGCGAAGACATTTTCTTGCGGTGCCGCTCGTGGAGTGGCGGAGCCACGAGCGGTGCCGCCAGATCAGCTGGCGGCCTATTAAATAAAAAAGCATTCTAGAAGGTGAAGTCATTGAATAAAAAAGGAAAGGAAAATATATAGTTGTAAAATTGGCCTATTAAATAAAGAACTTCTCTTCCTAATCGTCATTTACATATAGCCTAGATCAGATGTTCAACAACTCGTGCAAATTGAGAAAATAATAAATAAACGTAAAAAACACTTAGAAGGCATTCTGCCGCGTCCACCATTACCGTCGTGCCACGTGCCACTGTTTCAAATCAAGAAACTTAACTGAAAAAAGTTTGCTGCGATGAACTTCTACTCCGGCGGCTTCAAGCTTCTACCGCAGCACTTCACCCTGCATTCCGGTTACTAGCATTCTGGAGCATTTACCTATCATTCCGGATCATTTACCCAGCATTCCAATTGTTTTCACTCCGGGCAGAATGCTTTCTAAGTGTTTCCACGTTACAAGAATGGCAATCTACTTGCCATCCCTGGGATGTCAACAGGGCTCCGCGCTTCGCACGTCGCCCTGTTTCCATCCTAGGGATGGCAAGTAGATTGCCATTCCTGTATACGGAAGAGCAAAGGGATGCTAATATGCTTAAAGAATATGAATACCAGAACAGGAGGGGGACAATCCAAATGTATACTGCAGCCAAGCATGGAGGAAGAGGAAGTGGTCAAAAACTTAGTTCGTCAGACCAATACAGGAACAGAGGAAGGATAGATCAGATAAAAGGCAGATCCAAGAAAATTGTGTGAATTTAAAAAGAAACTGGAGGAAATATTGGCAGGAACAAATTGAAAGAGAAGGCCAGCATGTTGACAATTTCCTTGTATCTACAGTATGAACATCTCATTTTCTTTTCTTGTGCGTACATGGGATGCCCCGTACCATTATATCGGACCGGGATCCTAAGTTTGTTAGTGCATGGTTATAAAATTGGTTGTTAAATTAACATGTTCATATTATCCAATATAACTCTATAATTGCCATAAAGGATTTTCTGTTAAAGTAACAGATTACTTACCCTCAAGCACAAGAGCAAGACTTCCTTCTGCCTGTGGACCAAATGGATCGTTGCCAAAACAAAATAATATACTGGGATCATCCAAGTATCCTACTCTAGAGGCTTCCACAGAAGATATCAACAGATCAACTGCAAAGCTGGCCCACATTCCCGATTGAAAGTGTTGGCTATTAAGTGCTAATAAGAAGGAAATAGACCAGAATGAGGGTTGATGGCAGTGGAGCAGCTGGTGCAAAGCAAAAACATTCCATTATGGTTTGCGAAGTGTTTTGATAGGCAGAGGACAACTACGACAAATTATCTTCATAGCAAGTTTAGGCCAGCCAGAGGGAATATTTGTGTATACTGCCATATAACCCAAATATTACCCACATGAACGAGGGTTTTCCTCTTAGGGGCAACCCAAAAAGAGATGAAGTGAACTAAAAAAGGAAGCATAAGGGTCAATAGGTAAGTTAAATTGTAAAGATATAGTTAAAATGTTGGGAATGAAAATCAATCATCTTGAGGACTAACATTTCGAATTATTCATTTTCCCAATACCATACAATAAAAAGATTAAATTAAGAAATCATTATGCTAGCTTGATTAATTTTGAGCATAATTAAACTACTATCTCCAAACCACGTCCCAACTCACATAGTGGTTTTGACTAGTTTCGATGAACTATTATACAGACATGAAACCATGACATAAACCACTACTAGTTTTAAC
Organism: Isoetes taiwanensis; assembly: GCA_021234155.1. Classification (NCBI taxonomy): domain Eukaryota; kingdom Viridiplantae; phylum Streptophyta; class Lycopodiopsida; order Isoetales; family Isoetaceae; genus Isoetes; species Isoetes taiwanensis. The sequence continues at coordinate 9,881,560 of JAJEKV010000042.1, read as the reverse complement.
AAACCATTATTGGGTTGATAACCAACATGGAAAACTATATCAAAAACCACTCTCAATTTAACAAACCACTATGGTATGTGGTTTTCTTCTGCCAAATATATTCATGCATAAAAAACCACATATATCATGGTTTTTAGACGATCTATTATTGGTTAAATGTAGTAGTTCAGTTTTGGGGGCCTTGTGTGCGATTTGCTATTGTCAAATCTGGCGAAGTAACGGACTGACGGATTGAGCGATTTATAGATGTAAATCAGCGCAAAAAATTGAAACAGGAATCCATGGAGCAGCGGGGAAATTTTGGTGGGTAATGCCATACTTTTCCTTCTGCCCACCATGGCCGCTCCACATTCTCTTGGATTATCAAATTTCTTCGATCCTGGGCTGCCAAATTATATCAGGGCAGCTGCAGTTTACCCTGTAATCTGATTCAAAACCTTCCAATTTGCATTGGCAATCCCCAGCTGTAAAATTGAGCTCGATTTGGGGCGCCGAATTTGAGGGACCAACACAATTGAAAGGTAGCAGCTGAATGGAAAAGATGCAGATTGTTAGAATGCATATAAATACTAAAATCGATAAGCAATAAGATCGATGGGCGCTCATTGTAGGTTTTGGATGCCCAGAAAATTGCACAAAGTCAATTTTAGCTTGTGTAACGAAAACCTTACTGAAGGGCAAACTCTAGGGCAGAAGGGGTTGAAAAGCCAATATGGTGCATATATACCAAATAGAGGGTACAGTAGGAAAATAAAAAAAAAAAAGGCTGAGATTCAATATGGGGGACTTTCCATGATTCGATTACCAGTCCGTTGATGTTTCGATGCCACTCCTCTCGATGCCAGTTCCTTTCTTTTGCGACAACCTTGGATTCGGCAATGTCGGCCTGTGATTGGATAGGATCTGCTGTCTTATTTTGTGGCGGGGGAATTCCCCTGGAAGAAAATAAGACTTTAGAGTTGTACATCATCGATTTAGGACATGTCTGAAAATTTTTAGTGGAAAAGCTATGGTGTCACATTTGCTTATGTGGCCCAATTAGATTAGGCTAAATTTAAGACATGTGGGTTGTGGAAAAAGGGCCTAATTACTCTCATTTTTTGGTTCCCCAAAGGGCAAACCCTAGGGTAGAAGAGGTTGAGAAGCCAATATGGTGCATATAGGGTACAATAGGAAGGTAAAAAAAGGCTGAGATTCAATATGGGTGACTTCCCATGATAAAAGCCTTATGAACCGGGAAGTACAAGCAGTTCTATCAGTTGCATGCATGCAGAAGTTATTTTTTGAGAATCGGCTTTCCCTCTCTTTTGTGCACTCTAGTTTTCCTAGACAATTTATTCAATTTCCGACGCTCTTCATATTAGATTCGATATTGGCATGTCAGTCTACATCAAGTAATGTGTTGTATAAGCTTTGTCATGCTCGCATTTGGCTTCGTGATTATTTATAAGGTTTATTGACCAGAGCTAGCTTCAACATCCTTCAACTCTATTACTTTTTAACGATTTTTTCCTTACTATAAGATTTGCATTTACGGAGCATCACAACTTAGTTTGGCCAGTTATTATGGCAAGTGGACTCTTAACAATTATTATTGAAGGGGCAGATTGTATGTTAGCATTTGGCTCACTTTTTCTCTTTGCAAAAATTATAATAAATATCCCCCAAGTTTTAATTATGCGTCCCCCCAAGTTTGCAAAAATTCCAAAAATACCCTCCGAATGAAGAGAGCTTTGGGAAAAATGGTAATAGAGTTTTTGTTGCTACTCAAATTCAAAAGTTATCTTCACAAACATTATAGATTAGGATAAGATCTTTCGAACCACGTCAAATTCATCGAAATTGGAGTTGAAATTCAGAAGTTATGCCCATTTACGTCATTTTTTATAGCACTTACTTAAAAAACAACCATCATTCAATTAAATTGGGATTATGTCTTAATTTTGGGACAAATTTTATAATGCATGTTTTTAGTGGCATACTAAAATTCACACATTTCATGTCAAAAATACAAAAACGTAATATCATATTACTTATAGAATAGACAATATTTCACAATATAAGACAAAGAGAGAACTTTTGCTCAATCACTTTTTGAAATACACTTATTGAGTTTCGTAAAATGTAATAAGCTCCAATTTCATTGAAAGAAAAAAAGACAAGCTCAAGTTATTATCTTTTGTAAAACCTACAATCTTTCTCCTCTGTCTTTTAGCCAAAACCTTTTATGCTTCCTCGCTTCATCAATGCCCTTTCTCCATAAAGACAAACTCATCCCAATATACAACTTATTGTATAGTAGCACCACGCCATTTCCAGCAAAACTACAATATTCAAGGAATGAGAATTAGTCCTTCTAAATTGATAAGTAAACTGAGACTTGTAATAAGCAGGATATGTAAGACTCACATTTCCAAAATGGCGCGACTCACTTGATTATGCTATCACGCCAAAACATGCTCCAAGAAGTCTAATAAACGACTATTATATAGATGTATTGTAGGACAAGAACGCTATGCATGCTGCATAAACATGATATCACAAATAACCTTAGAAATATTGGATATTACCAAAATAATGGTGTAATACAAAAATTTTAAAAATAAGTCGAAAAACTGAATAATAAGTCAAAAAAGTTAGGTTTACTTTATAAGTGGGTTACATTAGAATGCATTCAATCACGTAAAAAAAAAGCTAAAAATGATGGATTTACTAGAACATAAAAGGTAAAATAATAGAGACCTTCAGAAGTAGATGATGAGACAAAAGTAGAGGCTTTAATTGCAAAAATAGAGACACGCTTGGCGTGGCTTCACAAGCTCATATTACATGCTAAAATTGAAACACAAAAGAAGAAAATGACAAATTGTTAAGAGTGGCTTCCCGAGCAGATTACGGTTTGAAAAGGTAGTAGAAAAAAGCAACCAGCATAAATAATAGCATAAATTTCTCTTATTATGTACAGACTAGAAGACGCACAGAACTCATAACATACAGGATGATTACGAGTTTTGTTTTTTCTGATGCTTTACCTTATATGAAGTCTGTGCAGCCCTTATGAAAACGCCATGAATCGGGAAGAAAACATAGCACGACCATGAGCAAACTCGAGTAAATGAAAATGTTAACTGAGATTTTAGACCTTTACCTTAGAAATGTTTTGGTTGTCGGGATAGACAACTCGAATTTCAAATGCGGCAGGGCCTGAAAGGAAGGGGCAGGGCAGAAGTAAGTCTTGATGCTACTGTAACTGCAGGTGTAAATCGCCCAAATAATTTATAGATGACATCCTTTTTTGCAGGTACGCATCAAAATATGGCTGCCAGAAGAAACGGAAGCGCAAATATGTAAGAAATAAAAATGAATCAAACCTGGAAGCTCATATTCGTCTTTGTCGGGATCTTTTCGCCAGTCGGCTCACATTTTTATTTTAGAAATGCTTTGGGGCTGTAGTATCGGTGGGTGCGATCGAAAATAAGAAGGTAAAAAAAGTGCAGGAATTCAAATTTGAAGAAACACGTGCGGAAATTCAAATTTACAAAACACATTTTGTGCTTCTTCTTCCAGCTTCTTGCTTGATCCATGGCTTCCTCTTTCATCCATTCATGATACAGATGTGATCTTTCGAGAGCAGACATACTATAGTTGCTGATTCTGGAACATAACATGCCCATTTCGGCATAGACATCCATTTCTTTCTGTGTGGCGCTTTTGTTATTTCTCTATGTGGCTCTTTTGCTAATTCAAGCCTTCATTCCCTCTCATGGCCTTACTGAATCCGGCCAATGATGATCTCTATTCAATCTGCCCATTTCTTAGAAATAATATTGCCTAAGAAATAACATTCTAAGGATTTTTTATTCCTGAAAAGAGTAGATGCCATAGCCAGGGCTCTTCTGGAGAAAGAGATACATACAGAGAAAGAGATACATACAGGCGTGGATAGAAAAAATGGCAGACAGAATGGCCGATGGAGCAGGCGCTGCAGTCGAATTTGGCGATGGCGGCTCCTTTGATGGCGTATGAACAATTATGGCGCCTACAAGGGGGCAACTCGTTGCCGGACTTGATTCAAATAGGAGCTTCTAAAACCCTTGGCGATGGCGATCTGGCCGGTATGGATGTGCTTAGATAAAGAAAGCGGGGAGCGGTATGGATGTGCTTAAATAAAGAAAGCGGGGAGCGGTTAGCATGCAAAATCGTAGATGGGCAGAAATAAAGAGGGAAATTGAATTAATGGCGGCGCGTTCCGGCCACCCAAATGTGGTTTCTCTATTTGGTAATGGATCTATGCAATGGAGGCGAGCTGTTCCATCTGATTCACGAAAAGAGTGCCATCTATCTGCTTGGAGATGCAGCTATAGATGGCGGTGACTATGGCATGCAGATCCTTTCTTCTTTGTCTCGTTTGTTCACTTCTGTTTCTCTGTTTCTTGCTTGCAGATGACGACGGCTATGGCAAAAGATGGCGATGGCAAAATTGCAGCAGTGGTATGACCCGACAGGCAGGCATTTATCCTTACCCGATTTTTTTTTTTAAAGCTTTCGTCTGAGTTTTCTTTTTAGAGCTTTTTTATGAGTTTTTAGTCAAGTATAAGAGGGAATTTAGGACACGCTAAGCGTGATTTTCCAGAAGAGTGGATATCTTAAATCACGCCAAGCGTGCATTGGTCTATAGCAGAGTGGATCCTAGACCACATATTAGCACCTTAACAATAAAAAAACCAATTCCCTAGTGCTAAAACTCCTTGCTTAGATCTTACAATGGTGTTGATGTATAAGGTATATCTTCAACTTCACTTTTACAATATTATTATGCAAGCTAATACACGCTAGGCGTGATTTGTTTTGTTTCATAGTAGGTTTCCTCTAGAATATTATGCTTGCTAATACATGCTTGGTGTGATTTGTTTTGTTTCATAACTAAGTTTCCTTTACAATACACACTTGGCGTCATTTGTTTTATTCCATAACTAAGTTTAGTTGTTGAAATAATTAGAGGAATGTGATGACGAGTTTGAACTTGCAGGGGTAACAACCACAACACCTCAATCATCGAATCAAATAATGCACAAGTGCAGGGAACTCTAAGAGTAGCCTGGAAAATAATTAGAAAGGACTTGGCTAGAAGATATAGTCATCTTTCTCCCGTCTTGCTGTTAGCTGGAGAATCTCTAGTATCAATCTCATTTCTCTATTGGATAATATTAAGTTTCCTTGTCCACAAGAAACATGTGACATACTTGTTATATACTTGTCATCTTATATCTTTCTTACTTTTCCATTACAAGATATGATGTTATTAATGCTAAGAAGTTTGTCTCTTTTTATAATACCTCGTGTGCTTCTACCATCAAACTCAAGCCCAGAATCCATCATCTTATGATCCGAACAACTTTACAACAGATGAGTTCATAGTCCAATTTATAGCTATTGTGAATAATTTGGCTAGGGGGATGACAGTTTGTGGAGTGTTAGAATCGCATCCAGAACTAGACAAGGCAGCTAACATGGAAGATAATCTTGTTTCTTATGTAAGAAAACATGGATTGATTCCTTAATTGGAATATCATTATTTTTATTGATAGTTGTTTGATATATCCATAATTTTAAGGTTGTTCTTGCCCAAAAAAAAACACACCTTGTTAAATATATGGAAAAACATGGATTGATCCCTTAATGTTTTATTTGAAAATATGATTGTTTTTAATGATATTTGTTTCATGTATCCATAATTTCGGGGTTGCTCTTGCCCCGAAAATAAGGTCATCTGTGATCAAATTACATATTATTTTTGTTCCAATGTTCTTGGATTTTGATGTCATGAAATTAAACAACTTGCCCTTCTGTTTTGCATATTTCAAGTCGCATTTAAAACGACTCATGGGAACTGCAAGATTTATGTGATTTATCAAGTAAAAAAAAAGATAAAAAAAAACAAAAATCCCCTAGAAAACAACTGCAGGTTGGCGTGATTTTGGAATTGACATAATCCCAATTTAATTGGATGATGGTTAAACTATAACTTGAAGATTCCAACTTCGTTTTAGACGATTCTATTTTATTGGATAGCCTTCAAACCACGTCAAATTCATCGAAATTGGAGTTGAAATTCAGAAGTTATGCCCATTTACGTCATTTTTTATAGCACTTACTTAAAAGACTATAACTTGAAGATTCCAACTTCGTTTGGCGCTCTGATCTAAATAAGCCACATATAAAAACAACATTTTATTTTGTGCTTATGCTTTCTCCTTGAAATTTAGGTATTTCGTTCGTGCTATAACATTATAGGGATCTCTAATCTCTTATGTCCATTGAGTTAACGAATTTCAGTCTTTTGAATCATATACTTTTTCATGGCGTAGGTAATGATGCCTCTAACCTTTGCTACAAGTAACGGATGTTCATTGCTCAAAAAATGCTTTGCCCCCGTGTGAATCATTAGATATTGTCATGGGTCTCAGTTTCTTGAGCTTTAAATCTCCAAATGCTCGTTCAAGTTTCGTATTCATACTAACAACCTTCTTCTCCTCTTACAGCTAGAGAAAACATATGACCTCTGATAGTAGTCACCCCTGAATGCACTCCTAAGTGTTCATTTATTGTAGGTCACTCTAAGTATCTTGTATATTATATATTGCAATTAGTTAAAGAATTGTATTAATCTAATCTATTGTAGCCATCCATTTTTGTTGTCAAATGATGCTATAAACCTTCATCTAACTTGCACTCTTGCAATTTCACGTCTGAAGAGCATGCAGAGAGGTAGGCAATGAGAAGCTTAAATTTAACACGATGGTGCCATGTTTCTGCAGATACTCTTATGTCTCAAGTTTTGTTTTCCTCTCAATGCCATCATATTGTCTTAGCTAAGTCTGTGTTGCATCAACTGACACTGTGGATGCAATAATTGAATCTATTGGTGTGCAAGTGCGTACAAATTTTAAACGTATATAGGGATTAAAATGTTCCTATGAATTTGTGCTAAGTGTCACCTGAAGTGTACCATCACAAGGATGAATGGACACTTCTGCAACCCTTTGTTCAGGAAACACCATTTTGTTACAAAGATAGTGCTCATTGTATGAAAATATTGTAAGATGAACTTCAATAATGGTGTAACATGGAGGTTAATTTTATCTGCATAGCTTTTTACTATTGTTGCAAGCGGCAAATCAAGCAGGTTATATTGAGAAATAAGGCAACATTATTGAGAAATAAAGTAATGTTTTTGCTAGATGCTGGAAAAACAAACTTTTATTCGTTGCATGTCTTTCAGTGAAGGGTCATTTGAATAATCCATGGAGATAATAGCATCATTTTGGATCATCCCTATAAGTGCATTTGTTAGTCCATCTTTTATGACAAAGTAATGAGCCATGTCAGCAACACGCAATGTGTCAGCACATGCCTAGTCATCTAGTGACAGCTAGGATATGTTATCCTAACATCCCCCCAAGGACTACCATGGCTGACAGGAAAAAAATAAATTGAAGAACATGAATTCAACTAGATTGAATATAGAGATTCATCATGAGTTGAAGTGTGCGGTATCATTTGGAGTAATGTCTTCGTTTTGGAGAATGCTTTGCCAGCAAGTGGTCTTGTAAACTCATCTGCTGCCTGAGTAGAGAAGGTAGCCACTATATATCTGATCTCGGATGAAGCACATCTTGATGTCCAGGTGCTTGAGGTCTTTAACATTCTGATTAGCTCCACATTTGTCATAGTAAAGTGGTGCTGGTTCTGCTAGTACTTTAAGGTCTTCGTAGAGATAAGAGGAGCCATTTGCCTTTGAGTTCTCCTTCTCTTATACTTATGCTGTTAGTAATCTGTTCCTTTCAACTCCAACTGACAGGATTTCCACCATAAAATGACAGGTAGCCAGCAATGAGGCTTCTCCTGTAGTCTACATCTGTGGATGCCAATTTGAGTCAGAGTATATGATCAGTTTTGGGTTTGGCACTTTCATATAAAAAATACCTTATACATGTGTTGCTTTGAGGTAATTCAATAGTCATTTTGTGGGGTGATTTTGGATGAGTCATATAGCAAGTGAGGACCCTTACGATATAGGAAATGCCCAGTCGTGTGATGGTGAGATAGAGCAATGCCCCAACTAGTTGTTTGTAGAGTGTAGGATCTGTGTCCTCCTGATCAGACTCGAAAGTGAGTTTGATTCCTATTTCGCATGGCGTAGATAGTGACCTGCAGTTTGTCATGTTCAAAAATGTAGTTTGCTTGTGTGATATACATGCCTGCTATTCTCTGCCAGATCTCCAACCCAAGGCAATAGTGTATGATTCCAATATCTGTAATTTCAAAGTTGGTGGTGGGAGTTACCTTAGTGTGAGAGTAAGAAAATGGATATAGCTGTTATTTCAAACTTGTAGTAAAGATTAGGATCTGCTCAAGATCCGCCATATCCCATTTGGCATAGAAAAATATAAAGTTGTTGATCTTTTGATGCCAGCAGCGTGGAGCTTGCTTCAGCCTTACTTACAGACGTCATCTCACATCCAAGAAATTACTATGGCATGCAAGGTATCTTCACTTACAAAAGCTATCACATAGACCAAGGAATTACTATGGCATGCAAGGTATCTTCACATAGGCTCTAATGCATTCTCAGCAGCATCCAAATAGAAATCTTTGAAGAGCTTCCAAAATTATAGTCACGCACATCAAGATGTGCTACCTGCCAATAGAGTCCTATGCTGGAAACATGTACTTTCTTCGTCTTCATGGATGATTATAGTAGATATACATGGGTGTATCTACTTAAGTATAAATCTCAAGCATGCTCTATATTTCAAAATTTCAACAAGTTAGTGGAAAATAAATTTTCAACAACCATCATAGCCTTGAGAACAGACAATGCCAAAGAATGTTTGTCACAAGAGTCTGACTGAAGCATATACAAGATAAAGGTATACATAGGGAGCTCATAATTCCTTATGCCCACGTCCAAAATGGGGTAGCAAGATGGAGGAACTGCACCCTAGCATGGTCTTAGATTCTGGGCTGAGGTAGTTCTTACAGCAGCATACATCTCAAGCAAGGCACCAATGAAAGCCTTGACATTGAAAACTCCATTTGAAGTAACATATGACCTGAAGCCAGATGTTTCACATTTCAAGGGATTAAGTGTGTTGGGTATGCAGCCTATGCTAGAGAAATACTGCAGCAGCAAGGAAAACTGTCCGACAGATCGCTAAACATTATCTTCATGGGTTATGCTAGCAACAGGAAAGCTTGATGGTGTTACGACCCTCTCACAGTAAAGCCTTTCGTTTGCAAAGCATGGAGTTTGTGCAAGATACAGTATACTTCAATAAACCAAGTCTCAAACAAATTACAATGAAGTTAAATGTACAATCTTTTTGAGAACGAACATTCTGCCACTATCTAGAGGCACTCATTCTAGTGGTTCTTACTCCAGCTACAAGTATCATCACAGATCTCTCTCATCCAGACCATCATGAAACAGACCATGAGGAACCAGAGCAACTAAGTCCGTACAAAGATTTTGATATGCTCCCTTTTCTTTAGATCCATTTCTGCTTCCATAAGTTGGTGTTGAAGATAAGCTAATTTTGATCTTGTGCTTAAGCTTGTAATAGTTGACAATATGCTGGTACTTAGATGATAATCCATTCAAGACGTAGAGAATAAGCTTCACCTCATCCATATCTCCCCCTGCGCCAAAGAATCTTGCAGGTAGTCTCTCATGTTGGTACAATTGTCAAAGTCTGAGATTCTTCATCTTTTTTTGAAGAGTGAGTTGTTGTCCATCTCCACAATTTGTCCCTAAGATTTGAATTGTTTTTGTAAATGATGTGTATTCTCTACTATCTCTCATATAATCCGAGCAATCTGGAGTTAAAACTTACCCAGCTCCTTAATATTGGAATTGGTTTGAAAGGCATCACACCAATTAAAGAAGTTATCTGCATCCAGCACGCATCAATGCTAACAGCCATGTTGATTGCCAGTCTTGACACGGAATTAATGATGTTATGTGGAATTTTGAACAAATTGGTAGCAGGTATGGATGCACACACCAAATCTAATCAGATCAAGTGGAAATTGTATCAGATCTGATACAAGAATGTATCACCCACACACCAAATCCGGCCTGATGAACTCAGATTTTGGAGTCCAATCTGTTGTTCAGATTCCCTCCGTGTTTTGCAAAAGGAACTGCAACAATCCTGTTATTTGGCTGATCCAATTTACACCTAGCTTTTCTGCAAGCTCCTTGAAGAAGCTTATGGCTCCCTGTTTACCTTCTACTCTCCCCCCCTTCCAATTTGGGATCTGATACCATGAAAGCTTTGTGTACAGAAGTCTCTCTTTGTCATTGCTGTTCTTTGGTTTTTGGTTGGATGTGAGAAAGAATGGAAAATAATATTTCACTGGAGGTGCTTTGATTTAGTTGCTGGGGGAATCTATAAATGCTCTATGGAACGGATCTGCCTGAAACCATTAACTACTTATGAATATGGCTGTAATCTGGCACAAAGGTTTACATCGTAAGAACATCTTCTTGAGCATCCCATTGCCATCCCAATGTCTTTTAGCATTGGAGTCCATAAGATGCAACAACAAGCACACTTCTTGCCACCATAAAACCAGATAAACATTCTTGGATATGGTTTAGGTATTTGAATTATGCCCTCTTTCCTCTGATTCTGGTTGTGCAAAAAGAAGCGAATGAAATAGGCCAACATATTTAAACTATGTTTCAAGTTTGCAATGTCCTCAGACATAGCACTGACAAAAGAAGCGAATGAAATAGGCCAACATATTTAAACTATGTTTTGCTTCTTATTGCTGTGCAAAAAGTAGAAAAAGTAACCAGGGTAGTGCATTGGATCACCTGTAGAGTACTTTATCTCCTGTACATCATAGGTCAGGTTTCAAATTTGGCAATGTCCACGCACATCACACTGAGAAACAGCAGTAGGCTATTCGAACTTCCTTTTTTTGCTTATCAAATACATACCATTAACCGGGTAGTGCCTTTGGATCACATATAGAGTGAGAGAAACGCGGTAAAAACCAAGGTAGTGCATCGGGTCAAAGGACGCATGAGTAAACTAAAGTCCAGATTTTTATAATAACTTTCTCTATAATTATTTTTCAATAACTTTTTTTATAATTAACAGAAAAGAACTATAACAAACACTCAACATAATGGCAACATCTTTGAAAGAAACTCAATTACTTAGCTTACTGCATTTAACTAAAAAAAAAAAAAAAATGAAAGTAAAGATTTATAAAGTGACTACAAATACATGAACGTCTTGTAAGATAAAAAACAAAAAAATATACTAAAGCCAATTCTACACGATTGTGCCCATGTCTTATGTTGCAAACACAAAACTTAAGCGTAAGTTATTGGTTGTGCTAACTTCTTCTGAAGTAGGAACAAGTCTAAAGTGAAGTTAATTGGAGCACCCGCTGGTACTCCTCCAATTCTGCTAGAAAAAATTCTAGATGCTGGGAGCGTGATTGTGTATTGTGGCAATCCCGCCATATTACATGGTACATGTGGTACATCAATGCCAAGCGGTACACCAACACCTTGTAATATGTTAGAGTCACTCCAGTGAGCACTTGGATGAAGTGGACCAGTACCAAATGAAATTAAAATAGAAGGATCATGAGGTGTCATTGCGGCTCGATCATAAACACCAGCTACCATAGCCTGAAGCCCATCTATCAACCTTGGATCATACCTTTTGATTCCAATATAATATTCACACGAAAGAAATTCATTGCTTAGAAATATAGCAGCTCGCTGATGTAAATCTTTCAAGGTTTGAGATGTTCCAATTTCTATCACAATAACTGGATACTCATTTATTTCCGATCTTACTGCGAGTGGAATATTACTTTGCCCTATTGCGTTGATAACAACATCTAACGTATAAATGTCCAGATTACCTCTTCCTAACATATCTACTAATGTACCAATCTCAATAGTGTCTTCTTTATCTTGATTATAGAATTGCATGATAACTTGTGATCTGGCATACGCATGTGGAACAAATGAAAACTCCCTGATTATGATTTCGTTGTTGATACGATCAGCAACGTGCCGATTCTCCTCATTCCACGAAGAAAATGTAAAAACATCACTAACTCTACCCACTGTCCTGTCTTTTCTGGTGGCTCTAATATTATCACCTTCCCAACCACTAAGACAAGCATCATGCTTTAATAACTCTCTAAGATTGAGAATGCGTTCTTTATCTACAGAAACCCAACCTAGACTTGAAGATACCTGTGCAATTGAGCCTGCCATTCAACCTGCCTATTAGCCGACTCGAATGAGACTGGAGCGGTTTGGATGGAGCGGTCTTAGGCCACTCGAATAAATCTGGAGCGGTCTGTGAGTGGTAAAAAGTTCCGAAATTAGGACAGAACAGCATGTTAAATTAGCCATTCATGAGCACCTGCATGGTTGCATGTAGACGTACACGCGTATGCGTTATAATAAAAGAAGGTGAACAGAACGGTAACCATTGGGTTAATTTTATGACTATGTATATGTAAGATGCCTTCCAAATCTATGGACGACACCTCTACGTTTTGGCACATTCTGTGTTTTTTGGGGTGCAAAAAATAGCATTGTTCCCCAAAAAAAAATACCAAAAAGGACTCAGCCAGCAACACCACAGTTTTTCTCTGGCCAATTCTATGTCGCTGCTTCCGAGACGGGGTAGTCTTTTGATGAAGTCAAATTCTGGCAGTCCATTCTTAATGGCTTCGGCTTTTCCTAATCCTGCCGTGGCCGGCTGTTCGACCGGCCTCCGTTTTGCAAGGTAGAGTCTTTTTTTTTTTTTTTTTTTTTTTTTTTTTTTTTTTTTTTTAACTAAGCTATTTTGCTTTAAATAAGCTATTTTGCTTGAATAGACAATAATGATCCAGATATCTCTTCGATATCTTCTGCATATGACTACAAGTGGTCATGTTTGATGCTTCAATAATCAAATATATGTTTAGCGATCTAGGTAAATATAATACCTTGGACGGTCAATGGTGATCTAGAGATCTCTGCTACACTAGAACACGATCTTCATTTGAGTCATATTTTCTCAAAAATGAAGGTTTATTGCATTAGTTATTTTTCTTTAATAATCAATATGTATTCGGGGATCTAGTGATCTTTTTGGATACTGCAAATATATTTGGTTAATGAGACGTGTGTTTTGTCAAATGGTTTTTACGGACCATTCTAACTTAAACTTGAGTTTGATATGAAGGGTATGATTTTTGCCTTGATAGGCACAAGGGGATATATACAAGGTGCTCTATGTGAATATAAAATTCCCATTTGGTAAGCATAAAGCTTATAAGATTTCCATTTTATTTCATGCATGCATTTGGCTTAAAGGCATGTTGGACATGTGGTGCTCAACATGCAAATATGCTTGCATGTGACTTTTACCATAGCGTATAGATATTGCCAAAAGTGCTCATTTGCTCTATAGTAGGTAACTCTTAGGATGTGTTGCTCTATCTTTTGGTACGTGATGAAATGCCACATGCTAGTGGGCTAAATATTGTTTGCAACAATATAGTAAAGGAGGTAAAAACAAAGCAAAAGGCTTGGAGGATTTTTTGCCTTATGGTTCGAATGTCTAAACTTAAGGTAATGACAAAGGTAAATGCTCATGGATTTTTTGCCTAATGGTTCGAAAGTCGAGGTTTTCTGAAGCCCTAATAGTCCATCATTTTGGCCGGTGTCGTAAAGAGATAAAGCAGGCGCCATGCTAGAGTAAGACTCGGTCTTCCTTTGTAAAAGAATGTACTACAAAGCATGATTTTCTATATTCTGATGCTATGGATAGGGTCCGATTTCTCTACACAGGTATTTCAGCATGTGTCTTGAAAAGCATGGATGCATCATATCGAAGCTTGCTTTACTCTGACAGCATTCAGATGCAATATCCAGTTGTAAGATCCGGATGTAATATGGTGGATGGAGCTTCTGGGGAAGCTTGTCTACCTAAACGATCTATTAGATGCTTGTGGGGCATCTCGCCTATGTGTTTATGTGGAGCGTCCTCCTCCAAAAGCGACCCAATGAATCTTTTACGCCATATAATGGTGAAAGGAGCTTCAAATCTAGGTTTGTATAATATGAATTTTGGTTCAAACAAGCAGTATGTGACTCATGCATGTATAAAGCAACAGATTAAGTCCAGGTTTAGTTTTGAATAAAGTACATAGCATTTTGTTGAGCTTAGATTAAGCAGCAGATTAATTGCTTTGCTTTCAATAAATGGCAGTGGCATCTGAAAACTCTACTTCAGGCATTTATATTCATGATAATCTGATTAAAGAGGATGTTGTATTCTCTTTAGAAATTTAGCCTTGGTTATTCTATACAGCTTCTTTCTTGTTAAGGTTTACTCGGGGCAAAGGGATACAATTGGTGATCGGTGATAAAGAGAGACCCAATGTACCTTTGGCCCTTGCACTTTTACCGTTTTCCGCTAATTGTGTATTGATTGGTGCGTATGCGGGTTCTCTCCTCCTATTGTCTCTTTTTGCTTTTCGGGGTTTGCTTTAGCTTGAAAGAGGATGGATTATGGAAATGAAGATCTTTGGCTAAAGGAGCCAGGCGATAAATGATAACATTTACGGAATTTTATTGTCATGGACCATAGAGTTTTGGTCGCCTTTGGATGCTACTATGCCTTTACATGGATAAGTATAAGGCTTTACTTCTTTGCAATTGTATCTATATTTGAATGGCTTAACAATTGCCAAGTCTTGGGCATTATTTGTAAGCTTTATAGTTCATAGCCACATAATTCATGTTGATGTTGTAGTAGATGACTCATTTCTTAAGACTTTGATGAGTAAATAATGATCTTCAGATTAAATTACTTAGGCTTTGGGTAAAGAGGTACTAGTCTAGACTGGCTTGCTTTCGGTCACGGATAGTAGGATGATATCTTGCCAAAGGGATTGTAGAGGCCGGATGTGCAGTCTAGGTTAACTAGTTGAAATTTTGGGTTTTTTTTAGACACTTCATTTCACTAGGGATACTTGGTGATGCCTCTTTCCCTTTGCTCTAAGTAATTTAGAAGATTAAGCTCTTTGCTTATATAATCTGATTTTTTCTTATTTAACCATACTAAGCTATATGGTAAATATATGCGGGTTGCATATGAGGCATTGCCTGATAACACTTTAGTTGTTACTTGGAATAAGGAGTTGGGCACTCCGAGAGTTACACATGAAGCAGAACAATATGTCAATGTACACATTATTGTGGCGTGCAAGGTATGCTAATTATGAATAATGATTCATCAAAGACTTTGTACAATGGCAGATGCCATTATACACCCGATGGCAAATCTAGTAAAAGATTTTGTACAATGGCGGATGCCATTATACACCAATGGCAAAAGCCATTTTATGCCAGTTGGCTGAATTTCTTCCAATGCCATGTGGCTATCAATCCTTACTACAAGGATAGTGTATTTATTCTTATGCATGATGTAAGGGCAATGCCCAAAGATAATCCGGCTGATGAAGAGAGGAAGTTCCTACTACAAATATATGTCGCAATAATACAAAGGTATATATTTGGTTTAATTACATTCTATTTGCATGGCTATATTGCTATAGGGTATGGCATTACCCCCACTGTAATGGTGGGGTTTTGCCATCCCTATTATTCTGATTCTATTCTACGGGGGTCATGTTATACTCTACGGAAGGTGGTAGGGTTTTTTTTATTAACTAAGCTATTTTGCTTTAAATAAGCTAGTTTGCTTGAATAGACAATAATGATCTAGATATCTCTTCGATATCTTCTGCAGCATATGACTACAAGTGGTCATGTTTGATGCTTCAATAATCAAATATATGTTTAGCGATCTAGGTAAATATAATACCTTGGACGGTCAATGGTGATCTAGAGATCTCTGCTACACTAGAACACGATCTTCATTTGAGTCATATTTTCTCAAAAATGAAGGTTTATTGCATTAGTTATTTTTCTTTAATAATCAATATGTATTAGGGGGATCTAGTGATCTTTTGGATCTTGCAAATATATTTGGTTAATGAGATGTGTGTTTTGTCAAATGGTTTTTACGGACCATTCTAACTTAAACTTGAATTTGATATGAAGGGTATGATTTTTTGCCTTGATAGGCACAAGGGGATATAGGAGATCTCCAATATTGTACAAGGTGCTCTATGTGAATATAAAATTCCCATTTGGTAAGCATAAAGCTTATAAGATTTCCATTTTATTTCATGCATGCATTTGGCTTAAAGGCATGTTGGACATGTGGTGCTCAACATGCAAATATGCTTGCATGTGACTTTTACCATAGCGTATAGATATTGCCAAAAGTGCTCATTTGCTCTATAGTAGGTAACTCTTAGGATGTGTTGCTCTATCTTTTGGTACGTGATGAAATGCCACATGCTAGTGGGCTAAATATTGTTTGCAACAATATAGTAAAGGAGGTAAAAACAAAGCAAAAGGCTTGGAGGATTTTTTGCCTTATGGTTCGAATGTCTAAACTTAAGGTAATGACAAAGGTAAATGCTCATGGATTTTTTGCCTAATGGTTCGAAAGTCGAGGTTTTCAGAAGCCCTAATAGTCCATCATTTTGACGGTGTCGTAAGAGATAAGCAGGCGCCATGCTAGAAATAAGACTCGGTCTTCCTTTGTAAAAGAATGTGCTACAAGCATGATTTTCTATATTCTGATTGCTATGGATAGGGTCCCGATTTCTCTACACAGGTATTTCAGCATGTGTCTTGAAAAGCATGGATGCATCATATCGAAGCTTGCTTTACTCTGACAGCATTCAGATGCAATATCCAGTTGTAAGATCCGGATGTAATATGGTGGATGGAGCTTCTGGGGAAGCTTGTCTACCTAAACGATCTATTAGATGCACTGTAGGGCATCTCTGCCTATGTGTTTATGTGGAACGTCCTCCTCCAAAACAGCCAATGAATCTTTTCTGCCATATAATGGTGAAAGGAGCTTCAAATCTAGGTTTGTATAATATGAATTTCTGGTTCAAACAAGCCCATTATGTGACTCATGCATGTATAAAGCAGATTAAGTCGAGGGTTTAGTTTTGAATAAAGTACATAGCATTTTGTTGAGCTTAGATTAGCGAGATTAATTGCTTTGCTTTCAATAAATGGCAGTGGCATCTGAAAACTCTACTTCAGGCATTTATATTCATGATAATCTGATTAAGAGGATGTTGTATTCTCTTTAGAAATTTAGCCTTGGTTATTCTATACGCTTCTTTCTTGTTAAGGTTTACTTTCGGGGCAAAGGGATACAATTGGTGATCAGTGATAAACTGAGAGACCCAATGTACCTTTTGGCCCTTGCACTTTTACCGTTTTCACGCTAATTGTGTATTGATTGGCTGCAGGTACGGGTTCTCTCCTCCTATTGTCTCTTTTTTGCTTTTCAGGGTTTGCTTTAGCTTGAAAGAGGATGGATTATGGAAATGAAGATCTTTGGCTAAAGGAGCCTTGGCGATAAATGATAACATTTACGGAATTTTATTGTCATGGACCATAGTTTTTTGGTCGCCTTTGGATGCTACTATGCCTTTACATGGATAAGTATAAGGCTTTACTTCTTTGCAATTGTATCTATATTTGAATGGCTTAACAATTGCCAAGTCTTGGGCATTATTTGTAAGCTTTATAGTTCATAGCCACATAATTCATGTTGATGTTGTAGTAGATGACTCATTTCTTAAGACTTTGATGAGTAAATAATGATCTTGATTAAATTACTTAGGCTTTGGGTAAAAGGTACTAGTCTAGGCTGGCTTGCTTTCGGTCACGGATAGTAGGATGATATCTTGCCAAAGGGATTGGCCAGGGGCGGATGTGCAGTCTAGGTTAACTAGTTGATTTTGGGTTTTTTTAGACACTTCATTTCACTAGGGATACTTGGTGATGCCTCTTTCCCTTTGCTCTAAGTAATTTAGAAGATTAAGCTCTTTGCTTATATAATCTGATTTTCTTATTTAACCATACTAAGCTATATGGTAATATATGTGCAGGTTGCATATGAGGCATTGCCTGATAACACTTTAGTTGTTACTTGGAATAAGGAGTTGGGCACTCCGAGAGTTACACATGAAGCAGAACAATATGTCAATGTACACATTATTGTGGCGTGCAAGGTATGCTAATTATGAATAATGATTCATCAAAGACTTTGTACAATGGCAGATGCCATTATACACCAGTGGCAAATGCCGTAAAGATTTTGTACAATGGCAGATGCCATTATACACCAATGGCAAAAGCCATTTTATGCCAGTTGGCTGAATTTCTTCCAATGCCATGTGGCTATCAATCCTTACTACAAGGATAGTGTATTTATTCTTATGCATGATGTAAGGGCAATGCCCAAAGATAATCCGGCTGATGAAGAGAGGAAGTTCCTACTACAACTATATGTCGCAATAATACAAAGGTATATATTTGGTTTAATTACATTCTATTTGCATGGCTATATTGCTATAGGGTATGGCATTACCTCCACTGTAATGGTGGGGTTTTGCCATCCCTATTGTCTGATTCTATTACGAGGGGTCATGTTATACTCTACGGAAGGTGGTAGGGTTTTTTTTATTAACTAAGCTATTTTGCTTTAAATAAGCTAGTTTGCTTGAATAGACAATAATGATCGGATATCTCTTGATATCTTACTGCGATATATGACTACAAGTGGTCATGTTTGATGCTTCAATAATCAAATATATGTTTAGCGATCTAGGTAAATATAATACCTTGGACGGTCAATGGTGATCTAGAGATCTCTGCTACACTAGAACACGATCTTCATTTGAGTCATATTTTCTCAAAAATGAAGGTTTATTGCATTAGTTATTTTTCTTTAATAATCAATATGTATTCGGGGATCTAGTGATCTTTTTGGATCTTTGCAAATATATTTGGTTAATGAGATGTGTGTTTTGTCAAATGGTTTTTACGGACCATTCTAACTTAAACTTGAGTTTGATATGAAGGGTATGATTTTTTGCCTTGATAGGCACAAGGGGATATAGGAGATCTCCAATATTGTACAAGGTGCTCTATGTGAATATAAAATTCCCATTTGGTAAGCATAAAGCTTATAAGATTTCCATTTTATTTCATGCATGCATTTGGCTTAAAGGCATGTTGGACGTAATTGCTCAACATGCAAATATGCTTGCATGTGACTTTTACCATAGCGTATAGATATTGCCAAAAGTGCTCATTTGCTCTATAGTAGGTAACTCTTAGGATGTGTTGCTCTATCTTTTGGTACGTGATGAAATGCCACATGCTAGTGGGCTAAATATTGTTTGCAACAATATAGTAAAGGAGGTAAAAACAAAGCAAAAGGCTTGGAGGATTTTTTGCCTTATGGTTCGAATGTCTAAACTTAAGGTAATGACAAAGGTAAATGCTCATGGATTTTTTGCCTAATGGTTCGAAAGTCTAGGTTTTCTGAAGCCCTAATAGTCCATCATTTTGGCCCGATTGTCAGTAAAGAGTAAGCAGGCGCCATGCTAGAGTAAGACTCGGTCTTCCTTTGTAAAAAGAATGTGCTACAAGCATGATTTTCTATATTTACAGTGCTATGGATAGGGTCCCGATTTCTCTACACAGGTATTTCAGCATGTGTCTTGAAAAGCATGGATGCATCATATCGAAGCTTGCTTTACTCTGACAGCATTCAGATGCAATATCCAGTTGTAAGATCTAAACGATCTATTAGATGCACTGTCTACCTAAAAGATCTATTAGATGCACTGTAGGGCATCTCTGCCTATGTGTTTATGTGGAACGTCCTCCTCCAAAACAGCCAATGAATCTTTTCTGCCATATAATGGTGAAAGGAGCTTCAAATCTAGGTTTGTATAATATGAATTTCTGGTTCAAACAAGCTTCGTATGTGACTCATGCATGTATAAAGCAACAGATTAAGTCCAGGTTTAGTTCTGAATAAAGTACATAGCACTTAGATTAAGCAGCAGATTAATTGCTTTGCTTTCAATAAATGGCAGTGGCATCTGAAAACTCTACTTCAGGCATTTATATTCATGATGATACAGTTAAGAGGATGTTGTATTCTCTTTAGAAATTTAGCCCGGTTATTCTATCTGCTTCTTTCTTGTTAAGGTTTACTTTCGGGGCAAAGGAATACAATTGGTGATCGGTGATAAAGCTGAGAGACCCAATGTACCTTTGGCCCTTGCACTTTACCGTTTTTCCGCTAATTGTGTATTGATTGGCTGCAGTCATGGGTTCTCTCCTCCTATTGTCTCTTTTTGCTTTTCGGGGGTTTGCTTTAGCTTGAAAGAGGATGGATTATGGAAATGAAGATCTTTGGGTAAAAGAGCCTTGGCGATAAATGATAACATTTCGGAATTTTATTGTCATGGACCATAGAGTTTTCAGTCGCACTGGATGCTACTATGCCTTTACATGGATAAGTATAAGGCTTTACTTCTTTGCAATTGTATCTATATTTGAATGGCTTAACAATTGCCAAGTCTTGGGCATTATTTGTAAGCTTTATAGTTCATAGCCACAGAATTCATGTTGATGTTGTAGTAGATGACTCATTTCTTAAGACTTTGATGAGTAAATAATGATCTTCAGATTAAATTACTTAGGCTTTGGGTAAAGAGGTACTAGTCTAGACTGGCTTGTTGGTGCGGATAGTAGGATGATATCTTGCCAAGGGATTGGCCAGAGGCGGATATGCGATCTAGGTTAACTAGTTGTTTGGGTTTTTTTTTTTGTCAAACTCTGAACTTTGACATGGTCGTGCATATTGAGATTCTGCTCTTTTGAGAACACTGGACCTTGGTAGAATATTGTGAGAGGAGCAGTGCGAACTCTAGAGCTTTCCGTTCTTCTCATATCTGTGGAGATTAAATTTCATATGACGGAGTGTATGCCCATGTTAACTCCATGTGAGGCAGGTCAAAGGTTAACACTTGAATCTAATCAAGAAGATGTTGACCCTATAGTTTATAGACAGATGGTTGGAGGTTTGATCTATCTTATCATCCATTAGGGCGGATTTGGGGTCTGAAAATGGCCTCCTATCAGCCATTCCACGTCATATTTCCGCTCCCTTTTTCCCATGCCACCTAGGATACCAAACTCTCATAATTACAGATTTGCTTGGAATATTCTTCCGGAATAAGGGGGATTGCACATTCATGGCGCCATATGTATTTAATTCTGTTGGTTGTCAGACGGACTGATGCAACACGTGGCGCTTCTAAAATGCCACTTGCATTATAGCATACCGGCAACTCATTACGGTGTCTCTTGGTAAGCGTGCGCGTCACCGCCTTCTACATTTCAAAATTTGAATGTGTAGGTTGAAGCTTTGTATCAGATCAGACTTTCATTTCGAGGCGTTGCGGCTGCGCCTTAACCGATCTTCACTTCATCCTATCTGGGCTTCCGCCCCCCACAATTCGAAATTTGAATTTGCTTAATGTATAAAAGCATGGATTGTAGGAGAATGGACTTTTCGATTTCCATATACGCGTTGCAAATTTCAAAAGCGAAGTTAAATGCGGACGTTCGGCTCACCGCGAAAGGCGGGAATTGTGTTGGGGCATAAAAATACCACACCTTGATTTGGCGCCGTGCGATCTACCACGATATGGAAGTTGCTTGTTGTCAAATTAAACTTAAACACAAGTGAGAATTCGGCACTTCGTGGTTTTCTCGAGGAGGGTTTGGAGTTTTTTTTTTAAATCCCAATTATCGACATAGTGTGGCGTAGCATCTTGGTATTAAATAGTATGTTAAATTGAATTATACGGTGTTCATTTTCGGGTTAAACTCAAATCATATAGGTTTAGGAATAAGGTTAAAAAGGAAGATATTGGATATTTAGGAATAAGGTTAAAAAGGAAGATATTGGATATTTAGGTATAAGGTTAAAAAGGAAGATATTAGATATGGCTCAAATTTCGAGATATGCACATAATGATGGTTGATAGAATTTGGAATACGAATCATTCCCTCACGATTTTCACGTCTAATCCGACCTATATCTATTTCGACCCTAGATTGGCCCATTCTCCTCCCAATCTCCAGCCCAATCTTAGCTAGATCCTCCGCCCAATTTCTCTAGTCCATCGCCATGAAGAGATCAGCTCACGGAAGATGGGAGGGTGTCCTCCAAGCCTATCCGGCTGGAAGAGGTGTTCCCTCCATGATTCCCTCCATTGCCCACGGTTCTTGCTCACGAATGCCTCGATTCCTCTCACGATTCCTTTGGCGAGGAATTAGAGAATGAAAATCGAGAGAAATTTCGGGGCGGGGGAGTTCATCCGGAGTGTTCTTGAATTTTGGATAGGAGATTCTTGAGAAAATGAGTGGTCTGAGGGCGGAGAAGAATGAAGAAGATGATGAAGTTGAAAGCGAATCCGGCTGACGAGGAGCTCATGGCGTTAGTTCATGGTACATGCATGTTTTCTTTCTTTTCTTAAGCATTCAACTAGCGGGTTTTTTTTTTTTTTTGCGGATGGTGAAGCGGATGAATTGAAATTTGTTAGAGGCGGAGCACCTCTTATTTTTTTTCCTTGTTCTTAGCCTCCGGCTTGCCTCCGACTTCTTACCATATATTTGCAAGCCTCAGGGCTTTTTTTTGTTGTGAATAGTTAAAGCCCTCAGGGCATTTAAATTTACAAAATGATGTAAAACCATCTGACCATAAAAAATTTTGAATGTAAAAAGTTTTTGCTTCTAATTCCATTTGAATACCTAACTTTTTTTTTTCTTGTACATGTGTTACCACTCTTAAGTACATAAGTCATTATCCCTTTTCAAAAGCATATTATTTTTCAAGGATCACACCAAGCGAATAGTACATATGCAACAAAATGGAACACACTAAATTAGCATCGTGTGATCCACTTTCTTATTTGTTGTCAAATTAAAATTAAACACAAATCAATAGTCTCCCATTTGCATATAAAATATCTATCATTCAAGTTATATTATGTTTTATGAACTAAAATGGCCTCCTATCGACCATTCCGTCATATTTCAAAATGGCCCCTTTTTTCCCATCAGTTGCTTGGAATATTTCTCGGAATAAGAATCGCATATCTATAAGCCATATGTATTTAATTGTTGGTTGTCAGGACAGATTGGCTTAACCGCGTGGCGCTTCTAAAAAGCCACTTGCATTATAGCATACCGGCAACTCATGGCGGTGTCTTGGTTTGTCGGATACCAATCATGCGCATCACCGATTCTTGTCTTGCCCTATTTTCATTTAGAGTCCATTCAGCCTTCTACATTTCAAAATTTGAATGTGTAGGTTGAAGCTTTGTATTAGACTTTTCGTTTGGTATTTTGCGATTGCGCCTTAAAAGTTAAATGTAGGGATCTTTACTTCATCCCAATCTGAGGCTTCCGCCCCCTACAATTCGAATTTTGAATTTGCTTTTTTAATATAAAAGCATGGATTGTAGGAGAATGGACTTTTCGATTCCATATGCGTTGCAAATTTCAAAAGCGAGGTTAATGCGATTTGAGCCTCAAGCGAAAGCCGAATTGTCTTTGGGGCATACAAATTGTACACATTCATTTCGCACCGTGCGATCCCGTGGTATGGAAGCTCCAAATGATGTGTGGATAAGGATCCAACTGACTCGGGGAATATGCTCCGGTCTTCAATCATAAAAAAGGAGGTCTAAAAATAAGAACTTAGACCTCCACATGTTGCGTCTTGCGGGGCTCAAAAAAAAGTGTCGACATCTGGGCGGATGGCGGTTTATATCCATTGGATCCGTTAGTGGCAAAAGCGAGTCATTTCGGGGACGTTTCAAGTTTAGTCGATTTTGTGGTGGCGGTAACTCTGGCCTCTTGGGATATTGTGAGAGATTGAGAGAGGATGAAGGCATTCGGAATCGAATCTGAGTTCCTTGAGATGGCTGCTTCCGATTGTCACAAAGAGAATTATAACTTAAACCGGCAGCTCTTTTTCTCTCGCTTCATTACTCCTTTGTGATGAAGGAAAGGAATGGCGGCTTGGGGGGAAACTTCTTTGAGATCTGAAGTGGACAAGTCAAATTGGTGATAGGGCAGCTGCAAGAAAAGATCAAGAGCTCGAAAAGAGCAAACTTTGGGCTTCAATGTAGGTTAAAAATTTGAAGAAAACACCCCTTGGCTTGCGAGAAAGGAAGAAGCATTATCGTAGATAGAGGCTGAAGTTTGGATCAGGTGCATTCAGGCGAGGGTCCGCGACCACAAGGTTCGTTTACAACACTAGCAAAGGCGGTTAAGATGCGGGGAAACTAGAAGCAATCTTGGTTCGTAGTGAAGAACCTAGCGACGAGCAGGGGAGATAGTGGACATGATTTTGTCGACCCTACAACTCTCCTCTCAAGAAGATGGTATTGGAAATGGTACTAGGGGAGATCTACAAAGAAGTTAGAAGCGGCGGATGTCTGGTTGTTTGTGATGATGTAGGCATCGGTAGGCAGTTACCGTTCTCTATTCAAGCCATTCCACGGCGTTGAAAAGAATGGGCACAAAAAGTATTAAGCTCCCGTCCACAAATTGTCGAGAATACAAGGGTTACTAGGACAAAGATGGGTATGCCATATTAGGAGAGATGCACCACGTTGAATGTCTTTGGTCTGCCATAGCCATAAAAGATAAGAATGGCAAGGATTGTTGTGATATAGTTGGAATGAATGAGCATAATAATCTTTGGGTTGACCTTGTTACTCTCTTACAATTCCTTGTCAAATATTATGACTTAACGATTCACGAGAAACTAATGGTGAGATTGAAGTTTGCATAAAATTGGATGAAATGGGCCCGACCAAGTTTGAGAAGTATGAGAGGTATCTCCGTTGTCATCATGAATAGAGCAATTGAGAATGCAATTGCACATGCTAAATCAAGAGCAACAAGAATAATAAAAAAGATGTAGAGGTGTGACGGACGAGGAGAAGAAAGCGTGCGGAAAAATGGTTCTCATGTCAATCGAAGATGACACACGGTGGTTAGGTCTCTTTAAAGTTGAGAAAAGAAACCCACGAGGTATTGAAATGGGTGTTCAATCAAAGCCCGACATCAGGAGTCTAATATCTAGATTCGAGGGGAGGGAAAAATTGCAAGTAGATCACTATGGATCTTACAAAGTAATTTTCACTTGGCGTCGATTTAAAAGCGAGAAAGCAATGTACAACATAAGTGGAGGAGGACAAGGAACATGCAAAAGTTGTCTAAATGTCTTGCAATCATGCAAAGGAAGTCAAAAGTCTTGGGAAAGGCTGTTTCAACCTTGTCCCTTAACCAAGCAAATGCTCTAATAGAGGAGAAGAAGATCCCAAGTTCCATGGCATTTTTCCCATTCCATTAGAGAGGGTTCATATATCACGCACTTTGCGGCTTTGTGAGAATCATCGACAAGATGATATTTTTTGAGTTTGGATTCGTGTGGAACATTTCGGACAAGAAAGAAGAGAGGAAGAATTCGTAGAGTTGAACATGTTCTATCGGAAGCGAGGTTTGCATGGTGGCAATGTAAGATTAGAGCTCGATGAAAGCAGGCGGGGAAGAACAAGTGTGCCTCGTAAGGTGTCAATTGGAGGGTGAAAGCTTCGGCGCTTCATAAAGAATCATAGAGAGGCTCACGAGCGGAAACCCGGATGGGAGAAAAGGTCTATGAATTTGGAAAATTCTTTGGTTGATCGCGGGCGGGGACCCGCCTGAGATGGCGTTCGTTCGGCATTGAGAAAAAAAAAAGCATGGGATGCATTATGCGAATTGTTCCCATACATTCCGGAGAATGGACCTCACAGAAGAAGATCAGAAATGTTCGTGCAAGCGAATAACAAATTTATTAAAGCTTTCATAGGCATGGGGAGAGAGTGAAGTCGCACTACTTGCACATCTTTTGGGCTCATGCACCTTGGTTTTAGGAAGTATGGAAGCCCTAGCGGTGTGGAGTGCACAAGGCATGGAGAAAGTCGCATAAACAAGCTAAAATAGCCTTTCATCGTAACACTCAAAGGGGGTGGAAATGTGGGAACCAACCCTCTAAGGCAGGATGATGAGTGGTTTTATAGAAAGGCGATGGCTAAATCGACAAGAAGGTCGGCTTTAAGGAGCAACCCGAAGTCGTAAACACCATTGGCATAATCTTTGAAAGAAAGCGGAAAGTTGCTTGGCAAAATTCTAGGGCCCCACTAGCATCATAGCGGTGGAGATCTAAGAGACAAAGAATCGGTAAAGTATACTTGTAATGTGTAGCATGTTCACGGCCTTGAAGTACTTGCCTCAACCTTGTTTACAAGTTGTAGCCCGGCGTCGTGTGATCTTATTTGTATCATCACGGTATGAGCGATTGGGTTAAGCTATTGCTTGCATTTATGTGGCCGGCGTCGTGTGTGAAGCTTTACAAGATAATAATAAAAAAGGGTTACTTTTGATTAAAGTTGTGAAAGATGTTACATTGAAAAACAAAATACAACGACTCATTGTTGCTCCAGTGCGAGCTCTTCTTCATTATCTTCACATTAGAGGAAAAATGAGATCACATTTTGTCCCACTAAGGGATGCTTAAAATGCCATGTCAGCTTTTCAAACTGTCCAATAAGAGAAGAGCTCCAGTATATCTCATTCGGTATTATGTCTTAATGCGGTCAACTTCAATGGTATCATTTTTCATTATAACTTTTGATCCAGAACTCCGATTCAAAAACTTTTTATAGGAATGGGTTCGTCTTCACAAGATCTATCTAGTGATAACCCATTCATACATCTTTTACGATATAAATATATAAGAAATAAGCAAAAAATCATATTTTTTTAAGGTTAACGCATATGACCATATTGAAATACATCATAACCATATATCATTGGAAAGGTCTTTTCATTCCGCATCTAATGCAACAAGCGCCACTTAACATTTTGACAAGTGGATCAAAAGTTATGGGGGAAAAACAACGACAATGAAGTTGTTGAATTTGCATTAATTGCGGTTAATAGGGGTAACCATTCCATTGGAGGATTCTTATGGGGATGAAATGAGATCTCAAATTTCCTCTAATGTCATCATCATCAGCTCCGTCCTCGTCTTCGTCTTCATCTCTTCCCCTCAAGCGAGCAATCACCCTATCCAAACGTTCCTCCAATCTGTCCACCATCTCTTTGTACATGTCCGCTCTGTCCCAATAGCACAAGCGTGTTCTTACGCCTGAATTAGCATCCTCGTTGCCGTCATAACCACCTCGGTGCGGTTGTTGGGGCATGTCATCTGTCGACCTTCTATTCAACACTTTGATTTGCCTCTCCTCTGAAGCATGAGAAGGTTGAATTCATTCTCTTCTTCTTTTCTGCTGAATTGTTTTGGCGTTTTCCTTTAGAAGATCATCTTGCTCCTTCAACCTCTTCATTAGAACACCCAACACTATGTCGGAAGGGAGTTCTATCCTCTTGCGTTTTTCCCTTATCGGCGGTTGAGGATGTGGAGGCCATAGATGACAAATGGGAGGGGCGTTAAGATTATAGAAGTGAGGAGCAAAGACTCTCGTGACGGAAGGAGCACAATGCAAGGACCTCAATTTATACATATTGGCGCTTGAACATATTAAACATAGTAAATTTTTGCATGATGAAATTTGCGTGTCGGCGGATTAAATGGGTTGTCGCTAGAACACATTAATGAGTGCTTGTCATTTGGAACACATTAATGGTATATCACCACCTTGAAATCGCACCACGAGCTTTAAAACCCTATGAAGGGTTTCGCCGTGTGATCTGTCTTGTCATTCTCTCTACCACGGATATTGAAAATTAAAAATAGGAAGCGTAATATTCGTCACATTTGTCAAAAACTTTTCCCATTGAGAAATAAAACCATTACAAACATTAAAAAAAAAGCGGGCCCCTCTAGGAGGCCCGATGCCTATGATCGCCCGGGCAAGCTCTTCACGGAGGCGGTGATAATTTTTTTCTGCTCCTCCAACATGATTGCTGCCCGCAACCCGTTCTCATATTCCACAACCTTATCTTTCCGCTCATCGAGTTGAGCTCGGGCAGCCTCTCAGCCGATTGCGGCCCTAAGCCTCTCTTGGAGGTTATATCTCGTGGTAGCGCAATTCGCGGTCTAAAGGCACCGGCCGGTGATTGTCGGCGCACTAAAATCACCTCCCGTAGAAGGCGGCTTTCCTCTGCCCTTAACCGGCTTGGCGGCGTCTTCATCATTCTTTTTTTCTTTTAGAAGGCGGATCCGTTCCTCGCCGGCCACGAATGTTTTGAATTTCCTTGACCAAAACTTGAGACAAGATCTCGGCGAGGGATGGGGCTGGGGCTGGAGGCCATTGAAAGTGATGGGAGAAACGGGGAGAGATGGCTGAGGCGGATGTGGTAGAAACGAGGAGATGGCGGATAGGAGAAGACAAAGGCCTCAGGCGTTTTATATAGAAACTAGAATACGTTGGAATCACGGTTCGCGCGATGCAGATAAAGTTGTGTAATAATCCTCTGGCGAAATTATAGCATGCAATTAGGCAGCGGTAGCCTATGTTAGCATCATGGGATCCGTCATATCCTAGCCGTCTTGTATGCGGGCCCGTACAAAAAACGATGTTATTGTGGCGGCGCATGCCCGTCCTTGGCATGGCGTTGTCATCCACAAACCCGCGTATGTGAATAGGCGTTGTCATCCACATGCAAATTAGCATTTACGCAAGTTATCACATAATCTAGCTAGATATTTGTGTTACATATACTTTTCCATTAATAAATTAGGAATTTATACATACAGCGAGGGTTATGCGTTGTGGAGATCATCTGACCGAAATCCATTGATTGCTACCTAATTGCAAGAATGGCATTTGCGTCGTGTGATATTTTTAATAAAACAAAACAAGAGAAACGGATAAAAGCAAGAAACAAAGCAAATTTTTCTTTGAAACAAAAAATATATATACAATGGCTCACGGATCTTCATGATCACTGTAGGCTGGCCGTAAAGGCTGCGTTCTCATCCTCCATGATTTCGAAGCTTCTTCTCCATATCTTCTAAGCGCTGCTGCGAAATATTGTGTGCGATTAAAAGCGCCTCGACCCTCTGACTATTGGCCTCTCGGTACCTGGTTAATGTTGCTTGAGCTCAAGGTCACCAGCTCATGCGGCTGACCCCTCGTGAATTCTAACCTGTCCACCGCCTCCATCTTCGTGGACGAGGCGGTACATTTTTCGTCGTGAACCTCCTTGAATCTCTTCATCACCCGGCAAAGGGTGATGTCAGCGGAGCAGCTCTACGGGTCGCGGTCGCTTCTGGAGGAGGATGATGATGCCATCGGAGGGAAGGCCCGGAAGAAGCGGAGAAAGATGATGGAAAGAAGCGGAAAGCGGAAGAGGATCCGGAGGTCGAAGGCAAGATAGAAGGTCTTCTATTTATAACAGGGGATTTCGTAGTAGCTTGAGTCACCACGGCCGTGAAGGATGCCGTGGGTCGAGGGAAAATGGACCGTTACTTCTCGGCGTCGTGTGAGGAAAAAGGACCGTTACTTCTTCTAGCGTCTTTTCTTCGAGCTTCGTGTGATAATTTTTATTGATAATTTCGGTGATACAATCTATACATAAGTAATTTTCTTGATACATAACTAAAGATAGAACTTCTCATTGAAGCAAAATAGAGCGGCATGGAGATCACCCGGCCGGCGAAATCCATTGATTGCTACCTAATTGCAAGCAAGGCATTTGGCGTCGTGTGATATTTTAATAAAACATAACATACATTGGAACAAGAGGATAGATAGAAGCAAAAAATAGAAAACTTTTCTTTGAAGCAAAAATAGATAGATACAGCGGCTAGGGATCTTCATGATCCTCTAGCTGATTTTCATGTCTGCATTTGGCCCGTAAAGGCTGCGTTCTCATCCTCCATGGCTTCGGGCTTCTTCTCCATATCTTCTAAGGCTGCGAAATCATGTGGCGGTTTCAAGCTGCCTCGGCCTGCGGACTCATTAAGCCTCTTGGTACATGGCGAATGTTTCCCACGAGCTCAGCGTCACCGCTTCGTCGCGGCGGACTCCCTCGTGAAGGCTAATCGTCGACCGCCTCATTGTTCTCGGCGACAAGGCGGTTGTTTTCATCATGGATCTCCTTGAATCTCTTCATCACCCTTTGCAAAGGGTGATGTCCCCGAGGCGACTCACAGGCTTTGGGGAGTGCTATCTTGGCGTGGTCGCTTGCTAGAGGAAGATGATGATGCCATCGGGCGAGAAGGTGGAAGAAGCGGAAGCGAAGTAGAAGATGAAAGCGGAAAGGCGTCCGGAGGTCGGCGTGGACATCGGTCTTCTATTTATAACATGAGTCACACGAGTTGCTTCTCGCGTCGTGTGAGGAATAAATAAATTAATTGTTTTTCAATAATATTTCATTTCTTGAGATAGATATCACCACGGCGAAAACCTAGATATAATGAGAAAATCGGTGATGTATTTGGCGTGATGTGAATAAATACAAATAAAATAATTTTTATTAGGAATTTTGGAAGGACAATCGTACATAAATAATTTTACCGATACAAGTTGGAAAACATATAACTTCCAATTTCTCAAGCTTCGTCGTCAATTTCATGCTCTTTCAATCCCACCCGCCTTGATCCAACAAGGCAATGACTTCCATGTTATCGACCCGACTTCCAACCTTGGGTGAGTCAAGCCCGGCTGACTAAAAAATTTAACATATTTGCGCCCATGAGGCCGGCAGCAGTCGTCAAAATATTGTAGCACAACATCCGTAGAATTGCTATCACCCCTTCGGTGTTTGATGCCAATTGGGAATGGTTCCCGAACATGCATAATGCCGCGGATGTAATAGACAAACTCTGCACCTTTTGGACTGAAAGTTTTGCTGAAGGCGATTATCTCCCCATTAGCGAATCTTGAGATATATCGTAACAATGTAGAATCCTTCAATCTTTCTGTCCCGCGTGCGTGCATGTCGGCAAGAAAAATCATCTACTTCCCACAAATAAGAACCCTCAAGCTTATCTTCTTCACATTTATCCTCATCTACCGGGCTTATCTTTTGCTTGTTGATTGGTGAAGGGCTGCCAAACACTGTAGATCTGTTGGCGGCTTTGCCGGAGCTTATTTGGAATTCTTCTTAGTTGGTAGATTCGCCTCATCTTGAGCAAATCGAGACTCCAGCCTCTCATAGGCTTCTTTAAGCTTTATAGCATTGCGGTATAATTAGACACTTCAAACATCTCTTTGTCCAAATCCTCTTCAAAATCTAGGCCTAAGTTTACCCATTCGGCCAAAGATCTTGATAAGCTTCGTCTTCCCTAGCACACATTAAGTAACAAAGGCGGGTTCCTCGGTATATCCTTAGCAATAGGTATTCTTTGCCTTCCACTAAAATTGGCGTTATGTCGGACAACTTCTTTTCATCCTCATCCCCATCCTCATCACCTTGAGAATCATCTCCCTCCTCACGGTTCACCCAAGGCGGTCGTCGAAGCTAAAACTCCTACATTCTTGCTCTTCTTCTTGTAGATCTATCTCCATTTCTCGTCATAGTCAGCATCATCACACATAAGCCCGACCCCCCTTGGCTTAAAGATTTCATTGTTTCCGGTGTATCTTCGGTTTGGCGGCGAGAATGCAATAACTAGCAAATGCAAGCGGCAAAAGAAATAAGATACCTTCTTAAGCACAAGGGCCTTGCGGCCGGGGAGGAGCCCGTTCGCGGCGGCATTCTTGAAAAACATCTTCCCTGTTTGCAAATGGGAAGCGCCTCCTCTAGAGCTGGTTTTGGAATCCACGAGCGGGGACATCGCAAAGGGCGTCTTTGAGACCAAGCGGTCGGGTGAAAGCTAAAGGCAACCTCAGCGATAGCATCAAGCTCGCTACTTGTTTGCCATGATGTCCAACTCCTTGCAATAGAAGCGGATAAATCGCGGTCGGCGCAACTTCCTCGTTGTCATGAGGCGGATGCATACCATTCCGGGAACTTCACATAACAATCCATGGCGAAGCAAGCAGCGAAAACAAAGAAGATGTTTAGGGCGGTAAAGTGGCTGTCACTTTTGAACTCAAGTAGCCGTTATCGATTATGAAAGGGGACCACGGCCGTTGTGGGGAGATTTGTCAGGTACATTCTAGGGTTAGGGTTAGGGTTAGGGTTAGGGTTGGATCACCACGGCGAAGACTACTATGTGCAACAAAAAGCACAATGCTTCTTTGGCGGCGTCGTGTGATCCTCGCATTATAACATTAAAAAAAAAAACAAATACAAAGTGCGAAGCTAGGCTTCTAAGAAAGAAATGGACTAAGAGATTAAGCTTATAAAGCCATTACATTAAGAAATATTATACATATGAAAAAACACAAAGGCACTTCCACGGCCTTTTTTACGGGGAGTCTTTCTTCTTGTTGTATTCAGCCATAAAATTTTGACCATAGTACTTTCGGGATCCCTTATCGTAAGGCGAGCATGTCCTTGGGCATAGCAGTCACCGCTTGGCATGTATTCTTTGCAAAGGCTGCGAGTCCTCGAACAGGACCGACACCAAGCTGCTTCGAAGCCATTTGAAGAGCATTTAAAGGCGGTTGCTTGAATTACATGCTTGGTATGATGTATCGCACCACACTCTTGAGAATCTCTTCCACGAGCACGGCAAATGGGAGGCGGAATGACCATCTCGATTGCTCTTCGATACTTCTTAATCTGTGAAGCTCTTTAATGCCGGGCTTAGTCTTCCGCTTCCGGCCACTACCCTCACCCACCCGGCATTTGGAGCTGTTGCTCGGCCCGACTCTTCGGCCCGTCTCCTCACCCGGCATTTCGCGGTGTTCCTCGGCCGACTCTTCCGTAATCTCCTCACATTCACAGTAAGCCTTCCCCTT
The DNA here is from genome assembly GCA_021234155.1 of Isoetes taiwanensis. Taxonomy (NCBI): domain Eukaryota; kingdom Viridiplantae; phylum Streptophyta; class Lycopodiopsida; order Isoetales; family Isoetaceae; genus Isoetes; species Isoetes taiwanensis. The sequence continues at coordinate 9,848,611 of JAJEKV010000042.1, read as the reverse complement.
TGGGCGTTGGGCCTCCTCCTTTGATTTGAAGGTTCACGGCACCTCCACGGGGAGGGCGGGAGGAGCGATAAGAGCAGAAACGGCGGCTGCCCAATAATTAATCCGTCATATTACGCTCGCCCGGTCTCTCACATTTCCATCCTCAGATCTCGAACGGGTGCACCTCCCTACTTACTCGGGGGCTGCTTCTCCGCCCGTACGTCATGCGGATTTCTTTTCGGGTCTTCATTTAGGCATGGTGGGAGGAGGAGAATCTCTATCGAGACTTGATTCGGATGAAGAAGGCGGACTAATGTAATCACTGGCCTTACACCACGGATGGATCCTTGCGGTTTGCTTAGTTCTTGCCATGGCTTCTCGGCGGATGGGCTTTATACTCTGAACAACGACAAAAATAGACAAGCGGCAAAGAGATAAATAGTAAAAAGCAGAAGTTAAAGTAAAATATGATGGTAGCGTTTTTAAATAATTATGCGGAACCCTAAAAAAATATCGGACAAAATCACGGAACCCTAAAAAACATCGGACAAAAACACAAATAAAAACCGAGATTCAAAGCTAGGCGATAGACAATTTCTTGTTGATGTGAACTCACTAAACTTTACATTTCCCTCTTGCACGTAACCAACCCTAATGCCATCAATAAAATAATGGAAGTCGTCGGCAATCTCCTCTGTCTCCATTAGCACTCTTAGCTCGATAATGGCCATTAAGCTTTCCATGGTGGCTGTATAAATGACTTCCTCCCCTCTCCATACTTTCGAATATCCACCGCGCCGAATTATGCATTTATGGTCCTCAAGCGGCTCCCAAAAAGTTGTGCGACCTCTCTTTTTCTGTTTCCTTTCGTTCTAGTTGACAATTAGCGTATAAATATTGTTTTGGAAGAAAGTATCTGAACTTAAAGGAGGACTTAACTTCTAGCGGACCTCGTTAGTTGACCCGGATGATTCGTGGAATCGAACATCAGTCGGAACCAAAATAAGCCATCCACAAAATCGGCGGGGGAGAAAGCCGCATTATATGTCTTGGACTTTTTGAACTTCTGCGCCATCGGAATATGTTAGCAAATACCTCAAGCGGTGTGAAGATTTTTGAAACTCATCCTCCGCCTCCGTTTTGGACATTCCGCTTGCACCTCGTCAGCCATGCATTTCTTCATTGCAATTACATTGTTCTCATTAGTGCGTGGCTTACAAAGTTCACTTAAAGGGGGCAATTCAACCGGCCTCAAGCTCGGTTTCGACCTTCACGTTATAATCATGTAGTAAAACCGGATGCCTATACCCCAAGAAGTCACGGCATCCATACCTTGGAAAAGGACAATTCCGATGTCTATGTGATACGACAAGTACACTACTAATACTTTTCGTAGGAATGACATCCACGGCGTCGATAAACATAAACTGCACAATAAATTTGTTTGTAAACGCGTGTCAGCGAAAAGAAATGAAAAGATAAAGGAGATCACCGCGGCGAAACTATCTCTACAGCGGTTAAGTAGGCTGACAGCTAGCGGCGTCGTGTGATCGATTAAGGTGGTTACCATTTCGGGCAATTTTGGGAATCTGTTTTTGGTGGAGATTAGCTCTTTGGCCATATCGGAAGGGGTATATGCATGTCGTATTGTTATACTTTCCACTTTCAGGCGCTAGAATTCAACTTGAACTCTTTTATCCTACCTATCAATGTGTCGCCCGCGTCTGATGCGCCTTTGTCGGCTTAACTCTATGCTTTCGCCCTCGTTGATGGCGGCATACTCACCTGAACCTATTGAGACAAAACCTCCCACTTCTTGACCTTGGGAGTTACGTAAATGGGGCAAGAACCACGAAATTACGAGGAGACATGGATTGCGGATGAGGAGTGAAGGCGGAGGAGGATGCGTAGGTAGGGGTAATGATCTGAAGTTTGGCGCCAAAATTTGACAAAGGGAGTTGGTGGCCGGCCCGGCGATGGCGGTCAAAGTCACCATTATTTGAAGGCTGGCCCGAAGCGACTCGAAAAATACGGGCCATTAAAATGGTTTGCAATAAAAGCGCCGGGCATCCCCTATGAAAATCGCCATGTGGATGCCAAATAAGCTTTGCTCATCCTTCTACACGCCAAGTATCTTGCGACTTTTCGTAAAAGGTGCAAACTGATTAGTCTGGCGAATCGGCGTGGAAATCTTTAACCCAAGATAAGGGCCATTTTGGACCCCAAATCCGCCCTAATTAAGTATCGACATTAAAACTTACAAGCTTCTTCTAACATTAGTACAATTAAGCCCGAGTTAAAGGCCTTGTCTGCGGTGCAATGGGCTTCGTGTGTTCAAAATAAAAGCGGGCTTACTTTTGTTGCACTTCATATGCCTCCATATATTACTTATCTTGGTCATTTTATCATTCTTGATCTGGCGGAGTATGGATGTGCTTAGATAAAGAAAGCGGGGAGCGGTATGGATGTGCTTAAATAAAGAAGCGGGGAGCGGTTAGCATGCAAAATCATTAGATGGAGCCCGAGAAATAAAGAGAAGTGAATTAATGGCGGCTCGTTCCGGCCACTGATGTGGTTTCTCTATTTGGTAATGGATCTATGCAATGGAAGTAATTTGTTCCATCGATTCCGAAAGAGTGCCATCTATCACGCTGGAATCACGGCTATAGATGGCGGTGACTATAAGCATCGCGAGATCCTTTTCTTCTTTGTCACCGTTTGTTCATACGTTTCTCCACGTTTCTTGCCTTGCGGATGGCGGCGGCTATGGCAAAAGATGGCGATGGCAAAGTACAGCGATGGTATGGCAAATGATGGGCATTTATCCTTGCAGATTTTTGGCTTCCGTGCGAGTTTTCTTTTGGAAGCTTTTTATGAGTTTTTGATCAAATTATAGAGAATTTTGGGGACCGTAGCGTGATTTTCGAGAAAAGTGGATGATATCTTAAATCTGCATGGCGTGCATTGGTCTATAGCGAGTGGATCCTAGACCACATATTAGCACCTTAACAATAAAAAACCAATTCCCTAGTGCTAAACTCCTTGCTTAGATCTTACAATGGTGTTGATGCATAAAGGTGTATCTTCAGCTTCACTTTACAATATTATTATACAAGCTAATACACGCTAGGCGTGATTTGTTTTACTGTTTCATAGTGGGTTTCCTCTAGAATATTATGCTTGCTAATACATGCTTGGTGTGATTTGTTTGTTTCATAACTAAGTTTCCTTTACAATACACTTGGCGTCATTTTTTTTATTCCATAACTAAGTTTAGTTGTTGAAATAATTAGAGGAATGTCTTGATGTGAGTTTGAACTTCGCGAGGGGGTAACAACCACAACACCTCAATCATCGAATCAAAATAATGCACAAGTCGAGGGAACTCTAAGAGTAGCACGGAAAATAATTAGAAAGGACTTACGGCTAGAAGATATAGTCATCTTTCTCCGCGTCTTCTTTATTGTTGGAGAATCTCTAGTATCAATCTCATTTCTCTGATAATATTAAGTTTCCTTGTCCACAGAAACATGTGACATACTTTATATACTTGTCATCTTATATCTTTCTTACTTTTCCATTACAAGATATGATGTTATTAATGCTAAAAAGTTTGTCTCTTTTTTAATAATACCTCGATGTGCTTCTACCATCAAACTCAAGCCCGAGAATCCATCATCTTATGATCGAACAACTTTACAGCAGGATGAGTTCATAGTCCAATTTATAGCTATTGTGAATAATTTGGCTAGGGGATGACCGGTTGTGGAGTGTTTAGAATCGCATCGAGAACTAGACAAAGGCTGACTAACATGGAAGATAATCTTGTTTCTTATGTAAGAAAACATGGATTGATTCCTTAATTGGAATATCATTATTTTTATTGATAGTTGTTTGATATATCCATAATTTTAAAGGTTGTTCTTGCCCAAAAAAAAACACACCTTGTTAAATATATGGAAAAACATGGATTGATCCTTAATGTTTTGTTGAAAATATGATTGTTTTTAATGATATTTGTTTCATGTATCCATAATTTAGGGGTTGCTCTTGCCCGAAAATAAGGTCATCGTGATCAAATTACATATTATTTTTGTTCAATGTTCTTGGATTTTGATGTCATGAAATTAAACAACTTGCCCTTGTTTTGCATATTTCAAATTAGCATTTAAAAGCGACTCATAGAACTGCAAGATTTATGTGATTTATCAAGTAAAAAAAGATAAAAAAAACAAAAATCCCTAGAAAACAAGCTGCGGGTTTGGCGTGATTTTGGAATTGACATAATCCAATTTAATTGGATGATGGTTAAACTATAACCCGAAGATTCCAACCCGTTTTAGGCGATTCTATTTTTTGGATAGCCTTCAAACCACGTCAAATTCATGAAATTGGGTTGAAATTCAGAAGTTATGCCCATTTTACGTCATTTTTATAGCACTTACTTAAAGACTATAACTTGAAGATTCCAACCGTTTGGCGCTCACGATCTAAATAAGCCACATATAAAAACAACATTTTATTTTTGTGCTTATGCTTTCTCTTGACCAAATTTAGGTATTTCGTTAGGTGCTATAACATTATAGGGATCCTAATCTCTTATGTGGTGAGTTAGCAATTTGATCTTTTGAATCATATACTTTTTTTCATGGCGTGGAAGTAATGATGCCTCTAACCTTTGCTACAAGTAACGGATGTTCATTGCTCAAAAATGCTTTGCCCCGTGTGAATCATTAGATATTGTCATGGGTCGGTTCTTGAGCTTTAAATCTCAAATGCTCGTTCAAGTTTAGGTATTCATACTAACAACCTTCTTCTCCTCTTCTGACTAGAAAACATATGACCTCGATGGTAGTCACACCTGAATGCACTCTAAGTGTTCATTTTATTGTAGGTCCTCTAAGTATCTTGTATATTATATTGCAATTAGTTAAAGAATTGTATTAATCTAATCTATTGCTTAGCCATCCATTTTTGTTGTCAAATGATGCTATAAACCTTCATCTAACTTGCACTCTTGCAATTTCCGCGTCGAAGAGCATCGAGAGCAATGCAATGAGAAGCTTAAATTTAACGATGGTGCCATGTTTACTGAATGATACTCTTATGTCTCAAGTTTTGTTTTTCCTCTCAATGCCATCATATTGTCTTAGCTAAGTCGTGTTGCATCAGCGACCTTGTGGATGCAATAATTGAATCTATTGGTGTGCAAGTGCGTGCAAATTTTAAGCGTATATAGGGATTAAAATGTTCCTATGAATTTGTGCTAAGTGTCACTGAAGTGTACCATCACAGGGATGAATGGACATACGCAACCCTTTGTTCGAGGAAACACCAAACATTTACAAAGATAGTGCTCATTGTATGAAAATATTGTAAGATGAACTTCAATAATGGTGTAACATGGAGGTTAATTTTATGCATAGCTTTTTTACTATTGTTGGCCGAATCAAAGCGGGGTTATATTGAGAAATAAGGCAACATTATTGAGAAATAAAGTAATGTTTTGCTAGATCTTTGGAAAAACAAACTTTTATTAGATTGCATGTCTTTCGGTGAAGGGTCATTTTGAATAATCCATGGAATAATAGCATCATTTTGGATCATCCCTATAAGTGCATTTGTTAGTCCATCTTTTTATGACAAAGTAATGAGCCATGTCGGTAACCAATGTGTTGCACATGCCCTAGTCATCTAGTGTGAGCTAGGATATGTTATCTAACATCCCCAAGGACTACCATGGGCGGGGGGAAAAAATAAATTGAAGAACATGAATTCAACTAGATTGAATATAGAGATTCATCATGAGTTGAAGTGTGCGGTATCATTTGGAAGTAATGTCTTACGTTTTGGAGAATGCTTTGCCGACAAGTGGTCTTATGAAACTCATGCTGCGGTAAGAAGGTAGCCACTATATATCGATCTCGGATGAAGCACATCTTGATGTCAGTGCTTGAGGTCTTTAACATTACGATTAGCTCCACATTTGTCATAGTAAAGTGGTGCTGGTTACGCTAGTACTTTAAAGGTCTTAAGTAGAGATAAGAGGAGCCATTTGCCTTTGAGTTCTCCTTCTCTTATACTTATCTTTGTTAGTAATCTGTTCCTTTCAACTCCAAGCCCGGGATTTCCACCATAAAATGTGGTAGCCGAATGATGAGGCTTCTCCGTAGTCTACATCGTGGATGCCAATTTGAGTCAGTATATGATGGGTTTTGGGTTTGGCACTTTCATATAAAAATACCTTATACATGTGTTGCTTTGAGGTAATTCAATAGTCATTTTGTGGGGTGATTTTGGATGAGTCATATAGCAAGTGAGGACCCATACGGTATAAATGCCGATCGTGTGATGGTGAGATTGAGCAAAACCCCAAACTAGTTGTTTGTAGAGTGTAGGATCATGTCCTCCTCGATCGACTTCGAAAGTGGTTTGATTCCTATTTATGGCATGGTAGATGAGTGACCTGCGGTTTGTCATGTTCAAAATGTAGTTTGCTTGTGTGATATACATGCACGCTATTCTGCGCGGATCTCAACCCAAGGCAATAGTGTATGATTCCAATATCGTAATTTCAAAGTTTGGTGGTGGGAGTTACCTTAGTGTGAGAGTAAAGAAAATGGATATAGCTGTTATTTCAAACTTGTAGTAAAGATTAGGATCTGCTCAAGATCATGCATATCCATTTGGCATAGAAAAATATAAAGTTGTTGATCTTTTGATGCGGCCCGTGGAGCTTGCTTCAGCCTTACTCTGACGTCATCTCACATCCAAGAAATTACTATGGCATGCAAGGTATCTTCACTTACAAAAGCTATCACATAGACCAAGGAATTACTATGGCATGCAAGGTATCTTCACATAGGCTCTAATGCATTCTCAGCAGCATCCAAATAGAAATCTTTGAAGAGCTTCCAAAATTATAGTCCGCACATCAAGATGTGCTACACATAATAAGAGTCCTATCTTTGGAAACATGTACTTTCTTAAGTCTTCATGGATGATTATAGTAGATATACATGGGTGTATCTACTTAAGTATAAATCTCAAGCATGCTCTATATTTCAAAATTTCAACAAGTTAGTGGAAAATAAATTTTCAACAACCATCATAGCCTTGAAACGGAGACAATGCCAAAAGAATGTTTGTCACAAAAGTACAGTGAGGCATATACAAGATAAAGGTATACATAGGGAGCTCATAATTCCTTATGCCCGTCAAAATGGGGTAGCAAGATGGGAGGCGCACCTAAGCATGGTCTTAGATTACGGGCTGAGGTAGTTCTTACGGCGACATACATCTCAAGCAAGGCACCAATGAAAGCCTTGACATTGAAACTCCATTTTGAGTAACATATGACACGAAGCGGATGTTTCACATTTCAAAGGGATTAAAGTGTGTTGGGTATCACGGCCTATGCTAGAAAATCTTGCGGCGACAAGGAAAAGCTGTCGGAAGCCGGTCGCTAAACATTATCTTCATGGGTTATGCTTATGCGGAAAGCTTGATGGTGTTGACCCTCTCCATGGTAAAGCCTTTAGTTTGCAAAGCATGGAGTTTGTGCAAGATCTGGTATACTTCAATAAACCAAGTCTCAAACAAATTACAATGAAGTTAAATGTACAATCTTTTTTTGAAGCGAACGATACGCCCACTATCTAGAGGCACTCATTCTAGTGGTTCTTACTCCGGCTACAAGTATCATCCGCAGATCTCTCTCATCAGGACCATCATGAAGCGGACCATGAGGAACGAGGCAACTAAGTCCGAGTACAAAGATTTTTGATATGCTCCCTTTTCTTTAGATCCATTTTACGCTTCCATAAGTTGGTGTTGAAGATAAGCTAATTTTGATCTTGTGCTTAAGCTTGTAATAGTTGACAATATCTTTGGTACTTAGATGATAATCCATTCAAGGCGTGAGAATAAGCTTCACCTCATCCATATCTCCCCTAGCCAAAGAATCTTGGGTAGTCTCTCATGTTGGTACAATTGTCAAAGTCGAGATTCTTCATCTTTTTTTGAAGAGTGAGTTGTTGTCCATCTCCACAATTTGTCCCTAAGATTTGAATTGTTTTTGTAAATGATGTGTATTCTCTACTATCTCTCATATAATCAGAGCAATGCGGGTTAAAACTTACCAGCTCCTTAATATTGGAATTGGTTTGAAAGGCATCACACCAATTAAAGAAGTTATCTGCATCGGCCATCAATGCTAACAGCCATGTTGATTACCCGGTCTTGACCACGGAATTAATGATGTTATGTGGAATTTTGAACAAATTGGTAGCGGTATGGATGCACACACCAAATCTAATCGGATCAAGTGGAAATTGTATCGGTCGATACAGAATGTATCCACACACACCAAATCCGGCTGATGAACTTCCGGTTTTTTGGAGTCAATCATTTGTTGATTCCCTCATGTGTTTTGCAAAGGAAGCTGCAACAATCACGTTATTTGGCTGATCAATTTACACCTAACTTTTACGCAAGCTCCTTGAAGAAGCTTATGGCTCCACTGTTTACCTTCTACTCTCCCCTTCCAATTTGGGATCGATACCATGAAAGCTTTGTGTCTGAAGTCTCTCTTTGTCATTCTTTGTTCTTTGGTTTTGGTTGGATGTGAGAAAAGAATGGAAAATAATATTTCCTTTGGAGGTGCTTTGATTTAGTTCTTTGGGGAATCTATAAAATGCTCTATGGAGCGGATGCACTTTGAAACCATTAACTACTTATGAATATGGTATGTCGGCACAAAGGTTTACATCGTAAGAACATCTTCTTGAGCATCCATTGCCATCCCAATGTCTTTTAGCATTGGAGTCCATAAGATGCAACAACAAGCACACTTCTTGCCACCATAAAACCGGATAAACATTCTTGGATATGGTTTAGGTATTTGAATTATGCCCTCTTTCCTCGATTACAGTTTGTGCAAAAAAAGCCCGAATGAAATAGGCCAACATATTTAAACTATGTTTCAAGTTTGCAATAATCCTCGGACATAGCTGCTTGACGACAAAAGCGAATGAAATAGGCCAACATATTTAAACTATGTTTTGCTTCTTATTCTTTGTGCAAAAGTAGAAAAAGTAAGCCGGAGGTAGTGCATTGGATCACAGTGTAGAGTACTTTATCTGGTACATCATAGGTCGGTTTTTCAAATTTGGCAATGTCCACGCACATCCTGGCGAGAAACAGTGATGAGGCTATTGAACTTCCTTTTTTGCTTATCAAATACATACCATTAACGAGGTAGTGCTTTGGATCACATATAGAGTGAGAGAAGCCGCAGTAAAAACCAAGGTAGTGCATCGGGTCAAAAGGGCGCATGAGTAAACTAAAGTCAGATTTTTATAATAACTTTCTCTATAATTATTTTTCAATAACTTTTTTTATAATTAACAGAAAAGAACTATAACAAACACTCAACATAATGGCAACATCTTTGAAAGAAACTCAATTACTTAGCTTCTTGCATTTAACTAAAAAAAAAAAAAAAAAAAAGTAAGATTTGCCAAAGACTACAAATACATGAGCGTCTTGTAAGATAAAAACAAAAAATATACTAAAGCCAATTCTACGATTGTGCCCATGTCTTATGTTGCAAACACAAAACTTAAAAGCGTAAGTTATTGGTTGTGCTAACTTATACGAGAGTAGGAACAAGTCTAAAAGTGAAGTTAATTGGAGCACCTTGGTACTCCTCAATTACGCTAGAAAAATTCTAGATCTTGGGGCGTGATTGTGTATTGTGGCAATCCCGCCATATTACATGTTACATGTGGTACATCAATGCCAAAGCGGTACACCAACACCTTGTAATATGTTAGAGTCACTCCGGTGAGCACTTGGATGAAGTGGACCCATTTACCAAATGAAATTAAAATAGAAGGATCATGAGGGTGTCATTAGCGGCTCGATCATAAACACCGGCTACCATTGAAGCCCATCTATCAACCTTGGATCATACCTTTTGATTCCAATATAATATTCACCACGAGAAATTCATTGCTTAGAAATATAGCTTGGCTCATTGATGTAAATCTTTCAAGGTTTGAGATGTTCCAATTTCTATCACAATAACTGGATACTCATTTATTTCCGATCTTACTGCGAGTGGAATATTACTTTGCCCTATTGCGTTGATAACAACATCTAACGTATAAATGTCCAGATTACCTCTTCCTAACATATCTACTAATGTACCAATCTCAATAGTGTCTTCTTTATCTTGATTATAGAATTGCATGATAACTTGTGATCTGGCATACGCATGTGGAACAAATGAAAACTCCCTGATTATGATTTAATTTGTTGATCACGATCGACAGCGTCTTGGGTCCTCATTCCCCCGAAGAAAATGTAAAAACATCACTAACTCTACCCACTGTCCTGTCTTTTCTGGTGGCTCTAATATTATCACCTTCCCAACCACTAAGACAAGCATCATGCTTTAATAACTCTCTAAGATTGAGAATGCGTTCTTTATCTACAGAAACCCAACCTAGACTTGAAGATGCATTGCAATTGAGCACGCCATTCAGCACGCCTATTAGGCGGGCTTCGAATGAGACTGGAGCGGTTTGGATGGAGCGGTCTTAGGCCACTCGAATAAATCTGGAGCGGTCTGTGAGTGGTAAAAAGTTCCGAAATTAGGACAGAACAGCATGTTAAATTAGCCATTCATGAGCACCTGCATGGTTGCATGTAGACGTACACGCGTATGCGTTATAATAAAAGAAGGTGAACAGAACGGTAACCATTGGGTTAATTTTATGACTATGTATATGTAAGATGCCTTCCAAATCTATGGACGACACCTCTACGTTTTGGCACATTATTGTTTTTGGGGTGCAAAAATAGCATTGTTCCAAAAAAAAAAAAATACCAAAAGGACTTCGGCCCGCAACACCGCGGTTTTTCTACGGCCAATTCTATGTCATTTGCCAGAGGCGGGGTAGTCTTTTGATGAAGTCAAATTCTGGCAATCCATTCTTAATGGCTTCGGCTTTTCCTAATCCTGAGTGGTGGCGGTATTCGACCAAACCTCCGTTTTGCAAGGTAGAGTCTTTTTTTTTTTTTTTTTTTTTTTTTTTTTTTTTTTTAACTAAGCTATTTTGCTTTAAATAAGCTATTTTGCTTGAATAGACAATAATGATCCAGATATCTCTTCGATATCTTCTGCATATGACTACAAGTGGTCATGTTTGATGCTTCAATAATCAAATATATGTTTAGCGATCTAGGTAAATATAATACCTTGGACGGTCAATGGTGATCTAGAGATCTCTGCTACACTAGAACACGATCTTCATTTGAGTCATATTTTCTCAAAAATGAAGGTTTATTGCATTAGTTATTTTTCTTTAATAATCAATATGTATTCGGGGATCTAGTGATCTTTTTGGATACTGCAAATATATTTGGTTAATGAGACGTGTGTTTTGTCAAATGGTTTTTACGGACCATTCTAACTTAAACTTGAGTTTGATATGAAGGGTATGATTTTTTGCCTTGATAGGCACAAGGGGATATATACAAGGTGCTCTATGTGAATATAAAATTCCCATTTGGTAAGCATAAAGCTTATAAGATTTCCATTTTATTTCATGCATGCATTTGGCTTAAAGGCATGTTGGACATGTGGTGCTCAACATGCAAATATGCTTGCATGTGACTTTTACCATAGCGTATAGATATTGCCAAAAGTGCTCATTTGCTCTATAGTAGGTAACTCTTAGGATGTGTTGCTCTATCTTTTGGTACGTGATGAAATGCCACATGCTAGTGGGCTAAATATTGTTTGCAACAATATAGTAAAGGAGAGTAAAAAACAAACAAAAGGCTTGGAGGATTTTTTTGCCTTATGGTTCGAATGTCTAAACTTAAGGTAATGACAAAGGTAAATGCTCATGGATTTTTTGCCTAATGGTTCGAAAGTCGAGGTTTTCAGAAGCCCTAATAGTCCATCATTTTGACGGTGTCGTAAGAGATAAACAGAGGCGCCATGCTAGAGTAAGACTCCGGTCTTCCTTTGTAAAAAGAATGTACTACAAGCATGATTTTCTATATTTACAGTGCTATGGATAGGGTCCCGATTTCTCTACACAGGTATTTCAGCATGTGTCTTGAAAAGCATGGATGCATCATATCGAAGCTTGCTTTACTCTCGTGACATTAGGATGCAATATCGGTTGTAAAGATCCGGATGTAAATATGGTGGATGGAGCTACGGGAAGCTTGTCTACCTAAGCGATCTATTAGATGCCTTTGTAGGGCATCTGCGCCTATGTGTTTATGTGGAGCGTCCTCCTCCAAAGCTTGACCAATGAATCTTTTTACGCCATATAATGGTGAAAAAGGAGCTTCAAATCTAGGTTTGTATAATATGAATTTACGGTTCAAACAAGCCATTATGTGACTCATGCATGTATAAAACAGCAATTAAGTTAGGTTTAGTTTTTGAATAAAGTACATAGCATTTTGTTGAGCTTAGATTAAGCAGCAGATTAATTGCTTTGCTTTCAATAAATGGCAGTGGCATCTGAAAACTCTACTTAGGCATTTATATTCATGATGATCTGATTAAAAGGATGTTGTATTCTCTTTAGAAATTTAGCCTTCCCGGTTATTCTATACCGCTTCTTTCTTGTTAAAAGGTTTTTCGGGGCAAAGGGATACAATTGGTGATCGGTGATAAAGGAGAGACCCAATGTACCTTTTGGCCCTTACACTACCGTTTTCCGCTAATTGTGTATTGATTGGTTTTGCATGCGGGTTCTCTCCTCCTATTGTCTCTTTTGCTTTTCGGGGTTTGCTTTAGCTTGAAAGAGGATGGATTATGGAAATGAAGATCTTTGGCTAAAAAGGGCCTTAGGCGATAAATGATAACATTTACGGAATTTTTATTGTCATGGACCATAGAGTTTTCAGTCGCACTGGATGCTACTATGCCTTTACATGGATAAGTATAAGGCTTTACTTCTTTGCAATTGTATCTATATTTGAATGGCTTAACAATTGCCAAGTCTTGGGCATTATTTGTAAGCTTTATAGTTCATAGCCACATAATTCATGTTGATGTTGTAGTAGATGACTCATTTCTTAAGACTTTGATGAGTAAATAATGATCTTGATTAAATTACTTAGGCTTTGGGTAAGAGGTACTAGTCTAAGGCTGGCTTTCGATCACGGATAGTAGGATGATATCTTGCCAAGGGATTGGTAGAGGCGGGATGTGCAATCTAGGTTAACTAGTTGGTGGGTTTTTTAGACACTTCATTTCACTAGGGATACTTGGTGATGCCTCTTTCCCTTTGCTCTAAGTAATTTGAAGATTAAGCTCTTTGCTTATATAATCTGATTTTTCTTATTTAACCATACTAAGCTATATGGTAATATATGTGCAGGTTGCATATGAGGCATTGCCTGATAACACTTTAGTTGTTACTTGGAATAAGGAGTTGGGCACTCCGAGAGTTACACATGAAGCAGAACAATATGTCAATGTACACATTATTGTGGCGTGCAAGGTATGCTAATTATGAATAATGATTCATCAAAGACTTTGTACAATGGCAGATGCCATTATACACCAGTGGCAAATGCCGTAAAGATTTTGTACAATGGCAGATGCCATTATACACCAATGGCAAAAGCCATTTTATGCCGATTAGCTGAATTTCTTCAATGCCATGTGGCTATCAATCCTTACTACAAGGATAGTGTATTTATTCTTATGCATGATGTAAAGGGCAATGCCCAAAGATAATCCGGTGATGAAGAGAGGAAGTTCCTACTACAAATATATGTCATAATAATACAAAGGTATATATTTGGTTTAATTACATTCTATTTGCATGGCTATATTGCTATAGGGTATGGCATTACCCCCTTGTAATGGTGGGGTTTTGCCATCCTAATTATTCTGATTCTATTACGGGGGTCATGTTATACTCTACCGGAAGGTGGTAGGGTTTTTATTAACTAAAGCTATTTTGCTTTTAAATAAGCTAGTTTGCTTGAATAGACAATAATGATCTAGATATCTCTTCGATATCTTCTGCGCATATATGACTACAAGTGGTCATGTTTGATACTTCAATAATCAAATATATGTTTAGCGATCTAGGTAAATATAATACCTTGGGCCGGTCAATGGTGATCTAGAGATCTCTGCTACACTAGAAACGATCTTCATTTGAGTCATATTTTCTCAAAAATGAAGGTTTATTGCATTAGTTATTTTTTCTTTAATAATCAATATGTATTAGGGGGGATCTAGTGATCTTTTTGGATCTTACCAAATATATTTGGTTAATGAGATGTGTGTTTTGTCAAATGGTTTTACGGACCATTCTAACTTAAACTTGAATTTGATATGAAGGGTATGATTTTTGCCTTGATAGGCACAAGGGGATATAGGAGATCTCAATATTGTACAAGGTGCTCTATGTGAATATAAAATTCCCATTTGGTAAGCATAAAGCTTATAAGATTTCCATTTTATTTCATGCATGCATTTGGCTTAAAGGCATGTTGGACATGTGGTGCTCAACATGCAAATATGCTTGCATGTGACTTTTTTACCATAGCGTATAGATATGTGCCAAAAGTGCTCATTTGCTTTCTATAGTAGGTAACTCTTAGGATGTGTTGCTCTATCTTTTGGTACGTGATGAAATGCCACATGCTAGTGGGCTAAATATTGTTTGCAACAATATAGTAAAAAGGAGGTAAAAACAAAGCAAAAGGCTTGGAGGATTTTTTTGCCTTATGGTTCGAATGTCTAAACTTAAGGTAATGACAAAGGTAAATGCTCATGGATTTTTGCCTAATGGTTCGAAGTCTAGGTTTTGGAAGCCCTAATAGTCCATCATTTTGGCGGGCGTAAAGAGATAAGCAAGGCGCCATGCTAAATAAGACTCCGGTCTTCCTTTGTAAAAAATGTGCTACAAGCATGATTTTCTATATTCTGATTGCTATGGATAGGGTCCCGATTTCTCTACGGTATTTCATGTGTCTTGAAAGCATGGATGCATCATATCGAAGCTTGCTTTACTTTTGTGACATTGGATGCAATATCAGTTGTAGATCGGATGTAATATGGTGGATGGGCTTACGGGGAAGCTTGTCTACCTAAGCGATCTATTAGATGCAGCTTTGTAGGGCATCTCGCCTATGTGTTTATGTGGAGCGTCCTCCTCCAAAGCGACCAATGAATCTTTTACGCCCATATAATGGTGAAAGGGCTTCAAATCTAGGTTTGTATAATATGAATTTACGGTTCAAACAAGCCCGTATGTGACTCATGCATGTATAAAACAGCAGTTAAGTCGAGGGTTTAGTTTTGAATAAAGTACATAGCATTTTGTTGAGCTTAGATTAAGCGGCCAGATTAATTGCTTTGCTTTCAATAAATGGCGTTGGCATCGAAAACTCTACTTGAGGCATTTATATTCATGATAATCTGATTAAGAGGATGTTGTATTCTCTTTAGAAATTTAGCCTTGGTTATTCTATACGCTTCTTTTCTTGTTAAGGTTTTCGGGGCAAAGGGATACAATTGGTGATCCGGTGATAAAGCGGAGACCCAATGTACCTTTTGGCCCTTGCACTACAGTTTTCCGCTAATTGTGTATTGATTGAAGCATGTGCCAGTGGGTTCTCTCCTCCTATTGTCTCTTTTTGCTTTTTCGGGGTTTGCTTTAGCTTGAAGAGGATGGATTATGGAAATGAAGATCTTTGGCTAAAGGAGCCTTGGGCGATAAATGATAACATTTGGAATTTTATTGTCATGGACCATAGAGTTTTTGGTCGCCTTTGGATGCTACTATGCCTTTACATGGATAAGTATAAGGCTTTACTTCTTTGCAATTGTATCTATATTTGAATGGCTTAACAATTGCCAAGTCTTGGGCATTATTTGTAAGCTTTATAGTTCATAGCCACATAATTCATGTTGATGTTGTAGTAGATGACTCATTTCTTAAGACTTTGATGAGTAAATAATGATCTTGATTAAATTACTTAGGCTTTGGGTAAAGAGGTACTAGTCTAATTTGGCTTGCTTTCGATGCGGATAGTAGGATGATATCTTGCCAAGGGATTGGCAAGGATGTAATGTAGTCTAGGTTAACTAGTTGTTTGGTTTTTTTAGACACTTCATTTCACTAGGGATACTTGGTGATGCCTCTTTCCCCTTTGCTCTAAGTAATTTAGAAGATTAAGCTCTTTGCTTATATAATCGATTTTCTTATTTAACCATACTAAGCTATATGGTAATATATGCGAGGGTTGCATATGAGGCATTGCGATAACACTTTAGTTGTTACTTGGAATAAGGAGTTGGGCACTCAGAGAGTTACATGAAAGCCGGAACAATATGTCAATGTACACATTATTGTGGGTGCAAGGTATGCTAATTATGAATAATGATTCATCAAAAGACTTTGTACAATGGCGGATGCCATTATACACGATGGCAAATGCAGTAAGATTTTGTACAATGGCAGATGCCATTATACATAATGGCAAAACCATTTTATGCGATTGGCTGAATTTCTTCAATGCCATGTGGCTATCAATCCTTACTACAAGGATAGTGTATTTATTCTTATGCATGATGTAAGGGCAATGCCCAAAGATAATCCGGTGATGAAGAAGAGGAAGTTCCTACTACAACTATATGTGCCAATAATACAAAGGTATATATTTGGTTTAATTACATTCTATTTGCATGGCTATATTGCTATAGGGTATGGCATTACCTCCCTTTGTAATGGTGGGGTTTTGCCATCCCTATTCTGAGTTCTATTCTGGGGGTCATGTTATACTCTACGGAAGGTGGTAGGGTTTTATTAACTAAAGCTATTTTGCTTTTAAATAAGCTAGTTTGCTTGAATAGACAATAATGATCCGGATATCTCTTCGATATCTTCTGCTCTATATGACTTCAAGTGGTCATGTTTGATGCTTCAATAATCAAATATATGTTTAGCGATCTAGGTAAATATAATACCTTAGACGGTCAATGGTGATCTAGAGATCTACACTGATCTTCATTTGAGTCATATTTTCTCAAAAATGAAGGTTTATTGCATTAGTTATTTTCTTTAATAATCAATATGTATTAGGGGGATCTAGTGATCTTTTTGGATCTTTACCAAATATATTTGGTTAATGAGATGTGTGTTTTGTCAAATGGTTTTACGGACCATTCTAACTTAAACTTGAGTTTGATATGGAGGGTATGATTTTTGCCTTGATAGGCACAAGGGGATATAGGAGATCTCCAATATTGTACAAGGTGCTCTATGTGAATATAAAATTCCCATTTGGTAAGCATAAAAGCTTATAAGATTTCCATTTTATTTCATGCATGCATTTGGCTTAAAGGCATGTTGGACATGTGGTGCTCAACATGCAAATATGCTTGCATGTGACTTTTACCATAGCGTATAGATATTGCCAAAGTGCTCATTTGCTCTATAGTAGGTAACTCTTAGGATGTGTTGCTCTATCTTTTGGTACGTGATGAAATGCCACATGCTAGTGGGCTAAATATTGTTTGCAACAATATAGTAAAGGAGAGTAAAAACAAAGCAAAAGGCTTGGAGGATTTTTTGCCTTATGGTTCGAATGTCTAAACTTAAGGTAATGACAAAGGTAAATGCTCATGGATTTTTGCCTAATGGTTGAAAGTCTAGGTTTTGAAGCCTAATAGTCCATCATTTTGCCGATTGTCGTGAAGAGTATGACCATGCTAGAGTAAGACTCCGGTCTTCCTTTGTAAAAAGAATGTGCTACAAGCATGATTTTCTATATTTTAAGTGCTATGGATAGGGTCGATTTCTCTACCGGAGTATTTCGGCATATTGTCTTGAAAAGCATGGATGCATCGCCTCCGAAGCTTGCTTTACTCGTGACATTAGGATGCAATATCGGTTATGAATCTAAGCGATCTATTAGATGCCTTTGTCTACCTAAAAGATCTATTAGATGCAGCGTAGGGCATCTCTTGCCTATAATGTTTATGTGGGCGTCCTCCTCCAAAACAGCCAATGAATCTTTTACGCCATATAATGGTGAAAGAGCTTCAAATCTAGGTTTATATAATATGAATTTCGGGGACAAAACAAGCTTAGCATGTGACTCATGCATGTATAAAGCAACAAGATTAAGTCAGGTTTGATTCACGAATAAAAGTACATAGCACTAGATTAAGCATAAATGATTAATTGCTTTGCTTTCAATAAATGGCGATGGCATGAAAACTCTACTTGGGCATTTATATTCATGATGATCTGATTAAAGAGGATGTTGTATTCTCTTTAGAAATTTAGCCTTAGGTTATTCTATACAGCTTCTTTCTTGTTAAAAAAGGTTTACTCGGGGCAAGGGAATACAATTGGTGATCGATGATAAAGGCGGGGGCCAATGTACCACTTTGGCCCTTGCACACTTCACCAGTTTTCACGCTAATTGTGTATTGATTGGGCTGAGTCACGGGTTCTCTCCTCCTATTGTCTCTTTTTTTGCTTTTGGGGGTTTGCTTTAGCTTGAAAGGATGGATTATGGAAATGAAGATCTTTGGGTAAAAAGAGCAGCAGGCGATAAATGATAACATTTACGGAATTTTATTGTCATGGACCATAGAGTTTTCGGTCGCCTTTGGATGCTACTATGCCTTTACATGGATAAGTATAAGGCTTTACTTCTTTGCAATTGTATCTATATTTGAATGGCTTAACAATTGCCAAGTCTTGGGGCATTATTTGTAAGCTTTATAGTTCATAGCCACGAAATTCATGTTGATGTTGTAGTAGATGACTCATTTCTTAAGACTTTGATGAGTAAATAATGATCTTGATTAAATTACTTAGGCTTTGGGTAAAGAGGTACTAGTCTACTGGCTTGTTCATCTGGATAGTAGGATGATAATAACTTGCCAAAGGGATTGGCCGAAGGCGGATGTCGATCTAAGGTTAACTAGTTGGTGGGTTTTTTTTTTGTCCAGGCTTCGAACTTTGACATGGTGGTGCATATTGAGATTACGCTCTTTTTTGAGAACGGACCTTGGTAGAATATATTGTGAGAGGAAGCGGTCACCCGAACTCTCTAGAGCTTTCCGTTCTTCTCATATCTGTGGAGATTAAATTTCATATGATGAATTGTATGCCCATGTTAACTCCATGTGGGGTCAAAGGTTAACACTTGAATCTAATCAAGAAGATGTTGACCCTATAGTTTATAAACCAATGGTTGGAGTTTGATCTATCTTATCATCCATTAGGGCGGATTTGGGGTCTGAAAATGGCCTCTATCATCGCCATTCCGTCATATTTAGCTCCCTTTTCCCATGCCACCTAGGATACCAAACTCTCATAATTACAGATTTGCTTGCGGAATATTCTTCGAATAAGGGGTTGCACACATTCATGAAACCATATGTATTTAATGCATTTGGTTGTCCAGCCGGTTGATGCAGCTGCATTAGGCTTCTAAAATGCACCACTTGCATTATAGCATCACCAGAAGCAGCTCATTTCTACGGTGTCTCTTAGTGGCGTCTTGCGTCCGCTTCTACATTTCAAAATTTGAATGTGTAGGTTTGAAGCTTTGTATCCGATCGGACTTTCATTTGGCGTTGCGGCTGCGCCTTCGCCGATCTTCACTTCATCCTATCTGAGGGCTTCCCGCCCCCACAATTCGAAATTTGAATTTTTACTTAATGTATAAAAGCATGGATTGCCAGGAGAATGGACTTTTCGATTTCCGTACGCGTTGCAAATTTCAAAAGCGAAGTTAAAAATGGGGCGTTAGGCTCCACCGCAGGCGGGTGTGTTGGGGCATAAAATACCCACACCTTGATTTGTGGCCGATCACGATCTACGATATGGAAGTTGCTTGTTGTCAAATTAAACTTAAACACAAGTGAGGTCGGCACCATTGGTTTTTTTTTTCGAGGAGGGTTTGGAGTGTTTTTAAATCCCAATTATCGACATAGTGTGGCCGTAGCATCTTGGTATTAAATAGTATGTTAAATTCCGAATTATCTGGGTGTTCATTTTTAGGTTAAACTCAAATCATATAGGTTTAGGAATAAGGTTAAAAAGGAAGATATTGGATATTTAGGAATAAGGTTAAAAAGGAAGATATTGGATATTTAGGTATAAGGTTAAAAAGGAAGATATTAGATATGGCTCAAATTTGAGGATATGCACATAATGATGGTTGATAGGACTGGAATCTGAGAATCATTCCTCGATTTTCCGCGTCTAATCCAGCCTATATCTATTCCGGCCTAGATTGGCCCATTCTCCTCCCAATCTCAGCCCAATCTTAAGCTAGATCCTCCGCCCAATTTCTCTAGTCCATGCCATGCATGAAGAGATCAGCTACGGAAGGAGGAGTGTCCTCAGAAGCCTATCACTTGTTGGAAGAGGTGTTCCCTCATGATTCCCTCCGGCGCCCACGGTTCTTGCTCTGAATGCCTCGATTCCTCTCGATTCCTTTGTGAGGGAATTAGAGAATGAAATCGAGGAGAAATTCCGGAAGAGGGAGTTCATCACAGGTGTTCTTGAAGGCTGGATAGGAATTCTTGAGAAAATGAGTGGTCTGAGGCGGAGAAAGAAGAAGATGATGAAGTTGAAGGCGAATCCGGCCCGACTTGAGGAGCTCATGGCGTTAGTTCATGGTACATGCATGTTTTCTTTCTTTTCTTAAGCATTCAACTAGCGGTTTTTTTTTTTCGCGGATGGTGAAGCGGATGAATGAAATTTGTTAGGGCCGAGCACCTCTTATTTTTTCCTTGTTCTTAGCCTCGGCTTGCCTCCGACTTCTTACCATATATTTGCAAGCCTGGGGCTTTTTTGTTGTGAATAGTTAAAGCCTCGGGCATTTAAATTTACAAAATGATGTAAAGCCATCGGCCATAAAAAATTTTGAATGTAAAAGTTTTTTGCTTCTAATTCCATTTGAATACCTAACTTTTTTTTTTTCTTTACATGTGTTACCACTCTTAAGTACATAAGTCATTATCCCTTTTCAAAAGAGCATATTATTTTCAAGGATCACACCAAGCGAATAGTACATATGCAACAAAATGGAACACACTAAATTAGCATCGTGTGATCCACTTTCTTATTTGTTGTCAAATTAAAATTAACACAAATCGAGTCTCCCATTTGCATATAAAATATCTATCATTCCAAGTTATATTATGTTTTTATGAACTAAAAATGGCCTCCTATCAGCCATTCCGTCATATTTCGCCCCTTTTTCCCATCAGATTTGCTTGGAATATTCTCGGAATAAAGAGATCGCATATCTATAAACCATATGTATTTAATTACGTTGGTTGTCGGGTGATTGGCCTTAACCGTGGCGCTTTTAAAAGCCACTTGCATTATAGCATACCGGCAACTCATGGCCGGTGTCTTGGTTGTCGGATACCAATCATGCGCATCACCGATTCTTGTCTTGCCCTATTTTCATTTAGAGTCCATTCCTTCTACATTTCAAAATTTGAATGTGTAGGTTGAAGCTTTGTATTAGACTTTTCGTTTAAAGTACTGCGATTGCGCCTTAAAAAGTTAAATAGCAGGGATCTTTACTTCATCCCAATACGGGCTTCCCCCCCCAATTCGAATTTTGAATTTGCTGTATAAAAGCATGGATTGTAGGAGAATGGACTTTTCGATTCCATATGCTGCGTTGCAAATTTCAAAAGCGAGGTTAGTCTGCAATTTTGAGCCTCAAGCGAAGCCCGAATTGTCTTTGGGGCATACAAATTGTACACATTCATTTGGCCCGCCGTCGCGATCCCGTGGTATGGAAGCTCCAAATGATGTGTGGATAAGGATCAATGACTTCGGGAATATGCTCCGGTCTTCAATCGCTTAAAAAAAGGAGGTCTAAAATAAGAACTTAGACCTCCACATATTTCGTCTTCGAGGCTCAAAAAGTGTCGACATCAGGCCCGGATGGCGGTTTATATCCATTGGATCCGTTGAGTGGCAAAGCTTAGTCATTCCGGGACGTTTCAAGTTTAGTCAATTTTGTGGTGGCCGGTAACTCGGCCTCAGGATATTGAGGAGATTGAGAGAGGATGAAGGCGACCGGAATGAATCTGAGTTCCTTGAGATGAGCCCAGGTGTCACAAAGAGAATTGTAACTTTAAACCCGCTGACTCTTTTTTTCTCTCGGCTTCATTACTCCATTTGTGATGAAGGAAGAATAGCCCGGCTTGAAACTTCTTTGAGATCTGAAGTGGACAAGTCAAATTGGTGATAGGGCAGCTGCAGAAAAGATCCAAACTCGAAAAGAGCAAACTTTGGGCATCAATGTAGGTTAAAGAATTTGAAGAAAACACCCCTTGAAGCTGCGAGAAAGGAAAGAAGCATCTATCGTAGATAGAGGTACTGAAGTTTGGATCGGGTGCATTGAGGCCAGGGGTCCACGACCACAAAAGGTTAGATTTACAACACTAGCAAAGGCGGTTAAGATCTGGGAAACTAGAAGCAACCTTAGTTCGTGGTGAAGAACCTAGCGACGAGCAGGGAGATAGTGGACATGATTTGTCCGACCCTACAACTCTCCTCTCAAGAAGATGGTATTGGAAATGGTACTAGGAGATCTACAAAAGTTGGCGACAGATGTCTGGCTTTTGTGATAAGCGTAGGCATCGGTAGGCTTGTTACTGATTCTCTATTCAAAGCCATTCCACAGGCGTTGAAAAGAATGGGCACAAAAAAGTATTAAGCTCCGCGTCCACAAATTGTCGAGAATACAAGGGTTACTAGGACAAAGATGGGGTATGCCATATTAGGAGAGATGCACCGTTTGAATGTCTTTGGTCCTCGCCATAGCCATAAAGATAAGAATAGCAAGGATTATTGTGATATAGTTGGAATGAATGAGCATAATAATAATCTTTGGGTTGACCTTATTACTCTCTTACAATTCCTTGTCAAATATTATGAGTTGCCGATTCACGAGAAACTAATGGTGAGATTGAAGTTTTGCATAAAATTGGATGAAATGGGCCGACCAAGTTTGAAGTATGAGATTATCATTTGTCATCATGAATAGAGCAATTGAGAATGCAATTGCACATGCTAAATCAAAGAGCAACAAGAATAATAAAAAAGATGTAAAGGTGGCCGGACTGAGGAGAAGAAAGCGTCTTGGAAAAATGGTTCTCATGTCAATCTAAAGATGACTTTTTGGTGGTTAGGTCTCTTTAAAGTTGAGAAAAGAAACCCACGAGGTATTGAAATGGGTGTTCAATCAAGCCCGACATCAGGAGTCTAATATCTAGATCGAGGGAGGGAAAAATTGCAAGTAGATCACTATGGATCTTACAAAGTAATTTTTTTTCACTTGGCGTCTGATTAAAACTGAAAGCAATGTACAACATAAGTGGAGGAGGACAAAGGAACATGCAAAGTTGTCATGCATTTGCAATCATGCAAGGAAGTCAAATCTTTGGGATTGCTGTTTCAACCTTGTCCCTAACCAAGCAAATACTCTAATAGAGGGAAAGAAGATCCCCAAGTTCCATGGCATTTTCCCATTCCATTAGAGAGGGTTCATATCCCACTTTTGCGGCTTTGTGAGAATCATCGACAAGATGATATTTTTTGAGTTCTGCGGTCGTGTGGAACATTTCGGACAAGAAGAGAAGAGAGGAAGGAATTCGTAGAGTTGAACATGTTCTATCGAGCCGGTTTGCATGGTGGCAATGTAGATTAGAGCTCGATGAAAGCGGGCGGGGAAGAACAAGTGTGCCTCGTAAGGTGTCAATTGGAGGGTGAAAGCTCGGCGGCTTCATAAAGAATCATAGAGAGGCTCACGAGCGGAAACCGGATGGGAGAAAAAGGTCTATGAATTTGGAAAATTGGTTGATGGACAAAGGACCCGCCCATGCAATGGCGTTAGTTCGGCATTGAGAAAAAAAAGCATGGGATGCATTATGCGAGATTGTTCCCATACATTGAGGAGAATGGACCTCACAAGAGAAGATCCGAAATGTTCTGTGCAAGCGAATAACAAATTTATTAAAGCTTTCATAGGCGCATGGGGAGAGAGTGAAGTCAGCACTACTTGCACATCTTTTGGGCTCATGCACCTTGGTTTTTAGGAAGTATGGAAGCCTAGCGATTGTGGAGTGCACAAGTCATGGAGAAGTCGCATAAACAAGCTAAAATAGCCTTTCTTCGTAACACTCAAAAGAGGGGTGGAAATGTGGGGAACCAACCCTCTAAGGCGTCATGATGGAGTGGTTTTATAGAAAGGCGATGGCTAAATCACGACAAGAAGGTCGCTTTAAGGAGCAACCCAGGGAGTAAACACCATTGGCATAATCTTTGAAAGAAAGCGGAAAGTTGCTTGGCAAAATTCTAGGGCCCCACTAGCATCATAGCGGTGGAGATCTAAGAGACAAAGAATCGGTAAAGTATGCTTGTAATGTGTAGCATGTTCACCGCGGCCTTGCAGTACTTGCCTCCAACCTTGTTTACTGTTGTAGCGCGTCGTGTGATCTTATTTGTATCATGTGGCATGAGCGATTGGGTTGAAGCTATTGCTTGCATTTATGTGGCCGGCGTCGTGTGAAGCTTTACAAGATAATAATAAAAAGGGTTACTTTTGATTAAAGTTGTGAAAGATGTTACATTGAAAAACAAAAATACAACGACTCATTGTTGCTCCGGTCGCGAGCTCTTCTTCATTATCTTCATTAGAGGAAAAATGAGATCACATTTTGTCTAAAGGGATGCTTAAAATGCCATGTGGCTTTTCAATCATCAATAAGAAGAGCTCCGATTATATCTCATTCGGTATTATGTCTTTGTAATTAATCTCTTCAACCCTGGTATCATTTTTCATTATAACTTTTGATCCGGAACTCGATTCAAAACTTTTTATAGGAATGGGTTCGTCTTCACAAGATCTATCTAGTGATAACCCATTCATACATCTTTCTGATATAAATATATAAGAAATAAGCAAAAATCATATTTTTGTTCATATGACCATATTGAAATACATCATAACCATATATCATTGGAAAGGTCTTTTCATTCATCTAATGCAACAAGCTATTGCTTAACATTTTGACAAGTGGATCAAAAGTTATGGGGAAAACAACATGAAGTTGTTGATCTGCGCATTAATTAGCGGTTAATAGAGGGTAGCCATTCCATTGGAGGATTCTTATGGGGATGAAATGAGATCTCAAATTTCCTCTAATGTCATCATCATCAGCTCCGTCCTCGTCTTCGTCTTCATCTCTTCCCCTCAAGCGAGCAATCACCCTATCCAAAGCGTTCCTCCAATGTCCACCATCTCTTTGTACATGTCCGGCTCTGTCCCAATAGCACAGCGTGTTCTTACTGCTGAATTAGCATCCTCGTTGCCGTCATAACCACCTCAGTGCAGTTGTTGGGGCATGTCATCCTGTCCAGCCTTCTATTCAACCGCCTGATTTGCCTCTAATTCATTCTCTTCTTCTTTCTGCTGAATTGTAACGGCGTTTTCCTTTAGAAGATCATCTTGCTCCTTCAACCTCTTCATTAGAACACCCAACACTATGTCGGAAGGGAGTTCTATCCTCTTGCGTTTTTCCTTATCGGTTGAGGATGTGGAGGCCATAGATGACAAATGGGAGGGGCGTTAAGATTATAGAAGTGAGGAGCAAAGACTCTAACCGGCGGAAGGAGCACAATGCAAGGACCTCAATTTATACATATTGGCGCTTGAACATATTAAACATAGATTATTTCTTGCTGTGTCGCGCGTGTCGGCGGATTACGTCGGTTGTCGCTAGAACACATTAATGGTGCTTGTCCATTTGGAACACATGGAACACATTAATGGTATATCACACCACCTTGAAATCGCACACGAGCTTTAAAACCCTATGAAGGGTTTTCGCCGTGTGATCTGTCTTGTCATTCTCTCTACCACGGATATTGAAAATTAAAAATAGGAAAGCGTAATATTCGTCACATTTGTCAAAAACTTTTCCCATTGAGAAATAAAACCATTACAAACATTAAAAAAAAGCGGGCCCCTCTAGGAGGGCCCGATGCCCTGCTGATCGCCAGGGCAAGCTCTTCACGGAGGCGGTGATAATTTTTCTGCTCCTCCAACATGATTGCCTGCCCCGCAACCCACGTTCTCATATTCCACAACCTTATCTTTCCCGCTCATCGAGTTGAGCTCGGGCAGCCTCTCAAAGCCCGATTGCGGCCCTAAGCCTCTCTTGGAGGTTATATCTCGTGGTAGCGCAATTCGCGGTCTAAGGCAGACCCGTGATTATCGCGCACTAAAATCACCTCCCTGTAGAAGGCGGCTTTTTCCTCTCGACGTCTTCATCATTCTTTTCTTTTAGAAGGCGGATCCATTCCTCAAGCCAACCACGAATGTTTTGAATTTCCTTGACCAAAACTTGAGAAAAGATCTCGGCGGGGATGGAACCGGGCTGGAGGCCATTGAAAGTGATGGGAGAGCGGGGAGAGATGGGCGGGCGGATGTGGTAGAAACGAGGAGATGGCGGATAGGAGAAGACAAAGGCCTCCGGCGTTTTATATAGAAACTAGAATACGTTGGAATCTACGGTTGCAGTACCGATAAAGTTGTGTAATAATCCCTATGGCCGAAATTATAGCATGCAATTGAGCAGCGGCAGCCTATGTTAGCATCATGGGATCCGTCATATCCTAACCGTCTTGTATGCGGGCCGTACAAAAACGGTGTTATTGTGGCGCATGCCCGTCCTTGGCATGGCGTTGTCATCCACAAACCCGCGTATGTGAATAGGCGTTGTCATCCACATGCAAATTCGCATTTACGCAAGTTATCACATAATCTAGCTAGATATTTGTGTTACATATACTTTTCCATTAATAAATTAGAATTTATACATACAGCGAGGTATCGTTGTGGAGATCATCTGACCAGCGAAATCCATTGATTGCTACCTAATTGCAAGAATGGCATTTCGGCGTCGTGTGATCTTTAATAAAACAAAACAAGAGAGCGGAGATAAAAGCAAGAAACAAAGCAAATTTTTCTTTGAAACAAAAATATATATACAATGGCTACGGATCTTCATGATCCTGGTAGCTCAAACCTCAAAAGCTGCGTTCTCATCCTCCATTTCGAAGCTTCTTCTCCATATCTTCTAAGCGCTGCGAAATATTGTGTGCGATTAAAGCGCCTCGACCCTCTGACTATTGGCCTCTCGGTACTGGTTAATGTTGCCCTTGAGCTCAAGGTCTCGCTCATGCGGCAGACCCCTCGTGAATTCTAACTTTGTCCACGCCTCCATCTTCACCGGCGAGGGAGGCGGCTGTTTTTCGTCGTGAACCTCCTTGAATCTCTTCATCACCACGGCCCAAGGGTGATGTCCGAAGCAACTCACGGGTGCGGTCGCTTGCTGGAGGAGGATGATGATGCCATCGGAGGGAGGCGGAAGGCGGAAAGCGGAGAAGGCCGGGCGAAAAAGCGGAAGAAAGGATGGGAGGTCGAAGGCAAGATAGAAGGTCTTCTATTTATAACAGGGATTTCGTAGTAGCTTGAGTCACGGCCCGAAGGATGCCGTGGGTCGGGGAAAATGGACCGTTACTTCTGGCGTCGTGTGAGGAAAAAGGACCGTTACTTCTTCTAACGTCTTTTCTTCGAAAGCTCGTGTGATAATTTTTATTGATAATTTCGGTGATACAATCTATACATAAGTAATTTTCTTGATACATAACTAAAGATAGAACTTCTCATTGAAGCAAAATAGAGCGGCATGGAGATCCACGGCCGAATTTATTGATTGCTACCTAATTGCAAGCAAGGCATTTCGGCGTCGTGTGATATTTTTAATAAAACATAACATACATTGGAACAAGAGGATAGATAGAAGCAAAAATAGAAAACTTTTCTTTGAAGCAAAAAATAGATAGATACAAGCGGCTAGGGATCTTCATGATCCTCTAGCTGATTTTCATGTCCCGCATTTGAAAGCCGTAAGGCAGCGTTTTCATCCTCCGCGGCTCGGAGCTTCTTCTCCATATCTTCTAAGGCTGCGAAATCATGTGGCGGTTTCAAGCTACCCTCGGACCCACCTGCGGCTCGTCGCCTCTTGGTACATGGCGAATGTTTCCCACGAGCTCAGCGTCTGGCTCGTCGCGGCTCCCTCGTGAAGGCTAATCTGTCAACCGCCTCATTGTTGTTCGGCGACAAGGCGGTTGTTTTCATCATGGATCTCCTTGAATCTCTTCATCACCCTTTGCAAAGGGTGATGTCCGCAGGCAGCTGAAGCTGGGGAGTGCTATCTTGGCGTGGTCGCTTGCTAGAGGAAGATGATGATGCCATCGGAGTAGAAGATGGAAGGCGGGCCGGAGTAGAAAGATGAGCGGGAAGGGCGTCGGAGGTCGGCGTGGACATCGGTCTTCTATTTATAACATGAGGTCACACAAGTTGCTTCTCGGCGTCGTGTGAGGAATAAATAAATTAATTGTTTTTCAATAATATTTCATTTCTTGAGATAGATATCACCGCGGCGAAAACCTAGATATGAGAAAATCGGTGATGTATTTGGCGTGATGTGAATAAATACAAATAAAATATTTTTATTAGGAATTTTGGAAGGACAATGCGTACATAAATAATTTTCTGGAGATACAAGTTGGAAAACATATAACTTCCAATTTCTCAAGCCGTCGTCAATTTCATGCTCTTTCAATCCCTGCCCCCTTGATCCAACAAGGCAATGACTTCCATGTTATCGACCCGACTTCCAACCTTGGGTGAGTCAAGCCCGGCTGACTAAAAAATTTAACATATTGCTCGCCCGTGTGGGCCGGCTTGCAGTCGTCAAAATATTGTAGCACAACATCCCCGAATTGCTATCACCCTTTCGGTGTTTGATGCCAATTGGGAATGGTTCCGAACATGCATAATGCGGATGTAATAGACAAACTACGCACCTTTTGAATTTGAAAGTTTTCTTTGAAGGCGATTATCTCCCCATTAGCGAATCTTGAGATATATCGTAACAATGTAGAGTCCTTCAATCTTTCCTGTCCCAGCGTGCATGTCGGCAAGAAAAATCATCTACTTCCCACAAATAAGAACCCTCAAAGCTTATCTTCTTCACATTTATCCTCATCTATCGGGCTTATCTTTGCCGCGATTGGTGAAGGGCACTGCCAAACACTGTAGATCTGTTGGCAGCTTTGCGGAGGTATTTGGAATTCTTCTTAGTTGGTAGATTAAGCCTCATCTTGAGCAAATCGAGACTCCGACCTCTCATAGGCTTCTTTAAGCTTTATAGCATTTGCGGTATAATTAGACACTTCAAACATCTCTTTGTCCAAATCCTCTTCAAAATCTAGGCCTAAGTTTACCCATTCGGCCAAAGGAATCTTGATAAGCTCGTCTTCCCTAGCACACATTAAGTAACAAAGGCGGGTTCCTCGGTATATCACTTAGCAATAGGTATTCTTTGCCTTCCACTAAAATTGGCGTTATGTCGGACAACTTCTTTTCATCCCCATCCTCATCACCTTGAGAATCTTCTCCCTCCTCTGGTTCACCCAAGGGCGGTCGTCGAAGCTAAAACTCCTATATTCTTGCTCTTCTTCTTGTAGATCTATCTCCATTTCTCGTCATAGTCAGCATCATCACACATAAGCGGCCCCCCTTGGCTTAAAGATTTCATTGTTTCCAATGTATCTTTGGTTTTGGCGGCGAGAATGCAATAACTAGCAAATGCAAGCGGCAAGAGAAATAAGATACCTTCTTAAGCACAAGGGGCGCGGGGGAGGAGCCCGTTCTTGCGACATTCTTGAAAAACATCTTCCCTGTTTGCAAATGGGAAGCCGCCTCCTCTAGAGCTGGTTTTGGAATCCACGAGCGGGGACATCACGCAAAAGGGCGTCTTGGCGAGACCAAAGCGGTCGGGTGAAAGCTAAAGGCAACCTCGCGATAGCATCAAGCTCGCTCTTGTTTGCCATGATGTCCAACTCCTTGCAATAGAAACGGATAAATCGCGGTCGGCGCCAACTTCCTCGTTGTCATGAGGGGCGGATGCATACCATTCGGGAACTTCACATAACAATCCATGGCGAAACAAGCAGCCCGAAAACAAGATGTTTAGGGCGGTAAAGTATCACTTTTGAACTCAAATGCCGTTATCGATTATGAAAGGGGACCACGGCCGTTGTAGGGAGATTTGTCCAGTACATTCTAGGGTTAGGGTTAGGGTTAGGATTGGATCACCGCCAGCGAAGACTACTATGTGCAACAAAAAGCACAATGCTTAGCTGGCGTCGTGTGATCCTCCATTATAACATTAAAAAAAAAAAATACAAAGCACTTGCGAAGCTAGGCTTCTAAGAAAGAAATGGACTAAGAGATTCAAACTTATAAAGCCATTACATTAAGAAATATTATACATATGAAAAAAACACAAAAGGCACTTTCGCGGCCTTTTTACGGGGGTCTTTCTTCTTGTTGTATTGACCATAAAATTTTGACCATAGTACTCGGGATCCCTTATCGTAAGGCAGGCGCATGTCCTTGGGCATGGCGGTCACCCGCTTGGCATGTATTCTTTGCAAGGCTGCGAGTCCTCGAACAGGCCAGAGCACCAAGCGCTTCGAAGCCATTTGAAGAGCATTTAAAGGTAGTTGCTTGAATTACATGGCGGTATGATGTATCGCACCACACTCTTGAGAATCTCTTTCCACGAGCGGCAAATGGGGAGCGGAATGACCATCTCGGTGCTAACCCGATACTTCTTAATCTGAAAGCTCTTTAATGCCGGGGCCGTCTTCCGCTTCCGGCCACTACCCTCACCCACCCGGCATTTGGAGCTGTTGCTCGGCCGACTCTTCCGGCCGTCTCCTCACCCCGGCATTTGCGGTTTGTTCCTCGTAGACTCTTGGGCCGTCTCCCTCACATTTCTGGTCGCCTTCCCCTTTCGGGCGTTGGGCCTCCTCCTTTGATTTGAAGGTTAAAGCATCGAGGAGGAGGGAGAGGAGGGCGATAAGAGCAAAACGGCGGCTGCCCAATAATTAATCCGGCGTCATATTACGCTCGCCCGGTCTCTCACATTTCCATCCTCGGGTCTCCGAGCCGGTGCACCTCCCTACTTACTCGGGGCTGCTTCTCCGCCCGTCGTCATCGCGGTTTCTTTTCGGGTCTTCTGTTAGGCATGGTGGGAGGAGGAGAATCTCTATCGAGACTTGATTCGAGATGAAGGAGGCGGACTAATGTAATCACGGCCTTACACCACGGATGGGTCCTTGCGGTTGCTTAGTTCTTGCCATGGCTTCTCGGCGGATGGCACTTTATATACTCTGAACAACGACAAAAATAGACAAGCGGCAAAGAGATAAATAGTAAAAAGCAGAAGTTAAAGTAAAATATGATGGTAACGTTTTTTAAATAATTTATGCGGAACCCTAAAAAATATCGGACAAAATACGGAACCCTAAAAAAACATCGGACAAAAACACAAATAAAAACAGAGATTCAAAGCTAGGCGATAGACAATTTCTTGTTGATGTGAACTCACTAAACTTTACATTTCCCTCTTGCACGTAACCAACCCTAATGCCATCAATAAAATAATGGAAGTCGTCGGCCAATCTCCTCTGTCTCCATTAGCACTCTTAGCTCGATAATGGCCATTAAGCTTTCCATGGTGGTTGTATAAATGACTTCCTCCCCTCTCCATACTCGAATATCCACCGCGCCGGTGTCTATTATGGTCCTCAAGCGGCTCCCAAAGCGTTGTGCGACCTCTCTTTTTGTTTCCTTCGTTCTAGTTGACAATTAGCATTATAAATATTGTTTTGGAAGAAAGTATCGAACTTAAAGGAGGACTTAACTTCTGGCGGACCTCTGTTAGTTGACGGATGATTCGTGGAATCGAACATCAGTCGGAACCAAAAATAAGCCATCCACAAAATGGCGGGGGAGAAAGCGCATTATATGTCTTGGAGCTTTTGAACTTCTGCGCCATCTGGAATATGTTAGCAAATACCTCAAGCGGTGTGAAGATTTTGAAACTCATCCTCACGCCTCCGTTTTCGGACATTCCGCTTGCACCTCGTCGACCATGCATTTCTTCATTGCAATTACATTGTTCTCATTAGTGCGTGGCCTACAAAGTTCACTTAAAGGGGGCAATTCAACCGGCCTCAAGCTCGGTTTCACGACCTTTACGTTATAATCATGTCAAAGTAAAACCCGGATGCCTATACCCCAAGGTCACGGCATCCATACCTTGAAGGACAATTCCGATGTCTATGTGATACCACGACAAGTACACTACTAATACTTTTCGGTAGGAATGACATCCACGACGTCGATAAACATAAACTGCATAATAAAGTTGTTTATAAACACGTGTCAATGAAAGAAATGAAAAGATAAAGGAGATCACACGGCGAAACTATCTCTACGGTTAAGTAGGCGGCGGCTAGCCCGGCGTCGTGTGATCGATTAAAGGTGGTTACCATTTGCGGGCAATTTTGGGAATCTGTTTTTGGTGGAGATTAGCTCTTTGGCCATATCGGAAGGGGTATATGCATGTCGTATTGTTATACTTTCCACTTTCCGGCCGCTAGAATTCAACTTGAACTCTTTTATCCTACCTATCAATGTGTCGCCGCGTCGATCGCCTTTATTAAGCAACTCTATGCTTCGCCCCTCGTTGATGGCGGCATACTCACCACGAACCTATTGAGACAAAACCTCCTACTTCTTGACCTTGGGAGTTACGTAAATGGGGCAAGAACACAAAGAAATTCTGAGGAGACATGGATTGCGGATGAGGTGAAGGCGGAGAGGATGCGTAAAGGCCCGGGAGTGGCAGATCTGAAGTTTGGCGCCAAAATTTGACAAGGGAGTTGGTGACAGCGGCGGTGGCCCGGTCAAAGTCACCATTATTTTGGGCGGCGGCGACTCGAAAAATACGGGCCATTAAAATGGTTGCAATAAAAGCTTGAGGCATCCCCTATGAAAATCGCCATGTGGATGCCAAGTAAGCACTGCTCATCCTTCTACACCTTAAGTATCACCCGACTTTCGTAAAAAAGGCGCAAACCTGATTGGTCCTGGCGAATCTGACGTGGAAATCTTTAACCCAAGATAAGGGCCATTTTCAGACCCCAAATCCGCCCTAATGACTGTCCTGACATTAAAACTTACAAGCTACTTCTAACATTAGTACAATTGAAGCCGAGTTAAAGGCCTTGTGCAGATGCAATAGACTCGTGTGTTCAAAGTAAAGCAGACGCATTTTTGTTGCACTTCATATACTACCTCCATATATTACTTATCTTGGTCATTTTATCATTCTTTCCCTTCGGAGAGAGATTCAGGAGGAGTAACATGTAATAATAAAGTGCTCACTTCTAAAGTCTAGTGGCTTATGCCGTCCATGAACTAGAGACACTAAACACCCATAGGATCTACAAGAAGAAAGGTTTGATCTATCTTATCATCATTGTCCTGACATCAAAACTTACAAGCTACTTCTAACATTAGTACAAGTGAACGAGTTAAAGGCCTTGTGCAGATGCAATAGACTCGTGTGTTCAAAGTAAAGCGTACGCACTTTTGTTGCACTTCATATACTACCTCCATATCTATTGTTTAAATTTGGTTTTTCCGACATGCCGAAAACTTTTTAGATTTTTTTTCCAGGTTAGTTTTCTAAGGTCTAGAAGCTTTTTGGCTCGGAAAACTTTCCAGGTATTCCAAAAATCGAGTTTGTGGCTTTGCCTTTGATTACGAAATTCTAGGTTTTGGGGTTGCCTTATCGATTCCGAAGCTTTAGCAGATGCCCATATCCCTTCTTGCAGCTGTCGCTCCATGCATGTTCGCCAATTGGATTGGCATGTTTTATTCATCAGGTGCTTTGTAAATTTATGTGCAATAGATGGCATTTTGCAATTTGGAGTGGATGAATCGGTCTTTAGGTTGCAATTTCGGCCACTACCTTGGCTTACAGCTAGCTCCGGGGTTTCTGAAGGTGTGATTGAACGTTTAACGGCAGATGGAACTGTCTTGGCTCTTCATAGCCAGGGTTCTATGCAGCAATTCTATATCTTCACCTCAGGCTTTATGCTTCTATAAATTTGTAAGAATGATCTCTATTGTTTCCAGAATCAATGGCGGTGGAGGCAAAATCGGCTAAATATTGCCGGCATGAAGAATCAAGTTATTTTGTATTGTCTTCTCATTATCCCGCAGATGCACATTCTGAAGCTTTTAAATTTTGAATGGCACTGCACATGACTGCTTTAATATTCGAGGCCAAGGTATCTTTGGACATCTATATTCCATTTGGAGTTCATGATTAAGTAGTCATCATCTCAATATAGGTACATGTGGAGCAGATGGAATATCCAGAGACATGAATTAGTTCCTTAAAAAGGCAGTATTTGCATTTTCTATTTCTCCAGGTATGTCCCATCATGATGTTTTTTGTGAGCATAGAAATTGTGTCTGAGGCTATCATTTTTTTCCCTTCACTTGAGTCTTTTGATAGAACTGTTTTCTTTTCTCCAAATGACGTTATAAAATACTTATTGCTGGGGATTATATTGCAGGTACTCCTACTTTATTTGCGGAAGATTAGCTTTTGCAGTGCCTCATTGTGTCTTGGTTTTCTGGATTGCAATCATTTGAAGATATATAACAAGAGGTAAAATGTCTTGCACTTGCTATAATTTTGTGCTATTTATGCCCTATGAACTAGCACTTGAATTTGTCCATCTTTACATTGAGCTCCGCAGTAGCATCCATGCGGTGCAGGTTTTCTTATTTGCATAGGATGTTCCACATTAATTGAGGAACCATCCACATTACATTGCAAATCATAGGATGTCAAATTCACATCTTCCTCAAATACCCTTTCTATTTTGCCATAGGTTCTTAGTTCTCTAATAAATTGTGTGGGCAAGGCAAATTGTGTTGGAAGGTTGTTAACAAACTGTTGACAATGTAGCTACTAAATTCAATGAAAAGCCTTGACAAATTCTTACGGCTTTGGATAATTTTGCTTTGCTATTGGTCTTCCATAAAATTTTGCTTTCTTTGTTTTAGTTAAATTTTCCTTGCATGTGTATGCTTGAAATGTTTTTTAGATCTTATCATGGATTTTATTGGAAAAAATGATGCAGCCAGTCCAAGATGCCAATAATTAAACTTTGCTGAGCAAACACTTCTTCTATGCTTGGATGTTTGATGGTTTTGGTTGCATACTTTATGTACTGTATTCTTCTACACAAATTTTGATGTAGATTTGTGGATCGAGATTTTACTTCTCTTTCATTTTCTTCTTCATGCTCAAATGTTGGGTTTGCAAACTATAGGTAAACTTGGATGTGGGCCAGTGGATCATAAAAACCATCATATATCTAGGAGAATTGATTTTGTTCTATGCTGCATAATTTTTCAGTTCAACTTCTTTGAATCATCCTAATAGGATGCGATGCAAGTGAAGCACGCATATCCCAAGCAATAATAGAGCAGGCTTTCAACTAATTTTCACATTCTTGAGTTCATGCGAGAAGATGGGTATCGATGCAAATGTTTATAGACAAAGCAACAATTGAACCTGTTTAGCTATTGAACGAGAGTACCTTGATGAGATGTTTATGTTCAAACTATATTCTTTTCTTTGCATGCAAATTTTGTCTCTGAAAAAATGAGTGTTAAAGGTTTTTGGCTGAGGTTTTAACTTTGATTAAAATTTGGTAGCAAATGGCGGCAATTTGAAATTGCATTGCAAGGGCTTTAGATGCAAGAGTCTTTCATATAGTGTACAGTCTCAAACAGTTTAGATGTGAGAACCACATATTTATAAAATAAGGTACTCCTTAGCAATCAAATATGTCATGCAGTGGCATTCATGGGCCTTTTATAAGCGTACGAACTACACAAGATTGTGGATCAACAGTGCTTTTCGCATATGGATTCA
The DNA here is from genome assembly GCA_021234155.1 of Isoetes taiwanensis. NCBI lineage: Eukaryota > Viridiplantae > Streptophyta > Lycopodiopsida > Isoetales > Isoetaceae > Isoetes > Isoetes taiwanensis. The sequence continues at coordinate 9,812,628 of JAJEKV010000042.1, read as the reverse complement.
ACTAGATTTTGATGCAGAAGTGTCAATTTGAAATGGGCTTCAACACCTGGGTTGTCATTTTTGTTGTATTTGCAACCAGCTTGCATGCAATCAATGTCCTATTAATTGCAGTGTTTGAGGTGTTGAATTATAGCTGTTGTATTAAACGTTCTAATTCGTTGCTTAAGCATTATGCTAAGACATACATGTTGACAATGCTGCTGCAGAGCTAGCACAACATGGAATTAGGATTAATTGTGTTTCTCCAGGCTGTGTTGAAACTGGAGTTCTGGATGAATTAGAAAAGTTTTACCCTGATATGGTAGCTGCCCTAGGAAAACCAGAATTGATCCAGTGCAAAGCAGGGCTCCAGATTAGGGGGGTTCCTCCCCAGAATTTCCGGTTGAAGTTGTTAAAATCCGGTTTCTTTAATAGATGCCGGAAAATTTCCGGTCAAAATTTTGAAAAATGCTTGTTAAATCCGGCAAATTAGAGGATATTTTCTGAAAAATCCTGTAAGTAGCAACAAAGCACGGCATTTTTCCGGTTTAAGCAAAATCTAATCTGGAGGCCTGGTGCAAAGGCAGGATCTGACTCGATTGCTAGCACCTGAGGAGCTTGCAAACACATTTTTGGCATTGGCTAGCGATGAAATGCAGTTTATAAGTGGCCAAAACATTGTGGTTGATGGAAATCTCTCTAACATGGGTCCATGGAACCTCTTTAAAGTTCCCTAAACAATTTCAGTTCCTTTTTATTGTTCACTGCATGAAGTAAAGCCACAAGCAGTCACGTGTCTACTATCTGTTTTGATGCCACTTCCATGTGGTTGTGACTGAAAAATCACCTTAATAGTCAGTTCATGCCATAGATATATATACCATTTGACATTAAGTTTTTGCATTTAACTTACGCATATGTAAGTTCTTTCCAACGGGATAATCTTTTTTAGAGTTTGTTTATGGATGTCCAAGAACTGTATGGTTTTAACATAAATGAAATGGTTTTAAAATGAGTATTAAGTATGAGATCTGTTAATGAATGGTACCGTGGTAAATGAACTAAATTCAATACTTATGAGATTCTCTTTTAGACAATATAAAATCGGTTAATATGAAGATGGCTGCCAAGAGTCCAAGACACAACGTGACCAAAGGTTTGCCAGTGACTTTTCCCTCAAATTTTCACTATCATTATCATAGTTCTTTGAAATTTTCTTCGAGATTATCATTGTACATTGTATAGCAATAAAGATAATTGTATAGTTTTATTTTACGCATCAAATATCATTATGTTGATAATGAATTTTTTTTGGTGAAGCACTATTCTAATACATGTGTTGATAATGGCAAGTTGGTTATGTAGGTAAAACATGTTCTTTTGACAAATCCACACTCGACTGCTCTATGTCATGTTGTTATAGCTATTACATGATACTGTTATAGCTGTTCTCCAATATTTCAATCATTAACCTTAGTCCAATCATTAGCCTTTAGGAATATAGAAGGATCCCAATGGATCCCAATGAATGAGACGTAGCAAAATGGATGCAAAAATGAGTAGCTTCTCTCGACGTTGTATTTTTCTTTTTTCTTATGATTGCAATCTTAAAAGTATAGTAGTGCACCTTTCATATCATATTGCTATGTTTAATATTTATTATTTGACATGATATAGACAGGGCTATCATGGAGTACAAGTTTTAAAGCTTAAAAATGTGCCTTGATATAGCTAAACGAATTGTACAATTCAAAATTTCATTCATAACCACACTATAACCGAATCTCCATTCCCTCCTTTTTTTTCTTAGCTTCCTTTCAAATTAGTGGTATTGTATCTAAAATACAAATGTATTTATGCGGCAACAAAACACAGGATTCTAGTATTACTTATCTTGGTCATTTTATCATTCTTTCCCCTTCGGCCTTTGTGTCTTTGGGGCTCGAGCAGCTCTCGCTACTTTCGGGCACGGAGCTCGAGGGGGTTGCGGGCAACCATCCATAAACCCGAGCCGGGGTTTCCCTACCGGGGTTCATAGTCGTGCGGCGGTCAGTGCAGCGGGGAGATGGCCAAGCGGCGGCGAGCCACGCAGAAGCGTGCTCCCAGGCTTCAAAGGTGAAAGCAGCGGCTCGGACCGCTACCCGCCGGCCTCCTGCGGCCCGGCCCGGGCCCCTTGCTTGCTGCCCGCACTCCAGCCACTCCCCCGCCATCCCGGCCACCACCACCACCCCGGCCACGGGGACCCGGCCCTCGCCCACCCTTGACCCGCGGCCGCGAGAACTCGAGGGCCTTGGCCCGGGAGAGGCCCAATCCCCGGTAGTTCGAGGCATGCGGAGCGGCGGGGGGAAGTCTTGCCCACAACATCGAACACACATTCTCGATGGGATGACATTCAGGAGGCGATTCACATTTCTCGGCGGCCGATCATGGGGCTCGGCGGTGCGTGACCGCATTGTCATATTGCCGTTGCGGATGCGAAGGTGCGTGATGCCATATTGCGCCCGGGGGCGGATCTTTGAAGGGGACATCACAATGCGTGGTGGGACCTCACACCGATGCAACGGGGAGGCGCCTTGAGGACGGGAGCTTGTCGGGGTGAGAGGCATTACGCCACGGGGGTGCCGCGGGGATTGGTTCGAGGCAAGATGCACATTTTCCGACACACTCTCTAGCTGCGGAACCCGCGGCCCCTAACCGCGGTGAGCGTGGCCACCTTACGCTTCTCCTACCCGCGGCCCCCCTTCTCTGCTCCTACTCCTGCTCCCTCGACCCATGCCCTCTCGGCCACATCGCGCCTCCGCTCCATCTACTTCTGACTCGGCCTTTGCTTCGAGTCACTCCCCGCGACTCGGTGCGCATACCATCCCTGCCCGACAAATAGGAATTGTGCCTCGGGTGGTCTCATGGAATTGTCGAGGCTTCCCTTGGCGAGAAGGGGGCCGATCGAACTTCAGGTGGCGGTCGATATGGATCTCATCTTCCTCATGGAACATGGGAGCATCTTTGAGCCGAGGTTACACGATCTGTAGGGTTACCAACATTTTCGGTCTTCGATGCACATGCGGGGCGAGAGGGGTCATGGTGGAGTGGCTTGCTACTACGGACAACCTTGGCACATTCGGTTACCCTCGGAAAGCCGAGACGGACACAAACGGATTTTTGTGGGTTGTGTGTGCATAATACCGGTGGCAACCCTCTTTTACGGCGCTGTTATTTCCCTCAGCGAAGAGCACCTTCTATCGCGGCCACCCAGATGCGGATAGGATGGACCCGTATGTCGATCTATATGATGACATCTGGCTGACACCAGCGATTGGGTAGGGTTGTCCTTCTTGGAGATTTCAATGCGGGACGGGGAGTAGAGCAGCCCATGCGACTTGACCCCTCGGCGGCGATGTCCTGCGGCTTCGCCCTTGAAGCAACAGCCCGCGAGGATCGGATGGCGGCCAAGTCACTTCGCTTTGTGACGGTTGCTCTGCTATGTGGTATTTTGACTTGATAATTTGCAATGGCACATCCGCGGTGGCGATTCGATTCGCCAAGTGCACATGCGAGGCGGGACAATCGAGGGGAGGGTCTAGTGTGGTGGACTATGTGCTCGTAGTTGCGCCAAGATATGCATCTCATCGGTCGTTTCAGGGTGAGGCACAGGCGGTCGGGATGAGGAGGTCGACTTCGGATCACCTCCCACTTTATTTGGACCTGGTTTGGCAAGCGCCCGAGAACCCCCACTATACCCGACCCCTCGCCCGTCCTCGGTTGAGACTAGATTATGGCGTGGGCGGAGGGACTGGCAAGATGCTCATGGGCGCTCTCTAGTAATTGCGGACCTCCACACTAGAAGCGTGACAGACCCGGTGACTTCGCTATTACGGGATGCGGCCGGGCCGGGTGCTGGCGGGGCCCCGTCGCCCTTCGAGAATTGACAACATTCCAGCGTAACCGATGGTTTGATGCTGGGTGTAAAAGAATGGCGGCTGGCTCCGTCACGATACGGATCCGGGCACCGGCTTGCGAGGCCACCACCGATGCAGCGCCCATCTGGGAAGGAGACAAAAGCGGTACCTTACTGACATCGGGGAGATGTTCGGCTGTTGGACACTCATCCTCAAACCTTTTGGCCTTGAGGGAGTGCTTGAAGGCCAGCCCGGCCCTACGGGGGACATCACACGGCCGGTGGGAGCGGTGCTTTGCGGCGGCTCTATGACCCGCCCGGGGGCGCGTGCGCCCATACCCCGCAGGGATGGCCCCCATTGGTTCGTGGAGGAGGATGTTGAGGAGGGCACACCTTGGTGGCTAATGGGAAGGCGGTGACCTCGATGGTATGCGGGCGAGTTACTCAAATGGGCGGGGCTGACCACTTGTCTGGGTCCTCACTACCTGTTCAGCGAGCATTGCGGGGAAGGTCTCCCCAGACAATGGACCACAAGCGGGGTTGTTCCCATTCACTGGGGCGAGGCGACCCACCTTTGTCCGCCAATTCTGGGACGATCATGGTCAGTTCAATATTTGCCAAACTTCGGCGACAATTGACATTTGGGGAGGCGGCCAGTCTGCGAGCCCTCACCGCGAGGCGGGGCTTTAGACCCGCCACTCAGCGATTGACCATATCTTTACAACTGCGGGCGATTGAAGGGCCGGAATCATCGGCGGGACTTGTATTCTTTGCTTTATGGACTTAGCGAAGGCTTTTGATACGGTTCCGGGAAAAAGGGTAGGCTAGGCTAGCGTCCAATTTGGGGCTCCGCTGCACATGCGAGAATGCCATACTGAGGTTGTATGAGAGTTGTTTTGGCGGGATCCCGGGCGGGCCAAGCATTCACCCGTGTAGTATCGAGTCGGCGAGGGTTGCCCCCTCTCGCCAACACTTTTTGGCCTCTACATTGTCGGTTAGAGCCACGGCTTCTGCGAGCATGGGGGATGGCATCACGACTTTTGCACCGGGTCATCCGCCCGGCTCATCCCCATATGCGGACGATGTTGGCTTGCTGGCCCACACCCCGAAGCTATGCGATCTCACGGATGCCCTAGACACATTTTTGTCGGGCCTCTAGACATGCTTGGCGTGAATCGGCCAAGACCGGGGGGTGGTTCTCATATCCTCTTCCGTCACCCCATGCCTCCTGCACTCACATATGGGGGCGGCTGTGGGCGTCCGCGCCCACCCTACAAGTACCTAGGGGTGGAGTTCCCCCCTGCAGCTGGCTGGCGGGGGCGTCTATCCGCTTATGGTGACAATTGAGGGGTTTGGAAAGCGCTTTATGCCATGCGAGAACAAAGTCGATCGGCTGAGCTCTATGATTGGGGCCATCGGTCACATCATTCGGGCCTTTGGTCGAGCTGTCCTTAAATGCAGACGGGTCGAGGTTTGGGGCCCGTCGTCTCTTGGCGACACGGAATGACTTGGGGCGGTGCGAAGGCATTTTGCATTTTACCGGGCACGGGGTGAAACCTTGATCCCCTATCGGTCTGCTGCGAGGCTGGATTCTTGCCGCGGTGAGCAGCCCTTGATAGACACATCGTCTATTTTGAAAGTGGTTACTATGGGTGATGCTCGGCTCCCGACCGGCTTACTTGTGGCAATGGGTCCCGGTGGGCTTAGGAACTGTTGGAGGGTAAAGAGAGATCGGTGGTTCGCCCGGATGGAGCGTCGCGGAGAACACGGATCGTCGCGGTGGACCGTGACGTCGTGGCGACCTAGCGGGAGTACCTAGGCGCTTGTTTCCTTGGCAAGCTCACGGGACCCGGCTCTAGAGCATGTCAAAGCGGCCCATTACAAGGAGCACATCAACCCGTGTTAGCGGGGCCCGGCTCTCTACTGCGTTCCCGGTACGCCCTGAAAAAGCCGGAACTCATTGCCTCCATTACCGCCATACGGGTGCCCACCATCTTCGCGTCGAGGCGGGCGGTGGATTGGGAAGCCAGCCGGGGCCGGACTCTGTCGGTCTTTGTCAAAGCGGGTGCCATTGAGGATGAGTCTCACACTTTTCGAGTGCCCGGCGTTCCGGTCGATCCGGGCGGATCACGCTCCCTTAATGCGGCGGACTTGCCCTTACATTTCTTTGATGAACACACCGCCGTCGATGCGTGCCACGGGGTCATTACATTCAGGGAGAATACTTGGACTGCGAGGTCACCTTTGCCCCCTTTGGCTGCTTTCGTGATTAGGCACTACGGGTACAATGCATGATTGTATATATTTGGGTGTTTACGCATTTTATATGTTAGGGCGGTTTGTCGGCGAGGCTGATTCTTTGCCCGCGGTTTTTCCCTCGAAAACCCTTGCCCGGTGGGGTTTTTAATCGAGGCGATAATCCGCTTTCTGCTGCGTTTTTTGTATTGGGTCCCATAGGCCGATTGGTCTCCGTGGGCGATAAAGTACCTTCCTTCCTTCCTTCCTTCGCCGAAAAAGAGATTCGGGAGGAGTAACATGTAATAATAAAGTGCTCACTTCTAAAGTCTGGTGGCTTATGCCGTCCATGAACTGGAGACACTAAACACCCATAGGATGTCATTTCCTTTCCTGCCAGAGGTCTTGAACTTTCTGTCGAATTACACATCTCAATCAGTAGGGTTTTTCAATCTTCTTGAGGCTCATATGCATTGTATAATGGTGATTATTACTTACTATTGCATTCACCCGTGAATAATTTTCTAAGCTACTAGTCAGATTAGAACAGACAGTTGAAATGACTTGCTTGTGTCTGAAGTGCTTACATTGATTTTCCATTACAGCTTGTAGAATTGGAGTTTGAGGTGCTAGCAGAAGCACAATGCTTATTGATTGCACCCCACAATTTGCTGGAAGGCAATCTAGAATCGCCCACTTTATTGGCTCCCGAAATCGGGTCAAACTGCCAAACGGGTTCGCCCAGGCCGAACCAGAAGGTCCTTCAGCCCCGAACCGGTGGATTCGCCGGCGAACCGCCCGGATTCGCCCGAGCGAACCCGGGGGCGTGGCGGGCGGGCGTGGCGAATTTCCCGGGTTCGCCCCGGCGAACCCAAACACAGGTTAAGGTCTTTGGCGTCGGTGGGGCGGGGTGGTGGCGCGTGGCGGGGCGGCGGCCGGCCCGGGTTCTTAGGGCGAACCCCTTAAGCGAACCCCTTGGCGTCTTTGGTTGCCGATCCTTGTGTAGCGGGCACGACCAAAACGAACAAAAAAAGTTACCGATCCTTGTGTAACTTGCAACAGCGGCGCCACTGTCGGTGCCCACATCTCCGCCCGCAGGTCTATTGTGATCCGCAATTTGAGCATAATCAGGGGACCCAAATCCGCCCAAATTTGAATCCCAAGCAACGAATTAGGTAGTTGCAAGCATGCCCAAGCTTTGAACCGTTAGTGGGTTGGTATTAGATATGGCATTTTTCTTTCTTATAGAGTCCTCCTACCTAGTTTGCTCCCTGTCGCTACAGCAATTTGTTTCTGGACTAAATTCTTATGCCTCCTTCATCCTTTCCGCTCATGAATTGAACCTATTCCTCCTCCTTTTCCAGATCCATGGGCCGCCATCCCTGCTGCCAGAAACAGAAGCTCAAAAAGGGTCTTTGGTCTCCCGAAGAGGATGAGAAATTGGTTCGTTATATCTCCAAATATGGCCATGGCTGTTGGAGCTCCGTCCCCAAACATGCCGGTATGTTTCAATCCTGGCTTCCTTTCATTCTGCATTGGTCCAATTTTGAGTAATTTGTGGGTGATTTGGTTTGCGTTGATCTCTAATTGTGAATAATTTGTGGGTTAATTGCATTGGTCCAATTGTGAGTAATTTGTTGAATTGTGTGTAATTTGTGGCTGAATTGATGATGCATTCGAGGGCTTCAGCGTTTGCGGCAAAGATGTCGCCTGAGAACCCAGAAAGTGGATCTTAAGCGGAAATGAACCCGAAATGAGTATTCTTAGCAGGTCTGTTTTGCTCATAAATGCATTGCATTTTTTTAGCTCGGATGCTGCGGTTTGCTTGCCATAGTTAGAATCCTCACATTTTTTCCTTTCGACTATGATTTTGGGGTTTTAATCCAGTGTCTCTGGCTGTATGTTCTTCGTCGGGATTTTTTTTTCTAGCATTTTTATCCTGATTCTGTCAGAGATGCAGATTAAATGCTTCGTTTTGTTGAGTAGATTTTTTGTTAAGCGGGGGATTTTCTCTGCTGCAGAACCCAGAAAGGGGAAGCTAACGTGGGTTCGCTTAAGCGAACCCGGCCTCGTTCAGTAGCGCCACCCACACTGCCGATCCGACCGGGCCCGAAGCTTAACCCGGTTCGGGTTCAGCAGAACCGGTGGGTAGCGCCACCTCCACCGCCACGTCCACATATTGGGTTCGCCTAGGCGAATTTCCTGGGTTCGCTTGGGCGAACCCGGCTGGCTCCCGAACTCAATTTCGGGAGCCGATCGAAGCACCGATCTAGAATCGTGACATGAATAAAGTATGTAAAAAATAATTGGATCCTACCCTACTTACAAACCAGTGTTGTTGCCATGAATAACCTGCCCTTCAAACCAGATGAATCGCCAATTGCAAATACTCCATTATGACCCTTAACCGGTAATGTGTCATTGGTTTCTACGTGACCATGGCACCAGCATAGATGTATTGTGATAACAATGATGCAATTCATCATGCAAAGTATTACAACATGGTATTTAACAAATCTCTACATCTATATGCTTTAAGATGATTCAAGGCCAAGAAATCTTTGCCCAAAGTCATAACATGAGGTACAATTCAACCTTGTTTGCAAACCTGAGGAGATTAAGATTAGTTTGAAATGCATCTCGCCGGATAAAATAGTTGTCAATACTTAATAGGCCATTGAAAGAGAGACATCCAAGCAATATATCACATGGGTTTTGCTTTAAGAAGGTTGGACCCGGTCTAGTTTACGGTGCCATTTAGCAAACCTAGCATGAGAATGATTTTTGTCGACTTCGGCATAAGGATGTTAAAACCATTTGTGTTCTAGAAAGCACATCATATGGTGCATGTTTAATGGACACTTCTCATCATATGATATACTAGTCTTTGAACCAATTCATTGAAAAATTCAAATTTGACAACATAACCAAACTAGATAGCATGTTGGCAATGTTGATATGTTGGGCAATATAGGTATGTAAAATTATGTTGTTTCATTGTTATTTGAAGTTCCCTTTCATGTTTTATGCATTAAATTTTGCGGAGTTGCAGGACACCTTCTTGACAACGGTTTGAATGAACAAGTTCGACGAATGGGATGACAAGTTGGCGTTCATATCATTTTCAATTAGCACAAATTGATAAAGAGAAATGTTTTGCGGACAGCCGCGCCGTGATAAATTTCTTGTATTTTTAAATTGTTCTAATCATTGTACTAAATAAAGGATACAATGGGTAGCTGGATTTGACATATTGATTGAGTTAGGTTATAACAAGGACCTTGATTGATGGCCTAATTTATTATAACAATCATTAAGGCATTTATGAACAAGATGCTAACGCATCAATGGGTTGCCCAACTATGCACCATTGTGATTATCATGATGCATGCACAACTATGCAAGTGATAAGAATCAATATTATGTAGTTATTCATGTATATCAAATGTGGGGGCTTGCAGGAAGCATATGGAGTTATTTGTAGATTAAAAAATTGTAATGTTATGTCATGGAACTCAATGGTTGTAGGCTACGCCCAACATGAACAAGGCCATTTTAACTTAGTGCTTTGAAATATGCAATATGATGGCATCAAGCGTGATAAAGTAAGATATCTAAGTATTTTCAAAGCTTGAGGATGCATTGGTAGCATAGAGAAGTGCAAGTACTTGCATGAAGGTATCGAGATTGGGCGACAATATGATAATCTTTGTGGGGGCGCAATTGTTGACATGCATGCCAAGTGTAGGAACTTGGACGTGGCATACGACCATTTTCAAATATTGCCAAACAAAAACATTGTGGAATGCAATAATTACTGGATATGCTCAAAATGAGGAAGGCCTTCTTGGTTTGGATTGCTTTGAAAGCATGCAAAGGGAAGGCACAAATCCAAATGAATACACATTCTCAAGTATTTTGAAAGCATGTAGCAACGTAGGAGCATTAGACCTAGGCAGGGGCATCCACAAGACCATCCTTAGAAGTGGACTTTGGTCTGATATTGCTGTAGAAAATGCCATCATTAATATGTATGGCAAGTTTGGAGTCTGTTAGAGGTCTATAAAGTTTCTGACAGATTGCATAACAAAAATCTAGTGTCGTCATGAAATTCAATGGTTGCTCAATATGGAAGGTCAGACCTGTTCACCTAGTTAAAAAAAAAAAGAAAAAAAAAAACTTTGCAACTTACTTTGGACGACATGCGTCATTGTCACCATTCGCTGCAGCCATGCCATATATACTACCAGAGGCACCATAGCTTTGTTGTTGCATAGCCACCATAGCCACCATAGCCCCGATCTTTGGATAGCCACCATAGCTTCCTTCTTTGCATCGACCATATATACTACATGCTGCATCGACCATATATCCATCGACCAGAGCATATCTGGTGTCCACCATATATACCTAACCATCCAGATTCAATGGTCTTTTTACCTAATAATGGTTCAGAAGCAATGGTCATGTGAAAATACTGTCGTAACCGTCCCTGCTCTAAATCGACCTACTCCATTGCAACCAGTGCAACCAGAGTAGGATTATCGCCAGAGGATTATTGCCAAAACAGGATTATCGCCAGATCAAAACAGAGGAGGCGGAAAAAAACTTCGCCTCCTCTTTCATTGAAACCAAAATCCTATTCTAGAATTCCAGAATATATTTCCCTCTTTCTTTTTGAACCATAATCCAGTACCCCTAGTCCCCACAAAACAAACACAGAAAGTCCAGTTTTTATTTAGAACCATGTTCCTGTATCCCAACAAAAAAAGAAAACAAACAAAATCACAAGGTCTTCAATTAAATTAAAAACAAAAAAACAAATTGCGAGGTTAAAATGCCGAAAAACCTAGTTAATATTGCTTTGTTTTTTTACTTTCGCTATTCTAGAATAGGAACTGTATTCCAGAATACAAAAAAAATTCGATATTTTTTCCTGTTTCGCTATTCTGGTATAGTAAGTGTATTCCAGAATACAAAAAGGGTTTCACGTTTTGAACACAATATCCTTTTTCACTACTATTTTCACTATTTAAACAAGAAAATTTTGCTAATTTCTAAAACACATGGAAAATCGAATATTTTTTCACCTTTTGGATCAAAGAGCTCCAATCGTTGTTTTTTGTGCTTGATCCTTCTCCCATCACTCCTCATACTTTTGCACATAGCTGAGTAATTAAAAAATACTGTAAATTTTGCTTGTCAATATCAAGATTTTATCTTCAATTTTTGAATATACTACAATTTTCAATTCTGTTAAAAGTTACGTTCTCTTAAAACAGGAGTTCTATCTATCTAAAAACATGCGTGGGAAAAATTTTAATTGGTCGAAAAAGTGTCACTTTGACACAATCACTTCTCTCTTTGCCCAAAAAAAAGGGCTATTTTGGGGGGTTGTTGTTGGGGGGGTATCTGTTTTTATGTCTTTTTTTTTTTGTTTTTACGTCAATTTAGCCCCCTTTTTTTGGGAAAAAAGGAACTTTGGAGAATATTCTCTTTGCTCGCGTTTCGATGATTTGCTCCCGTTTAATATGCAACCTTGTTTCTATTGGCATTCTTGAAACTAGCTTTCCTTCCTGCCAATATATCAGTATATTGATGCTTTACTTTTGTATATTTAAGAAGTTTTTATATTTGAAGGGGAGATAACTTATCAACTTAGGGGGCCATCCAACAATGCAAATTGTTTTCTAAACCCGTATCAAGTTAGAGGGCCATCCTACATTGCAAATTGTTTTCTAAGCCCTGCCTTGGGCTAGGGTGAGATGGAGCTATTAATGTCTTAGATAGCAGATAGCAAGAGACTCTACATTGGGTCTGTGTACCTGACATTGCATGCTTGACTTTATATCTAGAATTCAAAGACTTGAATTTGATCAACCTACACAAATTGTGTCTAGGCTCCTCTTGGGCATATATGTGATCTCGTAGGTGGACATATTGTAATGAACAAGGAACAAGAGACGCATCCATGAAGAGAGCACAAAGTACCTAAACTACATCTCTTATTCCAAGTTAACAAAAATACAATATTGTGGTCTTTTGTCCATGTGAAAAGACATGAACCAAAAGACACGTACAAAAATACTGTACAAATACATGTATAAACGTATATCTCGTTTTGTCCTATGGATTAAACACCTCCCTTGCTTTTCCCCATCCATGTTTGCAAGTGCAATCTACTGCCAATAAGGGCCAACTTTAAGAATCCTTTAAAGAAATGGAATGCTGGTAGTTGTAGGTCAAGAATGGAATAGAATAGAATAGAATAGAATAGAATAGAATAGAATAGAATAGAATAGAATAGAATAGAATAGAATGTATTTTTATCGTCCACGGAGACCAATTCAACTATGGGACCTAAACAAAGAGAGCAGCAAGCGAATTACTGTCAGAATTAAAAAAAACCCCTGTCCCGAAGGGTTTTTGACATTAGAAAATCAAGGAAATTAGGGATGCCTATAACTCATTTTTTGCATTGCAAAAAAATATGGGACCAGAATGCTTCCAATTAATAAATCCAAACAAACTAGCTTACACATTCCGGGTCCAGACAGAAGGTTAGAGAAAGACAACATTAGTAGTATCTTAACAATCATACCATTTATCGAAATGAAGAATTTTTTCTATTCTATTCTATTCTATTCATTAAATTTGGCTTGCTTATGATAGTTCAGTAGGTGAATATTAGTTTAGAAATGGATCATCCCATATCTGTTTATTTTTCAACTAGTTCCATCTCCATAACCACTATTTCAAGACTAGTTTGCTACAGTGGTACAAAGACCTACAAAAATATAGGTATAGGTGTAATGTGTTCATTCTTTAGGTACAATTGCTATTGTTTTGGTATTTAATTGTTGTAGTGTTTGCACATTATTTTGTAAATTGTAGAATCTCGTGAAGGAATTAAAACATTCTTCATAGTCCTAAAGGGTTTAACTTCATTCATGTTGAAAATCCTTTATACATGTTCCTTATGCGCCCACGATCAGTATGCTTGAGGGGCATAAATATTTCTCTTCGACTTTCAATAATATTCTAACACTAACATCAATGAGCTGTCTGTTGTGGAAATTTTTTCTTCTTGAAAATCCCAATGTAGAAAAACACATTCACTAGGTCAGATTACTTGGGTTCTAAATTTCTTGTAATTCTAATGAATGTTTACTTGGAATACTCAAAGCACAATCTATGTTTCTAGCTTCATATCTACTTTTTACTCATGACGATGGTTTGCAATAATATTCAGCCATGCGCATTTTGATTTTGATGTCAATGGAATTATAACTACTGGAACTTAGATTAAGCCCCAAAATAGCATAGGTGGAATCCCTCAAATCATTTTCTCGGCGATATTTATTTTGTCACACTAGCAATTCTTAGTTCTTCTTTCTTTGTTTGAGATGATTGCATGCAGAGGGATTCACTTTTCAGACTAGGATTGTTGGAATGATGGCATTAAGACCTGTAATGGAGAAGCTTGAACAGAGCGGAGAGTGGTGATTTTGTGGACGAAGCAAATGTTGTTGGATAGTTCTTATTGGTTTTTTGCCCAATACTCACTTATTTTGAGCTTCCACTTTATTCACTTCACAACTTAAAGAGCTGGCAATTCCACCCCCTTGCTGCTTCTATTGTCTTTTTTATTTGGCTAAGTTTTGATGTTTTACAATTCGGAAATGCTTTGCGTAGTGATCTCACTTGATTGGTGTCCTCATCAAAGTGGTATTATCTAGACCTCGTGATATGTTGAGGTGTTACCAACACTTTTGCCTTCAATAATTCTATTGACTTCTTTGCATCCTTTTGACATGTTTCATTTTAAACTACCTTTCACCATCTGCTAAATCCCAAACATATAGCGCATCCTCTAGTCAACCTTCCTCATGTCACGCAATAGAAACAACATTGTCCTTTTGCCCAAAAAAAACCAAAAAAAAAGGTCTTAGCAAGCTATTTCTCCAACTATGTAGCAAGTTTGACATAAAATCATGCTTCAAGTATCAAAAAATTAAGCTAACTATCTGGAAAAAAATTGTGCTTGCCTGGGATGCAATCATCCTGATGGCAGCAACTTCAATAATGGACTTTCAGCATCTCCGCTCATGTCAACTGGGATAAATTGTAATCACGGTATGTAGGGCTCAGATGTCTGCATCAGCGGAAAGGTATAGATAAGTTTACTGCAAGCTTTTCTAAAATTATCTCCAAAGCTTTAAGAAAAGGTAAACATGTACATGGACATCAAACAGAGCCATCGAAAAGCTTCAAATGATGTGGGCCGTCACGAATGATAATGTCAAAGGCAGACTTCTGGCATTTCACAACAAAAATACTACATCTTCTTGTGACTTGTAAAGCCATAATAGCAATGCATTCCGAGCCATCTTCCAAAGCCCTAATATCTGCACAAACGTTTTACCAAATGTGTAGAGCAGGTCGTTTCTTGCATAAGGAGTCTGCCCAAGAATGACCTAAGAATGAGACGATCCAATCGTTTTTGCTTGGAGTAGATTGTTTCTGAGAATATCAAAAAAAGAATGCATTGGAAAGAGTGATTTACCTGAAAAATCCAATTGATGATGTGAGAGTAAGTAGGACAGCAGCTGCTTCCAAAACTTCATATCGATCTGATTGCCACATTGCCCAACCTAAAGGGTGATGATCTCACGCAGTATAATGCGACTGGAAATAGGACACTCCATAAGAAAATTAATAAACACGGCACTAAAACCCATGAACACCCGCACTAAAATCCATGAACATTGTATTTCATATAAACAACATTTAAAACATAAGAACACTTTGTATTTCAATACTAACTCGGTCTACAATCTTCAAACTCAAAACAACTTTCGCTCCTGGAAGGAATCTAACCCCGATCTTCCAAATGATTTCATGAGATAAGTAGTGGAAAATGGCGAGATCTGAATTAAGATAGAAGGCCGCATGCCCAATAAACTGAGGTTTGAATTAAAGATTCTTCTTCTAGATGCCCCATGCACAATAAACTTGAAGAATGACATGTTTAACAAAATTTGAACTTATTCAAATCCAATAATTATATACTTCAAGAATCCCATGGTATAATTATACATATTTTTAACTCTTATTTTTAATAATTTGTCTTAATTATCTTTAGATCAAAAGTAGGATAATTACTAAAGTGTCAAATTGCTTTCTCAACTAAGTTTTGATTTAATCTATTTACAATTAATGTTTCATTTAAGAAAAGCTCTGTATAATTAAGTACTTAAAGAAAATTTTAGATTGAAATTAATTTAATGATTATAATTATGCTTTAATAAAAAAAAATTTTTTTTTGAAAAGTTTATTATTGATTAATTTTCATTTTATTTTCAATTGTTCATAGTTATAATTAAAACGTTAACTTTATCATTTAATTAATTTCAAACTAAAACTTTTTTTAAAGTGTTTTTTAAAATGTTAAATCTTGTAAATTGTAAAATTCTCATAATAGTTTTAAGCCATCACTTATCAGACCATCATATTTCATTTAGAAATTATCAAGATTGCTAAATATTAAATTTGTTATTAGACTGAAATTAATTTAATGATTACACTTATTACTCTAATATGTAGCATTTGAAGGAATGATCATTCGCATTAACGCTACTCTAATATATTTTAAAGGGTATTTAAAGAAGCCTTTGTTTTAGGAATCGACAGTATTATGGATCTGACAAGTGAAGACACTAGCAGTAGGGGCCTCCAACAGATATTGCTGATGCCTCTTGTATTTGTGATGATGCCTCGTCTTATTGCTCTATTTGCTCCCAGCACAAGACCATCACAAGACCATCCCAGCTCTGGCACAATAAGAAAAGCCATAGTAAGAAAAAAGAATGGAACATAGAAAAGCATTGCCGGAACAACTCTGCCATGGCCAGGCAGTTGGCCATGAACTCTGGAAGAACGCCGCCATGGCCTTGCTGCCCTGTCCTCCCGCACAAATTTGCCACGAACCTTAGCTTCCAAACAAAGAAACCCGGAATAGGAAACCCTGCCAACAAGACCATGGAATTCCCAAATCCCATGTGCTGACATCAGCATTCTATGGATTTCACATACCAATACGCCCTTCAACCTTACTAAATCTTATGTAATAAACTACCCTTCCAACATTTTGAGAACTTAATTAGTAGCTCTCTTAAAGGTATTTAAAGAAGCCTTTCTTTTTTAAGAATCGACAGTATGGACCCGACCAGTGAAAGAAGCTTTTTTTTTTAAGAAGCCTTTTCTTTTAAGAATCGACATTATGGACCCGACCAGTGAAAACAGGGGCCTCCAGCAGCTGATGCCTCCGGTGATGTTGCCTCCTCTTGCTGCTCCGGTGATGTTGCCTCCTCTTCCTGCTCCATCTGCTCCATCTCCTCCTCCATCTAACTATACTCCCATCATTGCTGCCGCAGTGACCGGAGGCTTTCTGCTCCTCGGCATTTGGTTAGCTAAAAAAATAGCCGACACCACCATATTCAAGGCCGAAAACTTAGCTACTATTATAGAGAAAAACGTGGGGAGCATCTTGGAGAACTCAATATTAAGTCCTCTTATGACATATTCAAAAAAAACTTGAACTTATTCAAATTTAATAGATGGCACTTCAAGGATGCCATTATAAGAATATATGTATTGTTTAATTCTTCTTGATTGTTACATTATTTATAAGTTTTAATTATGTAAATTTATCCTTAAATTAGAACCTTAACAGTTATCAAAGCATAAAATTGCTTTTTCAAACTAATTTTCACGTGAATCTATTTAGAATTAGACATTTCAAGAATATAAAATTCAATTTTTAGTGATTTTAACAAATTTAATATTTAGCAATCATGATAATTTCCAAATGAAATATGATGGTCTGATAAGCGACAATTTAAAACTATTATGAGAATTTTAAATTTACAAGCTTTAACATTTTAAAAAACACTTAAAAAAAAGTTTTAGTTTGAAATTAATTTAAATGATAATGTTAACATTTTATTTATAACTATGAATAATTGAAAATGTAATGAAAATTAATCAATAATAAACTTTTCAAATTAGCATCAATGCGAATGATCATTCCTTCAAATGCTTTTAACGAGAGTAACACATATTCAAGAAAAGTAATGAAACGAAGTGTAGATAATTGGTTAGACGTTGAGCCTCTTAAACCAAAGAAAGGGACCTTGGGTTCAAATTCAGACAAGCACATATGTTTTCCTTTTTTCCGAAAGTAGGACTTATTTAATATTAGAAAAAAAAAAGTGGGACTTATTTAATATTTTAAAACTAAAATGCTCTAATATGTGTTTCGTTTTTATTTTAAAAAAGTGGAGCAAAATATGGCAAATACATAACGATTATAAAGATTAACTTATAAGTAATGCCCACAAAACTAAACAAAATCCTTTGAAAGTGAACATGGCACATGTTATTATATTATTGTGACATGAGTTTACGTTGAACCTTTCAATGACTATATAATTCGAGATGGTCTTGTACAATTTTGACTATGTTTTTTGGAATTTGCTGAAGGCACTTCATTGTCACAACAGACTTTTGGGTTTCTAAGAATGAACGAATGACAAGACATCCAACCATTGTTGTGCATCTTGTGGATTACATTTTCACCTTTTGGTCTAACATTCACGATACTGAGCTTGAATTATTTTCGCACCTCGGCATTACAACTTCCACCACTGAACATGAAATTTTGTAATCCCATTTGGATGTCTTATTGAATGTATCCATAAGAATATTTTACTGCCAATGAATATAATCTTTGAAAGACCCAGGCCTATCTAATTCTAATCACAACAAAGCTTTCTCAAACTATTTCTTAGAAATAGGGACACTTAGTAAAAGATGTTTGGTTTAAGGGAATGAGCACGAATGGGAGTTTGGCCGCTGCTTTACCCTCAAATAAATCAATTCTTTTCTGATTTCCTCCTTATCTCGCTGCTACAGTTGATCTTCTGATAGAAGGCTCTCCATATGCTGCCATAGCCATGACAGTCGCTACATAAACAAAACGCCAGTCATTCTCCTGCATCGGCAGAAATGCACCTTGCTTAAAAGAAATTAAGATGTTGCGCAAAGCAAATGTACATAGGGATAATCGTTTTATGGTAGAAATGCACCTTTCTCCGTAGGCTCAACCATTATAGTGGCTGGAACATGCCAAAACATGTGGTTTTTCCACATCTCCAGCTTCAATACCAGCTGTTGTCTGTAAACAACTATTGTAAATGGCCTTCTATTGATTGGTACTAAGAATGCATTTGTAAATCATAAACTAATTTTGAATCCTCAGATCAATGCCAACCACTCTAAGTACATGTACCTTTCAAGAGCACATACATGGTAATGATTATGATATCAAGTTCCCAAATGTGAGAAAGAACAATGCTCTGTTGCATATGAAACAATATATCACAGAATGGGATGGCAGAAGAAAAGGTGCTAGATGCTATTTCATTCCAGGACCACAACTTCCATGAGGAATATGCTCACATTGCCATGCCATGCCTTGGCATGCCATGTCCTTAGGTGCAAATGTGATTCAATTAATTTCTAACTGTTTGCCCTACTCCCACTAAAATTTCATCCTAACACCATGGAAAACTTACCATTCCCAAGCCTTGAACATAGTCCACCTTTTAAGGGAAAAGATTACACGAAATGCTTTCAAAGTACACCACAAAATCTAGAAAATCTAGCCAGTTCCTTCTTAAAGCCCAGACATGAAAATTGCCAATATTAATACCTGCTGTGAACCTGCATAGGCCCTGCATCTACAATTTATAGAGCAGCACGATACTGCTGAAGAACCCTCTTAAATGATGCTAGATTATTGGCCCGGTTTGTTTTCGCCATGGCTGCTGCCTCAAAACTTCACCGTCTTAGATGCCACTAGCTACCGACTAGCTTTTTCAAGGCAAACCTTCCTCAAGGCCTTGAGGCAACCCACTTTCCATATGTTCTTGATGCGGACCTCCATTTAGTACTTCAAAGCTATCTTAATTAGAGAATTACTGGCAGGCACCATGTTGCATGAAGATCTGGCCATTGTAAGCTCCCTAGATCACTGCTCCTTCAAATTGAATGCTCTGGAGTGAATTGAATCACGTTTAACCCAAATAAATTAAGAAAGTCTTCTTCGGGACCTTTTTCCACAAACCCCAACACACAAATCAGTGTTATATTTGAATCAAAGGAAGTGGTTTAGCCCAAGCCGCTCCAAACATTCACAAGATTAATCCGGCAGTGCTACTTCTGAATAGAAAGAAATGGATTAAAGCTGGCTATTTTGCTATTTTTGAATCAAAAGATTAGCTTAGCCGTCCTTGCTTTCATAAGAGAACGCTTTTAGAGTACGGAGGTTTTGAGCTTGCATTCAAGCAATTCAGAGGGTCGGATTTAGGAAAGATTGAAGAAAAGAGGTGGCTGGATCAATCTTCTGGCCGAAATAGGGCCTGTGGCTGGAAGCAAGGCTTGTTTCTAGCCTGGACGCATGCATGCCTTCCACGGAAGGCAGATGAACTTCGCTGCGCTGTTAGATCTGACTTTCCTTTCAGCATCCTCTTCTCGGCTTCTTCAGCGATATTAATCTGGCTCTACCCTCCTTTCCGCAACCTCTTCAGAATTCTTGGCTTCTTCTTGCATTGATCGAAGCATCTGATCCTTGCCCTTTATATATAAGGCTTGAAAGAATAGGCTGGAAACTTCCAGAAATTGGCAAAAGCTTCAGGTCGATACTCGAAACCTCCAGAAGAAACTACCGTCTTCCAAACTTTTTTATGTAGACACGTGTACAATTCATATCACAAATTTCCATTAAAGGACCAGTGCCTAAGTTGGCCCCATTAGAGATAAGGTAGATATAATTATATTGGGATTTTAATTCATCCACTTTTCTAATTTATCGAAGAGCATATGCTTAAATGTTTTATACTCCTTTAGGATTTTCTCTCCTCCAATCATGTTTGATTCTTCAGTTTTGCCGCATATTCCTCGTTCTGCTTGACTTCGGGGTTCTTTAAGGTGTTGCGACTATAGTTAATCTTCGTGTGTGATCCGAGGTCGTTATCCCAAGTCGCGGAGAATGTTCCTCGATATGAACCCTTGAGTTGAAAATGCTCCTCCTTAATGTGTTTATCTGTCATGTGGAGTGCCGTGACTGTTCAGCGTCCCTACCTGTAGTGTGTCGTTGCAAGGTTGAAGATGTGTAGTGCCATTGATCGCTTGAGTACGATCACCGGGTTGTTGCAGTCGGGCATTCTTGTATGTCTTCGAAGCTCTGAGATAGCGATTGTCAGGTAAACAGTGTCATTTCTCTGCCAGTTGAATTTCTGAGTGCGACTCCTGTTGCTTGGACTTTGTTTCGTTGCAAGATGCCTCCCCTATGCCTAGAAATGTGGTTGTCTCCATTGCACATGCCATCGCTCCTCCGAGTTGCCTTTGAGTGGTCTGTGGTTGTTGGCTAGGTCGGCTCCTCCATCCTTTGGGTTGGGTCCACTCGAGTCTCGAACTACTTGGCTGAAGCACTGGAGTCGTCCTTCCTTGGGTTTGTAGGCATTTCTGAATCTGGAATTCTTGTTCGTACCGACTATCCTCCTCCTTGATCTTGCCCCTGATGCTGATATATGCCTTCAAGTCGGAGATGTTCCTCCCCTGTTATGTGTCTCCTCTCCTTCCTCCATCATGATCCCCTATTTTTGAAATCGATGAAGTCATTATCGTCTTCTTACTAGTGCAAGGGATTAATGGGAGCTCATCATGGCTGGACTTGGGTGTTTTGCAGTTGTCTAGCTTTGTTGCACCTTTTGTTGACATTGCTTGACATCCGCTTGAGTGGCTAGGCTGCGAGTCGGGTGCTTTGATGCAAATGATTAACGTATGTCTTCCATTCGATGAAGATTGTTGATAGGCACTTGTTTCGTTTGTAGAGGTGTTTGCCATAGTGCTTTCTCTCTTGGGTCTGCCTTTTCACTCTCTTCCTTTCTTTTGTCAGTACATCGTCTGGGTCTTCAATGTCTTCAAAAAGTCATGCCCCTTGCTCTTCTGTGGCTCTAGCCTTGTACTCCAAAAGCTATTGCTTCTATTGCTAAAGAAACCCTAGTTTGGAAGACAAAATTTAGGGTTTGAGAAATTTTGATCATTTTGAGTTGGAGTATAATATCTAGCCTAACTTGAGGTCATAAATGAATTCTAGACTGTTTAATGGTCCTATTGCAACAAATTTCAGGCAATTTGGAGCTGTCTAGCTCAAGTTACGAAGGTTCAAAGTTTGGACCCCTCACATAGTGTGCCAGAGGCTTGTTCAAAAATTTTGAAAGGGCTCAAGGCGCACTCTGTGAGTGGTTGCCACCTGTTTAGGTCCTAGCTGACTCCAAAAAGTTGATATGAAGGCAGAATCCTACTTATTTCGCGGAGTTAAGATGATCTGTGCCCTTAATTTCTAGATTTGGATAAGTCTAAGCATAGATCAATGGCCAAACACTCACACAGTGTGTGAGAGGCACTTTCAAAACTTTTGAAAGGGGTCCTGGTGCACTCAATGAGGGGTGGGACTCAAAACAATCACTTTTTGGCCAAATCAACTAATTTTGATTATACATGCCATTACTACAACCTTGTTAATTACAATATTACACCTTGCAACTTAATCAAACACTTTTTATATTGACAAAAATTTTATAAGTACATTATTTTAGCAATCTTCCTTCTTTATGAACCTAGCCAGCTTCATATCTCTGGGCATACAGGTGACTCTTTTCGCATGGAGAGCACATGCTAGGGAGTCTTCAAAGTGCTGGACTAGCTTCTGCTCAGTTGCTTCCTGCAATGCAAGCAACATATCATCTGTCACTCGCTTCCCTTTGTCAAATTCTTGCAAGATTTCTCGAGTTAATCTGGCAAACGCAACCCTTGGGATCAGTAGTCTGTCGCTCCTTTGGAAGTGTCGAATCTCCCGAACAGCTTTTGCAAAATATGAGTCCGACTTCCTCTTCATTGGTTTCTTTGGTGATACGGGTCTCTCTGGGGGTGGCTTCAAAGTATTCTCCTTTGTTGGCCTTCCTCCTTCCATGTACGTCACCTTATTTGCTTTATAATACCTTGAGTACGCCTCGTACATCTTCATGTACTCCTGGTGCTCTTTCAATTTCTTCTTGTACTCCTGCTCATGCTTGAGTACATAAGATTCCCGTGTCGGCTTGCCCTTCTTGGGGTCAATTGTTGTCTTTGGCCATTTCGGGTAGGGAGGTGGTGCTGCAGCTTCTTCATTGTTTGGGTTGGAAGGTCCCGAGCCTTCTGCTGGGCGGAGAATTCTCCGCGCCTCGTCGTTCGACTCTGACTCTGATGAAGAAGATGGTGGCTTATCGGGCTCCAGCTCCCTTATGTTAACCCCTTTGCTTGGTGTTGTCTTTGTTTTCCTCCGGGTTTCTTTGGCAATTCTGGGTCCTTTCCTTTTGGCCTCCTTCTGCCTCTTGCGCTCCTCCTTCTCTGCAAGTCTCTTCCTCTTTGCTGCTTTCTTCCTCTTGATCATTTTCTTTTGTCGATGTGCTGCTTCTCTGGTAGCACCGAGTCTTTGGTAAGTTATTTCAGGCAAGAAGTACTGCTACTGCTCACACAGTGCGCGAGAAGCACTTTCGAAACTTTTGAAAAGGCCCTGGGCGCACTCTGTGAGGGTACTCCTTTTTTGCTCTAATTTGAGTTTCTTAGTGTTAGAACATGCTTTCCTAAAATTCAAACTTTAAGCTACCCGATTACTCTAATTATGCATCTTTCTAGGTCAAAATTGGTCAAACATTCACACAGTGCGTGAGACCCTTGTTCAAAAAAATTGAAAATGCTTTGGGTATACTCTGTGAGGGGTTGCTCCCTAATGGCCAGAATTTATCAGGATTTCTACTATTTCTTCCTAATTTAACATTATTCTACTTTACTGTTCTAAGGATTAGGAAATTTCTTTCCCAATTTTCGAGGTTCATGCTTGGGTTGTTATTTCCAAGGTTGAAGGTCTACTATTAGTCCGATCAGGGAAATGGTCAGTGCCCGATCTTGGTCTACCAAGATCATGGCTCTGATACCACTGTGACATCTCGTACTTCTTCTATGATGCTCCCATCGTATTGGAAGGCGGAGTTCATCCCCCTGGCAGCCAAGCTGACAGAGGCCATCCATCTGACACCAATCCTTTAGCAATGGATCGATGAAGAAGAATGGATGGGTCATTTGTCCCATTTTCCCTCGGGACCGTCCTAGCTGCGGAAGCGTGAGTAAACGTAAGCACATGACATCAAATACAAATAGAGTCACCTCGAAAGGTGACTGCACCATAGCATACATATATAAACTCATCAACAATATCATCATCGTGTGGGAGATCCTACCCAAGGCTCTGACTCCAAGGTATGAACTGATGGTTTGAGTCTCCAGAAGTCATTGCATACAGAATTCATAAGAATGGACTGGGCTGGCATAGGAACATGGCTGTTGGGTAGTCCGCTCCATCCGCCCCTCCCGTGCACACTTTCCAGAGTAGGTTGAAGATGTTAGGGACTGGACCGTAGCCTGCCGGGTACGTAACCAAAGGAGCTACTGCTGGGTTGCATCTCCCCAGCCCCGATGAGGCAGGAGGGGGATCCCCCCCTCCAGAGGCATGCATGCCCATCACAGGTGGCTAGATATCCACTGCCCGTATTCGACTTGAACCTCATTGAAGGTGACGCATCACCCAAGAGGTCTCAAGCTCATGCCTTGCCCACGCGCAGTGGCAAACCATTAAGCCTAGCCCGCTAAGATCCGTGGTAGGCTTTACACACCAGAAGGATCAGTCAGTGATGGAACAAGTTCCCCTTATTCCACCGGTCTAGCCCCACCACTCACAACCAGGCGGGCTCTTGTACACGGGCCGCATTAGTTGGGAATTAATGAGGTTATCTAGAATCATCTACTACTGAAGGTTTCAGGGCCTCTACCCCCCTTCCCACATATACAGGAGAGCATAGAATGGAATATCATCATCATAAAAGAACTGAGATACTGAATATATCAACCTAAACATACATGGTTAGGTTCATTCGTTAAGGCTGGTAATCTTATGATCTATAAGGCTGCCAAGACTGACCCACCATGCTATTCTAGCTCATTGCCAGGCTGAAAGTCGACTTTGCACAACGGAATCACAGGTTACCTGATCCTTGGCTTGCTCCTGCTCCTCGAATCGCATCCATGCCTTCGTTGGGGCTGAAGACAGCTGCTCCTGGGAGATCTGTTGTGCAAATGCAGCTCGGCGGCGCCTAGCATTACATGAACTTTTAGATTTAGGTTAGAAGGGACCAATGGGGCTTTGCCATTTGGCAAAGGGGTTTAATTGCATATGTTTAATATACATGTGCAACATACGAGATTGTCCCCTAGGCGCAACTCTTTACCGCTCTCAAATACTTGTCATGGTGACATGTACGCGTGACGTGGCAATATAATATACGTATTCGAATCGTATATTATGCTCGAACGTCACAGTTTCCATCATAGTAGATCTAGCCCGAGCAGATAAACTACATTTTTCAGATAATGCTTCACATGGAAGGGAATCGACAAGCTCTCAGCAAACCACCATTGGTCTCATCCCCTGAAGCTGATCACCTTTTTCCTAAAAAGACGATTAGTGTGGAATATCTTGATTCTAAACAAACACATGACTGATTTAGCATCAGAACGTCAATCTTCCTGGTTAATTGTATGTGAAACCATCTTACTCTATTAAATAAGCATGCATCAGAAAAAATGCCTCTTGAAAAACACAGGGCTTTCTGTTGGGCAACTAGGTCTATGTGGCTATGGCACTTCGAGTAGCATCATCAGGAAAATGCCTCTTTCAAATTCATCCACTTAAAAACACAGGGCTCTCTGGTGGGTTCAAGAAGGCATTCAGAAAAATGAAGCAAAATCTTGGAATGAGGAGAATAAAACGATGCAGATGAAAAGGCCTGATCAAGCAGACTAAAGGTACATCCTTCGCTTATGTGCATAGAGAATAAAAAAGTCTGCTTCTAAAATCGATGGTAACAGAAAGGTCTTATGGGTTTCCCATGTAGCAAAAGCTAGACTAAGAGAAGCAGAACCACCATGGGCATTACGAAAATAAGGCAAAGATCGTCCTAAATTCTCCGATCACCAATCTGCAAGGAAACGGCTCTGGACCTCTGCCCCTCGCACTACGGGCAACCGAATCAAAGAAGAGATTCCATCTCCACCTTCCGCCTGGGTCCCATAAAATCCACACCGTCCAACCGTCCTCAGGGGTCTCTCGAATCCCAAAATTCCACAGCCCTAAATAAAGAATATGCCACAATATTCTCAAATCGTGGCCCTCATTCCCTCCCTCCCCACACTCACCAAGGATTGCCCTACGGGCAACCCAAAAAAATAACTAGCTAGTTTAACTTAACTATAACAATTTTATTCGCATCCAAAAGAGTAAAGTTTCTATTAAATACAACTTAACTATTTTTTTTTGATGAACGTAAACCTTTATTACTCAAAAGAATACAAAGAGTACATGGGGGACTCAAAACCCAGTGGAGAAGATATCCACTAGAGCAACACTACCCACCACATACATAACATAGAAAAGCAGAGAATACAGATCACCATGAGCACAACTGTTTGCTATGAGTAGGTGTGAATCTGAAGATATTGCTCCCAAATGACACTTGATGTCATCCTTCAAGGAAGAACATTTGTACGCCTTCACAATGCGACTAAGCACTTGCGTATCTGAAAAGAGTTGTCCCTTGAAGATGAAGAGATTTCGTCTCTTCCAAATGGATCAGATGATCCAAGCAGATGCTAAGTGGAAAGCCCTCTTTGCCAACTTGTCCCAAGAACTAGGATAGACTGACAAAAGGACCTGCTGACTATTCAAGTCACAATGGAAAAGACTCAGAAGCCACTGCCAAGCAGGTCGAACATGGTGACACAAGAAAAAGCAGTGCTCAATTGTCTCATCCCTCTGCGTGCAAAGAGGGCAGATCACAAACAAAATATCTTCACACCCAGCATAGTTAAGTTAACAATTTCAACTTAGCTAAACATGGATTGTTGTTCACGCATTGTCTTGTTAGGTAAGTAATAACCGAAATGCCTTCAGACATGTCATTAGTTAAGTTATAATTTTGACTTAACTAGAATGCCTTTAGAGCAATCTAATTAAGTTTACTACTTTAACTTAACCAATTGCCCTTACAGCATTCGTAAACATAGTTGATCATGAACAATGACATTGAAGATGACTCTTACTTGATGATATTGTATGCACCGCCAAGTGAATGTAGTTTTTCCACTTTTAGTGCTTGTTCTAGACGTAATTCCTCAACATATCCTCGAGTATCCTATTCGTACGCTCCGTCTGCCCATCCGTCTGAGGATGATATGCCGTGCTCATTGACAACTTCATCTGAATGGTGGTGAAGAGATCTTGCCAAAATGCACTCATGAACTTCGAAAGTCTATCAGAGATTATCTCTTTTGGCATCCCATATGGAGTCGGAAGATCTCTTTGTGAACAACATGGCGGTATCCAATGTCGTATCCGTGGTCCTGCATGGCACAAAATGTGCCATTTTTGACAACTTGTCAACTACTACCATTAAAGGCATCCTTGCCCCTTATGGTTCTAGCTAGCCATGTTATGAAGTCCATGCTTATTACTTCCCATTTGGCATTTGGCACTGGCAGTGGCTCTAGCGCTCCTGGAATTCGAAGCTGTTCCACCTCCGTCTGCTGACATAGCTGACATTCTCGAATGTATCTTGCTATTGGCTTCTTCATGTTGGGCCAATAATAGCTACTTCTTATCTTAAAGTAGGTTTTCATAAAACCTGCGTGGCCGGCTATTGGGCTATTATGCGTGTCATGGAGTATCAACTTCCTAACCCCGGATGACTTTAATATACACAACTTGTTTTTATGGTACAATAGGTTGCCTTCCTTCTTAAAATGCTTGAAGGTTTCCCTCTCTTTGTCCGTTCTTGCCTCTTTGAAAAGGCTTGCCCATGCTTCCTTAAAGTCTCGATCCGTTGGTAATGTTTCTTCTATCTTCTTGCCAAACTCACTAGTGAGTGTTGATATGAAATTGCAATGGACTCTTGTCGTCAAAGGGTGCCTTGAGAGCACGTTTGCAATCACGTTGAGCTCGCCTGGTTTGTACACGATGTCAAAATCGTACTCCTCCAGGAACTCCATCTATCTCCTTTGTCTCAAATTGAGATGTAGTTAGGTGAAGACATACTATAGACTCTGGTGATCCATATCTAATCGAAACTTCCCAATCGATAGTATCTCCATATTTTCAATGCCCTCACTAGTGCTAGCAACTCCTGGTCATGAGTTGGGTAGCGCGTTTCGGTGTCGTTCATCTTCCTTGAATCATACGCTACAGCCATCTGCTCCTGCATCAAGATTGCTCCTGTTGCAATCTTGCTAGCATCGGTTGCCATCAACTTGTCCTTCTCTGGATCTGGCAATGTTAAGACTGGGGCAGTCGTTAAAGCTTTCTTCAACGTCTCAAATGCTGGTTGGACCTTCTTTTGCCAATGACTCGCCCAATCCTTTATCTTCTCTGCTTTGATGAGGTCCGTTAGCAGTGCTGCTAAAGTTCATGATGAACTTTCTATAATATCCTGCTAAGCTGAGGAAGATCCTCACTTCATGGATGTTCTTCGATGCTGGCCAATCAATTATCGCTTCAATCTTTGCAGGAACGGTGGAAATCCCTTTTGCTGAAATTACATGCCCCAAGTACTCCTCTCTTTCGGTGGCGATGTGATACTTGGATAACTTCGCGTAAAGAAGTATCTTCCTTAAGTGTTGGGCATGCACCTCCAAAGACTTGCTGTACACCAGAATGTCATCAAAGAAAACTATGATGAACGTGTCTAGAAACTCATGAAAAACGCCGTTCATGAGCCTCATGAATGTTGTAGGTGTGTTAGACAATGCGAATGGCATCACACTGTGAACTCGTAGTGGCCATATCTCATCATGAATGCAGTCTTATGAATGTCCTCTTCTTTGATCCTGATCTGATGATAGCCTAACCTCAGGTCTATTTTGGAGAAAACCTTTGCGCCTTGCAGTTGATCCATCAAATCATCTGATCGAGGCAACGTATACTTTTTCTTGATGGTGTGCTTGTTCAATTGACGATAGTCAATGCACATTCTAAGACTTCTATCTTTTTTCTTGACAAGTAGGATCGGCGCCCCAAATGGAGAGACACTAGGTCTTATAAACCCTAGGCCTAACAACTCCTGCAATTGCTTCTTCAATTGCGTCAACTCCTGAGGTGATATTCTGTAAGGTGCCTTGCTTGTGGGTTTAGTCCTTGATTCAAGCGCTATTTCACCTCGACTCCCCTGTAAGGTGGAAGTTTCTTGATCTCATCTAGGAATAAATCATGAAATTCCTTCACTAGCTTGGCTATTGGCTTTGACAACTTGTTCAATACTTTTACCTCCTTGTCTTCCTTTGTTTCTGGCTCTTCAACCTTGAGCTTAAAGATATAGGCCACTTGCTCCTTCTTTATGCATCTAAGCAACCTCTTACTAGACATGCATTGCATGATTGGGTGACTTCATTACCTGTTATCTCAATGACTTTTTCATTTCGCGCTGTTAGGGTCACTTTTTGCTTCCCGCAATCAATCACTGCCCCAGCCGAGCCAAGGTACTCATGCCTATGATCAAGTCATACTTGCCGATATTCATAACCTCGGCTCCCATTCCAATGCTGATACCTGGCAAATCTATGTCAAAGTTGATCCTCTTTTCCACTGTGTGTCGGATTGCCCCACTTGCCAACACAACAGGTCTGGGTTTGGACTTCAAAGGCTTCAGCTTCAACAACTCTACCATCCTTGGCGAAGCAAAATTATGGGTGCTCCCCGTGTCTATCAATACTATGAAGGACTTGGCTTTGGCTTTTCGTATTGTTAAGATGACCTGATATTGACTCTCGACATTCTCAGAGTCAATTGCGGCAAAGATGTGGCACTCACCCTGGATATAATCGCACGCGTCTTCCTCATCGTTCTCCGGGGGGTGTCTCCCATCCTTCTAGCTCTGATGTTGCCGCGTTCATCACAAAAGGACAGTTGTGTATCCGATATCCTGGTTGGAAGCATCTGAAGCACAAATGCTTTTCTATATACTCCTGTCTCTTCTCTTTCGGGATGGATTGCAAGAACTGCTTCACTGTTTTGAAGTATTTTGAACCACCCCCTTGCTCCTTGTCCTTGAAGCTGACCTATTTCTTGTCCAGCTTCCCAAAATTTCCATTACCTTGCTTCCCATAATTTGCATTATAATGGGATCTAGCAGTTGCCGGGCTTGTTGCTCTTGGACTGTAGCTTTCGGTAGCTTTCCCTTTGTCCTGATAGTATCCGATATGTCCTAAATGCTCAAAATGTTGAACTAAAGGCAGCTCTCCAACAAAATGAGGCTAAGGTTCCTAACATAGCTACGACTACCGTGGTTGTGGCAGAAGCTACGAAAAATCAATTGAATAAACACGATGAACAGGCTGCAGCTGAATCATGAGAACAAGAATCAAGAGCCATAAATTTGAAAATCTCAGGTTTACAGGAAGAAGAAAATGAAGAGATCAACCAAGTGGTATGCCATTTCTTCAAGCAAAACCATGCATCTGCAAGATCCGAGAACATTGCATTATATAAGACTTGGCAAACCAGGTAATTTTTCCAGACCCATTCTAGTCAGGTTTAGGGACAATGAAGCTAGAGATAAGGTACGTTATAATCATGCTGGACACAGAATTTGGCTGGACCTCGATCGCACTCCAGCACAATCTGAGATAAGGAAGAATGAGCTAGCCAAGGTTAAAGCTGCTAGAGATGAAGGACTGGTTGCTTATTTGGACTGTGCAGGTAAAGCAATTGTCACTAAGAGAAGGAGAGAATAAAGATTCGAGATCCCATGGGTGGAAAGTACATGGTTTAAACCAAGCTAAAGTACAAGCCAGTGAAAGTACTTGGAAGAATGCTGATTTAGTATTGTTCACTAAAACTTGGGAACACCAGACCAATGCAGTGCCGCTTTTAAGTGGCTTCAGAATTGTAGATTTAGTATGGAATTTCAAGGAAATTGGCATGGTGAGAGGTTTTGGAGTTTATGAAGAGAAGAGTTAGCAGATGTGTAGAATGTAAGCATGTTAACAAGCAGCATATGTGGCTCAAAATTAGAGATGGATCGCGTGCAATATATCTGGCAATTTGTTATTATGCTCCATTAACAATGCCAATATACAACCAACCAGGATTCTTTAAGGACAAGCCCTTAAACGATTTGTGCCAACAGACTATTGAGCCTTTGGACAAAGGAGAAGTAATCATTGTAGACGACTTCAATGCTCGAACTGGAAATTTGCAAGCGGATTCATATGAGATAGATAATATCTGTCTGCTGAAAGAGATTCAAAATGTAGATTTTAACAGGAAGAACCTTGATTGTGTAAAGAATGATATGGGTGAATTCTTATTGGAATTCGGAAGCACTAGCCGCTTGAAGATACTAAAGGGTATTTTAAAATTCCCCGATTCCACATGTTTCACTTGTTTCTCCCATAATAGGCAAAGTACAGTTGATTACTTGCTATCTCATGACATATAAGATGTAATGCGCAGTTTCAAAATTCTTGATAAAGTTATTGAGTCGGATCATGCACCGTTATGGGTTGCGCTTCAGGTACAACCTCTAAGAAGTGAAAAGCCAATACCTACACCATCATATAGACTTGATGTGAGGAAGAAGGGAGAATATGCTAAACATGTTTTCGAGATGATATGTTCTTAGGTACGGACAGGTGATTTGTAGAAGGATGCTCATTCTTTGAATAAGATTGTTTTGACTGCTGCCAACGCCATGTTTGGTGTAACTAAGAAATGTATATATGGTCCATGCAATTCTTGGTGGGATCAAGAATGCTTGGATGAACGTGATAAGCTTAAAAAGGGATGTTGTTCAAAGCCACGATGGTATAAATCCTTGTTAAGAAAGAAGAAAAGATTGTACCAAAGAAATAGACAAACTGAGCTGATTAGAAAGCAGCCCAAGGTCTTTTTGCCGCAGCTGTTAAATAAAACTGTGCGTGCTAATTTAGACATGCAAGAATTGTTGGGGTTGGTCCAAAAAATGTACTTTGTATATGATGCTGCTAAGATGCCAATAATAGAGGTGGAAGAGGAGATCTTTAGACTACCGGAAGTGCAAAAGCAACTAAGCTTGATGGCGAATGGAAAAGCTAAGGATCTAATGGGGATCTGGATGAATTTATTAAAATGGGGCGGGAAAGGATTGGCTGATGTATTGGGTAAAATGCTAAATCAGACTGTCAGGATGGGCTTGCCACATGATTGGAATCAATGTCGAATTGTACCAATACACAAATCAGGGAATAAACGAGATGTGAGAAACTATCGGACAATCATGATTAGAAAGAAGGGATGTGAATGTAAGTGTTGTCTGGAGTTTGAAAGTAATGAGGAGTGGGATGGATAGGAGTATGACGCGGCGACTGTGGTTGAGAATAGGGTTTGCAAGTAGGGGAAGACCTCGGCCTGGAACTAACACGAGGGGTAGGCGGTGCCGACTGAGCACGTGAGTGAACACGGCCTCCTTCAATGTCATAGTCAGGATCATACATATCGTGTGCAGCGTCCCTGCGCTGATGGCATTCCAATCGAGCCGCAGTTTGGCTGAGGAGTTCCTCTGGAGTGAAAGCACGAGCAGACATCTTCGAGGAAAGAAAAAGAACTAAGACCCGGCAGCGGCAACAATGTTTAGGGTCTGGGTTCGGGATCACCTGCAAGACAGCCCTCTTTGAGGACCCTAGGATCAAGCAGGGAAATCCTAGTCAAGTGTCACGCGGGATTTTGCAAAGAGATCCAAAAGGAAAGAGAGAAACGGCAAAAACTAAGTAAAAGATCTGGTACATATAGTTTAGCAATCAATAACAAAGCAAATTCGCAATGCCAATTTGATGCAAGCTTGAAGAATATAAAGCAATCAAAATAAAATGGAAAATCATGAAAAAGAGCTCACAGAGAGGCCCTGCACCAGCAAATCTTTTGGTAGACAATGTCACCAAAACTTTCCATTTCTAAAGAAGTAAAATCCAGTGCAGAATCTGAGGACGATAGAGAGAGAGTACGACAAAGAAATATAGAATGATATGCAAGTTTGAATGAGCAAGATAGATTTAGAATGAGAGAAAGTGTGGATAGCATACCAATATCGTCAAGCCAAACAGAATTTCTAGCAAATGGTACTATGAGAGATGTAGTGCTAGGAGCTTCAACGCATTGGCGCGAGCTTTATAGCATATAATCACAATGACTTTGCATGCCCAAAATGTATGCTTATGAATAAGAAAATTCAAGTAAATACCAAGTACTCTTTCAATGATTCTCGAATATCAAGACCCGCTTGAATCTCAAGGCTCTCTAACGTGTCGCTTTCAACTTCATTGTTATCTTGAAGACCCTCAAACCTAGAAGTTTCACGGTCAACTTCATTGTCATCGTCATTATTCTGAACTTCATGGTCATTATCATCTCCTTTTAGTTGTCGACCGTAGTTGTTCCAACTCCTCATCCATATTAGCTTCACCAATATCAATTGGCAAATTGTGAAGGATACAACATGCGTGTGCAACTGTTGGGACATATACATGGGCTTCATCCACAACTTTGTGTCAAGGAATTTGAACTTGCAATAGAAAGAACTAAACAGCAATTGTTAATTGCTTAGGATCCTTTTGATATGGTGCCATTGTTGGGATGGTCACCACTCACCACACTAGTCACCACACACCACAGTCACCATTCACCACACTCACCACTATTGAGGTGGTATAAGAGATTGTATACCGTATATGGAGGGATGTACGCACATGCACACGTGCAGGATATTTGCACGTATGCATTGTGGAGGCATTATGATCAGAGGGTTATCTGAGCAGAGAGAGAAGAACAGAGCAACGATGTATTGAGCGAGAGTATTTTGCTTGATCTAGCTATGGAGATGATGATTCTTTGTGTTGTGCATTGCCGTGATCTGATAGATTGAGCTTGGATTAGTGGGTTTTTCATCCTCCTTGCAAGGTTAGAGTTCAGGCTCTAACAATTTGGCGACCACGGTGCTCGACAGACCATTGATCGGCAAGAATTTCCATTGAAAAAGGAGTTGTTACCATTGGTATTGGTGATCGTCGGTAAAGAACGACACCATTGAGAAAGGAGCAATTTCTTGTGTGAAGGGGATTTTGCCGTAATTGATTTGTGGGGTACAATTTGACAAATGGAGCATAGTTTTATGCCCAAGGGAAGTAAGAAGGATATCCCACCAAGCTCCGTCGTAACAAGAAGGGGACCGATGAGTCAATCTTTGGGCTCAAACTTGCATCAAGATTCAATTTCGTTTTCAGATTTGGGAGCAGATCTGGGGTCTAATTCTCAGATCCATTCCATTTACCGATCTAGAAGAAACCCAAGAAGAGGCAGAGATGGCTGTATTATCACCTATGGTATGGGGTTTTCAGACATTGGGGATTCCAAAGTTTGATGATCTGATGGGGATCCTTTAAAGCATATTGTGAAGTTTGAGAGATATTGCCAGCAATGTAAGTTACCGGCTGGTGATTGTTTGCTTTGGTTTCATAGTTCTTTGCAAGATTCAGTGGAGGAATGGGCACAAACTCAGCCAGATACCATGACATATCAGGAATTAAAGGAAGCTTTCATTGCTAATTATCAAGAAGTTCATGGTAAGGATAAGATTATGGAAAGGTGGACCAATTTCACACAAAAGGAAGACGAATCAATTAGAGAGTATAATCAGAGGTATATTGCGGTTCTCAAAGCCGTGGTTCATTGGAAGATTGCAAGGAGTGATGAAATGGATATTCAATGGTATGTGAAGGGGCTGAAACGAGCTATTGCTCATAAGGTGAAGGCCAAACAGCCTACAACATTACTAGAAGCACAAAAGTATGCTCTCAAGGCTGAAGATAAGCTGGGATACATTCATGAAGTTGTTGTTCCAGAGCATAAAACAAAGGATATTGCAGCCAAGATTTCTAAGCTTACAATTGGTGAGAAGCCAAGGGAGGTGCAGTTTATTACTTGTGAGTATTGTGGGTCTATTGAACATTCTGATACTATATGTAGATTGCTGAAATTCTGCTCAAGATACCAAATAAAGGGCCATAATGATCAAGGGTGCAGGGAGAAGAGATTCTTTGAGAGGGCCAATCCGGTATTTGCTGTTATGCAACAAAGCACCACCTATTCCTATTCAACCAATGCAAGCAGCACCTATCATGCCACAAGTGCCAATGATGCCACAAGCTCCAATTGCCCAACAAGCTCCAATCGGTATTACACAAATGGTACAGCCAAAACAGGGATGGTATCCAAGTAAGGCTCATTTGTATTGCAAGTTATGTGATAAATTCAAGCATGATGAGAGTACTTGTTGGAAAATTCATGGGAAACCGGAATGGGCAACCAACAAGTATCCACCAAGGCAGCAAGTGTTTGAATCAGTACCTCTTCCTAATAATGATGTTCGCATTCAAGATGCAAAGTACATTGATAATCCTCAAGTTAAGGCTCTTATTGAGAAGCTTGAGAAGCAAGAGAAGGCAAAATCAGTAGTAAATTGTGGATTTGTTGAGGTGGAGAATGATCCATTTCAGCAAGAGGAATAGATTGGAGAAGTAAATGCGGTTACAAGATCACAAAAGGTGGTTCAAGAACCAGTAGTGCCGATAGCGGAGAAGACTAAGACCTCTTTTCCAAAGGCTTTGAAGGGACAAGCTTTGAACGTATCAACACCTAAGAAGGTGCAATTCAATGTGCTGTCCACAGAACAGTTTCAGTCTATAGAAGAAAATCAGCCCATAGTGATGCCTCCTATGGTGGATGGAGAAATTCAAAATGAAGATGATGTGATCAGCCAAGTTTTGGCCACTAAAGTTACACTTACTCTGGAGCAATTGATGCATTATTCTCCAAATTTGTTGCAAGAGTTAGGGGAAAGAACAAAAATCAGAAATTTCAGTCCAACAAATCATCTCAAATGATACCAATAAGAGTAGAATGGAGCCACCAGCCCGGCAATCCAAGGATCCAGGGCCATTTCTTTGTGATGTGAGTATTAACGGATATTTAATCAAAGACGCCAACATAGATACCAGCAGTGGAGTGAATGTAATGCCTTACCATATAATGTTCAAGTTGGATTGAAAATGATGGAACCAACAACTATGATGCTCAAAGCATTCAATCAAATGAAGGTGCAGCCTATGGGAGTCATAAGAAATATTTTATGCAAGGTCTATGAGGTGGAAGCAATCTTGGATTTCATGGTTTTGAAATTTCCAGAGAGTGTGCATGCTGAAACTTATACTTTGTTGCTGAGCCGTACATGGTTAGATGCCGTACAAGCTGAGACTTCATGGAGGAAGCGTGAAATGGACATATTTCAATGGGAACATAAGGTGACTATAGAGCATCCTCTGAAATCAAGCATGGATGGGACAAACAGAAATCAGGTAAATCTAATCACATCTCACGTGGTTGAAGAGTATGAGCATGTTCTTTTATGTGAAAATAATAAGTTTGAGCATTGTCATGAGAAAGAAAGTGATAGATGCTTGAGCAGCCTTGAGTTTGAGACTTTTCATATATATGAAACATTTTTGGATGATGATGAACCATTATTATGTGAGCTAGAATTGGAAAGTATTGATATTTTAGCATTTGACCACTCTGGAGATATGGTACATGCACTTGAATTTAGTGACATCATGACAACAGTCCTCTTTGTGAGACTTTCAGATTTGAGACATGTATACCAGCTGAGCAAGACCTTTACATGCCTCAAATGGAGAAATTTACTTACTTTGATGATTTGGCACTAAACTGTGAGCTAGAATTGCTAATTTTTTATGCTTTGAGCAGTCTGAAGAAGTATGAGAATCAAGGACAACTATTTCCTTGCATGTTTGAGCATTGAAGTGTGGAAGAGGTGAGTACATTTGAGCATGACTATGTGATAAAGGATGGGACATTGAACATGAGCAGCACTTTACCTCAGTGTGCAGCAGCCAAAGAAGCTCATAAAAGTTTGTTTGCACCATTTGAGACTAATAAGCTACCTGGAATATGTCAATTTAGCAAGTTCTATTACATCACATCAGATTTGCCGCATTGGTATGCTAGTGCAGTAATATTTGAGCAGGTTATTGGACTGTGGCTTGCTCTTTGGCCACACTTTTTTGTTACATGTTATCTGCATTCTCCTATTTGGAAGATGCTTACTTGATAGGGTTGGAGTTGGTTGATGAATCCAGAAGGGGAATTGTTGCTTAATCCCAGAAATGGAGAAGACTTCAGGCCTTATTTTGAAAGAGAAGTGCTATTCTAAGGGATTCAGATTTGGCATAGCTCCAATTATAGAGAATTTGTGGAGAACTTTTGGGTTACAGCAGGTCGTTTTTCTGTAAAACAGATGGTGACAGTTCCATAATACTTCATATATCCTACATCAATGGATGTGTTTCGACGATACGAATCCAAGGAGCTATGGTGCAGGTCAAACAGAGTTTTGGAACTCAAGATATCGGCTTTCAAAGTTTGCCACAGTACAGAGGCTCTGTTTCGTCGCTTTCTTTTTGGACCAATTTGTTTTGTGCTAGTCATTTGGATTTGAGGATGGTACTTTTCTTTCTACACATACATGTAAATGTGTTATTTGGGGACATGTCCCAAGGACCATAGTAGTATGGTTTGGTGTGGGTTCTCCGCCACGGAGTGGCACATTTTTCCACTGTGGTCGCCACTGTTGGGGTGGTCACCACTCACCACACTAGTCACCACACACCACAGTCACCACTCACCACACTCACCACTATTGAGGTGGTATAGGAGATTGTATACCATATATGGAGGGATGTACGCACATGCACGCGTGCAGGATATTTGCACGTATGCATTGTGGAGGCATTATGATCAGAGGGTTATCTGAGCAGAGAGAGAAGAACAGAGCAACGGTGTATTGAGGGAGAGTATTTTGCTTGATCTAGCTATGGAGATGATGATTCTTTGTGTTGTGCATTGCCTTGATCTGATAGATTGAGCTTGGATTAGTGGGTTTTTCATCCTTCTTGCAAGGTTAGAGTTCAGGCTCTAACAGCCATCAACCATGAAGAACATTTATAACCATTATCTCTCAGCAAGTATAGTTTCAGCTCCCTCCTAAAGACAATATCTACAATAGGCGTTCTTCAATCTTTTTTGAAACTTGAATTTCTCAATACTCTAACATCATGTACAGATCCCGGATATCGACAAAATCAGAATGCTTTGTTTTGTATCACATACTGCTTGCATAATTATGTAGATCTGCATTTCAGTTGCACCAGCTGCAGAAGCAAAAGTGTTAGTTATAGGCTATTTTGCTGGTAAGAATAATCTTTTTGAGATTTAGCAATTGAGGCACGTGCTCCTGGAAGCCATTGTGGTAATAGAAATGAAACATCTGAATGGGTATTTATCTATTGATAAAAATTTGAATTAAATGGAATAGTTTTTAGCGTTCACCAATACCACAAAAGGATGAAGAACGAAGGGGTGGATAAAGCTACATTAACAACAAATAAAGATAATGCAACACAAGAAGACAATAAAACAAAATCATAAATCATGAGATGAAAACTCACCAACATTTGGCAATTTTGAAACTTGCTGAAATCCAGCAGCGGCCTCCCCTATGTTTGCACCTAATGGGAATTTTGTTTTATGTTGAAACACTTCCACAATAGCTTTGCAAGCCTCCATCACTATCATATGTGCACTGCTCTCTCCTATACCAAATTACTCCAATAGAATCAGATAATCGGACCCTCTAAACAGTTTTTACAGGCAACATCCTACTCTAATATCCACAGGAATAACCTTTCTATAATGTGTGTCTTGCTTTTAAAGGCATCCTTTGACATCCTAAAGGTCCTCTTCCACCTTGGGATCATCATAATATCAGACCAAGTACAACTTCTTGGATTCACCCACCACTCGCCTAAACGATGTCCACAAATGTTCGCATACCCTAAAGGTTGCAATGTCATAACCTCATCTTGTACTAGCTTGCCTATGGAGTTACCTTCATTTTGTTGTAGCAGTAGCATTAATATTGTGATAGATCCAGCCATTACTATCATCATTCCTTGTAGTAGAGCTTCACCCACCACTCGCCTAAATGATGTCCACAAATGTTCACATATCCTAAAGGTTGCAATGTCACAACCTCATCTTGTACTAGCTTGCCTATGGATCTTCATTTTGTTGTAGCAGTAGCATTAAGATTGTGATAGATCCAGCCATTACTATCATCATTCCTTGTAGTAGTTGATCATGGTCTTCCTGCACAATAATCTCATTATATGTCAAGACATTTATCAAATCATGCACTTTTAAATGCACATAACAAATCACAATTTATAGCAGCTAATAACAAATAACAAATCTATGTAGTATACAAACTGAAATTTGAGAAACTAAAGGCTTGGGGATCGTCAGATTCTGTGTTTGCAACACAAATATTTCAGGACCCTCAAGATGGGGGCTGACCTTCCTCTTCCTACCACTTGCATTTTCTGCATACAGTACAGCCTAAGCTCTTCTATGCAATCTGCATGTCTTATAAATGTTGGCAAGCAATCCTCCAGATCTAGTTATCAGTGTAACAATGCCAACACAAAATGATGTTCACTTTCCATATCATGTCCACTTTCCATATCATATTCCCTTCTTTTGACCCCCACATAGACCAACATTGGATTGACCCTTCCAGGTTTTTCCACACGTCAAAAATGCTGATTTTCCTTTAAATAATAAAAAATTGCCTTTAAATAATCAGATTAAGCATTAAAACAATAATTATACTGAGAATTATGGTGAGAGGAGATGTCAACGAGTTCAATGTAATCGCCTTGGCAATCTGGCATAATGGCTTACGAAAGGCCATGCCTATAACTAAAACAAAATGGCCCTCTTTTATCACATTCTTTTGCAAGCCTTCCTCTAGAAGGGCGCTATGGCAAGGAGAAGGCTCCCCTACAACAATAAACATAATGTTTGTAACTTTCATCATGTTGCTTATGCTGACCACCTCAGTCCAGAACTGTTAAGGTTTGCTTTTATGAAGTCCCCATGTTCTTCCATCAGTCTCTTCCCTAGAAAAGTGTTTTGTTTTTGCATGTCCTATCTTGACTTGTATGATATTTTCAGTCATCCAAAACTGAAGCACAAATTTCGCAGTTGTATGAAAGCATGAAATAGGTTAGCCCCTCCCCCCCCTCCCCTTCTTTCTTACAAAGAGCTCTTAGGTTGGCTGGTAATGTATGAGGAGGCCTCTTTGCCCACTGGTTTATTTGGTGCTTTGAATTTCCTTTCCCAAGCTATCCTGAGGATGTGTTTTTACATAAGCTAATTCTATGAATCGACCTCATTCTACCCAAAATTTCTCTACAGCCCATTATCAGACAGTTTATGAAATACTAGTTCAGCCATCTCATTCTGATTTCGATTGTTTGCAAGGCAAATCAAATGTCCATGTTCACAACTCTAGGTAAATTGTTTGCCATTGCCTTTGTGCCTGCAGAAATTAGTAAGCCCACTTCATTGGCTCATTTGCAGATTTCCACCAGATTAGTTTTATCAAGGTCTTTTCTTCTTTCATATTTTTCGTTCATGTCTTGATGCAAATTGCCTCTTCCTCAAGCTAGCTTTCAAAAGTCATATTTTCAGAAGCATTATGTGGTTTCTAAAGGATAGATGAGGAATTCCTTATGTTTTCTGGCTTTAGTCTAGAAAATTTTGCGTACATAACATTGTCAATGATTAAAATTTTCATGCATGCATTCTTTTGGCTTTCCATGTGCAAAAACTTTCGATGGTTGATTTTTTTATTTTTCTTTGAACTTATTTTGGAATATTATTCTTTAAAATGGCTAAGTATTATAAATTTAGCATACTTTTTGAGTATCATATGTCTTAAGTATTGAACCTATCCCTATTTAATAGTAGTTTTCCCATGGGACACATATACAACACCATTCATCTACGGTTTCAAATTTGTTCGTGATGCTTTGCAAGTCATGCTCTAAAGTAAATATCTTGCACAACCACACTGAAGCAAATGTATATGACACTAGCTATATATTTGACATTGCCATTTCCATGCCCCTCACATATTTTTAACCATGGTTAATTATTGTCATTAATACTAAAATAAGCTTATGTTGATTTTGCAAGGAAATGAAGTAGGCAATGGGAGCTTACTTGAGGAACCTTGTGAAGCATGGCAATGGTGACATTAATAAGGTTGAGTGCCATCAAAGAGAATGAAGATACATAAAGATACATCAAGATACATAAAGCGAATGCCAAAAACACGTGTTATTTAACCCATGCACGAGAAAAGAAAGATACATAAAGCGAACGCAAAAAACACGTGTTATTTAATATGCTACATGCAAGAGGGATCTATATGTAATGTATATCAAATTAAAGAATAATTTGATGTGATATATGCTTTTGTAAAGAAAACAATGAAGCTTATGTAGTTAATGCTAAACTCCATAGGAGGGAGTTGTGTGGTGGACTTGCTTGTTGTAGGATATTTTTAATGACGGTGGCACTAGAAAGGACAATATGTCATGCAATGATTTAAATAAACACGTAAAGAAAGTACATGAAGAAAGGATTCGTCTAATATGGGGCGCAGCCACACACGTAAAGACATGTGTTATTAAGTACGGTACATGAAGAAAGGATTCGTCTAATATGGCTTATGTACGATAAAGTAATATACCACGTTTTTACAAGCTCTTCTCTGAACATTCAACTCGTGCTCTTGCCAATTTATATGTTGGGTGGCTTTGCAATTTGTAATGGAGCCTAACCATCCCCATGGTTTTGATTTGGACCAGATTTTGGACGCCTTGCCAGAACCCGGTTCATCAGCGTCAAGAGATTTACTCTTCCAATGGGATCCACTAGAAATTGTAGAAGAATGTAGATCAGAAGGTTCGGCAAAAACAGGTGAGAAAATGGACTGAAGAATTTGTTGAAATGTTATTATTTAACGTGCTTTCTTAAAATGCATCAGGGAAAGGGAGGAGATATCGTGGAGTTAGGGAACGAGGGACTGGAAGATGGGTTGCAGAAATTAGAGACCCAAAAAAAAGAGGCAGAGTGTGGCTCGGAACATTTAATAGTCCAGAAGAAGCAGCTCGAGCTTATGATGTTGCAGCTGTGAGATTGAAAGGACCTAGAGCAAAGCTAAATTTTTCGGATGATGTTATATGGCCACTTCAACTGCCAAATCCAAATCACATTATGGCCGATGATCCAGTGGGCTTGGAAGATTGCATTGCAGATATAGCTAGGATCCAACAATTTGGCCACAACATTTCCAATTTTGATGGTCCTTTGGAATAAGGA
Organism: Isoetes taiwanensis; assembly: GCA_021234155.1. NCBI lineage: Eukaryota > Viridiplantae > Streptophyta > Lycopodiopsida > Isoetales > Isoetaceae > Isoetes > Isoetes taiwanensis. The sequence continues at coordinate 9,770,914 of JAJEKV010000042.1, read as the reverse complement.
GAATCCGGCCTTTGCAAAGTCCTATCTCGCATGTATTGAAATTGAAGTTACCATGGCTATAAAAAAAAAAAAAAAAATTAACATTGGCCGGAGTAGAGTAGATATGATTTACTTTTCCATCCATCAGCTTTTAGAGCTGTGTGAGTCAATTATATCCAGACTTGGTCTTAATCTTTTAGAAGACAAAATCAAGCATAGGGGAAGTTCTCCAGGAACCACCAGTTATCGATCAATTTTGAACGACACACGCTCCAAAAGGCTTTGCCCTACCATGAATGTCATGTGCAATAGAGAAAAAAGCAATCCTATCAAATAGAATCACATGTCTATTCCATTTATATTTTCTAATAATATACTATCACATGCTCAATGTTGTTTGTACCTTGGCATGAATGCTCCAGCTACGAAATGATCACTTGTAGCATTCCATAAACTTCCACGTTTTTAGTTTCGTATTGTGGGAGGGCCTTCTCGCAATGGTTGGGACTATGATTTTGATGTCGTATTGTATAGAAAAGGATATATTTTGCCATGTTTGAGCAGCTTAATTGCGTTTAGTGGTCACGTTGCTATTGTGGTGTGTTTTTTACTTTTTTTGCTATGATTGGAAAAGAAAAAGTATTTGTACAGTGTGGATAAAAGGACACGCTCCTTTCTATTTTGCGGAGCGTGCAGGGCAGAGGCGTGCAATCCAGGGCTTTGCAAATCCGATTATCGGTTTGTTAGGAAGCCGCTAAATCGCTCTGATCGGTGCCCAGGTTTGAGGATGGACGGATGGGTGTACCATGGCAGGACGACGATGGATGTAGGACCATTAGCCTGATACCCGGATCCTGTCTGGGCGATTATCACCTGATCTGTCCTCAAATATGATCCAAAGCCGGCTGATTTTGCCTTCAAATTGCCCTCTAATTCTCTGTTTTCTTCTATTTCTCACCTTAATCCCCTGTGTTTAGCCTTTTTTTAATCGTTCTCCTTCTGTTTCCTTCTCCTGCCTCCGGTTTACTGCCCTTTTAGAAACGTAGATCCCGGCGCATGTCCCTGGCTATGGTGTTTTAAAGAGAGATTGGGGCCGAATCCCATGGGCTTGCTGCGGATGGCCATAAGTTGGATGGAAGCCTGGCCTGTGTGAAGCTAGGAGCTTGGTTTTTATTTGTTTTATCTGTACCATGGGTTTGAAAGTGACCTTAGAAAGTGGCAAAGAATTTTTCTGCCAAAAAGATGTTAGCCATTGATTTAGTATGATGCTCTGGATATGCTGGAGATCAATGGTTCATACTCAATCTTAAAAACAAATCCCATAAACCCTTGAAATAAAGATCTTATAAATATCATGTGTTATACTATCTCCTTTCCTCCTTCCTTTTCGCCCCCTACTGGCGCTCTGCGCCACGGGCCTGAAAGCACTGGCGCCTGTTTGGTCGTCTGGGTGCCGTGAAGGGTGGCGCCTGGGAGGTGCAGTGATGGGTGGCGCCTGGGAAGGAGCGCTTCAGCTTAGTGAGGATGCACCTCCTCTAAGCGACTTCCCTGGGCGTTTTCCTGAACGCCGCCTTCCCTGCGCGCCTGGGTGATTGGCGTTCGGGCCTATTGGATCTTTGTTTTCGACTTTCACGGTGCCCTCGGGGCCACCGCCTTTTGCGTGTAGTCGCTCGTGGGTTTAGGGACTTGACCCATTTCACGGTGGCGGCTCTTATGGTCTAGTGGTTTGATCGAGCTCCTTGATTGGGTCACACCGGGATCTTTGCACCAAGCATCTATTTGCTCGGGTTTTAGCGAGAAGATGGAGATTTAGCGCGTGCGTAAGCGTAAGCTTGCACCGGTCCTCGGCAGACGGTTTGTGAAGAGGTTACGGTTCGGAGGCGTTTGGTGAAGTTCTTCTGTTTGTTGGAGGTATGCTTGTTGCTTCTTGCAATAGCATGGGTTTTTGGATATGTAGTCATCCTGGCAACAGTTTTTTCGCATGTGGTTTTTAATCTGGGCCATGGTGATTATACTTTATTTTGTTTGTAAGGGCTTCGGTCCATGTTCTGGTTAGGGACTTCGGTCCCGCTTTGTACTTGGGTCCCATAACCCGATTGGGTTCCGCGGACGTTAAAAATTTCTTCCTTCCTTCCTTCCTTCCTATATATATGATTACTAGCAAAATAAAAAGGACTGTTCAGGCAAAAAAAAATCCAAAAAAAAAATGTTTTCAGTCCAAGAAATTACATTTGGAATCAGAAAATATTTCCGGCATACTCCTCCCTCGTCTATTAGTGTCCCCCACAACATATGCCCCACAGTGCTCCAGCATTTCTCTATTACTGTGTAATTTGAAGTTTTTATCTCTGCCAAGCAAATTAGGCGAAGGTATTTTCGGCCCTTTCTTATTTGTGACAGGCATGGCGTTACTGGGTTAGTGGGTTAGTGGGTTACTGGCGTTATGGCATGGCGTTACTGGGTTACTGGGTTAGTGACATAAAGCGAATGCCAAAAACACGTGTTATTTAATATGCCCCATGCACGAGAAAAGAAAGATACATAAAGGGAACGCCAAAAACACGTGTTATTTAATATGCTACATGCAAGAGGGATCTATATGTAATGTAACCATAATCAATATATCAAATTAAAGAATAATTTGATGTGATATATGCTTTTGTAAAGAAAACAATGAAGCTTATGTAGTTAATGCTAAACTCCATAGGAGGGACTTGCTTGTTGTAGGATATTTTTAATGACGGTGGCGCTAGAAAGGACAATATGTCATGCAATGATTTAAATAAACACGTAAAGACATGTTCTATTAAGTACATGAAGAAAGGATTCGTCTAATATGGGGCGCAGCCACACACGTAAAGACATGTGTTATTAAGTACGGTACATGAAGAAAGGATTCGTCTAATATGGGGCGCAGACACTAATTCACATACCTTATGTACGATAAAGTAATATACCACGTTTTTACAAGCTCTTCTCTGGACATTCAACTCGTGCTCTTGCCAATTTATATGTTGGGTGGCGTTGCAATTTGTAATGGAGCCTAACCATCCCCATGGTTTTGATTTGGACCAGATTTTGGACGCCTTGCCAGAACCCGGTTCATTAGCGTCAAGAGATTTACTCTTCCAATGGGATCCACTAGAAATTGCAGAAGAATGTAGATCAGAAGGTTCGGCAAAAACAGGTGAGAAAATGGACTGAAGAATTTGTTGAAATGTTATTATCTAACGTGCTTTCTTAAAATGCATCAGGGAAAGGGAGGAGATATCGTGGAGTTAGGGAACGAGGGACTGGAAGATGGGTTGCAGAAATTAGAGACCCAAAAAAAAGAGGCAGAGTGTGGCTCGGAACATTTAATAGTCCAGAAGAAGCAGCTCGAGCTTATGATGTTGCAGCTGTGAGATTGAAAGGACCTAGAGCAAAGCTAAATTTTTCGGATGATGTTATATGGCCACTTCAACTGCCAAATCCAAATCACATTATGGCCGATGATCCAGTGGGCTTGGAAGATTGCATTGCAGAGATAGCTAGGATCCAACAATTTGGCCACAACATTTCCAATTTTGATGGTCCTTTGGAATAAGGAGAATCCGGCCTTTGCAAAGTCCTATCTCGCATGTATTGAAATTGAAGTTACCATGGCTACAAAAAAAAAAAAAAAAAAACATTGGCCGGAGTAGAGTAGATATGATTTACTTTTCCATCCATCAGCTTTTAGAGCTGTGTGAGTCAATTATATCCAGACTTGGTCTTAATCTTTTAGAAGACAAAATCAAGCATAGGGGAAGTTCTCCAGGAACCACCAGTTATCGATCAGTTTTGAACGACACACGCTCCAAAAGGCTTTGCCCTACCATGAATGTCATGTGCAATAGAGAAAAAAGCAATCCTATCAAATAGATAGATAGATAGATAGATAGTATTTTAACGTCAGGTAGAATCACATGTCTATTCCATTTATATTTTCTAATAATATACTATCACATGCTCAATGTTGTTTGTACCTTGGCATGAATGCTCCAGCTACGAAATGATCACTTGTAGCATTCCATAAACTTCCACGTTTTTAGTTTCGTATTGTGGGAGGGCCTTCTCGCAATGGTTGGGACTATGATTTTGATGTCGTATTGTATGGAAAAGGATATATTTTGCCATGTTTGAGCAGCTTAATTGCGTTTAAGGGTCACGTTGCTATTGTGGTGTGTTTTTTACTTTTTTTGCTATGATTGGAAAAGAAAAAGTATTTGTACAGTGTGGATAAAAGGACACGCTCCTTTCTATTTTGCGGAGCGTGCAGGGCAGAGGCGTGCAATCCAGGGCTTTGCAAATCCGATTGACAGTGGATCGATGCTCTTCGTATTCTTGTGTTGAAGGGCATGCTTGGCGTGAAGATCCCTCGTTCCTGGTTGTTGCCAAACAGTGGCAAAGGATTGATTCTGGCTTCTTGTCAAGCAGATTCTTGTTCTAGCTAAATCAGTTTGTTAGGAAGCCGCTAAATCGCTCTGATCGGTGCCCAGGTTTGAGGATGGGCGGATGGGTGTACCATGGCAGGACGGCGATGGATGTAGGACCATTAGCCTGATACCCGGATCCTGTCTGGGCGATTATCACCTGATCTGTCCTCAAATGTGATCCAAAGCCGGCTGATTTTGCCTTCAAATTGCCCTCTAATTCTCTGTTTTCTTCTATTTCTCACCTTAATCCCCTGTGTTTAGCCTTTTTTTAATCGTTCTCCTTCTGTTTCCTTCTCCTGCCTCCGATTTACTGCCCTTTTAGAAACGTAGATCCCGGCGCATGTCCCTGGCTATGGTGTTTTAAAGAGAGATTGGGGCCGAATCCCATGGGCTTGCTGCGGATGGCCATAAGTTGGATGGAAGCCTGGCCTGTGTGAAGCTAGGAGCTTGGTTTTTATTTGTTTTATCTGTACCATGGGTGACCTTAGAAAGTGGCAAAGAATTTTTCTGCCAAAAAGATGTTAGCCATTGATTTAGTATGATGCTCTGGATATGCTGGAGATCAATGGTTCATACTCAATCTTAAAAACAAATCCCATAAACCCTTGAAATAAAGATCTTATAAATATCATGTGTTATACTATCTTCCTATATATATGATTACTAGCAAAATAAAAAGGACTGTTCAGGCAAAAAAAATCCAAAAAAAAAATGTTTTCAGTCCAAGAAATTACATTTGGAATCAGAAAATATTTCGGGCATACTCCTCCCTCCTAAGCGTGCCGCCCCAACAACGTATGCCCCACAGTGCTCCGGCATTTCTCTATTAGTGTCCCCCCACAACATATGCCCCACAGTGCTCCAGCATTTCTCTATTACTGTGTAATTTGAAGTTTTTATCTCTGCCAAGTTAGGCAAAGGTATTTTCGGCCCTTTCTTATTTGTGACAGGCATGGCGTTACTGGGTTAGTGGTTAAATTAGAGACTTCTGTCTTTGGAGAGCTCCCCTCGCCCAATATTGGTTATAACATAAGGATCACTGGTGCCAGCAGCATCTTTCCGGCGTGAAATTAGAGTGAATTTGATGTTTTGGAATTACTGATTTTTAGGCATGATTTTGCCGGCCACTTTCAGGCTGAAGCTGGCCGCAGCGTTTCGTTTCCTTCTGCACAAGTTTGCCTGTCAGCAGTTCAATCTTACTTCTGTTTATCAGGGCTTGATTGCTATCCCAACTGTGTATTTCTTGCAATGTTTTAGCTGCAAGTAGATTTTTGGCGCTTTGATTTATCTTATTCTTAGATTGCTTTTGACCATTAGAGGATTTGGATTTTGAAGCGCTAAATCTATTGTTGCAAAGAGGCAGAAAGCATCTGCTGATTCTAGAGAGCCTCTACAAAGCCTGTAAATAGGTTTGAATGTGGCTTGGATTATGAAAAAACGCTGTGCAAGGATCGGAATGAAGGGACTAAATAGCCCAACAAAGATTTCGATTTTCAAGGCCTTAAATTTATTGTTGCAAGAAGCCCAAAAGCATCTGCCGATTTTACAGAGCCTGTAAATAGGCTTGAATCTTGCGTGGATTATGAAAAATGGCTCTATGAGCATCGGAAGCAAGGAATTAGCTATGGCTTCCTTCTGGCTATGGTCCAACTATGGAGGTGGCGAAGACAATGGATGGCTTTTTTATTCTGTCTCTTTTCTTTGACAGCCCACTTGCTCAGAATGCCCAAAATAGAGCTTTATTCTGTAATCCACTTGGAGTTAGTGCTTAGTTTGATAGGTTAAGGTATAAAACTTATGTGGGTTCTTGTGATAAATCTTGCAAACGCTCAGAAAAATGGCAACAAAGGGCCATTTTTATTCAAGCTTTTCCATCAAGCGAGTAGGATGATCTGTGGAGATTTTGTTCCATGCTTTTCTGTCTAAGATTGTGGCAAAAAAATAGAGCATAGTTTCAGCATTCGGGCATTCAATTGGACCAAAATGCAGTCGCGTTACAGTTTGATAGTGGGAACACCATAAATGGTCTAATTTGTCCCAAATTTGTTCAAATTGGATGGAGCATTTTGGATAGCAAGAATGAGAATAATTGCCAAGAAATGAAAAACATATCAGAAGCTACCTCTTTTTCGATTTCTTTGGTCTCTCTCTAATTTATTCCAGGAACAAGCAAAGCCAGAAATTGATGATCAATTTTCCCTGCTTTTTGGGCTCTAATGAAGAAAAGGCCGGATTTGCCACACTTTTCCTTATGGGTTGGCTTCATTTTGGATAAGCTTGGAGGACGGATTAAGATGCACATCTATGCTAGAATTACTTAAACTTGCATATTTATTTGTAAGTCCGACTAGCAAAGAAATCCATGCAGGAATCAGAGAATATATTACTGTCACAATATTAAACCTCCCTATGTAATGCCTTTTACATGCTCTGCTGTAAAACTAGCACAGTTAGTGCATTTTGGCATTCTTGACATATGTAGAGTAGAAATTTGAAAACTTTATGCCTAGCATTATTTTTAGATTATTTTGCACGCTTTCCAATGCCCTTGCTACTGAAAACGGAGCTTTGGTTTGCAAGTTATGGCCGAAATTGACCGATGGTTTTATTTCATGCAGTCGCATTCTGATTGATATGGTTTGGTTTGCAAGTTATGGCCGAAATTGACCGATGGTTTTATTTCATGCAGTCGCATTCTGATTGATATGGTTTGTTTTATTTGGGCCATTCAAACCATAAATTTCAGAAACATGTATCTAAGTCTTTTTTAAATGCTCATGGATAAAATATAGAGGTTCCTTCTTGAAGTTATGTCCTTCACATATTCTGTTGTCAAATTGGGACAACGATAAATTGGCTTTGCTATAAGCTGAATCAATTGAGGTAAGCTTACAATCCTTATTTCTTAAATGCACTCTATGTTAGACCCACCCCACTTAATAACGCCCACTTGATAATGCGTTCTGGCGTAACCTAGAGCTTGGCAAGCATAAGTTTTTCTTTCTTACCATGTGTTTTTTTATGCAGGTCTTATGGAGAGGCTTTGCAAGAATTAAGTATTTGTATATGGATGTCTCAAATATATCAACTATTGCATGTCATACATGTATTTGAACACTATTTCCACGTAGATGTCCTTAACATTACAGATCTTAACATCTCTAAATAGACCGCTATCATGAGTAATTCGTAACTCGCAAAATAATCATAGACTATTTAGAATTAAAGGGACCTACACATGTTGGAGGTTGATATTTACATCTTTTATAAATCCCAACATGAAATCTTTATTTTAGCCTTAAGCACTTGCAAAGTACAGTTTCTGAAACTTACAAGAGGTGCACAAGGCGCCGGCTCTGCCGGCGCCAAATTCTTGTATGGTATAAATATATATTTTCGCATGTACAAAATCAACACTATATAGTACATTACCTCAAATCTTATGGTATCTTGCAAATCTTCTTATACAGTATACCAATTTTTGTACATGCATACCCCGCAAACGAGGAACTTTATGTACGGTGTAGATGAAGGAATAAAGGGGTTATATGCCCATCCAACAGCTCTCAATGCCTGGAGTCACCCCCCGTGTGAATATGCACCCAAACCAAAGGGGGTTTAAGGGGGAATTTAATTTTGAAGTGTGTAATGTAATGTTTTGTGTTATAGCTAAAAAAAATTTGGCCCCTTCGGGGCCTTCAACTAAAAACATTACATTACACTTGAATAAATTGATGTTATGTTGTGTAATTAATAATATGTAAGATACAAAACATCTAGCATAATAATAAATAAAAACTAATACTAACATAGAGCATAAGTAACAAATCATCTAAACATATATAATCGAGAATGCAATTTTTCATTTCTGTTCGCCCATCTAATTTTTCTGGGCCGCAATCTAAGTTTATGCTTTGTTGCCACGTACGCAATCTAAGTTTATGCTTTGTTGCCACGTATTTTTTTGACAAATTTAAACGGACGTCTGGCAATCACAAGCTACAAGGTACGGCGGCGGGAGTGGCGAGCTATGGCGGTGCATTCAAGCTGCTGAATTTACAAAAGGAACAATACGGCACAGTCTTCTCTTCAAGGCAATGGACAGTTCGGCTTCGACACTCCTCTAGCATGGATGGTCTTCTGCTTTTGGCACCGGCTTCTGCTTCTATGGAGCTTCTGAGCAAGAAAAAGCGGGGTCTGCTCTGGCACTCTGTCGCCATAGCCAAGCCGAGCTGAGGTAGGTCTGTGCTTCTAGATCTGGGCAATTTCATTTGACCCTTACTCAGTTTGAAGCTCCTGTTTGTGGTCTGCAAGTCTACTCTGCCAGTTTTATTTGCATTTCCTCTGCATTTTATAGACCTATTCGACCTGTTTTCCACGGCTTCTACTAGATTGTGCTATCTGACCAGATTGCCAGAGTCCTAAGAGCCATTTTTGGACTTCGGTTCTTGATGGTTTTTGTATATGGAATGCTTCCATTGATTCCGGTCCTGGGCCTCTCTGCCTTTCTTGAAATTTCGATTTCTGGGTTAAAATTTTTACTTATAGCAGTATACCAATAAAGCCTTTTTGGATCCTAAATCTTCTCCCAATAGTCTGATGCACATGGATCCTCACACCGTACAAGTGGCAAAACTCAGATTAGAAAGAGATCCCTGCTCTAGCCAGCTCAGAGATGACATGCACACAACGAGTTGCAAGGGGCAATTTGGATCTGCAATGCTACCCACATGTAATTAACAAGCTGAAATCAACAATTTAATGGAAAAAACCAACACAAGAGCGCAAAGCAGAAAACAACTTCCATGAAGCAGCTCTAGTCCAGCCCGCCCACATAAAAAATGCTGATGGTAAAAGCCCACTCCATATTCAACTCGTGGCTTCTTTGTTCTCTCAATAGAAGCTATTTCTTTTAAACCTTATCGGATCTGCAGAAATCTGGCTGTGGCTCCACCAGAAGGATGAATGAAGTCTGCAGATTTCATTGAAGTCGCTTGCCCTCCAAATCAGGGCATTATGAAGCGGCCCGACTAGCGGGGAAAATCACGATTTGCTGCCGCCCGATGCCCAAATCGAAAAACAGGGGGAACAAAAGGAAGCTTAAGGCAACGGGAAAAAGAAATAATACGTGCCAAATTTAACATTTTTGGAAAAAAATCCACCCTTAAAAAACATTGACCTTATGTGATCATGTTAATGTAAACTGATGTAATATCCTTTGCTTGCAGTGGTGACCTTATGTGATCATGTTAATGTAAACTGATGTAATATCCTTTGCAGTGGTAAATGGTCTTTGCAGTGGTAAATGGTCGTTAATAATGAGTCTAATTTCACAGTCTTAGAAAGACAATTAATTTTACATTGCCACTTTTTAATTATATATTTTTTTCATTTACAAGATGGACGAAGAGAAATGTTCGCGGCGGCCAAGGCCGCCGCGATAAATTTCTTGTAATGTTAAACCATAATGAAGTTGAAGTTGCTTAAATAATATAAAAAAAATGAACATAGCTGTATATAAGCAACCATGAAAGTAGCAAGCTAATTAGACACAATGCAAGAAATCATTCCTCCCAAAACTCTTCTCAACATCTGTCTCTTGGATGAAGGTTGAATCCATGGTTTCAGGAATATAATAATACTTCATTTGACATTGTTGGTAATCCATTCAACGAAATAGGAAGGATTTTGGTCTGCATGTTTATCATTGTTCATCAACTTCCTTTATGCTCATTCTGCCTTTGAACATGCCAGATGCTGTCAGATGGAGGCATCTGCTACACACGTCATGCTCTTTGGCATCCCACATGTGCTATGTAGGTTCTTGAACTATTCCACAACCAACCACCACGACATAGGCCTTAGGCAACTGGAAGCCACTTGACGCATGCGCAATCATCCTTCGTGCTGGCATTGCAAACATGTGCAAACAAAAACCTCGATAAATGGAATTTGAAGATTTTACTGTAACAGGAATATTTAAACCAGAACACTTATACCAGTTTGACTTTTAGCTTCAGTTGCATTCAAAAGGCTCGTCCATTCAAGTCGCTCATCGCCCCATTGCGCGGTCATTTCTATAAATTGGCATTTGACCTCATTTCAACTATAAATTGCTCTCCAAGCTCCAAGCTGATTCTCTTGCTCCCAGAAGCCTTTAGGCATTCGTTTGTTATTTAGTACCATGACATGGCAACTCAAGCATTCAAGCGCTGGTACATCGCCTTTGCTCATGCCAAAGAGGTAGAAGTTGACCTAATTTTCCATGTTTTTCAAATGGAACTGATTAGTTGCCACATTGTCTACCATTCTATATTACCAAGATATCAAGAAATGAGTTCCATCACCAAACATCATGACAACATATGCTAGATTATATGACCATGCTAGCTACTTCTTTGTTAACATTGCCTTGACCATGCTAGCTACTTCTTTGTTAACATTGCATTAGTCCTATTCCTTTCTTATAGAGCCACCAGTTGTCCGACCTCAACCTTTAGACTCTAGTGTAGATGGATGTCTGCTTCAACAATAAGAGATAAGAGTGACTGCTGAAGAAGAAAATGCGATAGAAAGGTCCCTAGAAGACACCAATCGATACGCAATCAGATGAGAAGGAAGAAGCCGAAGGAGAGATACAATAAATGGAGGCAGAATGACAGACACGTCTAGCAAGAACACCGATAGGGCAAAACATCATTATCTTGCCCCCAATCTTTGTTGGTGGGGTAGCAGCTTACCTAATTATCAACAACATTAAGAACCTTCTAGAGTGGGCGGACGAGCTCCTCACTCTCTTAGCAAGAAGACCTCGATACTTTCATGGACTTCAATTCGACCCAGGACCTCCAAATGGAAGAGCACAAGGCAGTAACATATAGGAGCAGAAGCATGTCAGACATGGATGGCAACCTCAACATCAGAAGACCAGAGAGGATAATCTCCGTTAAAAGGAGAATTTAATAGCAGTTTAGCAGTGCATGCGAGATCAAGGAGCATGATCTTTAGTCAGAACAAGAGTTCCAGATCTAAGAACATCTGGGAACTAGAGAAAAGATGACTTTGGTGCTTTAGCCAAGTAGCTTGAGTGGACCAGACCCAAAGGACAGAGAAGTCGACCTAGCTAGCAGCTACAAATCAATGAAAGGCGATCACGATAAGCTATAGTATGTGCATGATGAAGGCTACACTTTTAGATGCATGGGAAGCATCTAGCAAGGGAAGAAAAGGAAGAAAGTTTAAATAACAGGAGTAAAATATTACCTCTCTCTCTTGGCAGATGGAAGAATCCGTGTCATTCATGCAAAAACCGGGCGCGCAAAGGGCCATGTACTTGTTGATCTCTTCGCAAACATTGTATGCATGCAGAACTGCCTAATTTCGTCGACTACGTGAACCTACTCAAACAACCAATGCCTTTGCACATCTTCGATTTTTACAATTGGACACCTACAGCAGGGATGCCTATCTGTCATCGTAACCCCTGCAAGTAAGACAATTGTAGTAATAGCTATTTCCATTCAAGGGTGCACATCGAGGAATATTATTTGCAACTTGGGATGGCGAGCTCAAATTAGATATGAAGGTCATTCCAATAATAGTAGTAACTTAAGGAACTTCAGAGTCAACCAGAACTTCCGACTTGCTCCAGCGTCGTGTATATGGTTCTTGAGCTTCACAGACGTATATACATCCGATCCAGCGGTTTCGGGATCGGATGAACTTGCCTCCCTAAACTTCTGTGCACGAAGTTTTATCCCACAGGTCAACTTATCCTGAGTAGCTCCTCGACCATTAAACTAACAATTTCGTTCAAATAATATTTAATCACACTCCAACCTTAACCATTGCACTTTTGCAATGCTCAACACTAATGGTTTAGCAACTATTTCTTCATGCTTTAATTATCAAACACTGTTTTAATCTCTCCTTCATTGGACCTAAGCCTTTTACTTTTTCCAACTTCAGTTCTGCCATGTAGTTCCAGATTATGTTTAGCTTCATCTGCTAAAATCTGAGCTTCTGTTCTTTTTGGTTTTCTTCTTGGTCTGTCGAGTTTAATAACTTCTGCCTCTTCATGTTCAGTCCCTTGTTCAACACCCTGTTCAACTTCTGGCTCAACAAATTCATCTGGAACTATTTCTGATTCATTATCAGAATCACTTAGATCTACTTGCTCAAACCCTTCAATTTTTCCTTCTTCACTTAACTGTTGTTTTATTTCTGTAAGCACACCCTCTTCTTTATTTTCAGATGAGTCTTCTGAGTTTATCTTGGGAATCTTTCTATAAAACTCCTTCTCATTAAAAATAACATCTCTGCTAACTATTATTTTCCTTCTTGCAGGATCATATAGTCTAAAGGCTTTTGAGTTTGAATCATATCCTACAAGATATGCTATATATGCCCTATCATCCAAATTTTTGCTTAATTCTTCAGGGACATGGAGAAAACACAAACATCCATAAGCCTTTAATCTGTCATAAGCTGGAGACTTACCAGACCAAATCATCTCAGGAATAGCACCTTTTATACTTGAGGAGGGTAGCAGATTTTGAACATAGACTGCTGCCTTAACAACTTCATCCCACAAGAAATTTGGCAGTCCTGAGTACTTTAACATGGATCTTACAGCATTAAGCAAGGTCATGTTCTTCCTTTCAGCTACTCCATTTTGTTGTGGTGAATATCTGCATGTTAGTTGCCTCTTGATCCCCCTATTTGCACAAAAAGACTTAAACTCGTCAGACACATATTCAACCCCCCATCTGACCTTATACATTTTATTATTCTTCCTGTTTCTAGCTCAGTTTCAGCAGTGAACAATTTCAAGGCATCACTTGCTTGATCTTTTGTTTTCAAATAGTAGCATTTGGTTCTTCTGCTGAAATCATCAATAAAACTCATGAAATATTTATGTCCACTTAAACTAGTAACATTTATAGGACCACATAAATCTGTGTGTATCAAATCCAGAATGCCTATTGCCCTTTTGTTTGATCTTTTAAAGGATAATCTCAGTTGCTTTCCTAGTTGACAACCCCCACATAGAAATTTCCCTTCCTCTACTTTGGCAGAGATTCAACCCTTTTTCCCAAGTGCTTCAATAATTGCAGAGTTTGCATGACATAGTCTGTTATGCCAAAGTTTCATATCTGGGTATTTGAAGATGCTCATCATTAAATCCAAACAGATTTCCAACTCGTTTACCAATGAGCTTTATTTCACCATTAAGAAATACTTTACATTGGATTTGTTCAAACAACACTTTGTATCCCAAATCAACTAACTGACATACAGATATGAGATTTCTTACAAGACTAGGTACACACAAAACATCTCTCAACATGACAACTTTGCCATTTAAATCAAACAACTCTAAAACCCCAGAGTCTTCAATTTTCTTTAGGCCTCCATCACCAAGCTGAACATGTCCTTTCTTCTCCCAATTTTTTAACATATGCAAATCACACATCACACTTTTTTCTGCTCCTGAATCTATAACAACAAACTTGTTATTATCTTTTCTTGAGGGTAAAGAAACATTGCAAGTTAAATGTTTTCTTACCTCCAAAGTGTCATCTTCAAGTTCACCTTCACTGCTGTCTTGTTTCTCCACTACATTTATACTTGCACTACCCCTGAAACTCCCCCTGCCTCTGCCACCTCTGTTTCCAACAGATCTTCCTCGACCCCTTCCTTTTTTAGGACTTGGACAATTTGAGGCAAAATGACCTTTGCCCTCACAATTGAAACACCTAAACTCTTTTCCACTACTACTTGGACATTCACTCTTCAAATGACCATATTGGTTACATATATAACAAGGCCCTAGTTTTTCTTTAAAAAAAATTATAAAACCACTTTTTTTAGCCTTGCCTGTATACAATACCTCTGTAGATTGTTCAGACTCTTCCTGGTTGGCTCTAGCTTGCTCAAATTCTGTGCGTATCATCCTGATAGCATGCTCCTTAGATGTGGCTACATTCCTGAGCAAAGTTGCCAAATGACTATTGTGAGATACTGATCTTGCCAAGGCTAATATCTGGTACTGTTCATTCAGAACATTTCCAGCACCCTCAAGATCTGCAATAATAGAATCAAACCTTTCCAAGAAATCAGTTAAATTGTTTTTTTCAAACAACTTGATCTTCCTTAACTGTTTTTTCAACATATCTATCTGTGAAGAGCTCTTTTGTTCATAGTGTTTGATCAGATAATCCCACATTTCTTTAGACTTCATACCTCGAAGCTTCAATTTTAAGGCAGTCCCTACCTTACACATGATTATGGCCTGAGCTTCCATAATCTTAGCTTCATCTCCTCCAGTACTTGAAGGACTCCCCCTGCACCAGATACACCAGCAGTTGTTGAAACCCCACCAGACTGTGCACTAGTACTAGCAGCAGGACTTGAACCACCTGAGCTAGATGCACCTGCACTCACAACACATGCTGGACTACCATCAACTAAGTACCACAAATTCTCAAATTCCAGCACCCCTCGAATACTCTCCTTCCAGATTTGAAACCCTCCATCCCCCTTAAACACTTCAAACAAAGTTGCGTATTAAACGGGAGCAAATCATTGAAACGAGAGCAAAAAGAATATTCATCAAAGATTCCCTTTTTTTTTTACAAAAGGGGGTAAAACGAGGTTAAAAAAAAAAGATGCATGAAATTCTATTTTGAACCCCCCCAAATGACTAATTTTTTTTTGCAACGAAAGAATTGACTTTTTTAAAGTGTCACTTTTTTTAGCAAATAGAATGTTCTTAAAGTATGTTTTAAGAGAGAAACCCTAA
The DNA here is from genome assembly GCA_021234155.1 of Isoetes taiwanensis. Classification (NCBI taxonomy): domain Eukaryota; kingdom Viridiplantae; phylum Streptophyta; class Lycopodiopsida; order Isoetales; family Isoetaceae; genus Isoetes; species Isoetes taiwanensis. Next base: position 9,755,674 of record JAJEKV010000042.1, on the reverse strand, counting down.
TTTCAGAGGATCAAATATTTAACAAAAAATTGAAGTAAGTCTGTAACTGAAACTGTAGTATTCTCAAAATTTGAAGATAGAATCTTCATATTCACATGCAAAATTTACAGTCTTTTTCTAAGACTCAGTTATGTGCAAAAGTGTGAGGAGTGATGAGAGAGGGATCCAGGACGTCATCATATTCATTTATGCCATCCTCATCACCTTCACTTCTTTCATTGTCACTAGAGGAAGTGCTTGAGTTATCTTCCTCATCACTATCAACAGATGGTGTAGCATTGCCACCACCTTCTTCATCCTCTTCTTCGTAATTACAAGCTTTTTTAAGCAAATTGATAGTCCTCTGGCGTAGACGATTGTCAGATTTCAATTTAAAATCATAGCACAATATAGTCACGTCATTAAGGATCAGCTCATCCCTACAACCCACCTTCTTGGACTTTCTCCCTTTTCCTTGGCTTCTCATTTCTAACTCATATCTACCTTCAAAAGCATTTTCTGAGCGTGTTGCAAGCCAATGAATCTTGAGTTTAGTGACTAAGCCTTCCTCCTTGACTGTGTCAAGCACTTTTGCTATCCAGAAAGGTCGACCTTTGTCATCCTCCTTAGTTGGAAGAACAATGAGCATACCCTTGGTAATTTCTGTGATATTACCTTGAGGCTCATTCCTGCGTCTTGGTCCAAGGTACATGACTCGATCCTCGTCTTCTTCTACTGCAGGTGCTAATGTAGCATTGCTTGGACCTGCTTGGTTCTAGGGCTGATGGAAGGTGTTAGGCCATTGAAATGGTTCTTGCAACTGTCTTAGGGCTATATTTTTCACAACAATTTTCTGTTCGAGAAAGAAATTACTCCACCACATCCGATCTTCTTCTAAGAAGTTCTTAAAGCCTGAGGAAATTCCATTTTCAATGGCTTTTAAGGATGACTCTGGTGTACTTTTCTTCTGCTTGGACTCCTTAGGATTTTTGAGAGGAAGTTGCTCAGCACGTTCTATGAAGGAAGTGTCTGGAATATATTTAAGGAAGCGTAATCCCTCTGGTGGACTCCAGTCCTTAGTTGTGGTATACTTCTTCCCATGTAAGAAGCTTTGGCCATCCTTCAAGTAGAACTTGATGTGATGTTGAAAGGTGAGATCATTCAACTTGTTCACGGCTTGTTCTCTGTTTGAACGTTGAGAGAAAACAAACTCTCTGAAATCAGCAGTCTCTTTAAGAAGACCGACCACTGGAGTAGGAGTGTAAGAATCTTCAATAATTCGAACTAAAGAAGGAAGACAGAAAGCCTTCTTCCTTCTAAGGCACTGATGTAAAAATCTCTTTGAACATTTGGTCAAATCGATCATGAGTGTGGCCTACAAGTAAGAAACCGAGCTTCACTTTTCTAAAGATCCCTAGCTCCACTAACATGGCACAGTACGCAAAGAGTGTTTGATTCTTGTTCTCCCTTGTAGTATTGTCAAGTTGCAGATAAAGCACTGGTGGTAATTGCTCTTGCTCGGACAGGACCTTGTTAAGAATTGTAACTGTGAGGTTCGGGTCACCATGCAAGTTTGGATACGTCAAAAATACTTTGCACTTTAGACTTCCTTTGAAGACCATAGCTCCTACAAGGTGGACCTTAACAAAACATTCCTCTGGCACATCTTTAGGAATGTTCAAGAAATGTGGTAGAGTTGTTTTTTTTTGGTCCATTCCATCAATCACAACAGACATGTATTGCGGTGGGCGTTCAAGAGCTTTTTTACGTGCTTGGCAAGCTTTTTCTCTCTGTTGCTTGTTGTTCACGATGTATCGGAGAAAGGTTAGGTTTGCACAATAACAAATATGAGTAGAAGAAATCAGGTCAAAGCAGTTTCTCGTTGACTCTTTAATTCTGCACACCTTGAGCAAACAGACATTCTATGTTTTCTAGGAATTTTCACAAGACCGAAACCGAATTCACTTTTCCACAGTCTGGTGAAGTGTGAGTAAGAGATGTGCTGAAGCTGAGTGCAAGTCTCTTTGTACTCATTAAAAACATCTTTTTTGGTGATGTTATCGTTAAATGATACATGTTGTTTGTTAGGTAGTTTCTCACATGTTTCTTTAAAATATTTCTCCATCCATGACCACGAAGCAAGGGCATGCATGGTTACAACTCTTCTCGGTCCACAATGATCATCGATTGCTGGATTTTTGTCCAGTCTTTTATGTATTCTAGACATTCTGGTGGACCCTAAACGGTGGACAACCATAAAGCATTTCTGGCAAACTTCTTCACGGTTAATGTAGTGCAAGAAGGTGTTGCGGTCTGGTCTTACATGATAAGCTAAGTAGGCATTCTGGTCTGCCAATGTCATGGAACTGTAGTTGTCTCTAACTGCTCGTAATTTAGCCATGTTAAATCTGTTGATGCAACCCAATGAGCAACATTTAGTTCTCAAAAGTCTCCTCATTTTGTGTTCATCCATAAGATTTCTTCTTCTTACAGAGGAGCACGCCCTCAAACCAAAATCCACCTTGAATTTCTTTGAAGATTGGCTGGAGAACATGTAATCTCTTTGTTCCTCGTTGGTGTCTTCATCTTCTGATGAAACTTCTACTCTGGGGGTGACTTCCTCTGTCCTGAGTGGTGTGTTTGTAGAGGAAAACAGACCACGTGAAGTTGTTCCCGGAAAAGGCGGGGGTACAGTGTTGAAGGATGGTGATGGCCCATAAGAGGTTGTGGCATCAGCTGTTCTTGTACCATCTTAAAAAGGAGTTCTTGCAAACATCTCCTTTAGAGCGGACTGGAATTCTGCAAATCCATGTGTCACAACCGTTGTGTGAAGAGGAGTGCATGCTGGAGGGTCATCCTCATTTGTAGTGAAGTCCTGGTGAGAGAAATTGTAGTGAATCTCACAGTCTTCTTTACTTTCTGTGTTCCTTGTATGTTTGAGTGAAGGGGGCGAAGCTACAAATGGGGGGGTAGCTTGTTCTTGAACACCCGTTGTTGTGGAGCTTCTGTAGGTGGTCCAGGGGATGGAACAAAGGGTGGTGGCAACATGCTCCGAACTGGTGGTGATGCTTTGGAAGGAGATGCCAGTGTACTGTCTACAGGACTTGGTGACGGTTGGAAGGGTGGTGGAAGTCTGTTACGTGCTGGACTCGGTGTGTCTTGGAGAAGCAACAACGATGAAGTAGAGGTAGGAGTCGGAGAATGTCGGTCTTCAGTAGAAATGACGTTGTTCCCAAGCGTGTCCTCAGAACTAGACGAGCTTGAGACAACAAAAGGTGGTGGAAGCTTGTTCATGAAGCGGTTCGTCATCTTAACAACTGCAAAATAGTAAAGAGATTTAAGAAACTTTCTGTAGTGCAGAGCTTTTCTTATTCCCGAATACACGCCCACGTAGTACAAGTAGAAGTTCCAGTATTAATCAAGTGAAAGTCAAAATAAAAGCTATTCTGGAATACACAGGAGTAGGATAGTAAAGCTAAACGTATTCTGCTTCACATAGAAAAAGAGCAAGACGAAAATGATACCTTTAAAAGGAAATTTCGGCGCCTTCAGTTGCGTATTCCAGTCTCTGAGCTCAAGTCGCCAGCGCCAGCGCCTTCGATTAAAATATTCAGAGACTGTATTCCGATCCACATAGAGAAAACATGGACAGGTGAGTAAGAAAGTACAACGTACAATCATTTGTGTGTCTGTTTCTTATTCCCGAATACACTATCGCCTTCACTCGAAGGAGAAAGAGGCGAAAGTGTATTCCGGAATACACTTTCGCCTTCACTCGAAGGAGAAAGTGTATTCCGGAATACACTTGGACTTTTTAGGTTTTAAAAGGTTATTTTTCCATGAGTTTTTTAGTAATTTTAGGCGTTTTTCCTGCCTTTAGAACTTGTTTAGACCTGTTTCTTTGTCAAGATTGCAGTGCTGTTTTGGCATTTTTCTCCTCTTTTTGCCCCCTTTTTTCCCTTTTTGCAAGACATTTTGTATTCTGGAATAGTTTTTTGCCACTGTTTTCTCTAACAAGGTCGTGTTTACACACAATTTGCACAGACAAGAAGGCAGCAAGAAACAACAGAAGAGGCCCCTTAAAATCCCACAGAAACCGCACCCACAGAGAAGGGTTGAGGAGACAGCTGCGCCTGCTATCTACGAAAACTTCCAAACTCAATGGTTTTTTACAAGGGGTACTTCTGGAAAGTACAGCACCCTTACATTCCTACATGTCTGTCGGAGCCCTGGAAATAAAAGGTACGATGACAGGGAATTTGTGTGCATGGACACCATCCAGGCCGTGAGTGAAGTAGCTAGGGAGTCCGGTCACACAGGGAGACTGTCTTTTCAGACATCCCAAGGCTTTATTCATGTTGATGAAGCCTATCTTAGAGTGGTGAAAGTAAATCCTCAGCCTCTTTATAAGTATGTTTCTCACTACCTCAACAAGAGGTCTCTCTGTGCCATCATTAACTACATTCGAAGCACAACGAGCGAAGACTTCCCCTACAACGAGTCATCACAAGGGGAAGAGGATAACCTACAGAGTGCATCATCACAATCTGGGAGTCCATCACAGTCCGAAGAAAAGCCACCGTCACCACCACCAAAGAAGCGGCAAAGGCCAAGCATTGCTGCTAAAGAGCCTAAAAAAAAGCAAACGGCTTTAATTGCAATAGAAGATGCTCTGAGGAACCTAAGAAGAAGAAGGAGAAGGGAAAAGCACCTGGTGTTGCTATTAAAGAAAAAAAAGTTGATAAAACATCTGAGAAAATGGAAGAGATTAACCTGCACAAGTTTGTGCAAGGTGTCATTTATTTGCCAGTCACTTCAATGAAGCTTCCACCGAAAAATGAAGCTGGTGAAAGGCCACTTCAGGTTCGGAAAATTTATGCCGATCACTTGCGGAACCTGAAAGACAGAATAAGGAGCAATCCAAATGCTCATGTGGCCCCAATAGTTGTCCTTGTTGACAGGGAGCAGTGCAAAACCCCCCAGGACTATGATAGAGAAAACGCAGACACCTACACTCACTACGTCTTGGGAGGAAATCACAGCTTCAAGGCAAGAAGGCAACTTTATAAAGAGAAGAAGAACCCGAGGTACCTCTCCGCCCCTCAAGGCTGCATTTCATCGTGGTCTTACCGATGAAGAAGCAAAAATCATTGCCAACACCCACAATGCCGATAACGAAAGTACAAACTAAAGATGAGCTTCACGACAAGATCCGGTTTATGCAACGGGAGTACGTAATTTTTAAGGAAAAAGTACGGTGAGGACCTGAAGAAGCCGGCGTTTTCCTTGGAGCTTAGGAGGCGTGTGCCATTGAATCTTTGCTCGAAATATGATGAGGCCAATAAAAGGCAGTCTCTCATTGGCCACGATAACTGGTTCCAATTAGCTTTTAGAGATGGCAAGGTAAGCACAAAACGTATTCCAGAATAACAATCCAACTATCTGACGTGAAATCTTCTTGAACAGATTTGGGAACTCCAGGACGAGATATTTACAATGTTCGAACGAGGGGAGTTAAAGAGCAAGGGCAAGGAGACAGCCAAGAAAAAATCATCCGACGTGCCCAAAAAAGAAACGACCATTACCGTCTGGCGAGAAATGCAGGGCTTCTCCGACACAGAGCTTCTGGAGCAACTTCTCCAAAAAGTTGTTGATAAGGAGTTTAGCCTAGAAGAAATGTCAAAGGAATTGCACAAGTAAGATCTCTGACACAAACTTTACTCTTTAGATGTTAGAGTCCCAAAAACATCGGCATAGATAGTGTATTCCAGAATACACATGCCTTCCTTCACATGGGCAATGTGTATTCCGGAATACACATTGCTTGTCTCTAGAAAAGCATTGTGTATTCCGGAATACACGTTGCTCCTCTGAAGAAAGGCATGTGTATTCTGGAATACACATGCCTTCTTCTAGAAAAGAATTGTGTATTCCAGAATACACATTGCTCCTCTGAAGGAAGGCATGTGTATTCTGGAATACGCATTCCTTCCTTCAATGTGTGTATCCTGTAACAGAACTATTTTCTGCAAATTGTTTCGAGGTAGCATCACCAGTTAACCAGTTTGTATTCCAGAATACAAATAGCTTGACTTTTATTTGTTTTCCTTCTACTTTGCCTTGTTTCTTACTTTTTAACTCATTGTTTCCTTAACGTCTTGCAGCCAAAAGAACGTCATAACATGTCAAACATGTTTGATGGAGCAGCTAAACGTCGAGACATGGGAAAGATGCAAGGAACTCTACCCAATAGCCACTTCCGACGAGCGCATTGTGCAATATGCACCAAATTTTGAGGGCTGGGTAAGTACTCTCAAAATTCCTCGTCTTTGCACAAACGATCTCCTTACAGTTGTTGTTATGTTTTTCCTCAGAGCAAAAAGAAAAACAAAGACCTTCCTGAGGGCTTTATGCATTTGGTTAGAACAGCACGGGAAGAGAGGTCTTTAGCTGAAAGAAGAACTGTTCAGCCAGAACCATCCGACTACGAGAGATTTTGCATGTTTGATCAAAACAATTTATATTCAATCATTCATGGTGATTGCACGAACCTTGTCGGAACGGTTAAGCCACAGGACTTTACTTTGGTTATTGCTGATCTTCCCTACGTGTTTAAGCTTAAAGACGGCAGATACGCCGACCAACCCTTCAAATTTTCAGAGTTTAATGCTTTCATTGATGGAATCAAGCAGATCACAACGGCCAAACATTGGCATTTAGTTACGTTCCATTCGAGCATGCAGTCTGGCTTGGTAGAATCAGCTTTCAAAAACCACTTTGGTTCTCCAGTTCAGGCAGGATATGAAAACCTTGTCTGGTAAGTATTATTCCAGAATACAGTTTCTTTTCTCTTTGATTACGTAGTGTATTCCGGAATAGTATTTCCTATTTCTGGTTTTCGAATTGTTTACTTGTTTTTGCTAACATCACTTTAAATGTTTCACTAGGTACAAAATGAACATCAACTACCATGGTGGAGGACCAAGGTTGCTCAGCAAGGTAGAGTACCTTCATGTAGCTTATTGGAGTTTTGATGGGAAGAGGACCATGGAACACTTCAACACTGCCGCCTGTCAAAACTTTTCAAACGTCCTAGAGTTTCCAGCAGTCTTACAGAAATTGCAGGACCCAAGTGCACAAGGCAGGATTGTGAATCACTACCAGAAACCACAAAAGCTCATCAACCATCTCTTGGACATGTTCTCGCGTCCAGGAGATTGGGTGCTTGATGCTTTCTCTGGTTCTGGTACTACTATCGCATGTGCACTTAAGAAGGGCCGCAACTGTGTAGCCGTGGATATTGATAAGGATGCTGTGCATTTTGTGAAGATGAGACTTGCTGCCTTACCTACTTTACCAGATGAAAATCAAGAGTTAGGGGCCAAGTCTTCATCTGATTATGCTAAACTAACGTCCTTAGAGATACAGCCTCCATTCTCGAGCTCACTAGACGACGAGGCAACCTTTGCAGAGCTTAAAGAAGTAGCTTTAGCTACCATTCCAGAGGACAAGGAGGATACAAAACTTAAGTCTCCAGCAAAAGAGCAGACGGCACAGAAGGACGAGACGGCAGAGAGCAGCAAAAAGAATGAAGAGGACTATGATGTAGATCTTTGACTACTGCATATTAAAACTATCATTATTTATTACAATGAATCTTCCATAATGATGTACAAAAATTTATTAAAAACATAGTACTTTTTTTTCCTTTCTATTCTGGTGCTTTTTTTTTTGTCATGCTTTCAGTCTCTTCAAGTCTATGCCTAAATTTCGCTATTTTTATGATTTCTGTTTCATAAGTACAAAGTTATCGCCTAATGATGGCCCAAAATGACATGAAAAAAAATGCGAACCCCTAGAAATTCTCAACAACTATCAAAAAAGGCTTATTTTAGAAACATGGTGTTTTTTAAAAGGGAATCTTTGAAACGGGAGTGATGCAACACTCCCGTTTAATTTGCAATCGTGTTTTCAACCTGGTTGTCATGATCACTAGAAACCAAGCTCTGATACCAATTTGATGAGTTTTAAATTTATTCTTCCTCTTTCACTAACTTCCTCTCTCACAATTTATGCACTAGGCTTATTGTATTCAAACAATACTAGTAGCATATAACCCAACTTCAAAGTGTTCAGATAACCTTTTACAAGTGTTCAAAAATTCATAATTCAATGTCAAACAATTAAACTCGTTATTAAACCATTGAACCGAATTATCCAAAGCACTGTAGCTTTGGTATTGACTCTGTCACTGTAGCTGCATTCGCACTTGCTCCAGCTTCATGTATATGGTTCTTGAGCTTCACAGACGTATATACATCCGATCCGGTAGTTTCGGGATCGGATGAACTTGCCTCCCGAAACTTCTGTGCACGAAGTTTTATCCCACAGGTCAACTTATCCTGAGCAGCTCCTCGACCATTGAACTAACAATTTCGTTCAAATAATATTTGGGTAAAAGCATGTTAGGGTGTACCACTTTTGGAACCTGCAAAAGTACATACACTAGGTACTTCAAAACTGGGTACTTTCTCATTTTTCTTTTCATTAAAACTAATACAAAAATCCAAAATAAAAGTCAAGGACATGGTAATATTCAAAGTTAAGATAAAGATAATGTTATCGGAGATCAATATATATATAAAAAGTTCTAAAACATACCTTATATTGAGATATTATACAGGTACCCAGTACCCAATCCTGGCTACCTTTTTAGGTACCTTTTTGGTCACTAAATAATACTTTTTAAGGGACACCCTAACATGCTTTTACCCATTTAATCACACTCCTGTTAGATTTTATCAAGAACAATTTATAATGGCCAGAACTTTGATGAAATGTTTCTCAAGATATATGTTCTTACATGAAACATCACACTACAAATCAATGATCACTTCATTTAACAACTCCATTAGCAAATCGAAACTCAAATGCATAAGCAATTTATTCCTTCAACTTTCAATGGTTATTAACCTTCAAACATCGAAATAATACCATTGGCATTTCAATGGTCAATAAACAGACCTTTTCTTCACGAACTCGAATGCCCAAGGTCTCCAACGAACTCAATGATCAATACATCTTGTGTTTATCCTTTTAAGCACTAGTCCGGCCGATAGGCCTAACCGAATGCCGTTCTACTCTGCCGGATGACCATCCTGGCTTCCCAGCATTGGACCGAGTTATTTAAACTCGGTTCCCTCCCGAAACTTCAGATCTAAGGTCAACTTACCAACAATATCCCATATTTTTCATTCGTGCCTATAACTGCAATTTTAATGGTCATTATTTAACCATTAGGTATACTTTCAATCTCTCCTTTTCTATACACCTTTGTTTAACTTTCAACGAACCTTGTGCACGCATCAAATATATTTGATCTTCATACAATCACTTAGGCACCAATACATAAACTGTCACAGGAAATTATCTGACTGCTCATGGTCTTAAACCATTCATTACCCTTCAGGTGTTCATACTGCCCATAGCAAAAATATGGTATTCACCAAGCTTTACCATTTAGGTTTTTCCAGCAAGAACTTATGGTCTTAAACCAAACATTACCATTTAGGTTTTCTCATGAACTATGCAACACCATTTAGGTTCTCACATGAAATTTGATATGAACATATTTCTTTCATTCCCCTTTTCATATCACAATTTCATGACATTCTGACAATTCATCATATCTGCCAGCCTTTGAAAACGTTTCCAACCAAGTGCTTTAGTTAGGATATCTGCTACCTGATCTCCTGTATGTACATAAGTCAATTGAATGTGTCCCTTGCTAACCATATCTCTGATATAGTGCATTTCCATCTCTATATGTTTTGTCCTTTCATGAAGAACAGGGTTTTTCGTCATAGCTATACAGCTTTGGTTATCACAAAATAGTTGAGTACTGTCCTTTTGTATTATTCCCAATTCATTCAATAACCTTCTTAACCAAATGATTTCCTTGGCTGCAAGTGTAGTGGCTGCATACTCTGACTCAGCAGTAGACAAAGCTATTGAAGACTGTTTCTTACTTCTCCAGCTCACAGGTCCTCCTCCAAGCATTACCACATATCCAGAAGTTGATTTCCTTTCGTCTAAGTCTCCGCACCAATCTGCATCTGTGTAACATTTTAGTTCTAGATCACTTGTATCATATACTATCCCTGTGGTTTTTGTACCCTTTAAGAATCTAAGCACCTTCTTGGCTGCTGTCCAATGCTCGAATCCAGGGTTATGGTTATATCTACTTAGCACATTTACAATAAAAGCAATATCAGGTCTGCTGTTGTTGGCAATGAATAATAAGCTTCCTATTAATTGTCTGTAGGGAATTTTCTTCATCTCTTCAACTTCACTGTCTGTTTGAGGGCACATGTGTTTTGAAATCTTACAACCTGGAAGTATAGGAGCCTTTACAACATTGCAGTCTTGCATGTTAAATTTTTCTAAAACTGTGTCAATGTACTTGCTTTGGCATAAAGATATGGTCCTGTTCTCCCTATTTCTTTTCACTTCCACCCCGAGGTATTGTGACAACTCACCAAGATCAGTCATCTTGTACCTTCCCTTAAGCATTTGCTTGCAATTCGTTAAAAAATCTGAACTGTTAGAAGCCAGCACACAATCATCTACATAAATTGCCATAATGCAAAATTTCTCACCTTCTCTTAACAAATACACGTTCCCATCATTTGTTAATTTCATAAATCCTTGTTCCTTCAAGAAATCATTTATGCAAGAGTACCATTCCCTAGGTGACTGTTTAAGGCCATAAACAGCCTTTTTAAGCCTCCACACTTTTCCTAATCCCTTCTCAAAGTCCTGAGCTTGGTTCAGGTAGACTTCCTCTTTCAAGTCTGCATTCAAAAAAGCTGTACACACGTCCATATGGTGCAGATCCAAATTTAAAGCATTTGACATGGCAATGATTACTCTGATGCTAGCCAGCTTGACCACTGGAGAGTAGGTTTCTTCAAAATCAACACCTTTCTTCTGAGAGTACCCCTGAGCAACTAACCTTGCTTTATACTTAGGTGTTCCATCTGAGTTAACCTTAAGCTTATACACCCATTTATTCCCTATTGAGTGTTTTCCCTTTGGCAAATCAACTAGTTCATAAGTTTTAGTTCTATCAAATGATTCCATTTCTTCTTCCATTGCCCTTTTCCATTTATGACCTTCTAATCCACTGATTGCATCTTCAAAATTTTCAGGGACTCCTGTCTGCAATACCATTAAGGCTTCATCTATATTTTGTTCTACATTTATCAATCTGCTACTTTTTCCATCTGTTTTTCTTCCATATTCTGTCAAGTCCAACTTCATCTCTTCTTTAAGCCTTTCTCCTTCTGTTTTCCTTCTTTTTGCTTTTTTATTTTCTGCTTCTTCACATCTTTCATTGCTGATTTCCAATGGTGTATTAATGACAGGTTTTGTGGTGTCTTCTTCCTCATCTAAACTTTCTTCTTCTTCCATGTCATAATTTAAGTTTTCACTTATCTCTTCCCCTTCTTTCTTTTCTTGTCTATGTGGCTGAATTGTTCCTGAATTTGTATCAGATTTTGCCTCCTCTTGTTCCCCTTTGTCAATTCTTGGCCTGTACAAGACATTTTCAGAAAAACTTACATCCCTGCTTATTATAATATTTCTCTTAAGTGGATTGTACATTCGATAACCCTTAGAGTTCTCATCATAACCTACTAGGTATGTAACAATTGACCTGTCATCCAATTTTTTTCTTATCTCCTGAGGAACATGAGTATAACCTAGACAGCCAAACACCTTAAGTTTTTCATAATTAGGCAACTTTCCTGACCAAATTTGTTCAGGGCATTTGCCCCCTATGCTCACAGATGGCAAACCATTTTGTATCATTACTGCAGTCTTTACAACTTCTTCCCATAAAAAAATTGGAAGTCCAGCATGCTTAAGCATTGACCTAGTAGCATTAAGAATTGATTTATTTCTCCTCTCAGCAACACCATTTTGCTGAGGTGTGTAGCTACACGTATATTGCCTTTTAATCCCTCTATCTACACAATATTTTTTGAACTTAAAGGATAGATACTCACCTCCTCGATCTGAGCGTACACACTTGATCCTTTTTTCAGTTTCTAGCTCCACTTCTGCAGCATATTGTTTGAAGGCTTCAAATGCTTGCTCCTTTGTCCTTAAGCAATATATCTTTGTCTTCCTGCTATAATCATCTGTAAAAGTAATGAAATACTTTTTTCCAGTTAGCCCTGTTATATTTATAGGACCACACAAATCTGTGTGGATCAGTCCTAGAACTTCATTTGATCTTCCTTTTGCTTTTGAGAAGGGAAGTCTTGAATGTTTTCCCAACATACAACCCCTGCAAACATGATCTTCAAGTCTGCTATCTTGTGATTTAATCCAACCATTCTTGATCATTCATTGATTCTATGATTTTAATATTTGTATGTCCAAGTTTTTCATGCCACGTTGCAATATTTGGAACTGTAGACAAGTTTACACTGTTAATACCCTTTGCATTAATGCCAAATAAGTTCCCAACTCGTCTTCCCAAAAACTTTAGTATATTTCCTTCATAAATTTTGCAGAACATTTGTTCAAACACTACTTTAAAGCCTAAATCCACCAGCTGAGAAATAGATATCAGATTTCTAACCAAGCTGGGTACACAAAGTACATTTTGAAGATTCACAACTTCTCCATCTAAACTAAATAATTCAAGTATTCCAACATCCTCTATTCTTTGCAGATTTCCATTCCCAACTTGGATGAATCCTCCTTGGCTTTCCCTTTTCTCCTTCAAGATTTTGGAGTTGCAAGCAATTGTTTTTTCGGCTCCACTGTCTAAAACCAGAAAATCATCATTGTCAACATTGTCATGGCATGAAAATACTTTACTTAGGCATACCTCTTCGATTTCTGTTGTGGTCTCATCTTCGAGCATAATCTCTTCTGCCACATTTGCCTCATGGTAGGTATTTCTTCCCCTTCCCCTGCCTCTTCCTCTGTAACCAGCATTTCCTCTGCCTCCCTTTCCCCTTCCCCTTGAATTATTCTTAGGGGTAGAGCAATTTGATGCATAATGGCGTCTGCCTCCACAATTATAGCAGTTTATCTCCTTCCCTAGACTAGGACAGTTAATTTTTAGATGTCCAAATTGATCACAATTGTAACAAGGGCCAATTCTTCCACTTGATCTATCTTCTCTCTTTCCTTTGTTCTTTGTGAATAAAATTTGAGAAGCTTCATCTTCTTCCAATACCCTGTTTTGTTCTATTTCTGTTTTAAGCATTCTTTCTGCCTCAACTCTTGTTTTTGCAATTGTTCTTATAAATATACTCACATTTCCTAGACCTGCAACTGCCCTGGATATAGCTAACATCTGTTGTTGTTGTGTATAAGTCACTCCTGCCCCTTCTAAATCAGCCACAATATTGTCAAAATTCTGAAAGAACTCATTAACATTATCTTTCTCATTGAACCTTAGCCTTCTTAACTCATTTTCTAAAACATCTATTTGGGAAGATGTTTTTTCTTCATAGGTCAGGAGCATATACTTCCACATTTGGCTAGGAGTCATACCTCTCAATTTTAAGACTATGCTCGAGCTTACCTTGCTCATTATGATCCCCTGAGCTTCTCTTATCTTTGAAGTATCTTCAAAGATTCTTCCTCTAGACACAACTTCTCTTGTCTGAACTTCATCTGCTTGTTCTTCATTTGATGAAGAACTCCCTTCTGCTGCAACAGCTCCAATCTTCCCAGCTATACCACTTCCTCTACTTGAGCTCCTCAAGTGTATATCATCTTCTTCTATGAGATCCCAAAGATCCTCAGCCTGCAAAACATGCTTCACCTTTTCTTTCCAAACTTGAAAACCAGAATCCCCTTTGAACACTTCGATTGCACCAAGTAAACCTGCACCAAATCTGCTTGCCATATTGTGATCTCAACCTGCTCTAATACCACTGTTAGATTTTATCAAGAACAATTTATAATGTCCAGAACTTTGATGAAATGTTGCTCAAGATATATGTTCTTACATGAAACATCACACTACAAATCAATGATCACTTCATTTAACAACTCCATTAGCAAATCGAAACTCAAATGCATAAGCAATTTATTCCTTCAACTTTCAATGGTCATTAACCTTCAAACATCGAAATAATACCATTGGCATTTCAATGGTCAATAAACAGACCTTTTCTTCACGAACTCGAATGCCCAAGGTCTCCAACGAACTCAATGATCAATGCATCTTGTGTTTATCCTTTTAAGCACTAGTCTGAAACTTCAGGTCTGTCAACTTACCAACAATATCCCATATTTTTCATTCGTGCCTATAACTGCAATTTTAATGGTCATTATTTAACCATTAGGTATACTTTCAATTTCTCCTTTTCTATACACCTTTGTTTAACTTCCAACGAACCTTGTGCACGCATCAAATATGTTTGATCTTCATACAATCACTTAGGCACCAATACATAAACTGTCACAGGAAATTATCTGACTGCTCATGGTCTTAAACCATTCATTACCCTTTAGGTGTTCATACTGCCCATAGCAAAAATATGGTATTAACCAAGCTTTACCATTTAGGTTTTTCCAGCAAGAACTTATGGTCTTAAACCAAACATTACCATTTAGGTTTTCTCATGAACTATGCAACACCATTCAGGTTCTCACATGAAATTTGATATGAACATATTTCTTTGAACTCCAACCTTAACCATTGCACTTTTACAATGTTCAACACTAATGGTTTAGCAACTATTTCTTCATGCTTTAATTCTTCAAATCATCCTTGTTTATCTTCATCCATGCTACCAAGGGGAGCCAAGATATGGTTTCTAATCCCCTTGTGCTTTAAAATTCCTGCAAACATGACTTTATCCCTGTTAACTCCTGCAACCATGTCCACCTGTAAGTCTGCATGTAAGTCCATCTATACATGTGTGCTTTAGCTTCATAAACCAATATGACATGACAACCAATTTCCATCATGAAGTAAAGAATTAGAATTATAGCTCAAGATCAAGATTCAGCATCTATATTTCAAATAAACGAGCAAATACAAGGCAAGGACGACCAGAGACCAAGCAAAGCTTCTAATCCAAACACTTCAAGAAGTGCCCTCAGGCACAAGACTGCTCGTCTGACACAATGTCAAGCTGAGAGCAGTGTTGGATCCGTACGGGTACGGTACCTTTCAAGTACTTAGCATACCGTACCAGAGGTACGGTACGTACGGAATGAAAAATGAAATGTTTTTGCTTTAAATTTTTGGAGTTTTCAACACAAGTACGGTAAGTATTTTAAAGGTACGGTACGTATTTTATAGGTATTTTATAGGTACTGTAAGTATTTTTCAAGTATTTTATAGGTACGGTACGTATTTTATAGGTACGGTAACAACACTTTTTAACGTACTGGTTTTTTTTTCGGTACGTTAAAAACTCAGAGGTACGTTACGAGGTATGATACGTAAAATACTTACAGTACCGTACAGGTACGGTAAGTACGTAACAACACTGGCTGAGAGACGATGCCAGTCACATCAAGATCAATAGCCACCCACCATCTAGAAATTGCACAAGGACATCTTCGGAATGCAACTCTAGCTCTTGTAGCAGCGGCAACATTTGACAACCTCATGAAACGAACGTCCCCAATGATAGGAGGAATGTCCAGAAACCTTGAGGAACCTTGATCATGATCTCAAGCTAAAAGACATGAAGAAACTCTTCAGAATGACATATTATCAATATAATTATACTTGCATCACTATAACAAAACATTTATAGTCATAATAGATATAAATTGCTTTCTTGTATAATGTTGTTACTTTGTTCTTCTATCCATCTCATGAACCAACTGAGAAGTCGGCAACATCTCAACAACTATAAATTCATCTTGTAGTCATGTATTGTGATGCTTTGCAGAGACATAAAGCCTGACAATTTACTGCTTGACAAACATGGCCACATGATGTTATCGGATTTTGGATTGTGTAAACCTCTTGATTGTAGCAATCTGCCAACATTGCAAGAGAATGAGCTTGCCACGGAGGAAAAATTTAGAGAATCTCTTTATGTTGATGGATGAAAATCACATGCCCCTAGACGAACACAACAAGAGCAACTTTTGCATTGGCAAAGAAATAGAAACATGTTGGTGTATGCATGTTTTATAAAAAAAAGGCTAGTGTAATTCACCTTTATTGCTAGCACTTTTCATTAGCCTCACTAATGGATCCTTTCCTCATGCTTTAGGCTTATTCAACAGTAGGAACGCCAGATTATATTGCTCCGGAAGTTCTGTTAAAAAAGGGTTACGGGATGGAATATGATTGGTAAAGAAGTTATTCATCTATTTTGGATCTCTGTATTTGTTTATATTTCCAATATTTTTAGGTCTTGATTGGGCTATGCTCAGGTGATCCCTTGGAGCCATTATGTATGAGATGCTTGTGGGTTATCCCCCATTTTATTCAGATGAGCCAATGTCAACCTGCCGCAAGGTATTATCCCCATAGCCTTGATTTCTTAGATACATGTTTTGGTTAATTTGCTATGCGTCTATCAGTTGTGGTGAAAGTTCACATGTAGGCTTCTACAACATTGATCCTTACACTTTCTTTCAACAGATTGTCAATTGGCGGACACATTTAAAATTTCTAGAGGAAGCAAAACTATCTCCAAAAGCAAAAGATATGATTAGTAGGCTGCTCTGTGATGTAGAGCATAGGCTTGGTACTAGGGTGGCTAGTGAAATAAAGGTGGATTTCTTTTTCAGGTTAGTTTGCATTATATTTTCTTGAACTATTATAATATATTTGGTTTTATTATTTTAGTCTCATACATGGTTTAGGGGTATGCAATATCGGCTTTATGAAGTTGAAGCAGCTTTTAAGCCTGAAGTGACAAGTGAATTGGATACCTAGAACTCTGGAAATTTGAGGAAGTAATAGTCGTTTCATGAATTGAGGCTTATTTTTTCGTTTCTTTCATTAACTATTATGTAGAATGAACCGCAAACATCATCATCTACAAGATCGGGTGCCTGAAGAAAGGTTTCTACACAAGTCTGTTCCTTCTCTTGGTTGAAATTTTACTTGGTCTCTTATTAAAAAGTTGATGCACATTCAGATGCTTCCCTTGAGAGACGTGAATTTTGTTGGATACACGTATAAGAATTTTGTGAATTTTGAGATTGTACAGGATGCACATGTTCCTGATATTGGTACATACATCTTCCATTAGAAGTGTCATCCTTTCCCGCATAGTCTTCTTTAGGCAAAGGTCATCCAATGAAAGTCTAATCTGTCCCAAGCTAACCAAATAAAAACAAGAACTCTTAGTCATTGGAATTTTCCTATCTTTATTGTATTGATTGCTTGTTGTTAATATTGCAGCGGAGTTAAAGAAGAAAGGAAAGCCAAAAAGACCATCCATTAAAACTCTATTTGGTATGTTGATTATTATTTATAGGCTGATGCAAGAAGGTTAACGGTTCAATGTTTTTTAACTGTTTGTATGTATGCAGAGTCCAATGCAGGCTTCAATGGAAGCCATGTGGTCAATGCCATGGGAACTTCTGTTGGCTCCGATGTGGAATGTAGATCTTTTACCTGCGATCTTCATTATTGGCTATGGTTTATAATATGCCTCTTTGGCATCTCCTTTATGCCTAGTGCATATTTTGTCTTGCCACAAAGCATATTTAGAAGCGCGTGCAATAGAAATTCTAATAGAGGGCATAACCAAATTGTTCAGACAGATCATGGAGCAGATATTATTATTGGAGAACATAAATGTAAAAGCCATCTATATATGCTCAAAAACAAGGATGGACTCCCTCGGCATACCACATAAGCAAAAACATGGCATTCTAGGAAATTGAATGATGTGGCATCTAAATCATGTTGTCGTGTCAAATGAAAGAACTGTACTAATATCTGCTCTAGGGTCTTCACAATCTGAAAGAAATACATTCCAAGATAATATCTTTGGAAATAGCTTCATTGCCTCTAGCATCGAGGAAGCCATGGAAGATGAATGACCTCTGCCCCCGAGTCAAGCCGTTTTTATAGTGAAGTAAAATTATTGATGTGAATTATTGGTGTACAAAGTAGGGCCATTATTGAGCTTCTACGAGTGTCATGTACACGTACAAGTATAACACAAAATTTGTATGTATATATGTATGTTAATTACCTCATGTTTCTTGTGCTCGAGAAGTAGGTGAAAGTATTCGTGCTAGAGCAAATTAGGTGTGCTTAAAATTCTCAAAATTGGCTTATTTTCTCCAATTAATGAAATCGTGCTTATTTGTTATAGTTGGATGCTGTCACCATAGTATTCCATGAGGGCATGCTACATTCTGGCATTTGCTCAAAGATTCTGGCAAAAAAACTGTACTATTTGATGCCCTAATTCGGCTTCAAGCATTCTCTTCAAAACTATAGCATTGAAAAATAACACTTACAAAGTAAACACAGGTTAAAGAATAAGCCAAAAAAGCATAGCTCCTCAATGTGTGGATAAGCCTAGAAGCTCTAACTGCATTGTATAATCGTATTCCATTTTATAATACAAAACACCACCCACACCAGATCCTATAATTTGATATGCAAAGTAATCAAACGTGCTTTTGACTAGTTTATATAATTGATATGGAAATCAAGCGAAAAAAGTCTCCTCCCATACTTATACGGTTTAGTTGGGCAAAAAAAACCCCCTTCCTTACACTCACATGGTTTATATGGTATTTCTGAGTGCACCAACTTCTTCCCCCCCAAGGCAAGAGGGTTTACGCATCCATTCTAATCCAGAATGGCAAACCACTGTAAAAACATGTAGATTTTGGTTAACTTCTTGCCTTAACGTTCTGGAACAGGAAGGGGTCGGGCACACTTGCCATCCCCCTGAACCTGCAGAATCCGGTCATGCCCCAATGGTGCTCCTGGTGTGACGTTCCACATATTTATACGCATATTTAAGTATAAATACATGACACCTCACTATGAATAATTAATGGTACATTAATTATTCATAAGCTAAGGTTAGCTATGTTAATAATTAAATTATAAAGATGGAAACCTAACCCAAAATCCTAATTCGAATTTAGCGCTTATCCTAATATTAAAAAGGGCTAAAATACCAAATTAGTTAATTAATGACATGCCACCTGGCCCAAATCAATTGGGCAAGGTAGGGTTTCCATTTTGGACACCCAAATTAGGGCTTTTGCGCCCCAATTCGAATTAGGAGCAATTGGAGATGGAGGAGGAGAAGCAGCCGCCAGGCCCTTTGATTAGTCGAGGCAAGTGGCCCAAGACCGATTTGACGGTTGGTCAGTAGGTTACCTTGTTAATTTATAGCATAGCGCCTCTCTGGGGTGTGTTCTCTCTCTGTTTTCTCTGTGGTTTACCTGTTAGGCTAACCCTTGATTGATATGGTGAGTATTCTCATCTCTAGTCTCTGTATGTGCTTTGGTTGATGGTTTAGTAGTTCTTTGCTTAGTTAGCACTCCGGAGATGGGGGATTACGGGGGGTAGAGACCTCTGAGCCCATGTATTGTAGTATGCTCCTAGATAGAGCCCTGTATTATTCCCATTAGTTGCGGCCTGTGCACAAGAACCCACCGAGCTGTGGATTCTATGGCATGATTGAGCACCAGAAAAGGAGCATGGTGATGAAGTGTGGGGTGGGGTCTCGCCTGAGCATAAAAGGCTACGGGGACTCCTACAGTGAGCTAGGCCTAATAGCCGGCCAATGAACTAGGCCGGGTATGGGTCTGACACTCCCTGGGTACAGCTGTGACGCACCCTGTACTTTGTGTAGATTTAGGGGAGTAAGTCGGGTACGGATGCGGGGGTCGCTGATGCGGCACGTATTCTCTAGCTCGCCCATGGAATCACTGCTACTCTGGAAAGGGACGCTTCCCTGACCTGCCTCGTCGGAACCCGGGGAGATGTAACCCGGGAGTAGTCCCTAAGGGTGATACCTGGGGATTGCATCTCCGGAAGGCTACAATGGCGCCATAGATTGATTGACTTATCGCGCAAAGTGTACGGGGGGGGGCGGATGGAGTGGACAACCCTAGCCCTTTGTTCTATGCCGATAGCGCCGGAGTTATACCCTCATCTGTTGATCTCTTGAGACCGAGGATGGAGTCCATTCTCACGGGAGTGCGAACGGGGTAGAACCTGGGGTTTGGGGTGTTTTCCTTAGGATTAGATGCATATTCTTTGCCGTGAGTACTTGGATGGATGTGCCACCCTTCGTGGTGGTTATTTATATATGATTTATGCTGTGTGCTAACATGTATTCACGCTTCCGCAACTTAGGAGTCCCATTGAAGGCGTGGGCCGAATGACACCTCCGTGTCCTTCACCCGGGCATCTCTCTACGGATGGTTCGAGTTAGACGGAGGGCCCTGCTCATGGTGAGCTGATTGCCATGGGAGGGGGAAGTCCCTGTATGTATACGTCCGGAGCGCCGTATATATTCAGGGAGCACAGCGAAAACGTGGTGGGCCCATAACCCACAGGTCTTAAGATCGAAACCTGGCTCTGATACCACTGTGACGCTCGGGTGAAGGACACGGACGTGTGGGTTCAGATTTAACTCCGTGGGTGGGTTATGGGTGAAGGACACGGAGGTGTATTCACGCTTCCGCAACTTAGGAGTCCCATTGAAGGCGTGGGCCGAATGACACCTCCGTGTCCTTCACCCGGCCCACGCCTTCAATGGGACTCCTAAGTTGCGGAAGCGTGAATACATGTTAGCACACAGCATAAATCATATATAAATAACCACCACGAAGGGTGGCACATCCATCCAAGTACTCAGGCAAAGAATATGCATCTAATCCTAAGGAAAACACCCCAAACCCCAGGTTCTACCCCGGTTCAGACTCCTGTGAGGATGGACTGACGGCTCGGTCTCAAGAGATCAACAGACAGAGGTATAACCTGGCGTTGGCTGGCATAGAACTGTGGCTAGGGTTGTCCACTCCATCCGCCCCTCCTGTGCACACTTTACAGATAAGCTGAATCAATCTATGGCGTCATTGTAGCCTTCGGAGACGCCAATCCCGTGTATCACCCTTAGGGGACTCCCGGGTTACATCTCCCGGGTTTCGACGAGGCGGGGAAGCGTCCCTTTCAGAGTACTTGATGATTCCATGGGCGAGCTAGAGAATACGTGCCGCATCAGCGACCCGCATCCCGTGCAGGCTTACTCCCCTAAATCTACACAAAAAATATAGCAATGGCCGCAATTTGTACCCGAGTGGAGTGTCAGACCCATACCCGGCCTAGTTCACTGGCCGGATATTAGGCCTAGCTCACTGTAGGAGTCCCCGTAGCCTTTTATGCTCAGGCGAGACCCTACCCCACACTTCATCACCACGCTCCTTTTCTGGTGCTCAATCATGCTATAGAATCCACAGCTCGGTGGGTTCTTGTGCACAGGCCGCAACTAATGGGAATAATACAGGGCTCTATCTAGGAGCATACTACAATACATGGGCTCAGAGGTCTCTACCCCCCCGTAATCCCCCATCTCCGGAGTGCTAACTAAGCAAAGAACTACTAAACCATCAACCAAAGCACATACAGAGACTAGAGATGAGAATACTCACCATATCAATCAAGGGTTAGCCTATCAGGTAAACCACAGAGAAAACAGAGAGAGGTAAACCATAGAGAAAACAGAGAGAGAACACACCCCAGAGAGGCGCTATGCTATAAATTAACAAGGTAACCTACTGACCAACCGTCAAATCGGTCTTGGGCCGCTCCCCTCGACTAATCAAGGCGCTGGTACGCTTCTCCTCCTCCATCTCCAATTGCTCCTAATTCGAATTGAACCCTGCCTTGCCCAATCGATTTGGGCCAGGTGGCATGTCATTAATTAACTAATTTGGTATTTTAGCCCTTTTTAATATTAGGATAAGCCCTAAATTCGAATTAGGGTTTTGGGTTAGGTTTCCACCTTTATAATTTAATTATTAACATAGCTAACCTTAGCTTATGAATAATTAATGTACCATTAATTATTCATAGTGACGTGTCATGTATTTATACTTAAATATGCGTATAAATATGTGGAACGTCACACCTGGATTCTGTAGGTTAGGGGGCTGGCAAGAATGCCCTCCCCCTTCTCGTTCCACATCACAACTCTTTCTGAGTAATCACTACGTATTACGTAAAATCTTGATATTCCTATAAAAGTGGGATTCTCTATCACTGAGCGGGCATCCAACTCATATACAGGCCCAAATGCTTACCATTGTGTTGTGCCTCTGCATTAGTTGCATAGTCTATCGTGAATAAAACATGTTTGGCTCGGTTGATAAACTCTAACCCGTCTTTCGATGGTGTAGCAGCTCGATCTGGAGTAGGGGGCTATTGTTCATTTGTTTTGTTGATAAAAATCACAGATTGGGCAATGTGGTAGGCATCCTCTCACATTCATGGACCATATAAATGTAAGGGATCCACTTTGTTCCATAGACCTTGTGGCCCATGAGCTCATGTATTTACAAATTGATAAGCCATCTTATAATTCATCCACTGCTACACAAGAAACTCCACATGAACCAAATCATAGTAATGTTGGCATGAACACAAAAGTTATCATGAAAACTGAATAAGAACAAAATACATGCATCAAACTATAACATAAACATTAGATCAGGAAATAAGCTCCCTAGCATGAGCGACATCTATCACCTCCACCAACTTCAATAGCGTCTACAGGCTAGAGGGCAATCTCAAGTGCTACAGCTAGTGTCACTCAAATCTGCAAAATAGAGCTTTCTATCTTTTTTAGAAAAAGTTTATGCGATATTTGGTGATAACCTTGTTGTGTTCAAACTGCTGTAGCACGAGATGTACCGTCAAAAGCGAAATTTTCTAAGCCTGGCAAAGAAATGCCTGCGTGAGACTTGGCAGCTAGTCTGATTGTTGGACGCAAACAGAACCACCCTTTCCGTCTCCAAAGCTTATTTGCAAGTAACCTGGAAAAGCCCATAAGCCTTATATCCCACAGGAAAATTTATGATATATAAGCTGCTTAAAAGCTTTGCACTCTGAAAATCATAAGCCAAAAGATATGGGAATTTCAGTCAAAAAGGGAGAAGAACCGATATAATCTGACAGATCAATGTGCATGCTTGGCAGTAAAAGAGTGAAACATTGAAATTTAATGCTCAAACAGCTACATACATGTCCTGTACTTCCAAAGTTGAAGCTTTTGAACTGGAAATATTCTTTATAGACTGGGATAGAAGTTTAGGATGCAATATTTAATAAAGCTTTCAGACAAAGGTAACGATGTACTTTTTAACACATGCCCTTTTACGTTGTTCTCCAGCATCAATAGTCTACTTTTTGTGGTCCAGCATGTGATAGCTATTATTTGCAAATTATAACATCAATAGTCTACTTTTTGTGGTCCAGCATGTGATAGCTATTATTTGCAAATTATAACAAATGAAGGCTCGAAATGTCCAACCAGACAGTTAAAAGCCCTGACAGAGGTCAGATGTCATACAATTAGAAAAAGAAGAAGAATGATGTTCTAAAAGATCTCACCAACTTAAATATTAAAGAACTGCAATAATGTTGCATTGTATATACACACTTCAATTTCATCTAGGTGAAGTGAGTCTTATTCGATTTATAATAATAAAGTTTGCAACAGCCAGAACAAAGTGATCTCCACTATCCTGATCACGGAGCAGCCAAATAAAAAAACTTCGATGGTGCTGCACAAAATGCAAAGGACTATCGTAAGGAACTGGTCAAGTGAAAGAAGAACTATGAAAAGAAAGAGCATTACGATCCGGAAAGAGCATCTAAATTACATCCTGTGTTAAGGCTTCCTAGGGACGTTGTCATATGTTTTAGTAGATTGCAAACAACAACAACAACAACAACAACAACAACAACAACAACAACAACAACAACAACAACAACAACGACGTGTAAGAAAATATACCTGAAGACTAAATTCTTCTAGTAGTAATGAGATGGAGGAGGGGGGGATTTGTAGTAGTATGGAGGAGGAGAGGATGGTGAAGGAGGAGGAGGAGACTTGTAATGGTAAGGAGGAGATGGAGAAGGAGGCGGCGGAGACTTATAGTGGTAAGGGGGAGGAGGGGATGGAGAAGGGGGAGGTGGAGAAATGTAGCGGTAAGGCGGAGGTGGGGAAGGAGATGGAGGAGGTGGAGAAATGTAATTATAAGGAGGGGAGGACTAGGAGATGGAGGAGGAGGAGATTTGTAGTAATAAGGAGGAGGTGGAGATGGAGATGGAGGAGGAGGAGATTTGTAGTAATAAGGAGGAGGAGGTGAAGGCGACGGCGGAGGCGGAGATATGTAGCGGTAGGGCGGAGGAGGCGAAGGCGATGGCGGAGGAGGAGATTGATAATGGTATGGAGGAGGTGGAGATGGAGATGGAGGAGGAGGGGATTTGTAGTGGTATGGAGGTGGAGGAGACATATAAGTGTAGGGATTTGCTTCAACCCCACTACACAGACTTATGGCCACCAACATTGCCAACATAGAACAGAGTTCCATTTTATGCATCTTAAAAATTCAAGCTCCAAATGCTCTGATCTCAACTGCAAACCAAGCTCTCCTCCAGAAGAAGGAGCACATGAAAATGCATGCAAAGGGAAGCCTTTTATATGGACTGAAGAATAGAAGCTTCCTTAAACAAGAGTACAAACGTTCAGCTAAACAGAGCATCATTTTTTTGCAGTGAGAATGGAAACAAAACGCAAGGACAAGAATCATACCTGGTAGAGTCGCGTTTCTTTTGAAATGAATATATTGGGCTCCAGCTGTGCAAAGACTTCCGGCGGTGGGAACCCTAGCCCAGTTGTTGGCCCTGGCTGCGAACCAGGAATGGAAAATTTCCGGGTGCATGGAGCAGAGGTCAGATCCGTCAGGGCCGGCTTGTGGGGCAGTGCTAGAATTAGGTAACAGTTTTCTACACTTGTCTTCTCTCCCGATTCGGCTTGTCGCGTTCCCACTGTTCTGCACTCATTGACTGTCAATTTTCAGGACCAAGATTTAGGTCAGTTCACCACGCACACCACAGCCCTCGTCTTTTGGACTTCCAACCAAGTTGTCCTCATTGACTTGCTAATAAACATCGAAATTCTTATTTTGTATTTCTTTGACAAGTCATCAATGACGTCAACAAGCCTAATTGAGTAGCTAGCAGTTTTTAGTTCCCATCGGAAAATTTTCTATGGTCACTTTGACCAGTCGGCTATCTTGTCTTTAGAGCCAGAACTTTCCATTGTCTTAATAGAAAACCACAAGAAAACTTGCCGAAACAAGGTGCTGCGCACGGAGGGTTGCCCTCCATGGCCGGAGGGTGAAGTGGCTTGGGAACAGTTTGACAACCACAGTACCACCCTATCATTCTCTGCCCTCTTGTTACTCCAAGAGTACACATTAGAAGAAGAAGGGGCGTTTGTTGTCTCCATTGTGCGCATTAATCTGTCAAAATATTATGTGATGAGACATGCCTGTATCAATTTTCTCTTGGTCTGGCCCAAATTCTATGTAGTCAAGTACATAACTACATAACCAGTAAATAACTACATAGCCAATATAAAAGAAATATTGTTTTTAAAATTTTGTCCAACATATATCCATCATATGCCCAACATTTATATATTCTTAACACTTTCCCATCATTTTTTTGCATATGTTGGCTAATATTTGTAGAACATTTGCTTTGACATTATATTTTTTACAACAAGTAATTGCCCAATATTTAATGCATAACACTTATTAATATTTCGAGAACTATTTTTCAACATTGCTAACCAGGATTGCATAACATACATGCAAGTAACATTTGTCAATATTTGCTAAGTATTTGCCATGATCTACCCATGCATAGCTATCATTGAAAGTAAACCCAATCTAAGAAATAGCATTCTGCCGTTTTCTACCCCTCCTCAATGCTAAAATTGCATTTCACAATCCTCCAAACGCATCGGACTTGCAAGCTTTTACCCATCTTTACGTATGTAGGTTTCACCAAAGGAACCAAAGAAACAACTAGAAGATGTGCCATGATATTGTAAATATGATTGTTATTGATAGGCCATGAAACTATTAAAGATGTTAGCTAATCTATTATTATTGCCATTCAGTCGATGGTAAGGAAGTTGAGAACCATCAACAAATTGCATCAATTGTTTTAATAATGCAATCCTCCACTAGCAGGGGTGCACAGGGCGCGGTTGTATGTTATATATCTGGTACTGGTGCAACGTGTAGAGGAGGATCGGTCACCATTTATCGATTTATATGAGTATATGATGCCATGAATTATTGGGGGTACCTACTAGTGGGGATAGTTCTCTTAGGATGTATTGTTAGTATTTTAAAGGATCATTGCATAAAGACATAGCACCATTGGTATTTTAGATCATTATTGGTCCATTCATGGGCAGATATTGAAGGCTAGATTTGAATATGAAAACATTGTGGCAACTACATTTCCAGTCTAAATGCTAAATCTAGTAGCCTGAAGGAGATCTTTGACAAACTCCAAGCCCAAACGTCCATAATTGTAGCATATATCATAACTGTAGGGGCACGTTGCCTCCCAAGTCTTATGATTATTGGCTCTAGTCTGAAAAGAGCAAAAAATTAGGCATGATTATGAGCATAAACATTATAAGAAAATTTATGCACTCATCTTTGTATGACATTAAGAACCGGTTCAGCCCGTGGATAGTGGTATCTTAGCTTATTGAGCTTCTTGGCATTGTTCAAATAGATTTGTATGCCTAAAGCCAAAATTGTATGATAGATGAGTGGCTAATATTATTGATCACATTAGCTTTTTATTTGTGCACCCCTCTGCTGTTTTCTTGTTTGAACCAATCTCACGTGTGCCAACAATGGCAAGAGAAATATGAACATTCTTTTGACATTCCGTAAGAAAGCCAGCAAGTTGAATGGGCAGAGAAATGTAGTAATGTGCAACATCCAATAAATAAATGAAAATGAGAACTTGCAAAGTTCTTAGTGTTGAGGGACATATGGATAAGGCCAATGCTAGCATGCAGTCCTAAATCTTAGGCCCATGGTAATGATAAAGTATAAGAGTAGGATAGCATAAGCATTTTTAAAAAACAGCACGTTTTCCAGAAGTCTTCTCAGCTCATGTTTGGAAGCAGTGATGCCACAAAAAAAAGATAGAGATGGCGGAGTGACATCATGTTCCTTCATTTTCTTGAGCACCCTCCCCCATGTTATAATGTTATGCCAAGACACCTGACCAGGTAATGGCTGTGCATTTTCTACAAATGCCTGTACTTGCAAAACTCTCCTTGGTAAAGCTGGCTGAATATGTAAAGTTAGCAAAGTTGGGAGGTAAAAAATATTACCTTCCTAGTTTTCTCATCAATATCCTTTGAAAGGCGGAGCCAAGCAGAATATGTAATTGCCTCAAGCACGGTACATGTGGGGAGTGAATATAATTCTGCTCACAGTACCCTGATATGCGTGAAAATGTTTCTTGTCTTTTGGGATATCCAGAGATGTTGATGCTGCTTTCAATATAGCCTCCAGTTTTTCTTCCTGCCAGAACATCCATGAGAGTAGTTTTACCAGCTTCACTAACACCAATCAGAGCAGTATGGAAAGCAAATGCATTGTTCATAAGTGATCAATTTGTGTAGAAGTGATATGCTATACATACTGCAGGCATATCCACATAGTAATTTATGTGGTGAAAAGCTATGGATAGGGGCTGGAAAGGTAGGATCATTCCTCTCATTCCTGTTGTGTCTTTCGAGGCATTAGAATCCCTATTTATGCTTACTCCATATGCAACAGCTGCTGGTTAGGATATAACAAATTAAAGGCCTCCAGGGATAATATACTGTACCAATTATGCTCTTGGCTGATGTAAAGTGATTTGTTAAGGGCGAAGGAAGTTTAATAACACTGTGGTTTTGTTCTTCAGAAGCTTCCTCTGCTATCATGCCCTGAGGCTTTTCAAGTGCTGTAAAGGCCACAGAAACTAAGCTCACTACAATAAAAAGTAAATTTAAAGATGTTAAGACTCACGGTTTAAGGACTTCAAAGCCCACACAAAAATGACATTAAAAATTACTGCAAAGCCAAGCATTGCTCCAATGCTTATCCAGTACGGGTATATCCCACGAGATTTTAACACAGTTACACCAATTGTATCTGATGACCCATTTTGCACCTGCAAAATAAACATATACATTACATGTGATATACAGTAATCTTTCTCTTCAGAATCATAACTATGCACCTTATTCCACTGAGGAGCCAAGAATTCATTGACGGCAATAGCAATTTGCTTATAATTAGTGGTGATAACCGATAACCCCAGATCCGCCAAGGTCTAATGCTATCTGTTCCAATGAACTGTGTGTATAAGAAAAATGGCAAATTTGTTCCTTACATGCAACAATTACTACTCGTATAGCTTACGTCTGGCCACAACAAATCCACCCAAAACAAACATGGTCAGCAATGCAAAAGAGCCAAATGTATTTGCAACTACTATAGTTCGGCCCAAGGAACCAATAGTACGAAAAAGTCCCATAGCTGCTAGATGTGTGCAGATAAGCAGAAAAAACTGTCGGAAGAACCTAAAGGAGCAAAGGATATAATTAGGGTAATGAATAATAGATTTAATGATAGAGTCGCTTACCTCTCAGCTTCAAGTGCATAAGCTATGATATACTATGTCAAGATAACCCAGATTGATGATTCTGAAATGGAGAATGGTATCTTCATAAGCAAGGTTGGAAGAAGACCTGTGTTAAGGTACCCACAAGTGGATCTTACATGCCGTTCAGAAGTGCACGACAGGACAGATTGAAAATCGTCAAAAATAGAGTAAGAAGAGCACTGGCTTTGGTTATAGACATAACCTATGGTAGATCCCCGTTTCCAAAACTCCTTAGAATGAATGAAATGGTACCAGTATTTGGAGACGAGAGAAAATCGAGCCACATCTCCGACGTCGTCCAATCTTCGTAGCACTTTCTCAGCAACCTCCTCCGGCAGCATGCTGAAGGTTGCTTCCATTTTACAACACCGTCGAGCTCATCAGTCCAAAACAAAGCGGCTCCTTTGCTAAAATACCTCTGATATTGCAATATATCTTCAAGAAAGCGGCTCCAAGGGGCGCATCTATATTTGCCAAGATCCAAATACTGCTGGAAACACAAGTTCCTAACAACTAATACGTATCATCACAGCAGCCACCATCGCCAGAACACCGGTTACCCGGTTTCCAGAGTGGCTGCTCAGCAACGAAATGACCACCAGTTTACAGACAATAATGGATTTTGAGCAGTCATTAGCATATTCCGGGCATATACTGGCATATGCTTGGGATATGCCAAAAACCCACATAAACAATGGTTTGCCCCCCTAGGGGCAACCCAAAAATTCCTATGAATCTTAGCTGGAAATTTTTTAATTTCAATCGGTTGGTTTCTAGTGTTCCCGGACTTTGCCCAATACTAGTAGCGAGACACACAATAATAGATTTTAAGATAGTTGCTATATAACCCATTCAATTCAAGTCAATTATCATAACTACAAAATACCCTTATGTTTTGACGAATTTCACGACATACCCTTGAGTATTCATAAATTTTTGTAATGCCCTTGGTCAACGTATTTGGCTCTGTAAATTTTGTTTATCATCAAATGCCCTTGTATTTTACGTATTTCATATAAAGCCTTCTGAATGGGTGTGTTTTTGGGGCAAGGATTTGACAAATCATCAGTTTTTGTTTTTGAATAGAAAATAGAGCAAAGATTTAGACGTTCTAACCTGATGGAATCCCAGTGGAAAACCTTATTCGACCTTATGTGTGTGAATCCGTTCTTCACTGCCATATAGATATGAATATCTCTGAATACATTCATCTTGCATCTTTTCAAGGGCATTTTCCAAAGCAAAACTGAATGCGAATCCACATCCTCCAAAAGCCGTATAGTTATGGGAAGCAATTTTTTCATGATCAGGGCCCAAGTTTTCATTCTGGAGGCCCTTATTGTCGTGATCTGGCCCTTATTGTCGTGACGGTCGTGATAGACCTAAGAAGATCGAAGTGCCATGATGGTCTTGGATTTCATGCTTCTTGTCTCTTTGGTTTGATGTTTATGTCTGTCGGGTTCGATTCTTTTTGTTAAATAAGAGACTAGAAGGGAAGGAAGTTTATTGTTGAGCAGAAGTATCTATGGCTATGGCTATGGCGTCTCCGGTGCTGGCCTTGCTGGTGGCTATGGCAGCCATTTCTGGTGCATATGCATGGTTTGCAAGCTGTGCAGATCCATACTTCAAAGGCTGCTATGGAGTGGTTCACAGATGCCCTCCTGGATGCCCCAAGACTTGACTGCAAGCCTGTTTGTGGTAAAGTTTTTACTTCATAGATGTCTTTGCTCTGTTCTAAAATGGCCATTGTGACTGTATTTACCTAAATATCCTTTTTCCTTTCAAATGGGTTGTCATATATCAGCACAGATCTTTGGACCTCATTCTTTGTTTCTGAATTCTCAATGTTAATCTTGTATCTCCACACTGGTTTGCAATAATGTCCAAGATGGATGCTTAGTCTATATCCATGTGCTACTTTGTTTTTAGTATCTTAGCATTGTGTCTGTTGTATGACTCGACCTGCCACAATGGATTGACAAGCTCATCTCATGCAGTGCCAACATTTAAAGAGAGGCCATCCACATGTTGGGCAGCAGCTACTTCCCGACTTCAAAAGTGCAGACCCTAATGATGTATTATCATCTAAGAGGCCTAACAGATCCCAAAATGGGCTTTTGGCAGAGGTACGATAAATAAATCTGCAGCTATTCTTCCAGAATTGTAACGGACTTTCCTGAATGTTATTGAAAATGCTAACAAGGCAACAGTGCCCTGGGTTGACATTTAAAATCATTTTCCAAGCGCTGGCCTTGAATGAAACTTCATTTTTTTGCATACTAGAGGTGGAGTTTAATATTGAATTTTGACTTAATATGAATCTTTGGCAGGTTAGAAAGAAAAAGATAATAAATGGTTAAGAAAAATGGTTAGGAAGATAATAAATGGTTTTTTTTGGAAAAAACGTACCGCAAATTCACGTGCCTATGTTTGCTTTAGTTAGGGCACGAAGGGCCCAAATTTTTTTTTAATATAACAATCAACACACAACTACCATTAACATTATTAACATAAACCATTGCATTTAACACATTTAAATTAAAATCCCCCTTAAACCCCCTTTGGTTTGGGTGCATATTCACGCGGGAGGTGACTCCGGGCATCGAGAGCAGTTGGATAAGCATATATGCCCTTTATTCCTCGATCTAGACCGTACATAGAGATCCTCATTTGTGGGGTATGCACGTACAAGTTTTGGTATACTGTATAACACAGTTTGCAAAATACTATAAGATTTGAGGCAATGTACTATATGGTGTTGATTTTGTACATGTGTAATATAATTTTAGGGGCTCTCGCTGCCCTACGTCACCCCCCGCGTGAATATGCACTTAAACCAAAGGGGGTTTAAGGGGGAATTTTATTTTTAAGTGTGGAATGTAATGGTTTGTGTTATACCTAAAAAAAATTTTGCCCCTTCGGGGCCTTCAACAAACCGAAGGGTTGGAATGTAAGGAAGACCCACAACAAAAATCACCAAAAGAAAATCCGTGCTTCAGCATAGCCTAGATGGATTTCCCGCTTTCTGGCATTCCCGAGCTTCCCTATGGAACTATCTCTGCTGTGATCTGCTCTACTCTCTGATTGGGGCGACATAACCTTACCTAAAAATTGGCCAAAAGGCAATAGTTGCACAGGTCTTTGATTTCGTCCAACCGGGGCACACTAACATGTAGCAACAACCAGCAACCAGCGAGCCCTAAACTGCCACCAGCGAACCCTAAAATATGTAGCTTCAATACTTCATGCCTCTGCTGTTCTGAAGCTTCCACATGCCATAGCCATAGCTGCCTAGCCCGCCATAGCCAAGTAACTGGAGAAGAATTGGGTTTTGTTAAAAAATTTATGGTTACCTCGTTCAGTCGGGCCAGGGCCAGGGCCAGTCCGGCACTGACATGGGTATGGCAGAGGCTGCCGGAAAAAAGCTTAAATAACCATTTTCGGTTTCTAATCTGCTACCATAACAGCCGCTTCATTAATCTCGACAACAGAATCTTATCTTGCTAATCCCTGTTGTTGCAGATTTGCAAGCCCTGTTTCGTGCCCTAAAATGCTATCCATGAGGCTTGCATGTTCAGCCCCTAAAATAAAAAGAGGGCTTTTGTTGTGAGCCCTTGGATGTTGGACCATTGAAAAAAAAAAGCTAAATCAACGATTAAGAAATGGTGCACTCTAGATGTACGCATTAGTACATCCATTCGAATACGCCATGAAATCTAAGGAAAACCTTTGTGAAAAGCGTACAAAAACACAAAAAAAAACCCCCGTTATTATGCTACATATTCACACGGGGGGTTACGTAGGACAGCGAGAGCCCCAAAAATATATTTACAATACATGTACAAAATTAACACCATTAAGTACATTCTCTCAAACCTTATAGTATTTTGCAAACCTTAATATACAATATACAAAAACTTGTACATGCATACCCCACAAACGAGGATCGCTATGTGCGGTCAAGATCCTGGAATAAAGGGTAAATATGCCCATCCTACAGCTCTCGTTGCCCGGAGTAACCCCCCGTGTGAATATGCACCCAAACCAAAGGGGGTTTAAGGGGGATTTTAATTTAAACTAGTAAACGTGTGCCCGGCGTTGCCGGGCTAATGTTCTTCTAGCATGTGTTTTTTCTGTATCTTTGGAGCAGATTTCTTCAAGCTACATGCAACCTACATTGGCTATAAGGAACTAAAGGATCAAATATTGAAAGAGAACAATATTTCTTCAAGTGTACTTATACTTCAAACCCCCAACGTTGCCACTATAACATTGCAAGGCATAAATATTAGAGCTATATGCTCAAAAGGTTATATGTGAAAGAAAGATCCATGCCAAATCCAAAATTTGTGTGTAGAACTTAAATTCTTATGGCACCCCTGTACATACACATCTTACAAAATGGAAGAGGGAATAAACCCTACGTTCACCATCTGCAATGGAAGGAGCTGAGTTGGGCAGGCACCTAAAAGTAAATGAATTTATCCCAGTGTAACAGCAGGGGGAAAAGGTCCTTCAACCCAATAAAGCATCTTCAAGTGAGTAAAGTAAATCAATTTACTACAATTCTAATTCTAGAAGTCATAAGTCTTCTTTAGAAACTTATAAGATGTTGAACCTCATAAGCCGATTATCATGCATCATCTAATTTCTTTAAGGTGTTGCATCAGCAGAGGGCCCAAGTGAGAGAGCCCAAGTGAGAACATGCCTAGTATGAGGATTGCACTTGCCACAATTCAGTAGCTTCAAAAACTTAAACAACTAAATGCCCCATGCACATCCAATGCAGCCATGTGTCTTTCTGATAGCTCGGCATCAATTATTCTGGCATAACTTCCATGACTTCCACAAATAAACCTATTTTTCATGGTCCACTTCCATTTGAAGCCAACGTTACTTGCAATAAAGAACAAAGCAAAGTATCTCAATCGTTAAAAATATCTTGCCCACAGATCTTACCTCTGCTGGAACAGATCCTTACCTTCCAATTCCGATGTCTTTTGCTCCTCCTTACCTTTCCAGCACAGTATTCTACGACAGTATTTTCCAAGTATGCCAAGTAAACGTGTATGCCAAGTATACAACAGTATTTTCCAAGAGTAAACAATGACGACAATGACGTCATTATTGTCTTTCTGAGAAACAACGACATCCCACAGTAATGATTGTCATTATCCACCCAGAGCTGACAAAGACTACAATGGTTCCACGTGTAAACATCAATTTTCAATGTTTGATGCATTTAAAAGACCTTTCGAACATCTTCTGCAGCAACTTGTAAGGGACCTGAAGAATCATAAGCTACAAAAATCAGAGGCACATGTCAATCTGGACATGTATCTGGAAAGATCATGCAAGCACTTATAATAGTACCCACCCAGTTGAAAGTTTCCACAACACTATTCTAAAATTGAAGATATCTGCCTTTGTATCATGCCTTTGTATCATATGGCTTGTTCTCAATGACCTGAAAGTGAACCCACATCCGTGGCAGCATTGATGAATATGCAAAAGTGAAATATGTAAGGAACACCTCTAGAGCCATCCAATGATGATATGTCCCAGTTTCTGCAGCCATTATTCCATTCTGGTCCTAGACACGGCAATTCTTTGCTCAGATTGATCAGATGGTACCATGTTTGACCTATGTTGCCCATAGACTTGCAAAATCCTTTGATCCAAATAGATGCCAATAGACTATGCTCAAGAACGTTCGTAGAATGAAAAACCAACTGTAAAAGCTTGTAAGTCAAGGTCCATCTTCAGCATAACCTGTGATATCAAAGAAAAAAAATGAAGGCCATCTCTTCGTCTCCCATTCTGGGAATTCGTTGAGCAGCTGGGGCTCCTTGAGCAGTGGTCTTCAGCATCAACCATATTCAGTTATAGAAGAACAAAAATGAATGGGGCACATCACATATGTTTTCATGCTTTTAAGTTTCCTCCAGATCATTCTAGCACTGTTATACTGCCCTGGAACTGCTCTACATGTAGATCCTCAAGAACCACTAACTTCATCCCTATTATAGTGGGGTATAACAAATGGCATGGTCACTTCTGGTCACTTATGAGTTTCCAGGATTAGCCCCAAGAGGCATCAAGGAATTTGGTGCTTCTCAATTCCAAATTGCACTTTATAACAATAACAGAGGCCTTAAGATAAGGTGGATTAAGATATAGAAGGCATGCTGGAGCTCTCATATTCTCTGCGTAAAAAATACTCTGAATGCCATAGCTAGAGTTTCAGGCCCTTCATATCCAAAGAAATCCAAGGTTAAAATGTCCCTAAATGTCACAGAGGTTCTAAATGTATAGAGCAACATTTTGAAACTGTTCTAAATGGCAGCTTAACAAAAATTGCAGAATATAAACATCATGTGATTCCAAACTATAGATGCGGAGGAGCATCCTCACCATATCCTCTGGTAACAGCAGCCTACCTTGCGTTATCCATTGCTCAAGGAAGCCGGCTTTTACTCCACAAATAGCAGATCCATGAAAGAAGAAAACCTGAGAAGAAAGTTGAACGTCAAGCCTAAGATGGTAAATCTCGTAAATCTTCCAAGGCATTAAGCAATGCAAGATTCATGGCTATGGCAGGGCTGGATTTGTTATTACGCATGACAACGAATAAGCAATAAGCGTCTACCTGAGATTGAAATAAGTATATAGCTTCAGTGGTGGTCGTAAGTTGGTAATTCCTGTATAATCCAGTATGCATCAATTCTGGCTTTTTACAATGCATAGCTATTTAGAAGGAAAAGATCCAAATGGTTCCTATCAGGCTCTTATAATACTCACTAATGCTCAAACACCAAAAGCATTTAGAGATTTGCATTTATACTCTCAATAATGTACGTGGAACATCTCATATGACTTAATTTTGTGAAAGCATTGTAGAGGTAGACACTATCGTTTCTGCTAATATAAACATATCTGCTGCGGCTGGTGTTGGCCGTTTGATTGTCTTAATTCCCTTTATATAGCTACAAAAATATTTCCTGCTAGGATGCTATCCATAAGAGATTGCAAGTTTAAAGAATTCAAATATACCTTCAAGAGTAGCCCTTTGCATCAAAAACAGTAGAGCCTACCTTATAAGCATTTGCAGGTGTTACCCCCATCAACTTCAATCCACTACCAGCAAAAAGGCCAACCTGGCATCTCAGTGCCTACAACGCTCTTTTGTAATAAGTCATAGGTTATCCTACTTACCATTTCTGGACGCAACCTTCTGCACTTTTCTTCTTGTTTGATGTGCATAAAAAGTTAAAGTGCATCTTCCAGCTTCAGCCATGTCATCTTCAGCCTCCTACATGGAATCCAGAAAAATTGACGTCTAATGTTAGAGCATGAAATCTAGGCTGGAAAGAAGACCAAAGACTGTGCAACTTATGTTGTAGCTCTATAGACAGCTTTGTTAATTGTTGTTGCATTTGCTGGCTTTCTTCACAATTAAATCTTTCTTTGAAAAGATAAAGCTCATGTTAGATAAGGTTAGGTATATCATGGACAAGAACGCCGTTTAGAATATGTCTATGATTGCATACATTTCTTTGCATATGTAAGATACGTCTGTCATTGCACATGTTGAGGCCAATTATGCAAGACAATGAGCAATTATGTTGACAACAAGTTCTTTTATAATATCATTATAATTCAAACGGCATGCTTATATGCAATACTTTTTCTAAGGCGTTGAATGTGCATTGCTCTTCAAAGTAGCCAGATCTCTCAAATCCTAAAAGGTTTGCTTTTTGTTAGGGCCGAAGGGCCCAAATTTTTTTTCAATATAACAACCATTAATATTATTAACACAAACCATTGCATCCAATGCATTTAAACTAAAATCCCCCTGAAACCCCCTTTGGTTTGGGTGCATATTCACACGGGGGGTTACTCCGGGCACCGAGAGCTGTCGGATGGGCATATTTCCCCTTTATTCCTTGATCTGGACCGTACACAATGATCCTCGTTTGTGGGGTATGGTTGTACAAGTTTTTGTATACTGTATATTGAGGTATGCAAAATACTATAAGGTTTGAGTGAATATACTTAATGGTATTAATTTTATACGTGTATTGTAAGTTTTTAGGGGCTCTGTTGCCCTACATAACCCCGATGTGAATATGCACCCAAACCAAAGGGGTTTGGGGGATTTTAGTTTAAATGCATTGGATGCAATGGTTTGTGTTAATAATATTAATGGTTGTTATATTGAAAAAATTTGGGCCCTTA
The DNA here is from genome assembly GCA_021234155.1 of Isoetes taiwanensis. Taxonomy (NCBI): domain Eukaryota; kingdom Viridiplantae; phylum Streptophyta; class Lycopodiopsida; order Isoetales; family Isoetaceae; genus Isoetes; species Isoetes taiwanensis. The sequence continues at coordinate 9,718,695 of JAJEKV010000042.1, read as the reverse complement.
AAACAAAGCAAACCTTAGGATTTGAGATCTGGGCTACTTTGAAGAGCAATGCACATTCAACGCTTTAGAAAAAGTATTGCATATAAGCATGCCGTTTGAATTATAATGATATTATAAAAGAACTTGTTGTCAACATAATTGCTCATTGTCTTGCATAATTGGCCTCAACATGTGCAATGACGGACGATCTTACATATGCAAAGAAATGTATGCAATCATAGACATATTCTAAACGGCGTTCTTGTCCATGATATACCTAACCTTATCTAACATGAGCTTTATCTTTTCAAAGAAAGATTTAATTGTGAAGAAAGCCAGCAAATGCAACAACAATTAACAAAGTTGTCTATAGACATTGATTTGAATCATTTGATTTAAATGTACATCATACCTAAATATGCAATAAAATTCCATGGAATTCCGTTCACTAAAGCTATAAAAGTTCCAGCCCCCACCATAATTTGAATCTAGCGTGGAGGATCTCCAGAGTCACAAACTATGCTTTGCAAACAAATAAAGTAGATTTGAGATTCTCCAGAGCTATTCTTTGCAAACAAATAATATAGATCTCAGATTCTCGGGGCTATGCTTTGCAAACAAATAATGTAGATCTGAAATCACGGCATATCACGACCTCAAATGTCCGCCACTCATTTCCCTTTACCTAGCCAAGCCCACAGTAATTGTGAGGTAGCATGAATGGATTGCTATGGATTGCTCTTGATGGCGTTAATCATTCCAACCATAAAGAAAACACACTACCTTAAAAATTCTCAACACTTAAAAGCACAAGATCTACATCAAAACATCACCTCAGGCATAGTGAGAGCAAAAACATAAGAAGAAACTGAAAGAATGAAGATGGAGCTAATTCATGTGGTCAATCTTATATTTCAAATTTCAAGACTGGCATTATTCCCTAATGGGATTATAAACAACATCTCTATCTAAACAAACTAACTTATTAGGATCGCAATCGCCCTATCTGAACCTTAAAATAATCCAAAGGAAAAAGAGCTAGAAATTAAATATCTTTATGTATGTGAAGATGTAAAAGTGTCAAGCTTCTTTCCATTCTAGAGCTTCAGATAACCTAAAAGATAGAACTCTTTTTATGATACGGCATCCTTCTGGACAATTTTGACGCATTCCTTACATACTGCTGGACTTCTTGCTTTGCGTTCATCCAACCTTGAGCTGAAAGGTTGGCAGAATGTTCATTATGCAGATGTTCTACCACCTAAAACATAACAGGTCAAAGCTGAACTCAGATTTTGATTGATCAAAAGATCAAAAGGAAAGAAATTACACGGGAAGTTAGAGTTATAAACACAAGATTCAAGCGCCTACAGTTGATTCTAATAGTTTTGTTCTTTGGAAGATCGAAATTGAGTTGATTCTAGAAATGAGTATGAATGGTGGACACTTGGCCAACCACCATTTAGCTCAGGCGGACCTTGCTTTTGACGGAAGAAATATTTATCACGGATGCAACATCGCTCTTCCTTCACATACTTTCCTTGAAACTAGGGCTATTCTGTTGGGGATCCGAGAAAGGTTTTGGTCTTTGAGATCGTACGCATAAAAGTAAATTTGCCTGGAAATTGCCATACGCACTTAGAGGCGACTACATAATCACTTTGAAAATAATGCTCTGAAATACCCATACCTTTCGACAAATATAGAGTAGACTTGAGCTGGTCTCTTTGTTACGTGCAATGTGTTCTAGAACTGTTCTGGTAAAGCAAAACCAAGGTATTGCCTTGCCCTAGAGAAAAAATGGGAACAGACAGAGAGACAGTGCTGCACAACGAATTATCTAACAGTAAACGATGCAGAAGAACATCCGGCTTCCCATCACGGCCACAGGCATTTGCTTGCAGTAAAAAAGCCCTCGATTCCAAAGAAGGAACGGAACAAAAAGGCATAAATGTAAAAAAACAAAACCCTAGAATAGAAGAATCGAGCTTTGCATGCCGTTTGAGTTTTCATGAAGGAAAATTGAAGGGGTAAACCATGGGCAAAATGGTTTTTAGCCATAAAATACTAGGAACACCCTAGATATACTGATTAGTAGTTCCCATGCAATACGCTTTCGAAATCATATGAAAACCATAGAGAAAATAGTATAAAAATACAAAAGCAACCCCCTGTTATTATGCTACATATTCACTTTAGAAGCCCTATATCCAGAGATTATTGCATGTATTAGAGAAGACCTATTATTAACTGAAATTGTTTGTGAAACAATGGGTCTATGGAAAAGCAAAGAAGACTCTATATAAAGAGCTCTGTAACAGTCCTACAGTTAGATGCGCTGAAGAAATCATCTTGTTAGTCAAAAGGCAATGGGATGTACCACCAATAAAGCCATAAAGCAATGGACAGAAAAACAATTATCTGTTCTCACAATAAAGACAGAAAAACAGAAAGTCATTATCTGTTTGCACAATGAAGACAGAAAAATACTGCATGATTTAAGTAACAACCTTCTTGCATATACCTGCAATGTTGCCAACGCAAAAATGGTAGTTCCGATGTTGCGATGCTCATGTTGAACACTCTAACAAAGCAGTAGGCAAACTACTATAAAAGTTGGAGATAAAACCAGGGTGCAAACAAACACACTGATCTATTCTTTGAAGGAGGTTTGCAAATTCAACACTTTATGCCATCTTGCTAGGTGTACCTTATATAGAAGAAATAGAAAGGAGCAATAGTTATGTGCAACAATCAGAACCAAAACAATAAGCATCCAAACATGAAAAAACACCATGCTGCTATAGAAAAGAAAATATAAGATGAGTCTACCGTACCTTGCCCATGGCTTCTTTGGCGTGTAAATTCATGTGAGCGAGAAACAACAATGGAACCTAAATAAAGGTGAAAGCAAGCAATCACCACGAAAAGGTAGCTTAATTCCAAATTTAAATGTGACCAAGCAAAAATATTATCTTTATTCACAACAGTTGACACATACCGCATTTTTCCCTCAATAAAAAATACTCTTCCAATTTCAGTGAGGCATCGAGCTTGGATTTTTGGATGCAACATGAGCAATAAAAACCTAAATATATATAAACATACAATGGATTACATAAACAGAGAAAACAAAACATAAAACCACAAAAGATTTATTTAAATGGAGTGTACCTCGTTTGTGCATGCATCAGCAAGATGCATCTGTTGCTTCGATATACCCAGATCATTTGTGTTTCGGTTTCCTACTGGACAAAAAAAAGGGCACTTGAGATGAGCATTATGAAGATCGGACAACCACAACAGGATCTTACAGGAGCATATGCCTTCTCGTAATTGCTTCCAAGGAAGTGGAAATAGGATCTAGAAAAGGGATGCAAAAACTAATTTACCTGAAGCTCCAGCCGGTTGGAACTCTAGCCTTCTTTTATCTGGACTCCAACAACAGAGCCCATCTGTAAGCAACGCCAAAACTACAGAAGAAACGTTGTTTGCAACGAATCCGATGCCGCTGCCCTTGTCGCTGCCTGTTTCCATGAAATAGAAGGCAATGGAGGCATCCCGGATCTTTGGAAGGATTTAGGTGTCTTGCTCCATGCACAGGGTTGGAAATGCCATGCCCACTATAACGCCATAGACACGGCCCACCCAGCAAAGAGGGACCGGTGGCCTTGCAAAATCCAAGCTTTTGGCGAACTCTGGCCGCCGTGCTGCGTTAACCGACGGGCACCGCCCACACCCAAGAGAGAGAAAATTACTACCGGAAAATGAAGAGAAGAAAAAAAAAAATTGGAAGAAGCGTTTTGGCCGGAAAAAGCGTTACATGGCCGGAAAACGCGTTACATCCGGCGGCCGGAAAGGGGAACCCGGCGTGAGAGAGAAAGGGCAAAAACTTTTTAAGTAAGTAGATGTGTTAAATGCAATGGTTTGTGTTAATAATGTTAATGGTAGTTGTGTGTTGATTGCTATATTAAAAAAAATTCTGATAAAAACCATAATCAGATTATCAGGATAAAAACTATGTCATCTCTCATCTTAATGGTATTTGGTGAATTATGTAGAATCTTAAGAAGAGCTTTGCCGTATCCATAGCTGTGTTCGTGGTCCTGCAAGGCACAAAATGGGCCATCTTCGAGAACTTGTCGACCACGACCATCAAGGCATCCTTCCCTCTTACTGTTCTTGGAAGCCCCGTTATGAAGTCCATGCTGACGACCTCCCACTTAGCGTTTGGCACCGCTAATGGTTCCAATGCACCTGGAATTCGAAGTTGTTCTGCCTTCGTTTGCTGACATAGCTGACATTCCTTGATGTGGTGAGCTACCTGCTTCTTCATTCCTGGCCAATAGTAGCTGCTACGCACTTTGAAGTATGTCTTCATGAATCCTGTGTGGCCAGCTATTGGGCTGTTGTGGGTGTCGTGGAGGATCAACTTTCTTACTCCAGATGATTCAAGCACGCACGACTTGTTCTTATGGTACAGAAGGTTACCTTCCTTCTTAAAATTTTTGAAGGTTTCCCTCTCCTTATCTGTTCTCGCTTCCTTGCACAAGCTTGCCCATACTTCTTTGAAGTCCACATCCGTTGGCAATGTTTCTTCAATCTTCTTCCCGAAATCGCTGGAGAGCGTCAAAATTGCATTGCAATGCACTCTAGTTGTCAGCGGATGACTTGAAAGTGCATCTGCTACCACATTAAGCTTCCCAGGCTTGTAGAGTATATCAAAGTCATACTCTTCGAGAAACTCCATCCACCTTCGCTGCCTCAGGTTAAGGTGTGGTTGCGTGTGTTTGGGGTCTGGGTTCGGGAACTCCTGGAAGACAGCCCTCTGTGAGGACCCGTGGATCTAACAGGAGAGTCCGGGGGACTATGTCACGCGGGATTTGCAAGAAGAGAAGAAGAAGAAGAAAACAGAACAAATGAGAGGAAAATGATAAGCTTCCTTGATATCAATGATGAACATACATGAGCTCTCGCAATAGAGAGAAAAACTGAAAGGAGACAAGACTCAAAACTCATCTAAAAACTCATGTGCTAGCTCTACTCATATATATAGTACAATGGCCTTTGGCCCAATATAGACACTCGATCTCGGTGCTTGGAAAAAGACTCACGGAAGGAGGCCTGATTCTGAGGAATGTTGGCGGTGCCTCTTGAAGTGCCTAGAATCACGCTTGACGCCTGACGCGGTGTGGGGGCCGTCACTTGTCTGAGCGGCGCCTCTTGTTGACGGACGCAGGCTTTGACTGCGTGGTCTGCTGCTTGGTCTTCTGCTGAGCCTTGGATGGCTGACCCGTGGCTGACTGAGGATCCTTGAGCTTGACCTGGTCCGTCGTATGCATGAATAGTCCTGTACCGGGGAGGCCACGGGACTAACACTCCCCCACCAAACGACACTTTCGAGTGAAGAAAAGGAGGAAGGGTTTCTGAGGGCGGGAAGCCATCTGTCTGAAAGTGATCCTCACGGGAGTGAGGACGGGCACCATTATGGTACTGGCTAATGAGATCCTGGCGTGTTTGAAGAGCAGGAGGAGTGTTTTGGCCAAGGGCGGGATACGTGATCAATAAAAAGCGAGGCGTACCATGTCTTCAAGGGCGGCATGGGCGTGCGAAGAAATGTACCGACATTCCATGAGGAGACAGTGCGGAGGCCAAAGGCACCGGCGGCATTCGGATTGCTGATGAAAAATGGGACGCCGATTTAAGGAGCTTAGCAAAATGCATTTGAGGGCAGCACAAACCACCGCTTTGAAGATGGGTGAAGGAAGGAGGTGAGGTGGTGGCATTCTGCAAGAAGGTGTCAAGACCATGAAGCGCATCCGCCGGCCGTTGCCAACCACGCTCATTAGCAATGTAGATCCAATTCGTGGTGGTATCCAGAGTGGCACCTTCTTCCCAATGTGAGCGGCGAACAAAACGTGGATCCCACGGAGATCCGCCGAGATCTCGGGAGGTGGAGTCCATCCGCATGACCATCCATGACCTTGGTCCAAAAAGGGAGGCGCCAATCGAAGTCGGGAACCCGGGTGGAGGTGCGCCCAGTGGAAGCATAGGGAGAAGGAACCATGCCCGTGGGCGTGGGGTTCTTGAGCGGTCTCCCTGAATTGACTGACAAGATCCGGATCAAGAGCTTGACACCAACGATCCCAAAGAGAAGCAGAGAGTTGAGAGTTGACAGGGAGGGCTATCCCATCCCGTGGGGACCGTCTTGCTATCCAATGAGCTCAGAATTGATTGTATCCGTGAGGTGTTTGATATAAATTTGTGCATAGGGAAGATCCTGGGATGTCCTAGATACTTCCTTATCTGTTGCAGCGCCTGGCTTGCCGAGAGATAAATGATTGGCAAGCTCGGGCATGTACTCCGATGAAGAGTTTGGGTCCGAAAGCGGGATGTAAAGATATGGATTGTTATCCTGAAGCACCCATTGCACGTTGATGGGTCACCACGAAAGAGTCTGGCGTGGGCCCATTTCGAAGTGTTCCCGTGTATCACCCGGATAGAAATCATGAAATATGTAAGCCATGGGCTGAACAACTCAAGGTGATAAAGTCCGGATGGGCACGATTGTATGAGATCAAAGACCACAAGGGCACAAAGACAACCCTTTGTCTTCAATGGAGAGTTCGCCAACAGAAGAAAATCAGACCGCGGGGGAATATCCACGAGTCCATCGGGCCGCGATGCCACTTCGCAAGGAAGAGGTGGCGGCGAGCAACTACATCGTGATAGCGGGGAAGGAACTAGGAAGTCAAAAGGCATTCATTTAAGAATGGCGGTATGGCCGTCAAGTTTTGCTTGAGCCTCATGCCTGGACCCCGAATAGCTTTCTTTGTTGTTCAAGATCATTATCGGTTGTCCCGTTCTAGCAAAGAAAGTGGATTGGTCACGGACCCGTTCGAGAAGTGTTGACACGGGAGGAGGATTTCCCGAGTATTGAGACGGCACCCGGCAATCTCCGCATCATCCAAGATCTTCGTTTACGCACCTCCTCAAAGGTGATCTTGAAGAGAGATGGAAAGAGAGATGCAGTAATAGAAAGCTGAGCCGTCAAGGAGGCAACTTGAGCGTCCCGTTCTGTAAGGTTTTGAACTTGAGTGCTGAAATTTTCACAAAGTTCGGAGTACAAGGCGTTGAGCTTAGCAATATCTGCGTCCTTGGTACTCAGGAGAGCGGCTTTGGACTTGTTGTGCTCCAATAAATTCTGAATTTCGATTGGAGCTGTGCCTGTTGATCCGCAAGTTGGCTGACTTGATCTTGTGCATTTTGAGATCTCGTATGAGCTGTAAAGAGAGCTCCGTGCTTGTCTTGAAGTTTGGCCTCCAAAGTTGCAACTTGGGCAGTGGCAGCTTGAAGGTCCTGGTGTACCGCATCAGAGGCCTCTAGTGCCCGTTGAACCCCGCTCATAAGAGCGTCTTGGGATTCTTGTAACTTGAGAGCAGCAGCTTGAGCATCCTGCTGATACTGATACAACAACTGACGAGGGTGTTGTGGTGGTGGAGCCGGCTGTTGCCTGGTTTGTGATGTTTGGGAAAGATGGTGTGAACTGGATGGTGTAGCGGAGGAGGAGACAGTGACATGGGTGTGCGGACTTTGGACATGACCGGGGAAGAAGGGCGTGAAGTGCCATTTCGGTTAGTCATTGGAAGGGAGCCGAGTGGAATTATGAGAATTTTGTGGTGTGGGAGGAAGTAATGACGGATGAGGGCTTGAAAGTGGCCTCCCACAGAAACTTCAGAAATGGAAGTGGCACCCCGAAGGCGGTCCATTTCTTGGAGAAGACGATAGAACATCATTTGGGGCCAATCTATGTGGTGGTTGGAGTGTGTAGCAGTGATGACCGAGGTTATAGAAAGGCTTATTGATATGGGTGTTCTTGATAGAATACCCAAGGAACTTGCGCCACGTAAATTTAACAAAGGTTTTCGTGGAGCTTTGTCGATATTGGTCGACGATGGACATTGGCATGATAAGGATGTGCACCAAACTCGCGGACATCGAGATCCCGTATGGCGCAGACCATGATAAACAAGGTGTGCAAGGGAATATGAAATACCTCAGAAATCAAATGTTGAGTCACGAAATGGTGGTGCCATCGACCACGATTGGTGTAGCCTTGCGTCGTTAACGATATTATGGCGGCGAATCTGCGTCAACTGGTCAGGATTTGGAGCCGGAAGTTCCATTTGAGAGAATTCGTAAAGCTTGTGTCGTTCAGCGACTTCTTTATTTGGGCCAACAAGGGCTTCACGGAAAGTGGGCGTCAAGAAGGATACAGATGCAAAAAGAGCCGGATCCTTGGGAGCAGTAGCTTGAAGTGTAGAAAATCTTGGGGCAGCCATGGTAACGATTTCGCGTAAAACTAAGAGTGATTCAAAGGCGGAGGACGAAAGTCGAGCACGGAGGACAAAGGCGCAGAAGAACGAAAAGGTTTTTTAGGGCGCACAACTGGAGGCGAAGAGGTATGAAGAGGGCGAAACTGGAGCCGTTGATGGTGCCAGGTGTCGAAAGATGCCAAGAAGTGTATTGAGAGGCAAAAATTTGGCTAAGTCCCAAAAAACGTAAGGGAGAAGCAATGAACGGTGAGGATGAGACGTGAAAGAAGGATCGGATGTGACAGGTGGGCAAAGGACACACATTAATGTTCGACGGGCGTGAAAAGAAGGAATTGCATTCAATGCGGGCAACTCGAAGTGGGATATCATTAAAAGGAATGTGTCAGAAGGTACCATGGCTAGATATGCGGCGGGAGAAAAGATTCTCATTTTAGAAACAGCCTTGCATTGCAAACACGTTGGCGATTTGTGTGATTGGTCCACGTCGACAAGGAGTTCCTCAGTTGGCTATATAAGACGAACCGGGAGTAACGAAGGCATCCGATGGCGCGGCAAAGATGGCTCTTTGCTGGTTTGAACGAGGACCGCACTATGCCCTGAACTAACCGAGGAGTGGATTACCTGCAAGATGAATTGTCTGGACCTCTGGCGCTGCCACAACCGTGGCATTCGAATGGACGGCTGGTGTGCCGGGATGGCTGAACATCCCGACCCGAAGACCAACGGGATGGAGGATGTTGCACCGCGACCTGGGATCTGAAAGCAGAACCTCTACCATCTCCCTCAAGATCACCTGCGCTCCCGAACCCGGAGTAGAGGGTTTTTCCTCTTAGGACTTAGTAGATAGGGCTCGAGCCCGTTTTTTATATATAGGGCGGTGCCCATAGCGAAATAATGGGGCTGCGCCCACATTTTAAAAAAAAATCTCCACTATAATAGAATATGCCGCCTTCCTAGTCTTTACGTGGTGCTTGCTTCTTGAACTGTATCTGTTTGTTGATTTTCGCTTTCTGTGTGATGAAATGCTTTGAGACGAAAACCATTAACCAATGTAGGTAATGGAGTGCCATCTAACTCGCCTGCCGGTTGGAAAACGCTTGGTCTAAACCACTTGAACAATTTGATAAGGGCCAAGCCAACGAAACTTGAGTTTACCGGAAAATTTTTGTACCGGAATCATAAAGAAGAACCAAATCGCCTTCTTTGAATGTTTTTGTCTTCGGGACGCTTGTCATGTAAAGATTTTTGCAATCTGTTGTCCATGAAGAACACGAATATAAGCATCCCTTGAAGTTCATTCAACCGTTTCTAATTGGTAGACCCTTTCTTTGAGTGCAGCAGTGGATTATGAGCAAAGAGCTTGCTTGAAAACGGAGTGTTGGAAGGATGTATTCAAACGGCATGAGAGCTTTCGACCATAAACCAATTTAAAAGGAGTGTGACCGGTAGCAATCTTGAAACAAGTATTGTAGGCCCAAAAGAACAAAGAGGGAAGTTTTGTCCGCTAATCAGTGCGGGAAGCGCCACAAATTTTCTTGAGAATGGTGACCCGAGTTTTGTTGGTGCTTTTACGCCAAACCATTACCTTGAGGATAGTAAGGTGTGCTCTTGTGATGATGTATCAGGAGATAATCCGTCAGCTCCTTGATAGTATGGTTGATGAAATGGACACCACGGTCACTGACCAGCTCCGTGGGGCAGCCGAATCGCGTGATAATTTGTTGATAGAGGACCCTAGGCGCGGCTTGCTGCGGTGTTGTGCGGAAGTGCACAAGCTTCCGCCCATTTGGTGGCGAGTCGGTGAGAACTGAGAATGTATCGGGCACGGGTGTGCCGCGCAGGAGGATCTATAGGTCCCACAAAGTCCATTCCCCATTTGCTGAAGGGAAGTGGCGTGGCGACCGGCGTCAAGGGAAGAGCGTCACGGGCCGTGGGGCGTCCCACCCGCTGGCAAGCGTCACACGTGCGGGCGTGGGCGTGAGCATCTTTGAAGAGCGTGGGCCAATAATACCCAGCTAGAAGGATTTTGCGTGCCGTGGTGTCACCATGAAAATGACCACCACCTAGCCCTTGATGAGCTTCTCGAACAATATCTGGAACTTCATGAGGTAGAACACAGCGTCGAAGGATGGTGTCCTTACCCTTTTTGTAGAGATGTCCTGCAACCATGGTGTAGTCACGGACCTCTCGGAGAAATTGATGGCGACGGGATTGTCGCTTGGCAGGAGAGAGCGTCTCGTCTTCTGGTGGAAGAGCACCTGTGAGGAGGTACTGCTGAAAATCATGGAACCAATGTGGTGTTGCCGTTACTAAAAAGAGCTGAGCATCAGGAAAGGCGTCTGAGACTCCAGTTGAGGGATCATCTGTGTGGATGCGTGAAAGATAATCCGGGACGACATGAGATTTGCCGGCCTTATGAACGATTTCAAAAGGAGCAAATTCTTGGAGAAGAAGGACCCAACGAGCAATGCGGCCCGTGGTATGGACTTGTTGATCAAATAGAGGAGTGCTTGGTGGTCCACAAAGAACTTGATTTGACTGCCTAAAAGATAATGACGGAAGCGTTGGACACAGAAAATGAGACCCAAAGCTTCACGCTCCGTGGCAGAATAGTTGCTTCGCCAGAATTGAGTTTTAATTTACCGGGCGTAGCGATTTGGTTTGTCGATTAATGCGATCATATTCTTGAGAAAGAACAGCTCAATAGCAAACGCCGGAGACATCTACATGAACATAAAAGGGCTTGTTCCATTGAGGAGGAACAAGAACCGGTGCCCTACTGAGTAAGCAAAAGCTTCAGTGTTGGAAGACATCGCTGGGAATTCCAAGCCCGGTGGATTCGATCACCCGTGAGTTTATGAATGGGATGCGCAATGGTGCGAGTCCGGTATGAAGGTGGAGTAATAATTGACCTTACCCGGAAAGAACGTGTCTCCTTGATATTGGCTGGTGCTTGAGCCTTGAGCACACAACCGATTTTGGCGGGGATCGTGGTGATACCGCTTTCTTGCGACAACATGGCCCTAACAGAACACGGAGGTGACGCAAAAGGTGCATTTTCGGGATTGAGACTAATGCGGACTCATCACATTTACGGAAGGCGAAGTTCCAATTTATCCAAATGGTCAGCCATGGAATCAGGCGGAGAAGTCATCTTGAAAAATTTGCAAGAAGGGATTTTCCTTCATGAAATCATGAAAAATTGAGAGCATGATGCGTTGAAACGTTGATGGAGAGTTTGATAATCCAAAAGGAACCACCTTGTAGGCAAAAAGTGCCCTACCGGGGTGGTGAAAGTAGTCTTGAGTTGATCAGATTCTTTGATTGAGATCGATTGTAGCGGAAAAACCATCCATGAAGGAGTACATCTCATGTCCACCACCTCTTCCGGAACCCGGTGCGTGAAGGGAAGTGGAAAATGATCACTCCCGTGGGCCTGATTGAGTTTCCAGATAGTCCACAATGACGCCGGATCTTACCATTGTGTTTAAGGGCAACGGCGATGGGGCTCACCCATTGAATGTTTGACCTCATAGATCAAAACCCGCAGCAAGGAGTTTGTCAATTTCCGCCTTGACGCCGATCACGGTAATTAGGGTTGAGCGGTCGCATGCGTTGCTACACGGGTCGTGCATCAGATTTGGTAGGAATGGTGAGTTCCCCAAGCTTTTGTTGATTCCCGAAGATCTCGTAACTCGGGCAAAATGTGTTTGAATTTTGTGAAACGGCTTGACGGCCCCTGTTACGATAAGGAGCGGAAGATTTGCAAACAATGCGGATGGGTTGATTGTTGCCCACGCCCACAATCTCGACTTGGAGTCTGAATATGGGGTATTACTTTATCTGGACAATGTGTGCGGGAGGTTGGAGCATAACGGATCGTGGCACTTTGCGTGGTGAAAAAGAGGGGTTGCTTTCGGTTTCATCCGGTAGAGGTTGCTTCATGACAGCGTGTACATCAACGGGGAGTTGCGGGGAGGTTCAAATCTGAAAAGTGATCAACACGTTGGATTCGATTGCAAGGAGCCGGTAAGGGTCAAACAAAGCAGCCACGGCTGGTCCCGATCAAGAGTCATTTCTCCCCAAGGATCGGCATATTCGGGGTAGGATGTGAGGCGTTCCTTGGTGGAGCCCGAACTTGATAAATATTTTGAGCTTCTTCGTAACCCGGTTCCGAGAGAGGGTTCCGCATTGTCAACGTGAAATGATCCCGCCTGTTTGCAAGTCCATGGTGGCATTGAGATGACCATCGGTGATGACTAACCGGGTCCGTGGCCCAAGAATGGATACTCTTTTGCTCCGGCGGAGAAAAGGTCTGCCGACCAACATTTCATAGTCACTGGATCTTCGCCAGCCTTTCCAAACTCCAAATTCCATGGGGAAGCGGAGATCACCGATGTTGATGTGAAGAAGAGGTGTGACTTTGAGGTCGGCGTGATATGGCCATTAGCCAATTTGATGTCATATGGGGCACCTAAAGAGTTGTGTGATGCCCATTTGTTTTGCGGAGTTTATCCGTGATGAGATTGATTTGCGCTACCTCCATCTATTTGAACATGGTTGACTTGCTGATTACCCACCGTGGCATGGACCGTGGGTGTAGAGGTAACCACGCCCCAACTAAAACAGGTTGGGAGTGGTAACCGGTCCTTGAGAGCGTGACGAGTTTCAAAATGGTTGCCAAGCTTAAAGGAATTTTGATCTTGGCTAGCTCCTCTTGGAGTTCTAGAGGCACATGAGAAAAAGGATCTCAAGGGTTCCACTGGTCTTTGGAGTGCGTGGTAGTGAAGCAAAGCAACTTCTTTGAGTAAGTCAACCTCGGCAGCAATATTGGGATACGCCCCGAGCGTGGAGGTTGAGATGTGGAAGGGGTATCTTGTCTTTGTTGAGCTCACGGGTGGTGGCATGAACATTTGCCAATGTGCGGCCTTCAGCAGCCTTGCATGAGGTTCAAAATGCTTTGGCTTAACTTTTGGCATGACGTGTGGCATGAGCTTCTCCAAGTCGGGGTGCAAAGTGAACCTTTTTTCGTCGCATGAGGAATGGTGTCAACCGCAAAGGCAAAGGTTGCGTGCCATTCGGAATAATGGTCAAGGGACGTGATGCCTTGGTCCGGGCGTGAAACTAAACCAACCCAATTTGACTACCGGATTTGGAGGATTAAGTGCCCGAAAAATTTCCTCTTGTGCTTGTTGATCCAAACCGAGGTTGATTCTTCGGAGCTGGTTGATAGCGTGATTGCCGAGGCGCTCTTGGTGGCTTCTAAGAACTGGTCTCGGGCCTTGTTTGCCATTAGCAATCCGAGTTGGTAAGCCGTGAGACGGACCGATGTGGTCCGATTTGTGCCGTGAAGTCGCACCGAACTTGTGGAAGTTGAGGACACGCCGTGGTGGTATGACCCCATTCTTGACGGTGATAACACCGAGCTTTAGAAGGATCAAAAGAGGGACGGGTTGGATCCCCGTGGTTGCTCCCGCTGGCGATAGAGTTGAGTGGGTTGCTTGAAGTGGTGGTGGCCGATAAAAGGCGATTGTTGCCGAGGTGTGGTTTGCACTTGATAAACTATTTTGTTTGAACGGTGTGGGATGAGTGCGAGTGCACTCTTCCGCGGGCATGATTGCACATGTTGCATCGCTTGCAATGAGGCGGGCCATTGGTGGAGTTGCACTCATTTGCCAAATGGCCTTGGTATTTGCAAATATGGCACCGATTTGATCGCTGCGTGGATTAGCGTGTTGAGGCCGAACAACCGCTTGTGGAACCATGACAGGTGGAATGAACAGGGAGCTCTTGAAGAGCCACGCCTCGAGGAGGAAACATTGATCGAAAGTGATTGACAAGCATCGATAGCCCGCTCCAAAGTCTTGGGACGCAGTATTCATCATGAGTCGAATGGTCGGAGGAAGTCCTTGGAGAAACCGCACCAAAATCTGGCCTGGTGGGGTACTCCTTGAGCTTACTTAGCGTAATGTGAAGTCGATCCATAAAATCCGGGCTGCATCTGCGGGCTCTTGTTGAAGTTCATTGAGTTGCTTGAGATGAAGTTGATCATCATCCGTGGTCCCATAATGAGACGTAAAAGCGTTCTCATTTTCGACCAGTCTTGTTTCCAATGGCTTTTGTTGGACATGAGCCATTGATGAGGAGAGCCACGCAGGTGGTGGAAAAGATGTGGAATTTCAGTTGAGGTTGCGCGATGACCATTTAGGACAGCTAGAGCCTCAAATTCTTCCATGTGGGCCCCGAGCACTTTGGTCTAACAGTTTGCCTTTTCGTGTTGCCAAAGGTGGGATAAGTCGGCCGAGTCCGAAAGGTAGATGTGAAAGTCTTTGGGCTGGGACAGAACAAGATAGTGAGGATATTGAGGTTGAGTTGGATGTGGCATGGTGCCCGAAGGACCCCGATGGCGAAGGGTGACCGCGGTTGAGAAACCGAAGTAGCCGGAGCATTGGTTTTGAGATCCTGAAGGTTGTAAACAGGAAGGGCAGGCGGGGAAACGAGGGAAAGGATATTCCCGGGGCGAAAGGAGACGCGGTGGATATCCGTGCCCACCCGGGGAGATGATGGTTGTGAAGGAAGAGGCGTATGGCCCGAAGAATGATGGATGTAGGCATGTTCGTGGGTATGAAAGTACGGTTGAGAAGGTTGAGCCCGATAAGGCTCCCCGGATAGTGATGAGGGGACCGAGGTTGTAAGCAATGTTTGCACGCTTGGGGCGGGAACTGACGCAGACAGACACGAGGGGTTGGTGGCTGATCGAGCCCTAGACCTAAGATGGCCTCCCTCTATGTCATAAGCGCGATCCATACATGTCGCCAACAGTTTCCGACGACCGATGGCGCCCCAAGCCAGAGGCCGCCTCGAGAAAGGAGTTCTTCCGGGCGTGAAAATTACTTTACGCATTATGGCGTATGAAAGAAAGTAGGATGGAATCGGACCCAGCCGGGCGCCAAGTGTTTGGGGTCCGGGTTCGGGAACTCCTGGAAGATGTACTCTGGTGGAGGACCCGTGGATCTAAACAGAGAGTCCTGGGACTATGTCACGGGATTTGCAAGAAGAGAAGAAGAAGAAGAAAACAGAACAAATGAGAGGAAAATGATAAGCTTCCTTGATATCAATGATGAACATACATGAGCTCTAATAGAGAGAGAAAAGAAAAGGAGACAAGACTCAAAACTCATCTAAAACTCATGTGCTAGCTCTACTCATATATATAGTACAATGGCCTTTGGCCCAATATAGACACTCGACCGATCTGGTGCCGACTCACGGAAGGAGGCCCCGATTTGCAGGAATGTTGGCGGTGCCTCTTGAAGTGCCTAGAATCACGCCGACGCCGACGCTGGCGGCGGACGGGTCGCCACTTGTGAAAGGGCTCTTGTTGATTCCGGGACGCAGGCTTTGATCGCGTGGTCGGCCGCTTGGTCTTCGGCGAGCCTTGGATGGCTGACCCGTGGTGGATCGAGGATCCTTGAGCTTGACCTGGTCCGTCAGATGCATGAATAGTCCCGCATGTGAGGCTGGGACTAACGGGGCCATGGAATATATATTGGAGGCTCACGGTGATCCGCGGTCCAACTGGAACTTCCTTCCTAAGAGGTAGTGCCTCCAGATTCTTAACGCCCTGACAACTGCAAGCAATTCCTGATCGTGCGTCGGGTAGCGTGTCTCGGCATCGTTCATCTTCCTGGAGTCATACGCTATTACCCGCTCTTCTTGCATGAGCACTGCACCTGTGGCTATCTTACTTGCGCGCACGCCGCCACTAACTTGTCCTTCTCCTGGTGGCGGGGGGTTAAGGCAGGCGGTTGTCAAAGCTTCCTTCAACAATTCAAATCCTGCTTGGGCTTTCTTGCGCCAATGGTCTGCCCAATTTTTCACTTTCTCCGCCTTCGTCAAGTCTGTTAGTGGGGCTGCTATCTTTGCGAAGTTCTTCACAAACTTCCTGTAATACCCTGCTAGGCCGAGGAAACTTCTGACCTCGTGGACGTTCTTTGGTGCTGGCCATTGGATCACTGCTTCAATCTTGGCGGGATCCGTCGAGATTCCTTCTGCTGAAATCACATGACCGAGGTATTCCACCTTCTCTATTCGGCGGCGCCCGACAACTTGGCATACAACTGATGCCTCTTCAACTTCTCGAGCACCTTTCTTACGTGTTGTGCATGTTTTTCAATGGATCTTCTAAATGGCATTACCGTGAACTCGTAATGCCCATACCTGGTCCTGAAAGCCATTTTGTGGATGTCTTCTTCCTTTATCCTGATCTGGTGGTAACCTGACCTTAGGTCGATCTTGGAGAAGACCTTTGCCCCTTGGAGCTGATCCGTCAAGTCGTTCGATCTGGGGAGTGCGTACTTGTTCTTGATGGTGTGCTTGTTCAATTGTCCGTAATCTATGCACATCCTCAAGCTGCCATCCTTCTTCTTGACAAAGAGGATGGGTGCCCCAAATGGTGAGACGCTAGGTCTAATGAAGCCTAGGTCGAGCAATTCTTGCAATTGTTTCTTTAGCTCCGTCAGTTCCTGCGTCGTCATTCTATACGGAGCCTTGCTCGTCGGCTTGGTTCCTGGTTCGAGTGCTATCTCGCACTCGACTCCCCTGTAAGGAGGAAGTTGCTCGATCTCATCTGGGAAGAGATCGTGGAACTCCGTGATCAAGTTGGCTATTTGCTTGGGCAACTTGCTGAGCACTTTGTCTTCCTTGCTTTCCTCCGACTCGGGTTCTTCAATCTCAAGTTTGAAGATGTATGCTACCTGCTCTTTCTTGATTGACTTGAGCAGCTTCTTAATAGACATACACTGCATGATGGGAGCAACTTCTTTACCTGTGATCTCAATAACTTTGCCGTCGGGCATTGTGAGGGTCACCTTCCACTTTCCACAGTCAATGATGCCCCCTGCTGGTCCAAGGTACTCCATTCCTATTATCAAGTCGTACTTGCCGATGCCCATTACTTCTGCCCCCATTGGGATATTAATTCCCGGCAAGTCAATGTCGAAATTGATCCTCTTCCCCGCCGTTTATCTTACTGCCCCGCTTTCTAAGATTACGGGCCTTGGCTTGGACTTTAAGGGTTTCAACTTCAACATGTCGACCATCCTTGGGGAAGCGAAGTTGTGGCTACTTCCCGAGTCTATTAGGACTATGAAGGACTTAGTTTTGGCCTTCCCTATTGTGGAAATTACTCTATACTGATTCTCTGCCTGTTCTATATCTATAGCAGCAAAGATGTGGCACTCACCCTCAATATAATCGCGTGCTGCCTCGCCGTCATCGTCAGACGGAGTGTCCCATCCACCCAACTCCGCTAGCGCTGAGCTCATGACGAAGGGGCAATTCGCCGTTCTATGGCCTGGCTGGAAACATCTGAAGCAAAGCTGCTTCTCCATACACTCCTGCCTCTTTTCTTTGGGCATTGCTTGTAAGAAGGATCGCACTGCTTTCGAGTAGTTCGACCCTTCCTGCTTGTCCTTGAAGGACACCTGCTTCCTTTCCTACTGTCTCCCCTGGTTGTCACTATATGGGGATTTTGCTGGACTTGGGCTGGCTGCCCTAGGGCTATAACTCCCTGTTGCTTTGCCTCTATCCTGGTAGTACGGCTGTTTCTGCGCGCTGTTCTGAAGCCCCGATCCTTGCAAGCTGATTGCTTTGGATTCTGCTTTGGATACTGTCTTAGGGTCTATTGCCCTTACGAGCTTACGGATCTCTTCGTTCAGTCCTTCAATGTAGCTCTCCACTGCGTGCTTTTCACTCAACTTTGGCACATATAGCCTTAGTCTCATGAACTCTTCAGTGTACTTCTGCACTGTTTTGTGCCCTTGCTGCAACCTGTAAAATTGCTGCATCATGTTGGACTTGTATTTCGCGTGGAACGTAATGGCGCTTGAAGGCTTTAGAAAACTTCTTGAATCTGCACCCATCTCTGCTTAAACCATGGGCCTTGGCATAACCCTTCCACCACATGCGTGCGGCTCCCTTCAAGTTGGCTGTTGCCACCCTGCCTTTGTCCTTGTCTTTTATTCCGTAGGCGTTGCCGTATTCGCTCATCTCGTCGAGCCATGCCTCTGCTTCCAAGCCTGATCTGTTTTCGCCTGAGAACTGTTCAAGCTTCCAGGCCTTCCATACGTTGCCCAATGCTGAGTCTACCTTTTTCTGGTAGTCTAATGCCTTAGCGTCCTTCTGTCTGCCATCTCTACGGTCCGACACTTGATCGGCCTCTTTCTCGGACTCAGAGTCCGAGAGCGAGTTTGAGTCGGAGGTTTCTGTGCTAGGGGACCTCCTTCTCTTACTCCTCTTCTTATCCTTCCCCGACTTTCGAGGTGTCGTTTGCGGCCCGGATGATGCTTGTGCCGCCAGTAGAGCCTTTATCTGGTCGAGTTCTGTCCGCATTTGCGACATCTCCTCTTCTGGAGTCATGGGTCCATATCCTTCGAACAGGTTCCTTAGAATGGGTTGCCTGTCAGGGGTCTCTTTGTCTCTGTTGGGCCTCCTATTTTGTTCGACTGTTCTTTGTTCCCTATCTGCACACACAGTTGGCCATAGCCTTAATACGGTTAGATTCATTTACTTTATTGTATTCATGTATTTGCGGGTATAATTTTTGGTACCAAATACAGTCAACAAAGTATTTAAATATTGGCAACAAAATATATTTATTATATACTATTTCAATTACAATGCTACCGGGATTTAAGAATCTAACTATTCTTGAAATCGCCGGTAGGATGGGTTATCCTCTAGAAATTTCTTAACTTGGGCCGTTCCTACCGACCGTCCCAAGTTCCTAAGGACATTGGTTGACGTCCCGCCCTGTAAGGCTGTCACCAATTCCTCTACTCTGCGGTCGGAGGTGTAGGTCGCGGTTACTACCAATCTTTCCTGTCGTCGGTAGGGCACGGCGAAGTCGAAGATGTCAAGTGCCATCGCTCTCTTGACTAAGACAGCATAATCGACGTTTGCAGCTATTCGAGCATGCATGCCAAAGCCCGAGAGTGCAATGAGCATAAACACTCCTTCTTCGCCCCGGGGACTGAATTTGCGGTGTATTACCGCTATTCTACCATCCAGCAGCAGGGGAAGGTAGTATCTCAACGACCTGTCATTGTGTGTTGCTGATGACTCTCCACCTGCTTGGCCTCCCGCTCTATGCCTTCCGGTGTATTCATCGACCTCTACCTCAGTGATTTCTTGGTAGTCTCTAATTGTCGATGAAACTCGCCTGACGTCGATTCCTGCTCTTCTTGTGCGAGATGGTGTCGAGGTGCTCGGCATCAAGATGCTCGTGGTCTTGTTACGGATCCCCATCCGTGGATGGCATAGAACTCCTCCTCAGATGGCAGTTCTCGAGCTTCCATTATTTGCCTTATGTTGCTGTAGGCCTGGATGTCCGAAGTCGACTCCCCTGTATAGGTGTCGGCTTCTCTCACTTGAAGCGGGAAGTCTGAGACTCCCCGAACGATGAAGTCGTCCAAGTCTGGTTGCTGCCGCAGTTGGTGCAGCAATTCGTCAAGCCGGAACTCCCTCTCCCTGCATTCGGGGAGATTCTGGATATCGCTGAGGAGTAGGTACTCTTCACCATCAATGATGATGGGGGCTAAGCTTGTGATGCCTAGCCCTAGTGGGGGAGCAACTCTGAGGGTCTGGCGGCTTCGCTCGAAGTTGTGTAGCTCCTCTTCTACTTGCCGCCGTTCTTCTTCTGGGTCGAGCTCCATATACTCTTCCTCATCCGATTCCTCTTCTTCTGTTCTTCCTTCCTGCTCTCGCTGGTACTGCAAAAGCATCTGGTCTGCTGCTGAGGATGCTATGGGGTCCACCTCCATGGGAGGAATAGAGGTTTCCCCCATTGGGTTTTCCGCACGGTGAAAAAGGAATATGGCCAAGGCGGCGGTGTAGGAAAAGTACTTGGTCCTGTCAACTGTCAGGACCATGTAGTCAGGCAACCTCTGTGCCTTGTTGGTCAAATACTTGGCAATGTTCGGGACATCACCCAAGGCTGCTTGTAGGGATGGGCGGGGAACAAAATAGCCCGTGCACGGGGGAAGCTGCACTAGGGACTGACCTACCCTAGCTTGGAACTCAGCCAAAACTCGCCTATATGCTGGCGTTGCGTGCAAGGTTGCTTGGACATCAATCTCTTTCTGAAAAAGCTGGAAGATGTTGTTGACGTTGGTCTCGGTTGCATGTGCACTGGCGCTGTACCATCGCCTGAAGTCAGCAGTTGCCATTGCTCTGGGGAAGGTGTGACTAGCAAACGGATGCAGGATCGCCTATGGGAGCTGGGAAATCGCCTAGAGGATCGAGAGCAGACTTGTAGGGTGTCAAGTGGGAAATGGGGGCCTATTTATAGACAAGGGAAAAACCCTAATTTTTGGATGGCTTAGAAATTTATTGGGGTTGGGCAATTCTGACCTATTAGGAGGTTCAAATGAGGATTTGATGACTACTTTTGGGGTTTGAGCATGCTAAGATTAGCTAATGAACCTATTGCAACAAATTGGAGGTCATTTGGATATGGCATGGTGGAGAATTTGTTGAGAGGTCTCACACGTTGCGCCCAGACCAATAATGAAAGTTTCATTTTTGCTCCTGGCGCGACGTGTGAGACATTGACTCTAAATGGGTTAAACTTGTCCAATTTGGGTGATGTAAGGGTCTAATTCTGCTGAACTCCTCGAGTAGGCAGAATTGACCCCTTGTTCGGTCAATTTGGAGCTGTTTTGGGCACTTTTGGGGCATTGGTCTCACACGTTGCGCCCAGACCAAAAACGAACTTTTCATTTTCGCTCCTGGCGCGACGTGTGAGACATCCTCTTAATTTTGTTCAAAATGTCAGTTTTAACTAAAACAAAAGCTAGAACTCAGTAACTTAACTCAATTAAGCAAGATTGCACATGTTACTTTGTCAAAAACTCTTTATATTAACAAATTTTTTCTATTATTTACAAAATTTTACGGTCGCTCTCCCTTGATGTAGCTAGCAAGATGCATGTCCTGCTTCATTAGTGTCACTCTCTTTGCATGGACTGTGCAGGCTGTCAAATCTTCAAAATGCTGCACTAGTTTTTGTTCTGTTGCCTCTTGCAGTGCCAGCAACATCTCATCCGTCACCCTCATCTCCGTGTTGTATTCTTGAATTACCTCTCGGACTAGTCGGGCGAACGGTGCACGGGGGATCAAGAACCCGAAGCTACGCTGAAAATGCCTGATCTCTCTCAGGGCTTTCCTCTCGCTCTCCTTTCTGCCGGTTCTCTTTTTGCCTGGTGGTCTAGGAGGCTTGGGCTTCTGTGGTGGTGGCTTGAGAGTCTGCTTCTTCGTCGGATGTCCCCCTTCGATCGTTCTTACTCTGTTCTCCTGATAGTATGTGTTGTACGCCTCCCACTTCGCCATGAAGGCGTTGTGCTCCCTTAGTTTCTTCTGATAGACCCCGTTGTGCTCCCTTAGTTTCTTCTGATAGACCTTGATGGGGTCTATCACATATGCCTCTCGGGATGGCCGCGGCGCTTTGTTTCTGTCCCACGTCGGGTATGGTGGGGGCTTCTGCGCTTGCTCGGGCTGCTCCGGGTCGGGTACTGCCTGCTCATTGGTGGGATCCTTCGAAGAACCCGCCTCCTTATTGTTAGGGTTATAGTCGTCATCCTCCGAGTCATCCGAGGAGGGTGGGGGCTGGTCTGCGGGCCATTCTTGGATGACGACCTTGGAGCGTGGGGCCTTCTTGAGTCTTCTTTGGCCTCCCTCCACGAACTTTCCCTTCTTCACTCTCAGCTCCTCTACTGCTTTGGCTTCCTCTTCGTCCCTCTTCCTTTTCTTCTCTTCTCTCTTCCTCTCCCGGCGGCGTTCTTTCACTTCTTGCTTCTTGATCCACGCCGCTAGTTCCTCCTCTTCGGCTGGATCGAGGGTCGGCTCTCTCTGTTCTTCCTGCTACTCGGCCACCCGATCTTGTTCCTCCTTCTTATTCCTTTCCTCCTCCATTTCTTCAAAAACCTGCTGCATCACGCCTGGCTCCTCATTGTCGAGGACTTCTGTCCCCGCATCGGAGTGTGCATCCTCCTCAACTTCGGTCTCATCCCCTCCTTGGTTGGTGGTGTTGTCGGGATGCTCCTCGGACGATGTCCCTTCACCCGATGAAGGATGGCCTCTTTGGTGAAAAAGGCGCTCTCGAAGCATTTCCTGGAGTATGGCGCTGGGAGTTGTGTCACCTGGAGGAACTCTAGCAGTTTGTTTCGTCCGGGCCATGTTTGACAGCTCGTCAATCCGACGTCGGGCGCCCAAAAATCGCCCTAGCAAGGGGGAGCGATTTTTCTAAGGAAGAACGTAGAAATTGGGGGCTAGGTCAAATTTTATAGATGGGCAATTTTAGGTCAAATTTCAAACTACTCTTTTGGGTGAGCCAAGACACTTATTAACCTATTACATGGCTTAATTTAGACCTTTCTAACCTCATGGTCTCATACGTTGCGCCTAGACCAATAATGAAAGTTTCATTTTTGCTCCTGGGGCGACGTGTGAGACATGGTGAATTTTGATGCTAAATTTTATACTCTCTAATCATGTTTTTAGGAATGTAACATACTAATCTAGCTAGTTTTTGCTTGAAATTCGAATTACCATGTTACTTTTCTGGAATTCATCACTTTTCAAGGTTCTCACACGTTGCGCCCAACTCAAAAATGAACTTTTCATTATTGCTCCTTGTGCGACGTGTGAGACCATCCTACTTTTGAAGGTTTTGGCTCACTAATTTTAGTCTTTTTATGTTCTAATTCACTTAACTGTTACTAGCTTAGCATATACTACAAAAATGAGAAATTTTTTTCCCATTTTTCGAGAGGATCCTATCAAGTTAGTACTACTGGGAGCATGGTCAGTGCTTTGCCCTTGGTCTCCAAGAACATTGCTCTGATACCACTGTGACGTCCCCTACTCGTATACGGTGCATTCACCGTATACAAACAGGAGTTCATCCCCCATACCAGCTCCATGCTGATACAGGGCCCTCCACATATCACTGTAACCGTGCTGGGTTCCAGTGGGAAGAATGAAGGGGTCATTTTACCCCGTCTCCCTCAGGGCCTACCTAGCTGCGGAAGCGTAAACATACATGTCAGTACACATAATCATCACATATCCACCTCGAAGGGTGGCACATAAACATCTGCATAGACAAAGATCAGCACAATACAAGTGGGTTCCTACCCAAGGCTCAGACTCCAGGGAATGACTGACGGCTTGGGTCTCCAGAGTTCATTGCAGACAGAATCATGACAATGGATTTGGCTGGCATGAGAACATGGCATAGGGTTGTCCACTCCATCCGCCCCTCCTATGCACACTTTGCAGAGTAGGTTGAAGAGTGTTGGGACCTGACTGTAGCCCGCCGGATGCATAGCCAAAGGGGCTATTCCTGGGTTGCATCTCCCCAGTTCCGATGGGGCAGGTAGGGATCACTCCCACCAGAGGTCTCCATGCTGACTCAAGGTGACTAGAGGGCCACTGCCCTTATTCGACTTAACCCACTGGAAAGTGAACACCACTCCACGGGTGTCGAGCCCATGCCTTACCCACACTCAGTGGCAAGCCATTAGACCTAGTCTACATTGATCCCCGGTAGACTTTACACACCAGAGGGATCGGTCAAGAGTCAGAACACGAACCTCCTTCTGAGCCAGTCTGGCCCCTTCACCCACAACCAGGTGTGGTTCTTGTACACAGGCCGAAATCTAGTAATGCACTAAGAGGGACTAGCTAGGAGCATCAACTACTAGGCTGTAGGTCTCTACCCCCCTTCCCAATACAATGAGTCCACAGAATTCATCCATCCATCACATCATCATAGAACTAAAGAATAAGAACTAATCTATATCATAGAGTTAGGTTCTTTAGTTAGGGTCAATCTGGGGATCTGCTTGGCTACTAAGGGTAATTTAATAGGCTAAACCTATTGGTTCGATGGCTGGAATACGGTTTAGGCTATTAAATCGACTAAATACCTGATCCCTGGTTCACTCCTCTTGATCCGAAGGCGTTCATGTCGTTGTTCTGCTTGGGGATGCGGTCGGAAGGAGAATCTGACGAGCTAGGGCGCACGGGCAGATCTTGGGAGTTGGATTTGACTCCTCAAGCGCGCGAACTGGAGCTCGGAAGGTTCGTGGACGAAAAGGGAAGAATTAGGGTTTGGTTATCCTACATAGGCTCTCAGTTATATTTAGGGTTTCCATGACCCTTGGTCTGCCTTTAATGGGTTAAAGGTTTAAAGTGCGCACATTGCTAAGTGTGCGCACCCTTGCAAGTTGCCCCCTAGGGCGCCCTTGCTTGGTCACACGTCGGCGTACACGTCGTTTGAAATGGCATGTACGCGTGACGGTGCAGTACGGTATACGTCTTGAGACCGTATATCGTACTGGAACGTCACAAAGTGATTACGCGGGGTGCAATTCCCTGTAGTTACATCTGCTAGAAACCTCCCAGCTGCATGTGTTAAAAAATCAAAACCGCTACCTTTACACATCTGTTAAAAGGAAAAATGCAATTATTGTTTTTCATGAAGTTATATTGTCGTCAGACATCCCATTAAATACTCCTAGTCTCCCCTTCAAGTAACAATTTTTTGTATACTTGTGAACAACGACAGTGTCACTATCCTTCAATTTCAAATCGCTTAATAAGAAAGCATGCAACCTTTTCCCTTCCTCCAGATCCCTACAACAGCCATGCATCAAACATGGTCGTGAGGGTAGCATGCCTTTGCATTTCCTGAAACAACTTTATAGCTTTGTCATCTTCCTTAGTCTGGATATATATAGCAATCATGGCATTCTATCAAAGGCCGTACATTCCAACAAGAGCAGTTGCAACAATTATATCTGACTCAAGCCCAAATGCCATAGTGCATCTATGCATCTCTCTGCCACGTTCTATACTAGTAGCCACATCATAAACAACAATGATTGTGCTAAAGGTGAAACGGTCGCATCTTCCATGATCATATTATCAAAGTCCTAGAAGAATATATGCACTAGTCATAACATTCCATGCATAAATCGTGAGCATGTTCAATGGCCTAAATTCTACGTATAATTCCAAAGAAGATTTCTAACCTGTATCTTCTGCCACCATTTTGTTCCAAAATGTAAGAATCAAATGGCAGTGGAGGATCAAATACAAAAAAGATACTCCAACATGTTATTTTTTGGGCTGCAAAGATGAAATATAAGTTTAACAAGGCTTGTTCTCTCTTTTTGCATATTTTAATCCAAATATGCTGCATATTCACCGTGCCATGGAATCCAGATCTTGAAGATCTTAACCCGTGGTGCATTTGTGAGCCTGAATGCGTATGTTTATGTAAAGGTCTGGCGTCATGCATAAGCTGTGGGCGCGTCCATTGCTTGTTTTGTGATCGTATCCACCATGCGCAGTCGATGAGGGATGCAGGTTATAACCTTGGTCTTCTAGGAGTGCTTGGAGTTTTAGCAGACAAGAACGATACGATACAGTCCGGCGCCAAGACATGGACAGAGTGATGCAATGCTTTAACAGGCTCCAGATGCATGCAACAATACAGAAGTCTTCCAGCTACCAACATAATCTTATGATAGGTGACTACGGCAAGGTATGCATATTCTGCTGTGAGAAAAATCCAGTGGATTTTATATGCCAGGCTTACATGCATAGAAATCTGGAAAAGGTCAAGAAGATAGGAGAGCCTTCGACAGGAAAGAAGCAAAAGAAGTGAATCCATGGAAGAAAGCAACAAGGAAGGGATGGAAGGAAGGGCAAAAGTGGAGGGTTTGAAGTGGATAGGATATAACCTTATGTCTTTCTTTTCTTTTGTTTTTCTTTTGAATCAATCGTTTTTAGCTCACGTTTCATAGGTGGTCTCTGTCAATTGCCAAGATGAGTAACCCGTAGCAGCCCTTGGCTGAATATAATTGTTTAACTGAAGTGGATGGAACCTTGCAGAAGAGAGAACTGTGTTTCTTGAGGAAATACCATGCTTTAAGCATGGCTGAATATGCCAATGTTATCTGTGAAAAGAGAATTTTTGAATATAAAATTAAAATGTCAGATGTTATTTGTAAAACAGCTTTATTGTGTAGCTTAAATCGCGTGCTTCTGGTATGAATCGCTTCTGATCTAAAGTATTATATTCTATAACGAATATGAACAATTGGTTATGGAACTGCGGATACCTTCATACATTTATGTTATGACCATGCAAAAAAGCACCTCGGATGGCATATGATAACAGGAGGAAGAGTCTCAGGAGGTACACTTTGACCGGTATCACCCATGGACATATACATGGTAGGTCGGCATGCTAAACAATAACAGGACCCATTCAACAACAAAGGAAGGTGATAGCAGGCAAATCAAAGGAAGATGGACCATATCACGGTAGAAACCAAATCTGAACGCAGGAAGGATGGTGAAGATGGGAGACCCGGGAGAAACACAGGACAAAGGGTGAAAGGTAAGCAAATAGATAATAAAGCGGTGCCATGTTGGACAGACAAACGGACAGAAAAGACAGAAAAGTTGAAGGAGAGTGGACGATATGCGGACGACAAAAACGACAAATATCGAGGGAACACACTTCGTAAAGGTAAAACTGGACCATTGGAAGTGCAAAACACAAAAAGGCTACAAGATCCTCAGAGTAAAAGGTGGAAGGGACAAGCTACGGGACAGAGAGGCTAAGCCTCCGCCGTACACCAGGATAGCGAGGGCTAGACCCACCAACTGGTAACCCGGACCACTAAAAACTCGTTGACACCAGGAGAGCAAAATATAACTTTTATCGGGGTATGAAGAATACCCCAATTGTCAAAAAGGAGAATGGGGCAAATTATGGACTGAGGGGTATAACTCCGCCATAGGCCAGGATAGCGTGGGCTCGGCCCCCAACTGGTTTCCAGATCACCAAAATGACAGAAATGCAAAAATGCAGAAATGATGGAATGTTTAATCGCATAAATGCATAACTAATGCGGGTAGGCAACTACCGAACTAATCGGCTCAGAAAGGATCGCCCTCGGCCATCCGACGAAGAGGAAATATGACAGTATCGGGAAGAGAGGATCGGATAATAAAAAGAGATGGGCGGAATAATTATGGACATTTCGAAATTAAAATTAAAACGGTAATTTCAAATAAAAGACCGTTTATAAGGAGGTAATATATACCCCGCAAGGAGGTATTACGGCTACCTTACCAGAGGGAGTCTAGCATGGTAGCACTGCCCAGAGCCATCGCAGAGTTTTTTCACAAACAGAACCTATGGCCGACAATACCAACAGCAGCCAGCAGAAGAGAGCAGATGCAGCGCGAGCGCCAGTGAGCCAACAGGACCTTAGGGATTTTCTGGCACAGATGGACAAGCAGTTAGAATCGAAAATTCCGAGCATGGATGCACTCAACGCACTGGCGGAAACATGCAATCGTAACAAATTAGCTATCTCCAGTATGGACGTGAGGATAGGAGGGGTGGAGAGGACGAACGAGGAAATGTAGCGCAGAATGGACGAGATTGAAAAGGAGAAAGCAAAAATTCTGCAAAGGTTGGTTGAATTAGAGAAATCAAAACTTCATTCTTTTAAGGAACATCATTCTTTCAGGGATGTATAGTAGATTTTGTATAAATCTCGTGCATATATAAGCACCTACTAAAAAGAAGAAACTAGCATTTTTCCTTCTGAAGAAAATTTAGCACGCTATTATTCTATTCTATTGCATCATTAATTGATATGGATGTAAGCAGTGTGTTATGCATGGTATTATCAGACTCTCCTACATGCACTAGTTACTAAAAACCACCAACCAGTGGCGGCGAAGGTCGCGACGACAACTTCTTGTATATCTTATCTTATATTATAATGTTTTGTAATGGACCACGCCCTAATTTGGATGGTCCAAATTTGACGAAACGGATGGTGAGGATGATGCCATGTCACAAAGTTTTAGGGTTCGCGAGAGGAAGGAAAAACGCACGGCCAGGCTCTAGAACAAAAGCTGCAGAGGCGCAGAGATTAGCTTCCGGCAGATTGGCAGCATTGCAGAATGGCATGCATCAAAAATCGCGCTGCTCCGGCCTTCTGTGGATCTTTTTTCCCTCAAGTTGCTTGAAGATTTATTGGTTTTCCTTTGATATTTACGGTGGATTTCTTCAAGGTTGTAGACGTCCAGTAATGTATCAGCTTCAAGGGTGAAAGCTGGATGGTTATGGGATTGTCAACCAGGTGTTTCAAGAGAAAAAAGGGCAAAACAACATGTAAGGCATGGGCTTGACCGACAGCAGCTATGGCTTTGATGCATGCAAAGGATGACAATGCTTTGAAGTGGAAGGTTTTTATGGCTAATCACATCTAGAAATTTCTCATTCTCTATTTTTGACAGAAATGAACATTTAAATTCTGACCATTGACATGTTATTGGAGTTTGGTTTGTAGAGGATCTTAGAGCTGCAGGATTCAGTAGTTGCAAGATTCAGTAGAACAGGTATGGCTTAATCTCAAGACAAACTGTATGCTCCTTTTAATGTATGCTAGAAGCTGCATTTCCTCTGTAGATAATCTTCTTACAGTTTTTGAGTTTTGGTTCTTTATAGCCTGCCAAAATCCAGACCTGTGTGATATTCTGAAATGATGTTGGGCACATGTTGCCATCATTGCAGCACATGTATTGCTATCAAATCTTTGTACCAAAGCTTTAATGTTTGAGGCCCAGCCATGCTAATGAAATGATCCGAGCTTGAATACCCAACATATGCTCAGTTAGGTTATGCCATGTCTTTGATGAAAGGTGCGTATGGAGAGCTTTTTTTTTTTTTTTTTATTATTAATAAATGATTTTTAAGTTAGCCACATGTTGGCTTTCAAGTTAGCTACATCTTGGCTTCAAGTTGGCTACTTACTGATTTCTTAAATTTGAAAGTCTAATGTTAATACCATCACTAAGTGAATGCATAGCATGATGGCTTGGCCAAACTTACTCATAGCATGTGGTATAGGACCGCAGGAGCATGTATCTTGGCTTAGCCCAAACTCAGAAATACACTCATAATAAGAAGTATGAATAGTAATGATCCATACTGCATTGACCAATGCACTTGAGCAAACCTAGGTGCGACTTCTAAATAGTACCTAGGACTTCTTCAAGTAATGGTATTTAACTCCATCTAGCATCATTTATCCAAAATTTGAGGATAAATGCAATATTTTGTAAGGTGACTTTCTATTTCTCATGATCATATCAAGTCTTAAGTCTCAAAATATTCCAGATTATGCAGGTAAATAACTGGAGAGCCTAGATTGTTCACATATATTATGAAATTCTAATATATAGAATGTTTAAAATAATGAAATGTTTAGGGTAAGTATTTTGAAAACCCTAAACGTGCATAGTTTTGCATCATTTTCAGCGGCTGCCAGACAAACGCCTGAGGCTCTGTTCTTCATTTCTTTTGCCGGATCAGTATGGGATGCCCAATTTCGGCCCCTTCTTTGAAGATTCATGACTCCTGCATGTTCTTATATGCTCTAAGAAAAGAACATAGCCAATTTCGGCCCTTGCTTGAAAGTTTTTGTGGAAAACCTAACACGGTTTATTCGAATCTGTGAAGCATAGACATGCAATCCAGGTTTGCAAATGCTGAAATACTTTGCATTATCTACCTTTATTTCATTTAGATTATGCTGCCACAGGCTTTACTAAGATAGTTTATGAACATATCTGTTGAGATGTCTCCTTCTCTACAGATACTTTGTGTAGGAGATTTTTTGTAAAAAGCTGTTGATTCCTTCTTATATTTGCCTCTATTACTAACGGAGGACAAAAGTGCTACATTGGGTGAAGGGCTATACGCCGAAAAAACCCAATGTACCTTTTGGCCCTCACAGATTTACCATTTTCATGCTAAATTTGTGTTGATTGGCTGCAGGTACGGGTTTTTTCCTCTCAATGTGGCGTCTTTTGTCTTGTGAAGTTTATTGTAGCTGGCAATGATGATGGAATCAAGTTAAAGATTACACAAATGGCGATGTCATTAAGTTACAGGGATATTACTCTGCCTTTTTTTAAATTTATAGCTGGATCTATT
Organism: Isoetes taiwanensis; assembly: GCA_021234155.1. Classification (NCBI taxonomy): domain Eukaryota; kingdom Viridiplantae; phylum Streptophyta; class Lycopodiopsida; order Isoetales; family Isoetaceae; genus Isoetes; species Isoetes taiwanensis. The sequence goes on along the minus strand of JAJEKV010000042.1, from coordinate 9,688,284 downwards.
ACTTGGATAGACAAATGCTTGGATCCAATTATTTCTTCTATTTAAATTGAAGCATTATGGTCATTTTGCACTAAATATAAATATGATAGATGATTCGACAACATTTGGCTGGTTAAATTATGAATTAGCCTGGCTATAATGGCAAAGGCCATTATGGCATCAGAGGAATATCAGTCCCAGATTTATTACATTGGGTTGGAATTCTTAGTTCAAGAAAGAGTCATATTTGCTGTTTAAGGCTTATAAGACTAGGCTGGTTTTATATGCCTTGGGGTCAAAGCATGGAGGTGGGGGACACTTTTTGTGTCAGCGACACATGGTGCTTAGGGGGTGCTTTCTGGAGCTATTTTCTTTGTATTTTTAAAAAATATTTTTCTTTTATTTGTTTGATATTTTCCCCTAAAACGCATTCATATTACGCCTTGGAATACAAAATTTTAGCTTCATCGGAGTTATAGAAAAAAAGATAAAAATAAGTAAAATTTCCTGCATTAGGTGCTTAGGGGGTGCTTGGCTGGCGCAAAAATGCCCCCCCAGCTCCATGCTTTGACACCTTGATAAGTGCCTGAGACTATGGATGTGGAGTACCATCCTGGATTAGCCTAGTCCATGTATGGATGGATAATACTACCAAGGGATTGACCGAGGTAGATGATTGTGCTAGTATAGGCTAGTGTTGTCTGGGTTTTTTTTAGATACTTCCATTCATTGGTTTTACCAGTGTTGCTCTTATCCTGTGGTCTATGGTACAACAACAGACTCATATTTTGTCTCCATTTTATGATTTACTTTTACAATTGAAATGTGGAGTCTTATCTCATATGCATACTTATAAGTGGTGGATTTACATTTTTATAGGTAAAGCAAATACTACAGGATGACATTTGGTAATGAAGTGCCACTCGGCCTCATTTCCAATAAATCAAATATTCCAGGATGAGATTTGGTAATGAAATGCCACTCAACCGCATTTTTCAATAAATGAAATATTCCAGAATGATGTTGGCAATGAAGTGCCATTTGGCTTCATTTCTAGAACATCTTTTGTCTTCTGCACTATGATAAATAAGAGCCATACTGCTCATACATAGTGATCATACATGCAAGGGATAATTCCCCTTCTATGCCATTTGGCTTAAAACTCTCAATAGTCATTTGTGGACTGAGACACAGGAAATTGCAGCATGTTTTGATACATGTAATAGCAGCATACTTTGGCAAGCACAAAGTGAATTCAAACAACCTTCAATCATATACAAGGGATTGGAGCGGGTATAAAGAGGTATTTATGTGCTCATTTCAATTTTTCTAATTATATTTATTGTGATTATAGGGTAAGGCATGACCCCTGCTGTAGTGGTAGGGTCATGTCCACCCTATGATTACAATATGACAAGCAGAGGTCTGTCATATCCTACGGTAGGAGGTAGGATTTTTTTTATTATTAATAAATGATTTTTAAGTTAGCCACATGTTGGCTTTCAAGTTAGCTACATCTTGGCTTCAAGTTGGCTACTTACTGATTTCTTAAATTTGAAAGTCTAATGTTAATACCATCACTAAGTGAATGCATAGCATGATGGCTTGGCCAAACTTACTCATAGCATGTGGTATAGGACCGCAGGAGCATGTATCTTGGCTTAGCCCAAACTTAGAAATACACTCATAATAAGAAGTATGAATAGTAATGATCCATATTGCATTAACCAATGCACTTGAGCAAACTTAGGTGCGACTTCTAAATAGTACCTAGGACTTCTTCAAGTAATGGTATTTAACTCCATCTAGCATCATTTATCCAAAATTTGAGGATAAATGCAATATTTTGTAAGGTGGCTTTCTATTTCTCATGATAATATCAAGTCTTAAGTCTCATAATATTCCAGATTATGCAGGTAAATAACTGGAGAGCCTAGATTGTTCACATGTATTATGAAATTCTAATATATGGAATGTTTAAAATAATGAAATGTTTAGGGTAAGTATTTTGAAAACCCTAAACGTGCATAGTTTTGCATCATTTTCGGCGGCTGCCAGACAAGCGCCTGAGGCTCTGTTCTTCATTTCTTTTGCCGGATCAGTATGGGATGCCCAATTTCGGCCCCTTCTTTGAAGATTCATGACTCCTGCATGTTCTTATATGCTCTAAGAAAAGAACATAGACAATTTCGGCCCTTGCTTGAAAGTTTTGTGGAAAACCTAACACGGTTTATTCGAATCTGTGAAGCATAGACATGCAATCCAGTTCTGCAATCCAGGTTTGCAAATGCTGAAATACTTTGCATTATCTACCTTTATTTCATTTAGATTATGCTGCCACAGGCTTTACTAAGATAGTTTATGAACATATCTGTTGAGATGTCTCCTTCTCTACAGATACTTTGTGTAGGAGCTTTTTCGTAAAAAGCTGCTGATTCCTTCTTATATTTGCCTCTATTACTAACGGAGGACAAAAGTGCTACATTGGGTGAAGGGCTATACGCCGAAAAAACCCAATGTACCTTTTGGCCCTCACAGATTTACCATTTTCATGCTAAATTTGTGTTGATTGGCTGCAGGTACGGGTTTTTTCCTCTCAATGTGGCGTCTTTTGTCTTGTGAAGTTTATTGTAGCTGGCAATGATGATGGAATCAAGTTAAAGATTACACAAATGGCGCTGTCCTTAAGTTACAGGGATATTACTCTGCCTTTTTTTAAATTTATAGCTGGATCTATTACTTGGATAGACAAATGCTTGGATCCAATTATTTCTTCTATTTAAATTGAAGCATTATGGTCATTTTGCACTAAATATAAATATGATAAACAGATGATTCGATAACATTTTGCTGGTTAAATTATGAATTAGCCTGGCTATAATGGCAAAGGCCATTATGGCATCAGAGGAATATCAGTCCCAGATTTATTACATTGGGTTGGAATTCTTAGTTCAAGAAAGAGTCATATTTGCTGTTTAAGGCTTATAAGACTAGGCTGGTTTTATATGCCTTGATAAGTGCCTGAGACTATGGATGTGGAGTACCATCCTGGATTAGCCTAGTCCATGCACAAGGCACCCAAAGATTTAACTATCATAGATAACCACTACAAAACCACTATGATAGTGGTTTTCCATGCAAAAATAATTTTCCTTAATAAAATCCACCTATTATAGTGGTTTTTAGAATGGAACTATGGTTTTGCATGCTAGTTTGTACTCTTATGTGGTTAATTGAGAGTGATGAAGGTTTTTATCCAGGTCTTTGCTACGAGTTTGGCATGTCATAGTGGTTAATTATGCAATTTGCAACATTGAGAGTAAGAAAGTAATGCTTAATAGTTTTTTTTATACATGTAGATGGTTTTGGGAGTGGTTTTAACTGGCAATACTTCAATGTTCATATATATGGTTTAACAAAGTCCTTCTATTTGTGAGTTTTCATTTGGATTCCTTTAAGCAAGCACGGCTTGCCAAAATGTTAGTGGTTTTTTACTGGAAATACTATAATGTTTCTAGACATAGTTTAACAATGTCTTTTTATTTGAGGTTTTTCATCGTAATTTTTTAAGCTAACATGAGTTGTCAAATTGTTAGTGGCTTTTAACATGGTTTGGTGGTTGACTTTTTCACTTTCCTATTGAGAAAGAATGCTAGTGGTTTTTTGTTAAGGAAGACATGGTTAGTACATGGTTTTACATCTAATTTCCTAGGGTAATATGATTCTAAACTTCTTAATGGTTTTTTACATGATTTTGTTGGTCGATCTTTGTAATGTAGTAGCTAACATGGTCTATGGTCGAGTTTTTTTTTTTTGTTTTATGGTATTTTATAGTGGTATTATCCAATCTTAATGAGCATGTTTCTCGGAGGTATTAAGTACACCATTCATTCCCTACATACTAATATCAAGGATGTTGAGGGAAGAGAGTTATGAATCAACATGTTGTTCACATCGTCATTTGTTGTAGTTGAATTCATTGCTAATAATCATTGTTGGAGAGCCTTTCCCAGTTGTGCTAATGTCCACTCTCCCCCGGGCGAGCTGGCAATCTTTCCTATATCAAATGGGGGGACTTTGCATTGCAACCTTGCAAGACTCTAGAAGACGAATCACAAAGAAGTTTCCAAGGTAGCTGTTCCCGGCTACATGCCTCCATGAGATCGTGTGCCAAATCCTGGTGGAATCCGGCGCTACCGTAAACTTTCAAAGATCGTGGTCATGGTCGAAATCTGCTTCATTGGAGCAGAGTGGCAATGCATAGTGCAATAGTGGCATACAAGGTGACACGGCGATATGGAACTATAAATGATGAGGTGGCATAAAAAAGAACAAGCAAACTTTTTTTATGAGAAAGTGATTATATGCAAAAATTATGCGAGATGACATGGCATGAGTATGGTGAGATGGCAAAGATGAGTGGTGAGGTGGCAAATATATGAAGGGGTGGAACAATGAAGAATGTGCATAGACAAATTGGCAACTTTTTAAAAAGCATATTTTTTCCATGGTGATATGGCATTTTTTTTTGGATGTGTGGCATGTCACATGATGATTAAGCATTTTATGCACTTTAGATAGAAAATGACTAGGCCAAACTTTTGAAAAAAGGATTTTTGGACTGGGATAAGTAGGTTATTAATAGTCGCAAGCGAAGTGACATGGAATATGAGGCTCTAGGGTAATGCCGACATCTTGAGTTCTTTAGCCAATTTGCAGTTTCGAGGTGGGTAAATCACACGTCCGTCACATTTTGACTTGCACCTGTGTCTTACCAAACAATAGTGTCATATCAAAAATTTAATTATCATGTATTCAATGCACCTCTATTGCATCGTCTGTTCATCTGCACCATCTCTCTCCCCCACCACATAGCAAGGCAACGCAACCATGCAAACCAAATATTCTATGGCTTATCATATCCAAATTAAATCTATTCCTTCAAATGCCCTTTGCCCCTCTATCCTAAGGGTTCCCTACACGTGCCACAACCTGGCCTTCTCATCATGTTTCTTTTTTTTAGAAGAAGGGGGGAAGGGGCATTACCTTGAACATACAACAAAATAAATTAGAAAGATATAAAATCCAACAGTGAACTACATGTCTCACACACAGACACACACATATGCAATGTTATGAAGGTTATATTTTGTTCATTGTTATATTTGACAAATGGTCCGTTCCGACACTATCTAAACATTTTACATCATATTTTATATGCTCAAATATATTTTATGTTCTTAACGAATATAGTTGATGCTTTTCTTTCTTGTCGATAGGGTGTCTATTCCTTTCATCTGTTGATTGCTCCACAAGATAGCACCTACGTAATCAACCAAATCCTTTTATTTTTGCATGCCCAATTGAAAGGTTTTATGATGCTTCCCATATGATTTAATATACCCTCACTTTTGTTTCTTTTCTTCTCTTAATGAAGGAATTTTAGGTAAGAGGTATGAGAGACAAATACATGTTTTGATGTTTAAGCATTCAAATAATAAAAGCACCACAGACGGGACTTGTTATACTATAAGATGCATTTCCAGTATGATTGAAACTAAAGTTGCCAGACAAATTTTCAGCATAATTGTTCTATATTGTATTTTAACCGGATCAGCTATGGCACACATTCCACATGTTATCGGACCCTTCTCCCTCAACTACCTTTGAAGGAATTCCTAGCCAACTGATGGATCTAATTTGATGCCCACTGAATAGAGACCAATAGAATTACAACATGGCATGAGGAGCTTAAGAAGTTATATACTAAGGTGTACATTCAATTAAAGGAAATGCATGGAGCGATTAACAGAGAGATAAAAATGAAGCACCATGTCTGCCTGGATGGATTTAACTCCAGGCATAAGCATGCTAAGAAGATTGATTCGGCATGGATTCAAGGTAACGTGTGGTCCACTGGCTTGGCATCAAAGTAAAATGGCAATACCCCAATCTTTTATGCTCGTACTTATAGGATCGAAGATGCACATTCAGCACTGGCAGCATGACAAATGGGATTCTATGCCACGGTAAACAAAAACTAACACCATAGTATGATTAATGCCCTAGTCTCACAAAGATCAGACGAATTACGAATTGAAATGCTGAGAAAACGATGCCGGTTTGCTAGTTTCTGGAGTTGCGATACCAAAAGGCGTGATGGACAGACTAATGCCTATAAAACGTTTAGGCCGATCGTGATGGATATCCGGGTATATTCCAGCATATACCCGAGATATTTCAACTTCCCACATAACCGAGCGCTTGCCCTTAGGGGCAACCCAAAAACCCATAAGAAAACTTTCCAGAAGATCCCAATATACATTAACTTTGTCGAGAGATTTTCCCAGAAGATGCGCAACGCATGTCCTAGCCACTTTGGCTATGGCCATATGACTTGAACATAGCAAGACTCGTAGGGAAAGATAAAAAGTAGTAGAACATAGATTATCATGTTAGGTTAAAAATTATAAGTTGAGATTTAAAATAGGAAAAATTATAAAATTGCCCCTGTATTTTCCTCTAATTGTAAAAATGCCCTAATATTTAGGGTAATTATCAAAATACCCTTTTTGTGCTTTTCACGGCAACATCAGTGTTGTCTCTTCTCTATTATGATCAAATTCCAACCATTTTCACCAGTTTGATGTCAAAAGGCAATTCCCTGATCATCGATGCTTGATTTGGATTAGCAATGGTGTCCTTTGCCAAAAAGATTCAAGGCTGAATAATAGAATTTGAAGCTTTAGAGTATGGGATTCTTATCTTCTCTTCTCCCTTTTATCTTCTAGAGTGCCTTGCTTATGCAACACGGCAACGCGGCGCATAGTTGAGCTCTTTCGCAACACCGGCGCAGAGGATTTGATCTATCCAGTAATAAGGACCACAATCTGACCAATCGACTTTAGGTACTGCCAAAACCACTGCCGGGCTGCAAACAAATCATATCAGACTTATATGAATCATTGCAAATTCTTGCTATTGATGCTTCCCGATGCAGTCTGATATTACAACTGCAAGGCGAAACATATTCTACTGCGGGAAAGTACAAAAACGAAGGGCATTTTGATAATAATATAAAATACAAGGGTATTTTGACAATTATAGAAGAATATAGGAGCATTTTTACAATTTACCCTTTAAAATATGTGTGAGAATAAAGGGTCAATCAAGTGGTTGAGAATGACGGGCCAGCTTTGGCGAGATAAACGGCTTTCGGATGGTGATCGACACTTTCATCCTATTGGTTCAACTAATTTCCCGCTTTGCCGCTTACTTCGTTGCAAATCCGGTATTCTGTGCCTCGCATGCATGCTCTATGCAAATCCGATTATTCTGTGCAAATCCGGCCTACTCTATCCTTTGTCGCTTCGCCTACTCAAGAATCTGGAAGCTATTGTTGAGCAAATCGAGTGCAGTGGCGCACAGGCATGGCGTTCAAGATTTTTCTTGGCGCTTAGGTTTTTTTGGCTCAGGTATTTTTAGGGCGCTTAGGGTTTTTCGGTACTTTCTCTGTTTGTAGATCAAGATGACCAAGATGCCGTTAGCACAGCATGGCAACCTTGGAGCTATGGAGGTTATTTCATGGCGGGTGCCGTACTGTTTCTGATTCTTGTTTGTTGAATGGACGCAACTTAGATATTTGGAAGATTGGTTTGTTTCGTTTAAATGAAGTTTGGTTTGTTTCGTTTATACCATGGAAATACCCTTGGCACTGTATTGTAGCCAATGACAGATAGATAGGCAATAAATATTAAAGGTATAATAATACATAAGTGTACATACTAATACCAATTCATCATACAAAATATACCCCCAGGGGGGGTTGCATACCTCCTCCATTCGGTATAAAGATTCAAGGGGTAAACATAAAAATACAATAACTAGAGGCTCTCGCTGTATATGTACAAGCAACCCCCTGCATACATACCCAAATTAGACCATATGCCCATGGGGGGGACTCTTACCTCCACTGTAGGGAATAGTATACAATTCTAAACAAGGGATCAATTTGATCTCAAGGCCTTCCATAACATTGAGGCAGGAGGGAAATTCGACATCGATCCAAGAATTTGTATAAGCAATTTATCTGTACAAATACTTTAGGTTTTTGCGTGTATTTAATAACAATGGTTTGAAACAAGGTATTTTACTAGTGATTCTTAATGGTTGCTATTTCCTTAAATTATCCCGCCTATTTTAATTATACCTTTGCTTACCCTTACATCATGTTCAAAATTTGAATACCTAAATCCCTAAAAAAAGGGGGAAGCTTTAAGCTGCATCGCGGGCAACTCAAAAGCGGCTATGGCAGAAAAGGTTTGGAAGATCGAGCCGGCCATGGCGTGTAGAGTTTTAATGCAGGCTTCCTATTCCGGTGCTTCTGCTGATGGCAAGCTTCTTGGCGATGGCAAAGGCTGCCCCAGAAACTTCCGACAGCTCCAAGGTACTTTCTTCTTTTCCCCCTTTCGGTTTTGCTTTTGAGAATCTATGATCTATGAATCTTTTCAGAGGCTTATGTGGAGGATCTATGAATCGTTGGAGTACTGGCGGCTATGGCATATTTGCACATCTTTGGATAAGCCCGGATTTGGATAAGAGTTCCTGGGCCAGATTTGGCACGAAATGCGCATTTCCTGTATACGATTTTCCTCAGAGGTATTATTTGTTGTTGCTTGCTTGATACGCTGGCCTGATCTTCAACTATATAAACCATGTCTGTCGGCTCTGTTTATACCTAATAGAACACTGGAATACAGGGACGAATTTCCAAGACAGCTAGAGCTTGGGCTGCCGCATTTGAAAAAGGTCTCGGCTATGACAGATAGAGCCCAGCTATCAGAATATGTAAGATCTAAGCGCCTTAAACTTTAGGAAAAGGAATGAACTAAGCTTATATTTTTAACGTTCCAGCGGAGGCCATGAACTGGTGATGTCAGATAAGCTCCTACAGACCCTACTTGATTTATTGTGAAGCTCCCTTTGACTTGCTCAGAGTAGCTTTTTCCTTTACAGTTCAGTTCACGCAAGGGAGCATGGCACATTTAGCATGACTTAGTTGTAGGTCGAGGCCTGAACATGTTATTTTCTGCTATTCCGAGGGTCTGGCAAATGTTTCCTCATGGTTTGTTGCCTCGTCTTTATATTCACATACAGCCCTTAAGAATGACATTGCCTTTTCGAAATGGTACGCCCTCTTCCTGCTGATCTGTTACATCTATTTTTACATGACTGTGAACTTTTACAGAGCTGGAGGACAACGTCTATAACACTAGAAACTCCTAGAGCTGGAGAAGGTTCTTGTGGCAGAAGGTTCTGACAATTTCATGTAGCCTAAATGATGGATTTTAGACTCATATTTGATCTTGTTCTTTGACTAAAATGACAAAACACACATATGCAAATAAACATGGAGATTCCATTATGGATGTAATCTATGGCAGCGGTACAAAATATCAGAATATGTAAGGCATCAAATGCTAAGGCTAAGACTAGTGGAGCAACAAATATCAGGTTTGAATGAACGAACGTTTGATGTTGTTTCTTCCTTAATATACAGTCTGCAAAATTTTCTATGACAAGATATGGAATGAAAAATCTATTGCCCATAGTATTTTTTTAAATAATAACTGCCACTTAAAGATTTGTGGTAGATTTGCAAAGTTTACATGGATTTATTTAAAATGGCATGTTGAATTGCTGATCATAGCAAGTGCCAAATTTTCAACCTTAACCTTTATCGACTGTTTTAAAGCTTAACCATTGATGTAATATTTTGATCGTTATGTTTTAATCTAATGTTAGAATGTGATTGCAATTCAATAATATTATGTCTTATGGACTGTTTGGGTTCGATTCCCAAAAGGCTACTACAAAATTAACAAGAAAAATATGCTTTTTTATTTAAAAAGAATGCCATGTGTTGATATTTAATTAGTTAAAATAATGCTTTTTTATTTTGGAATATGCACGAAAACCACATGTAGATATTTTTTAAAACCATGTGTCTTTATTTGAGTGGATATTCTGTTAAACCAATGTTTTTTTAGTAGAAACAACACTTAAAAACAACTACTACCTTAAGAAACCACATGTAGATATTCTATTAAACTACATGTTATTTTTAGTAAAAACAATACCTAAAAACAACGCATTGAGTTTTATTAAAAGACTGTCAATGTTCTATGCATAGACTTTTTAGACAAAAACTACACGTTGTTTCTAGCATTTTCGGAACAAAATTATGGGTAGTCTTCAAGTGATGTTTTTTTGCAGAAACAACAGCAAAAAACTATACATTGAGCCAATTTTGGGGTTGTAGTGCGAAGGGCGTCATGCCTTTTATGTATTAATTGAAACGCTTTAAATTAGAAGCCATTATTGGATTACCAACTTTAATAAGTACTACAATACGTAAGAAACCATCCATAGTTCTTAATGGTTTTAGTCTATTAACTTGAAATGCTTCAGACTACATAACATTACTAGTTTATCAATGATAACCATGAACCTGATGCATTAGAAAACCATGCACATTTTGAGCAAAACAATTCTATCTAATATTGATGAGCACAATAGTGCTTTAATAGAAAACCCTTAACACTTTGACTAATCAACTAATAGTGATTTATTGCTATTAACACAATTCGAACCGTGCAGGTTTACCATGAAAATTAGCCGGGCCAGTTTTCCACAATAACAAACCACAACAACTACCACATTATGAAATCACATGAATAGAGCACTACATTGAAACCACATCCACAACCATTACGTTATACCACATGGACAAACCATACCCTAAAAACGATATAATGTACCACATCCACGTACCAACATATAATACCACTTTCACAAACACTAGAAATAAGCCATTTACAATTACCATGACGTAATACCACCTTAACAAACCTTACAAGAAGACCAACTAGTTTAGTCACATATGGTTTTTAATGAAATTAACCCCCAAACACCCATTAGTTTTGTAGAATGGTTTTCTAGTCACAACCATAGAAAAAACCATGTAGTGTTTTAATTTTGGGTGCCTTGTGATGTATGGATGGATAATACTACCAAGGGATTGACCGAGGTAGATGATTGTGCTAGTATAGGCTAGTGTTGTCTGGGTTTTTTTTAGATACTTCCATTCATTGGTTTTACCAGTGTTGCTCTTATCCTGTGGTCTATGGTACAACAACAGACTCATATTTTGTCTCCATTTTATGATTTACTTTTACAATTGAAATGTGGAGTCTTATCTCATATGCATACTTATAAGTGGTGGATTTACATTTTTATAGGTAAAGCAAATACTACAGGATGACATTTGGTAATGAAGTGCCACTCGGCCTCATTTCCAATAAATCAAATATTCTAGGATGAGATTTGGTAATGAAATGCCACTCAACCTCATTTTTCAATAAATGAAATATTCCAGAATGATGTTGGCAATGAAGTGCCATTTGGCTTCATTTCTAGAACATCTTTTGTCTTCTGCACTATGATAAATAAGAGCCATACTGCTCATACATAGTGATCATACATGCAAGGGATAATTCCCCTTCTATACCATTTGGCTTAAAACTCTCAATAGTCATTTGTGGACTGAGACACAGGAAATTGCAGCATGTTTTGATACATGTAATAGCAGCATACTTTGGCAAGCACAAAGTGAATTCAAACAACCTTCAATCATATACAAGGGATTGGAGCGGGTATAAAGAGGTATTTATGTGCTCATTTCAATTTTTCTAATTATATTAATTGTGATTATAGGGTAAGGCATGACCCCTGCTGTAGTGGTAGGGTCATGTCCACCCTATGATTACAATATGACAAGCAGAGGTCTGTCATATCCTACGGTAGGAGGTAGGATTTTTTTTATTATTAATAAATGATTTTTAAGTTAGCCACATGTTGGCTTTCAAGTTAGCTACATCTTGGCTTCAAGTTGGCTACTTACTGATTTCTTAAATTTGAAAGTCTAATGTTAATACCATCACTAAGTGAATGCATAGCATGATGGCTTGGCCAAACTTACTCATAGCATGTGGTATAGGACCGCAGGAGCATGTATCTTGGCTTAGCCCAAAGTTAGAAATACACTCATAATAAGAAGTATGAATAGTAATGATCCATACTGCATTGACCAATGCACTTGAGCAAACTTAGGTGCGACTTCTAAATAGTACCTAGGACTTCTTCAAGTAATGGTATTTAACTCCATCTAGCATCATTTATCCAAAATTTGAGGATAAATGCAATATTTTGTAAGGTGGCTTTCTATTTCTCATGATAATATCAAGTCTTAAGTCTCATAATATTCCAGATTATGCAGGTAAATAACTGGAGAGCCTAGATTGTTCACATGTATTATGAAATTCTAATATATAGAATGTTTAAAATAATGAAATGTTTAGGGTAAGTATTTTGAAAACCCTAAACGTGCATAGTTTTGCATCATTTTCGGCGGCTGCCAGACAAGCGCCTGAGGCTCTGTTCTTCATTTCTTTTGCCGGATCAGTATGGGATGCCCAATTTCGGCCCCTTCTTTGAAGATTCATGACTCCTGCATGTTCTTATACGCTCTAAGAAAAGAACATAGCCAATTTCGGCCCTTGCTTGAAAGTTTTTGTGGAAAACCTAACACGGTTTATTCGAATCTGTGAAGCATAGACATGCAATCCAGTTCTGCAATCCAGGTTTGCAAATGCTGAAGTACTTTGCATTATCTACCTTTATTTCATTTAGATTATGCTGCCACAGGCTTTACTAAGATAGTTTATGAACATATCTGTTGAGATGTCTCCTTCTCTACAGATACTTTGTGTAGGAGATTTTTTGTAAAAAGCTGCTGATTCCTTCTTATATTTGCCTCTATTACTAACAGAGGACAAAAGTGCTACATTGGGTGAAGGGCTATACGCCGAAAAAACCCAATGTACCTTTTGGCCCTCACAGATTTACCATTTTCATGTTAAATTTGTGTTGATTGGCTGCAGGTACGTGTTTTTTCCTCTCAATGTGGCGTCTTTTGTCTTGTGAAGTTTATTGTAGCTGGCAATGATGATGGAATCAAGTTAAAGATTACACAAATGGCGCTGTCCTTAAGTTACAGGGATATTACTCTGTCTTTTTTTTTTTAATTTATAGCTGGATCTATTACTTGGATAGACAAATGCTTGGATTCAATTATTTCTTCTATTTAAATTGAAGCATTATGGTCATTTTGCACTAAATATAAATATGATAAACAGATGATTCGATAACATTTGGCTGGTTAAATTATGAATTAGCCTGGCTATAATGGCAAAGGCCATTATGGCATCAGAGGAATATCAGTCCCAGATTTATTACATTGGGTTGGAATTCTTAGTTCAAGAAAGAGTCATATTTGATGTTTAAGGCTTGTAAGACTAGGCTGGTTTTATATGCCTTGATAAGTGCCTGAGACTATGGATGTGGAGTACCATCCTGGATTAGCCTAGTCCATGTATGGATGGATAATACTACCAAGGGATTGACCGAGGTAGATGATTGTGCTAGTATAGGCTAGTGCTGTCTGGGTTTTTTTTTTTTTTTTTTGAGGGTAAGAATTGGTTTTTCCATTAATCAAGAAAAACAGTACATGGTTGATCTGCTAAACATAGCATAGATCACTGAAACAAAATGTCCCTAGATTTTGTCTATCACCATGAGGTGAATGGAGAACTAGTCAAAAGATGTAATCAGACTTACAGCTTGACCTGCTAATAAGTCAAAATTAACAATTAACGGTCTGTTGATGAAGGAAAAAGAGTCACGACCCCAGCAAATTTCTATAATTACCTGTATTAGCTAAAACCAAAACAAGATTAGGAAGCAAGGTTGAGCAAAGGATGTTCAGGCAGGTGAGAAAACACTCCCAGAAGTTCCAATGTAGGTTTAGGATATTGGTAGGTCTAGGAGCAAAGGGAATCCAATTTGGCATTAAAATATGCATAGAAAGGTGCAGCGGATCCAAAAATGTAGGAATCTTCGGTCTTGTCAGCAACGTCATCAATGCAAAAGGACTCAGATCCACATAAGCAGAGTAAGGAACCATATAGATCTGCCAAAAGTCTATGCATATAGTACTGCTCCCTGTATCTTATGAACTGATTCACTGACATGTAACGGTCGTACATAGATAAAAAGTCAAACATGCGGAACATCTGGGTCACTTCTCTGCAGAAAGCTTCAGGTAGACTTGATTTCACGCCTATATCAGATTGAGATGTATTTATGTTGTTCCAGAAAGGCTCAAGTTCTTGATCTGCATCGCTCTTAATGTCACCCATCTCTCCAAGGCTTTCTTTACATACTCTCAGATATGCTAGCATCATCACAAAAAACAGAGTTAGAATTAATAACACATAAATTAGAAACAAACAAATTAAAAGCCCCCCTAAAGGCACCAATTGAGTCCCACTTCCTGTTATATTTGTCAGCCAATTTCCTTTTGTGAGCTGTTGCAGTAGATTCAATGTCAAGCTGGAAATGCATCTTAATCCAAAAGATAGAGAAGTTCTTTTTACCATACACAACTCTATTTCTTGCTTTCCAAATATTCCATAAGGCAATGAACATAATAGTATTGGCAAAGGCACAATTGTTTTGAATATAGGATAAGAGATTGCCATTAACTTTCATAGGGAAGAGAAATCCTAGCTTCTCATTGAACCAAGACCAGAAAGAGTTAAGCTTTGGACATAGAAAAATGTGCTCAGTACTCTCTTCCATACTGCAAGCAAGCTGGCAATTTGATGAGATGTTCTCATATCTTCTGGAGATCATTTGTAATGTAGAAATACTCTTATTTGCCAGTAACCAGATAAAGAAACTTATCTTAGGAAAACAATAAGAGTGCCACACTTCATTAAACAAAATCCTGCTATCCTCTTCAGAGATAGACCATTTGGAAGAAGCTTTTGAGGGGGCAGCATATTCATTAATGATTGAGTAGACCTTACTTACCTTATAATGACATCTGCCATCCAAATTCCAGTTAGTAGCTTTAGGCACCACATTATTAAGCCAAAGGTGAGGTAGAATGGATCTGATATGGTAATAAATCTTTCTGTCACTTGAAGTACCTTGCAAAATTCTCTTAAAGGCTGTCCAAGAAATAAATTTACCATCTAAATATAGATCACTCAGCAACCTAAAACCATGATCAGTCCACTTTTTATAAATTCTTGGGTGCCTCAAGGCCATAACACTGTTTGCATGATCACTAAGGATAGGATTCCAGAAAATAGACATTTGAAGGTTAAGATCATTGGGGGCAGCATATTCAAAGCAAGTTTGAACTTTATTCCAAGCCATGATTATATTCCTCATGAGAGGGGAAGTATTAGGACCAGGATGAAGATTATTGAAGCAGGAATCAGGCAAGATATGACTTAAGGAAGGGTGACCATCCACATGAGAGCTCTGAAGCCAAAATTTAACAAATTGAGAAGCAGGACTAGAGTTAGACACAAGAGAATTCCACACATATTTTCCAGCTAGGGCACAAGCTTGCAGATGAAGATCTTTATAGCCAAGACCACCACTTTTCTTTGGCCTTGCAACATAATTCCAACCTACTAAGTGAGACCCCTTCCATATGAATCTTCTTATAAGTTTCTCAATTTCCTGATAGGTAGCTTTAGGAGCCACTAAGCAGAAGAAAAGTAAATGTGAGAGCTAGCAAGGACTGAATTAGCAATAATAGTCCTACCTGCAAAAGATAGACCCCCTCTAAAATGATTCAACTTCTTCTTAATTCTATCAATGATAGAGGCATTCCCAACAAAGTAGAAGCTTGGTTGCAATTAAGGACCTTGATATCAGCAAAGTTTGGCTGGATATTATCTCCTATGATAACAGATTTGGCCAGATTTAGATTCACATCAGAGGCAGCTGAGAATTGCTTAATAATTTCCAAGAAAGCTTCAATATTAGAGAGATCAGCATCAAGGAAGGTAAAGGTATCATCAGCATATTGAGAAATGGTAAGACAATCCTCACTATTTGGCATTTGAAGACCTCTAATCTCCCCAAGATTTTTTGAATGGATTACTGCCCTTGTAAGCATTTCAGCCACAATTAGGAAGAGGTAAGGAGCAAGGGGGCATCCCTGTCTCACACCTCGAGAAAGAGGGAAGAACTGAGAGGGAGATCCATTGACAATGACAGCAGAGTTTGAGTGAATATTCAGACCATGAATTAAAAGCTTGAGTTTAGGATGAAAACCAAACTTAGTGAGAGCAATGTCTAGGAAATCCCATCTAACAGTGTCGAAGGCTCTCTTGAAGTCAAGTTTTAGAAGCACACAATTTTGGTTGGAGACTTTATTCCAATGAAGACCCTCCATGGCAGTAATATAATTGTCTAAAATAAACCTCTTGGATAAGAAGGCAGATTGATAATGCGAAATATTTTTCTGAAGGTACTCTTTGATTCTGTTGGCAATGGCACAAATTTTATAGGAAGTATTGGTGAGAGATATAGGCCTCCAATCCGAAAAAGCAGATGGATTGTCTATCTTAGGTATAAGAGCAATGAGGCCAGCAGAGATAGATGAGTGTAGGTGACGTAAAAATACTATCTATCTATCTATCTATCTATTTTTCCAAAAGCCTCTCACCATTGAGATAACATCATCTTTCAAAAGATCCCAGAATTGAATGTAGAATTCACTAGGAATGCCATCTGGACCAGAGGATTTGCATTTGCCAAAAGATCTCAAGACCTTAAGAATTTCATGCTCAGCAGGAGGAACAATAAAAGAATCATCTATAGTGTCAATAGGAGTAGGGATAATCTTGTCTATCAGATCAAGAAAATTCCTCTCTCTTGAGGAGTCAATATCTTGAGAGGTAATTTTCGAGAAAAGAGAGGCATAGTTGTCATGAAAGAAGGATCTGATAATCTTTGGATCATCCAAGCATAAACCAGCATCAGTTCTAATTTCAGTAATAGAGTTTCTCAGCAGCCTAGCTTTGGCTACTTTAAAAAAGAACCTTGAGCTACCACAATCCATTTCTTTGTTAAATTTGACTTTGCACTTGATTGTTGAGCTTTTAGCTTCAATCTCCTCTATACTTTTGAGGTAATTTTCAACTAATTCTTCACCCACTTGCAAGTTAAGATTGTATGGATCATCCTGCAGCAGGGATCTTATGTTTCTCATGTGAACAAGTCCTCTTTCTCCTTCAATCTGGTAAGATGCTTCTTCCTTGACCATTCTTTAATCCAGCTTTTGGCTTTCTTGATCTTAGCATAAAAGCTTTTTATAGATTGATGACTGCAATTAGATTGAAGTTCAAGATAGAAAGCCTTAAAATCATTCACAAATGACTCATTTTCCAGAAGAGCACAATTGAACTTGTAGGGAATATTTCCATCTCTTGGAATTTGAGTCAATTGTCTTGTGCACAAGAATTGTGGCTGGTGATCAGAAATTATATTCCCTTCATCACTCGTAACAAAACAATTATCCCAAAGAGAAGAGTTAGGACTGCAGACATAGAATCTATCAAGAGCACAGTAGACCCTCTTATCCCCTTTTTGTTTGTTAGACCAAGTGAAGGAGGCTGTAGAAGAAGGGACATGCACAAGGGAAGAATCAGAGATAAAACTATTCCAAATACATCTCTCAGAGGCAGACATATTAATGTTATTCCCTAATTTCATGTTCCATGAAGGGGTATTATTAAAATCCCCTCCAACAATCCAATCCGAGATAGTAGTATTCTGCAACCAAGAGCTAATTTCAGTCCAAAGCAACTCCCTATCCTTGGGGCAAGTTGGGGCATAAATGTTAATAATACCAAAAACAGAATTTTGATACTTGAAGGTAACAGCTTGCCACAATTTAAAAGGGGAATTGAAGAAACTAAGATGTTCAAGGCTTTTCCAGATCATAATGATGCCACCACTTCTACCAGTGGCCTCAATCTAGGTGGAGTGAGATCCTGGATAAATCCAGTCACCAAGATTAGAGGTTTCAAATTTTGGAAGTTTAAGTTCTTGAAGCAAGATCACATCAGCATTATAGTTCCTGATTTGAGAGATAGCTCTTTTCCTTTTAATAGGACCTTTAATTCCTCTAACATTCCAAGATAAAATCCTCATTATACTTTGAGCTTAGAAAAAACAAGAAAAAGGAAAAGGAAGCAGCAAACCAGAAAGTTAAATATATCTCTTTTTCTTTTTCCCTTTTCTATGTTTACTTCTAGTATTAGCAGCAGGAGTATTAGTGAGGTCAGCAAGAGTTGAATTATGCTTCTTATACTTAGATAAGGCATTGGGCCTAGAGGCTTCAGATTTGGCAGTTAATCCAGCATTAGAGCAATCAACAAGAAATTTATCCCCTTCCCAATTTTCTTTATCATTTGCATTTTCAATCTCATCTTCACTAATATCTGAGGATCCTCCAGGAATGAATTCAAACATTCTATTTTTAGGAGAGACATGAAGATTTAGAAGATTATGCATAAAAGATGGGGAAAGAGAAGAAACATGACCTGGATTGCTGTTTTCCTCAGGCTGAGTTAGGTCGTCTTGCAGGACAACAGTAATTTCTTGAGTAGAGTCAGCTGCCATATTCTTATCACTATCCAACCAATTATTGTCATATTCCAAGCCAGTTGCATCTCTTTCTGGAGTATCTTGTACAATTTCTTCATCCATAAGATTATACTACAGTAGTGTTGGCCATGTGCACTGAGGCCCTCTTGCAAAGATGCCAACTGCTGAGCAATATCTAAGGCAATATTGAAGAAATCGGGGAGGATCGGGGGGCTGGTGAAAGATCAATAATTGGGGATTGTATAGGGTTCAACTTGCCTTCACATGGTTTGCTCAACAAAACCTCCAAATCAAGTTCAGGGTTAAGGTTAGCTAATACCTGGAATTGGTTAGAGTTACCAATTAAGTGATCAGCAGCCATCTGAGGTTCTTGAACCTTATTTGATTCAGCAACATTCGTTGGGAGAATAATTTGATTGTTCTCCATTGATGAAGTAGGAATAGGAGCTGGAACAACCTCCACCAGAGTATCTTTGGGATCAATCATAGACTGTTCATTCATAGACTGTTCATTTTCCAGCCTATTTTGTTTCAGAGATTTACCATGTTTATTTTTCTTGTTTAATGGACCATTCTTAACCATGTAGGAATCGAGAATATCAGCATTCTCCTTGTTCTTGGCAGAAAACTTAGCATCCATAATAATTTTGTTCAATGTGTCATGTAAATTACTGATTTTTGATATGCTGTTATCCTTATCAGTGGTTTTGGCAGAATTTTCATGGTTCTGCAACACATTGACTTGCTGAGCTTTACCATTCCTGAGGGTCTTCACAAAATCACCTCTAGACTTTCCTTTATTAGATGCTTCCTCATTCTTAAGTTCTGCTTCTCTTAACTGCTTTCTCCTTTGAATTCTTTTGTAGCTGCCATTAACTTTAGTCCACTGAAAGTTGCTATCCTTGGAGATAATGCATGGATCACCAAGGTCAGGATCCTGATGATCAATAACTGATCCTTTTGAATTTTGCATAATCTGCTGACTGTTGACCTTATTACTGATATTGACTTTTTGGTTGACCTGCTCATTGACTCGACAGTTATCAGATAACTTTATAGGAACATTAGAGTTCTGCTCACAAATAGCTGATAAATCCTTGCAGGAATCATACCAAAAGTGTCTAGCCTTGCAATTTTGGCACTGAGGTGGCAAGCCTGACCATCTCAAATCCAGAAAGGCTTCTTTCCCAAAAACATCTTGAAAGGGAATGTGGAGGGGAATGTCTTTGGAAATATCAAGCTGGACAATGGAGCGGGGTGGTCTATAGGGGGAGAATTCAGTGCAAATATAAGAACCAACTGAGTCAAATAAGAGTTTAAGACAATCCTCATTCCAGTATATTGGGTTTAGATCATGAAGGGTGGTGGAAGCAACACAAAGATTGTCCAAATTGGCTACTTCAAATTTGGGATCCAATTTAAGAAAGGTAAGTTGGAAGGATTCAAAAGCCATTGGACCATGGTTTAAAAGAAAATTGGCAGATCTTTTACTGCCACATTCAATCATAATATATGGGAAGTGAAGCCAGTAAACAGCATTTATAAGCATACCATTCTAAAGGTTCAAGCAGAAAGACCAAAGCTTGTCTAATTTGATCCCACTTATTAATTTTAACAATTACAGCAGAGTCATGGAATGAGTTTAATTTTGCATGAACAGAAGGGAGATCTAAGGAAATACCATTGAAAGTAGCCTTCTTTCTGGCACTGAACGGACCCTTGAAAGGGTGGATATCTCCTAGGATCTTGTCCATGGTAGCATCAGAAGACATTGGTTGATCCGATCTTTTGTCCCCATAAGCAATAGGAATTTCGAGGACGGGGTCAATGCTTGGCAGTCGGCCTAAGAAATCCAGATCCTTGGAAAGATTATCCCAGCATGGGACTCTAAAAGATAACGGATCCATTGAAGACTGCCCAAAGCATGAGTTAGCGAAATTACCAAAGAAAATGAAATTTTTGGGATTTTCATGGAAGGATCTTAACTGTTTGAGAAGCTCGGGTCGATCAGAGGGCACAAATTCAGCAAAAGCGTGAAGAATAGAGAGAAATTTAGGGTAATTTTTGCTTTTGAGAGCCATGCAGAAAGAACCAGGTGAAAACTACAAAAGCAGAAGGAACATGTGCGGATTGGCAGGAGGGGAAAACAAAGGCCAAGGAAAAAAACAGAGGAAGAGCCTATCTAAATTTGAGAAGTCGGAAAGCCACACTCAGTACCAAATTGAAAGAAACCAGACGCCAAGACATGAATCATTGTTCAGAGTAGACTTTTACCACAATCTTGGATTCAGCCCAATCACAATGAACATGAAAAGTGCCCGAAGCTGAGACTTTCCAATGAACTCCTGTAGCCAAGATTATCTCCACTTCAAATTCTACTGAACTTGGAACAAATGAATACTCAGAGGCAAATAATTCTTCAGGAAAATGCTGTTCAGAGATTAGCAATTCCACAAGTCAGAAGGAGAGCCTTTCAGATAACCACAGGTCAATCTCGAATTTTGCTTGATAATTGTGAAGACATTGGTATCCATTTGTGGCATTTTATGAGGGGAATCATGAGAATTGCAAGCCCCTACAAGGCTGGCAATCTAAATCCCACAAATTGTCTTCAGAAGCAGCTTGAATTAGCACAGCAGATCAAGATTTGTGTTTGAATCAGATAAGACAAAGCAATCAAGAAAAATGGCGCACATTGCTGACGTGTCTATCTGCCCCCGAAGTACTAAGTCGAGAGCTTTTCTTTGCATTTGCATAACTACATGGGATGTTGTTGTATGAATTTTTTAGAGTGTTCATAAACAGTTCTGGAGTTGCAGACCATTCATGGAATTACAGCGGGTAGACTGAAAACCTTTCCGTAATTCTAAGCAGAAGTTAATGTGCAGTTCAGTGCGTAGAGGTTTGCCTTCCCCCTTTGATGTGCAACAATGCAATTATTGACACAAAGGTTTTGTTGTACAATACATTGTTTGGTGTTTCAAATTGTTCTCGAATTGAACTCAGGCTTTGCGTTAGTTGATATTTTAGTATCTTATATTATAATGTTTTGCTGTAATTCCTGGATTTGGATCCAGCCCTAAGTTTAACGGTCCAGATTAACTAAGATCCCTCGAACAATATCCGAAGGCCGAGATAAGGCCGAGATTTTCTTTTGTCTTCGTTGAAGAGAGGGGTCGTTTGCCCTTCCGGCCAAAGTTACAGAGGCCAAGAGCCGTCTTCCTTTCCAGGATGTTTATCCTCCAGCCAATGGACGTGCAATGTTCTGCACTCTGTCGCTCTTTGCTGTCTTGACCAGTCTCTCATATCGGCAACATCGTTGTTTGCAGATTATAGGAGGACAACACAAATCTAGGGCTCCTACGACATCCATGGAGGTGAACTCGAGCTTTGCTTTGGCCCAAGCACCAGGTAATGCATAAAGATCAAATCGATCTTATTCAAATAATTACTAAGATCTTAATGCAAATAACTACGAAGATCTTTTGATTGCTTAAAATAATAATGTATACATGTTTATATAGCTGGCTACTATGGTTGGAGATTGCCATTCATTGGAGATGCCTGGATTAGATATTGGTGGTTCAGAACAGGAGGATATTGTAGACGATCATGGTGACGGAACTTGGTCAAGCATACATGGTATTTAAATGAACCACTGCTAGGTAAGGCATTCCAGCTGCATCGTTCTCTTCACTTTATAATGTTTCAAGCAATTGCATTTTATGACGTAACATTGAGCAAGACCCTGCTATTAAGAACTCTAAAAGTAGTGTTTATTGCGAACAAAGCTGAAGATTTAAACCATCCGTCTGAAACGAAATGAGTTGATGGCTTGAAATTTATGTAAAGGTATTCCTTCCCAAATTATCCGAATGCTACTAATCCAAAATGACCCGCCATAGCAAAGGAACTGCCTGAAGGTCTTAATCTTCCTTTCAAGCTCTTAAAAATCCTAGAACCCCATGCCAAGTACCAGCAGTTGATTCATTATGTTGAGAAACTGAGCCCGCTAGCAGAGGAGTGTGGCTTTATTTTTTGAAGCGTCCTCATACCATTCGGCTGTTTCTGGCAGGATCCCCTGATCTGGTTGCAGGGCTCCAGATTAGATGAGCGGATTTTAGCAGAGCGGCAATTCTGCTGACATGCAGGCATGCCATAGATGTGCCCGAGATTACATTGTATGCAACACGTCTGCTGAGCATGGAATATTCTTGCTCTGGTTACAAGCTTTAGGAGCTAGGTCATAGGATAACAGGACGAAGAAAAGAGGTTCTTGCATGAGACAGACCAGCGACACATTATTCATAAAAGGAGCTTTGACCAAAGTTGAGTCAAGGGCTACAACTTACTAAAACAAAATGTTTATGAAGGAAAAGCACAACAATGATCATAGATAGACTTGATATCTACTTTATGGCAATGGACGTGCAATGATCTGCACTCTGTCGCTCTTTGCTGTCTTGACCAGTCTCTCATATCGGCAACAATGTTGTTTGCAGATTATAGGAGGACAACACAAATCTAGGGCTCCTACGACATCCATGGAGGTGAACTTGAGCTTTGCTTTGGCCCAAGCACCAGGTAATGCATAAAGATCAAATCGATCTTATTCAAATAATTACCAAGATCTTAATGCCTACGAAGATCTTTTGATTGCATAAAATAATAATGTATATCATGTTTATACAGCTGGCTACTATGGTTGGAGATTGCCATTCATTGGAGATGCCTGGATTAGATATTGGTGGTTCAGAACAGGAGGATATTGTAGACGATCATGGTGACGGAACTTGGTCAAGCATACATGGTATTTAAATGAACCACTGCTAGGTAAGGCATTCCAGCTGCATCGTTCTCTTTATTTTATAATGTTTCAAGTAATTGCATTTTATGATGTAACGTTGAGCAAGACCCTGCTACTAAGAACTCCAAAGGTAGTGTTTGTTGGGAACAAAGCTGAAGATTTAAACCATCCTTCTGAAACGAAATGAGTTGATGGCTTGAAATTTATGTAAAGGTATTCCTTCCCAAATTATCCGAATGCTGTTGACAGCAAAGGAACTGCCTGAAGGCCTTAATCTTCCTTTCAAGCTCTTAGAAATCCTAGAACCCCATGCCAAGTACCAGTAGTTGATTCATTATGTTGAGAAACTGAGCCCGCTAGCAGAGGAGTGTGGCTTTATTTTTTGAAGCGTCCTCATACCATTCGGCTGTTTCTGGCAGGATCCCCTGATCTGGTTGCAGGGCTCCAGATTAGATGAGCGGATTTTAGCAGAGCGGCAATTCTGCTGACATGCAGGCATGCCATAGATGTGCCTGAGATTACATTGTATGCAACACGTCTGCTGAGCATGGAATATTCTTGCTCTGGTTACAAGCTTTAGGAGCTAGGTCATAGGATAATAGGACGAAGAAAAGAGGTTCTTGCATGAGACAGACCAGCGACACATTATTCATAAAAGGAGCTTTGACCAAAGTTGAATCAAGGGCTACAACTTACTGAAACAAAATGGTTATGAAGGAAAAGCACAACAACGATCATAGATAGACTTGATATCTGCTTTATGGCAACAAGAATTCATGGTGCAAATGGACATGAAAGTAATAAATATTTTTTTTTGTCTTTCAGGTTTCTGTGGCAGCACCATAGATATTATCGTCTATGACTATGGGTCTATCTTTTGTGAAAACGTAGGTCTGCTATCACAGATTATGGAAATTGATTAATGAATAGTTGCAGCGAAGATTATAGGCAATGCGTGACAAATGGGTGATTGAGTAAGAGCACTTCAGCTTTTGCACCACCGTAACACCTAATAGTATTTGATTCCTACTCTTTATTTCTTTAATGAGTGTTAATTTTTACAAGGCAATACCCCCATTAATGTGACTCAAATGTGGATCTGGTTGTTCAGTTTGTAGATAAAAAGCCTAAATTCAAATATAACATGTGCAATGACAAGACGCATCCATTTCACAAGCCTTATGAGTATTAAAGAAGTTAAATTATAAGAATTTGTGCGTAGAAGCTTAAGTGGTTTTTTAGAACTTCAAAGTTATGCCATTTCAGATTAGTTTAGGCTAAAGATGTTTGACTGATGCACCATTCCAACTTTCTTGAATAGAACATTGACTTATTGCATCACTTATTTTATATGTACTTATTGGAAGCCTGATACACTTAATTTTACTTTTGGAATTCTTTATTTGAGTCAAAGTGTTTGATAAATGATCAATGCAAAACTAAATTATACATTAAAGGTGTTAAAATTCCATGGTAAAATTGCAAAAATAGAAGATCATTATCATACTTACAACCTATATCTACCCCTGCATAATCACTTAGTGAAATGACATATACAAGAACCACTTTCATCATCTTGAATCTACAAATGCTTCCATTCTAGATCACAAGCTATATAATATCTAGATCACAAGCTATATAATATCGTTATATCAAACAAACTGGCCTAGCAATGCTAGGCAATTTTTCTATTATCAAAATTGGACAATGGAACGTATAAAAACCCAAAATTGCGCAGCAATGTTGGGCACCATTCCTAAGAACTTATATTATTCTTGATTACTTGAAACAACACTTAGTGTTGCCCATATGAAAGCGTCAACTATGATGTAAAAATAGTCAGATTAGAAGGGGTTCGGTTTAAATTCGTGGAAGCTATAATGGATGTGTATGTACAATTTTAGTAGCTTATTGCCCTAGGACTAGATGGTTAGTAAGGAAGATCGCCCATTGACCTTATATTGCCAACATATGCCCAGCAACGGGCTCAAGATACTTCTACCCTGGATTCGGGGATCCCGGAGCTAGAGATCCCGTCCTCCGGAATCCCCAGGCATTCTCGACGGGATCCATTCGGGGACCCCCGTTTTCCCGTACTGACACATGCACGTACCTGTCAGGTCGATCCAGGCCGTCCGAAACCCCGTCGTCCGCAGAGATCCCCTCCTCCGGGATCACGCTCGGTGATCCCCTCCTCCGGGATCACGAGGGACTGGTCGATATCCTCTCCCGATATCGGCCGTGGTGATCCCCTCCTCCGGGATCACGAGGGCCTGGTCGATATCCTCTCCCGATATCGGCCATGGTGATCCCCTCCTCCGGGATCACGAGGCCCTCGTCGATATCCTCTCCCGACAAGGTGGTTAAAAAACCCGTTTTTTATTCATAAAAATCTTCTATAAAAATCCGTACGTACTCTAAAAGATTTTTATGGAATGGGATAGCCAAAAAAAATAAAATAAAAAAATTTGCCCCTAATTTTTTTGTGCACATTTAGGTTTAGGGTTTGAATGTTTAGAATTAAGGTTTACAGGGTTTAGAATGTTTAGGTTTAGGGTTAGAATGTTTAAATTTAGGGTTAGAATGTTTAAATTTAGGGTTAGAATGTTTAGGCTTACATTGTGTACACTTAGGTTTAGGGTTAGAATGTTGAAAATTTAGGATTATAGGTTTAGAATTTAGGTTTAGGGTTAGAATTGTAGGCTTACAGGTTTAGAATTTCATATTGTAATGGCTATATTGTAATTTCTATAAAATTTGTATTCTAAGGATTTTTATATTTTTTTAAAAAACCTTTAAAAAATCTTTGCATACGGATTTTTAAGGTACGGATTTCTAAGTACTCAACTACCTTGTCTCCCGATATCGGCCGTGGTGATCCCCTCCTCCGGGATCACATCCATGACGGTTATCAGCCGTAGCGATTCTGACCTCCAGGATCAGCACGTTGATTGCACCTGTGATTCCGGAGGCCGGTATATGAAAGCGTATGGACGTTGGAGATTGAAGCATAGACCCACCCAACGGTCCAGGTTGGGTACGGTGTAGGTTTTGAGACCATCCTCCGGGATCACTCCTGAGTACGTTGTTTCTCTGGTTTCTCTCTGCTGCATGTCGAAGTAGCCTGGTAAAGGAGCGGAATGCCGCAGGCATGGACGAACTAGAGGAGAAGAGAGAAGAGGTAATCGATTACTAAGTCATTTCAATGAAGAGACATGCATTCCCATTTATATTTTGAGTATTTTTCTACAGCTAAGGGCTGAAATACAGCCCGAATCACCTCCAAATGGGTTGTTTGATCATGGCAATCTCCATTGGTATCCTGAAGAGCATCAGGTACCTACTATTCAAAGGGGGTGGGCAGATGCTGCTGTGGACCTGCTGCTACATCCACACCAACCGGGTTCAAGATTTTATTCTTGGGGAGCAGAAGAATTCCCAAGGACCTTGCAACTTCTATCTCCGAGAGTCTCAGGTCGAGAGAGGTTTAAAAAGACCCTACAAAGATTCCTACTTGACCTTGAAGAGGTATAGACATTGTTAGATTCATGTGTTTTTAATTGGAAATCATCATTGAGTGAACCAAGAAGTTATTGTGTTTGCTTGAAGTTATTTTGATTCATTTGAAGTGGTTCTTTTAGAATTACACTTAGGTCTACATTAACTTGTATTTGCATAATACAGATATTGGTGTTCATATGGACCTCAAGACATGACAAAGAAACACTCATGTGGTTGAGGATGGACCCGCCCAGGGTAGACGCAGAAAAGGGTTCGAGAGGGGAGAGGGTGTATGCGTAGGGGCTGCCGGTGCCATTTCACAATCGGGCAACTCTATCTCCTTCCGTAATTTTCATATATCACTTATTATGGTTTTGATCACAAGAATATCCAAGGTTTGCCTTGCCATGGTAAGTCCATTGACCCTCGCAAGGGATTAAGTTCAAGTTAGCACCCTGGATCTCACAAGAATTGAAGGATTGGGTCCGAGAAAAGCTTGTGCAATGGCACACTCCACGTAGTGTCATGAATATGCATGAAGAGAGATGGAGATTGAAGCGTGATGTGCATGGAACTGAAAGCATGTGTAGGGATGATGTGCTCAAAATTCGGGACGTATACAATGTTGAGAAGGGAGTTGTTCGTAACACATGGAAGCTGCATGATGATCTTCCAACTAGCATCTATATGTGGGTTCAACAACACCAAGATTCGGTGTTCATGTATGAGCAAGGAGACTTGTTTCAGTTAGGAGTTATGACTCCAATCCAAAGGGAATCCATGTTGAGATTTGGTAAGAATGGAGCCATTTGCATGGACTCTACCTTCAAAACAAATGACAAGAGGTATGATTTTTCTTGAACCTTCATTTTGTACATTGATTTATTGGGTATGTATGTTTGTGCAAGGTTCTATCTTTTTCACACTCATCGCCTTTGATGAGTATTCCAATGGTTTGCCATTGGCTTACGTTCTAACCAATTCTCAAGAGAGTGGAGCTATAACAAAGTGGATGCAAGCACTAAAGGAATCCTTATGTCAAGATGATCCCTGAATGGCAACCTTCTTGCATCATTACGATGATGCCCATCTTTGAGATAAAGGTCAGAAGAATGTAAGTTGTTGAAACTTAATCCTTGGTTGTGATTCCATATGTACTAACCTTGGTTATTTTTGTAGGTTTTCCCTAATGTACCCGTGCAAATATGCATTTGGCACGTGAGGAGGGCATGGATTAAATGGTTGCGTAAGAATGTGAAGAACAAGGTGCATCGAAACGAGTTGTTCAAGGAGCTTGGTTACATTATGTATGTGATGTAAAGCCCTCTTGGAGACAATGAGTATGGGGAAGAGTACAGGGAAGTCGTGGAGGAAAGAGGCCACCAGGAAATTGGAAGAGTTAGTGAAGAAGTATCCTCAATACCCTAAGCTGGCAGCCTACATGAGTAAGGAGTGGACTAAAAACATTTGTCAATGGGTGTTGGCTACAAGGATGTACCCTCACTCTAACCAAGAGACAAATGCTGCCATAGAGGCATGGCATTGTGCCTTGAAGAGGGCTGGGCATTTCTAAACGCACTTCGAGGAAGGAGGATTGATTGGCTGCTCTACATCCTAACCAATAACGTGGAGACACACATGACATACATCAGGTATAGTTCCTACACATGTAATCCTTCTCTCTAGCCTTTGTGTTTATATGATTCCTTTGTGTTGTAGGTCCATGAAGGAAGCAGGCTTTGTAGTAAACACATCCCAGGAGGAGATAATAGAGTGCGCCATACGTGGTGCAAGGAAGATTGCTGATGAACAAGTCACATTCACCAACTTCGAGGAAGGTGAGGCAGAAGTGCAAAGCGAACGTACTCTAGGGCTAGGTCCTTACTTTGTGAACGGGGCACACAAGAATTGGGCATAGCCGTGGATCGCCCTTGGGGAGCCAAGGGCAACTTGTGTAAACACCAGGTTAAGGTTATGCAATTGCTGGCAACTACAGAGATCAGGATCTTTTACATGTGCTTGGTTCCCAATATGGGACAATTGCTGGGGGCATGGACCAGTTGAGGCCATGTGAGGAGATAGTTCCGTGGGAGGGAAACCCATGTGAAGATGTGGCCGACATTGTATGCTTGGGAGAGGAGTCTCTCTCCCAAAGGGAGAGAAGGTTTAACTTGGATAAGACTCGTGCATCCTTACAGGAAGTAATTGCTAGAGTGGTGTCAAGGGCAGAAAAAGATCCTAGCATGCTTGTTGCTACTGATTCTCTTATGAGACAACTCGACACTAGGCTAGAGAGAATGAATGATGTTGGGGGCACCAACATGGTAGCCATAACAACTCTCCCCACCTTGGCAATTGAAGAGAAGTGTGGAAATAGTTTGGCCAGGCTCAAGCCTTTGATAGAGCTTGGGAACAGGAAGGACAAGGAAATCAAGAAGAGCTGGAAGCAAGTTGAGATGGAGGGGATATTGTAAGTATTCAGTTGAACAGAACATGTTAAGTCATTTATGAGTTTACTTTCAATTGTTCTCACTACATACGATAACTTAGGGGGCAACGTAACTCATTTAAGAAATCAAACCATTGAGGTTAAATTGGGACATTTAAGAACCGGACGTGTGATCCCGGAGGTGGGGATCACACGGCATCTACAGAAGAATATGCCTTAATATCGAAAATAGTAACCATACCATTGAAATTAAATAATGCTTTTTTCGCGGACGTGTGATCCCGGAGGAGGGGATCCCCATTAATTATGTTGTGATCCCGGAGGAGGGATCATCCGGCATCTACAACGAATATCCCTTAATATCGAAAATAGTAACCATACCATTGAAATTAAATAATGCTTTTTCGCTGGACGTGTGATCCCGGGAGGAGGGATCCCCATTAATTATGTTGTGATCCCGGGAGGAGGGATCATCCCGCATCTACAACTAATATCCCTTAATATCAAAAAAAATAGTAACCATACCATTGAAATTAAATAATGCTTTTTTTCATGGACGTGTGATCCAGGAGGAGGGATCCCCATTAATTATGTTGTGATCCGGGAGGAGGGATCGTCCCTAAGCATCTACAAAACTAATATCCCTTAATATCGAAAATAATATCCATACCATTGAAATTAAATAATGTTTTTTTCGCGGACGTGTGATCCCGGAGGAGGGGATCCCCAATAATAATGTTGTGATCCCGGAGGCGGGGATCACAACATAATTATCAAGGGACATTGACACATTGACCAATATTTCACATTGACCAATATTTCACAGAATTGTCTCAATATTTCACAGAAAGTTCATTTCTTATATTCATATGTGCATACAGTTTACTCAAATTACATTCAAATATATCCATTGTTATTTTCAGGGGCCATTTAACAGCAGACGGGTAACTGGACGAGAGAACTGATCCGGGCCTTCGGGCAAATAGAAAGTGGATTTCCCTTGGGCTAGACCACTCACCACCAATTTCTCGCAAAATGTAATGAAACACCGGGGTATTGTCTATCTCTTCCTTCCGAACCAATCAGGGTAATGACAACCCTGAAAAAGAACAACTGAAAAGTGACAATTCTGAAAATCTCCAATTCTTAAGTCATTCAGAATTGTGATTTACCTGATCTTTGTTGCTGCAAACATCTCGAATAAATCTATTCACATAATTTACCACATATACACCACAATCTTGGCTGTTATGTTGTGGGGAGCATCCATCAAGATGCAAGGAGCATTGTGAAGTCTTTGATTCCTCGTGCTTCCACCTCTTGAATAGGTCACTCAAGAACCCGGAAATGTAATCCGAAGTTCAATCCCTAAAATAAGAACCTAATTACCTATCTTTGAAACCATAAATATGTGTACACCGAAATAACTCACAAAGTTATGAAGCCTCGAACATCCGCATGCGGGGGATCATAAGAATCAAAGTGCAAAATGCACGGGCGGGGGCTTGTTCAAATTTTCGGCATGCCAATTGATCAACAACTAATATAAACAGCTCCAATGGCCCCGCGATTCGATAAAACTAATCACCATACAATTAAAAATGAAGGGGATCTTTTAACTTCACAAGCGGATGTTACCTTGCATTAACAGGAATGTAGTAGTAATCGAACATCTTTGAATTCTCCATTGAGCGACTTTGGTTAAACGGTGATGGCGGGATCAACTTTGCAAATTGGTCATATGCCCCGCCTAAACCGCGCCTTGCTTCCACTTAGAAATAATCCAATGCAAAGCAGGTGAACCATTACATGGTGACATCTTTTCGAATAGGAATCGAATGGACAAGTACCTTGAGGAGAGGATGTGCAAATTAAAACGTAATTCCAATTGTCCGAAAGCAATGTAGTGAACTGTAGTAGCAAAATTACACTCACAAAGAAAGAAGCTCCAATGCAAATCGGCATCCACCTCGCATGCCAAATCTCCGAGGCCACTTGGAATTGTTTGGAATTTTTGGGCCTCTGCGTGAAGAACTCCACCGGATTGCGCATTTGTCGCCCACCTTAAGTAGCGAGACTCTCCACAACAATTGGATATGTCAATGTGAAATTAAAGGTCCATCTCTCTCAAGGTGCACCTCTCCGGTAGGACGTAATGGCAATGTGAAAGGAGGGATATATGCAATACAAATAATGAAATCTTATCTGCTTTGGGTTTTATATCGAATGAACCGGCTCCTCTTCGTCATCGTGCTCGATTCTTGTAAATAATTTGATTGGGAGCCATGATAGCAGATTCTCGCCGAAGCCTTAGTTAAACCCGGCTTCAATGGTGCATCCGAATGTGGTGTCCTCCTTTTAACACAGGGAGATTTCAGATTATCATCTGCGGCAGCCACAATTCGCACTCCAATCGTCTGCGTCCACTTGGGCACGCCATTTTAGGGTCTGGGCGGCCAAATTTCGACTTCGGTGACCCCATTGCCATGGCTCAGAGCAATTCGAGCCCGAATTTCCCTTATTTGCTTCTCACGGGATTCGAGCTCTGTGCTTTCTTTCTACGAACACGCAAATTGATGAAGTCATTTCGCCCTTGGGTAGAAGCAATCCAATATCTATCGTTGATCCGCCAATACCGCTGCAGAACTCGCCTAGTCCTTTGAAGTTTCCTGGTCAAGTTATGGGCATACTTGAAATCCGGATCACAAGATCGGCGCCACACTATCTTCCCATAGTCCCTCTTCTTGGATTCACCCTTGCTGTTGTTGCCAGGAATCCGACCCCTTGGAGCATCGGGGAGCTTGAAATTCTCATAAATCTGGTGTGCCCTGAACCTATGATTTTCTAAATCAACCTTTTCTTTGTAGCTCTTATCGCAGACGTCTACCTGGCACCTCCATCTGCGGGCCAACTGATCATACCGGTAGTCTGGGGGCTCTTCCTGTGGGTGCTCCAAGAAATCTTCCCTATCAACATCGCCATCCCCTTGAGCCCCATGAATATCCTCCTGCCAATGAGCCTCAACAGAGGCTGGATTTTTATCTGCAGGGGGCTCGACAACTGTTGTCGGATCAGGCTTTTCGCCCTTTTTCTTCTCTTTGGAAGGGATTCCACCTCTGTATCTGATTCAAACCCGGCTATATCTCCAAAACAGATCCCCGGTAACTTAAGAGAATTTGCGACCTCATCTGCGGGCCCCAGTTCTCATTTATGGAGGTATTTAAGCTAATTTCGGGTTAACAGATTCGGCCCATCTGCAAGGACAGGCAAGAAAACGTTAAAAAACAAAGCAAATATTAAAAAACAGTAAACCGAGGTCGACCGAGGTCTATTCAGTCGATTTTTTACCTTAAACAAGTAAAAGTAACTCTGGCGCCTTCAGATCGGAGACACAAATGACTACTGTGCCGCTTTGAATCCGACCCTCTCCTCTCGAAAAATGGCGCAGAGGTCGTGTTTGAGCAATCCGAAAATTGCACTCGTGAGTGGGGAATTCCCTCCTCGGGATCACTTGTCCACGTGGCAAAGACATTATTGGCAACGACGGCTGTAATAACTTCCGGTCGTCGACCTTAAATTTGAAAGGCCCGCTTGGATGCTACCACGCGGACGGCCGTAATTGCAAGGACGGATTCCTGAGGGCGGGATAACCGACGGCCACGATTTGACTCGCCACGCGGCATCGCGGGCACAACGCGCATCACCGCCTGGCGGATAACGGGGCCGGGGTGATCCCGAGGATGGGATCACAAAACTGCCATGGATGTGATCCTGAGGAGGAGGGATCACCACTACCGATATCGGGGAGAGGATATCGACGAGGGCCTCGTGATCCCGGGAGGAGGGGATCACCACGCCCGATCCGGGGAGAGGATATCGACGAGGGCCTCGCGGATCCCTGAGGAGGGGATCACCACCACCGATATCGGAGAGGATATCGACGAGGGCCTCGCGGATCCCTGAGGAGGGATCACCACCACCGAGCATCGAGAGGATATCTACCGTGCCCCTCGTGATCCCTGAGAGGAGGGGATCACCCAGCTGATCCCGGAGGGATCACCACTACCGATATCGGGAGAGGATATCGACCAGCCCCCCGTGATCCCGGAGGAGGGGATCACCCACCCGGCCGATATCGGGGAGTGGATATCGACCCGGTCCCTCGTGATCCGGGAGGAGGGGATCACCGGCGTGATCGGGAGGAGGGATCGCGACGGACGGAGATTCGACGGGGGTTTGGACGGCCGGATCGACGGCAGTGCGTGCATGTGTCAAGATGGGAAAGCGGGGGTCCCCGAACGGATCCCGTCGAGAACGCCTGGGGATTCCGGAGGACGGGATCTCTAGCTCCGGGATCCCCGAATCCAGGGTAGAAGTATCTTGAGCCCCAGCAACGCTGGGCACGGTTACTAGTATTATTATAGAGGGCTGCCTGGCTCTGACGACAGGGCATTCTAGGCCCTTGGATATGCCACGTGTCCAGATTGGACGGCTGAAATTGGATGGGACATTAAGGTGACGATTGTCGATAGTTAAAAGCATCCTGGCCATCGGTTGATGGTGACGTGGCATAATGGACGGATAAGGAGCATCACAGAGCATCGAACATAGGCGTCTGACGGCAAAGAGCAAATAGTATTGCGACCAGACTGCCTTTGTTTGCGTGATTTTGCTCCGGAGTTGGATTTGGGAGTTCGGGCTTTGATTCTAACATACCCTATGCTCTAATAGCAATTTTTTCCCAGCCATGGTGATGCTTGGTGACGGTCTTTGGATTCTCCAACAGAGGCGTGATGAACAATAAAGTTTTCTAGCTGAGTTCGTTTTCAGGGTTTTATCTGTGCTCCGGCCCTGTTTGGGTCTCTACTGCACTTGCATGGCCAAGCAATCCGGCTGAACATTTTCGTTTTTAGGTTGGATGACACTATTTTGGAATTCCGAGACTGTACAAATCCACTCTTTGGTTGCTCGTGCAGAGCCAAATCAGTTTCTTCGGGCTCGATACCGACTAGCTGTGGCGTTTAACCTGCCAGCTGGATGCCTGGCCTTCTGGAATAGTGTCATGTTCAGTGTGTGGCTTGGAGCTTATGTGAACCCTATAGATTACAGTCTCATCCAGGTGCATTGTTCCCAAGATGAAGAGTTGCAGCCTGCATAAAGGGGGAAAATTTGTTCAGGCATGTATATAGATGGTTTGAGAAAGAGTCTCTTTCTTGAATGCTTAGCTTTGATTTCCTGTACATTTGTTGGTCCTTACCTGCTGCCAAATGCTCTGA
This sequence comes from Isoetes taiwanensis, assembly GCA_021234155.1. Taxonomy (NCBI): domain Eukaryota; kingdom Viridiplantae; phylum Streptophyta; class Lycopodiopsida; order Isoetales; family Isoetaceae; genus Isoetes; species Isoetes taiwanensis. The sequence goes on along the minus strand of JAJEKV010000042.1, from coordinate 9,653,675 downwards.
TGTAAGTTTATGCATTCCTTGTGCATTGCCTTATTATGTTACCATGTACCACAAGATTATGGCAATTGCAAAAGCATGGAGAATGGGCCATGCATGTAGATCCAACCATGGACTCAAATTCTTTGAAAAAATGCAGCTGGAACTGATCTATGCAAAATAACAAAGATGGAGTTGCCATATGACCATGTATATAAATGTGGTTCCTTCCATTTGTTGTGTAGGATTTGAATCCTTGCATTTATTGGGTTCGGCCTGACCAACAGGGCTTTGTGTAAATTATTATGCTAGCAGAGGTAGATTGCTTTATTTGTGTAGATCTTATGTAGATAGGGCAAGCTTACATAATTCCTGCCACTGCTGAGTTGTGCATCCTTGAATGTATTGGATAAGGCCTGACCACCAGGGTTTTTTTGTTGGGCCCTAGAAAGCTTCTAAAGTATATACTAGCAGAATTAGATTGCTATAATCTACACTAGAGGCCTGTTTATACTCTGAGATGTGTAACACAATTGGATAAACTAGCTGCTTTGCCTCGCACAGACATGCTGTTATGGATTACTAGATAGGCGAAGATAGTATTGTTTGTAACTTAAAGACGGTTTGGTATGAAATTGAGTTGTGTAGCTTGCTTGCATTTTGATGGTTTGATTTATTGCAGGGGAACAGTCTGGGAATATTTGCATGGAGAGCTGGTGCTATGCATATAATGAAACTTGCTTGCTAGCTACGGTAATGATTTGGAATTTATAGAGGTGATGCAGTTGAATAAACTAGGTGCCTTGTCTCCCACGGTCATGCATGTTTCTTGAGCTCAGACTTTGCTTGTGACATGCATCTATCTTGCAGCTTTGTTGCTAGGCTGTGCATCTTTGGATCTCTGAGTGGAATTAAACCCATGCCTCGGTTGCCTTATATGTTTCCTCGTATTCTGAAGCTTACCGCCATGATTGTATTTAAAGTGATTATTCAGATAATTTATGTAATGTGATTTTGGTGCAAATAGTCATCGGACTTCCATGCAGGGTATTATGCTGCTAAGCTGTGCATATTTTGAAACTTGCTTCCATGATGTTATGTGAAGTGAATGCTGCCCTAATGAGGTGGCAGTCATAATTTAATGTTTCCTTAGGTGTTCAGTATCCGATAAACTTGAGATCTACTTGAGATCTATTGAAATCAGTACACAGACCTTTAAACATTGTTCTAATTTTCTTCTTGCCTTCTGATAGACCGTTAACTGGAGAGAAACTGCGTTTATGGAGCAGCAGTTTGAAGTTACTGAAGGTTGTCTATAGTCTGTAGATGGTTCTACCCTTTAGTCACCATGCATTCCCTCGGTTTGATGTTTTTGTATCATGTTCTTCATGCATCTCTAGCTAATTATTCTAACCGAAAGTGCATGGCAAAGCATTTCAGTCTAATGCTCTGCAATCTCTGATATAGGTGTTGCAAATGTCTAAGCGGCTAAATCCGGCAAGCATTGGTAAGCTTCAAAATCTAAAGTTGCTTCATCTGTAGCAAAATAATTTAGAAGGGCAAATTTCTGCAAAGTTGAAGTTGCCAAATTTGAAGCAGAACCGGCTGTTTCAGAACCCATTGAGAGGTGAAAAGACAGAATCTGCAGGAGCTTTTTTTACTCTGTTCTCAAATCCATGTCCCAATTCTTTATTTTACAGGTAACCAACTTCTTTGGCTGCAATCTGTCTAGCAGCTCTAAATCCAAAGATGCTCACATGCCTTAATTCCCGTACCATTTTATATTCAATTCTCAAATCCATGTGGTAATATGACGTGTTAGACTCGATTTTGCAAAATAAGGCATTGCTGCGTAGTTTTTGGAGTTGGGTATGTGATAAGAATTTTAAAGGATCAAGATAGTGCAAGACTTAGGAACTGTAGGAACTAGCTTGCTCTCTCTTGCTTTATAGAACCTGGTTTCTTCTTTTATCGAAGCTTTTGACTATAGTTTCTCCTGATGCAAAGCTATATGCAAATATTTGGAGCATATTTTTTGGAGTTGCAGTCCTGCTAAGGGTTTCAAAGGATCCAGGTTAGCGCCATGGTTCATGAATTTTAGGAAATTTTACTTTCTCTTGCTTTATAGGATTAAAATCTCTTTCTTTACATGTAATCATCAACATGGAATTTGGGTTCAGTATGCAGAGTAGAACTTCCATAATTAGGCCATATTTCACTGCATCTTGCATGTCTTTAGACCTTCATTTCCATGTGAAGTTTTCTACCTTGGCATGCAGCCAACAACTTGCACATGGTGTGTTGGCAAGCTTACTTTCACTTGCATCATCCAGGGATTGATGAGACTGTATCCATGGGATGCCATGGCTTCATGATCTGCCCTTTTGGCTAATAGATAATACACAACAGAACATACAGGCTTTATTTCTAGGTGCAGAGCCAGTAGTATCTAACACCCTAGATATTTTAGAGCTTAGGCAGGGATTAATTGAAATGCTATTGTTTGATAGACGTAATGGACATTCTTAATGAAAAGAAGAGAAAAAATGAGATCTGAATATTGTTGATGCAGCGAGTTTAATTGTATTTGTTTCCGTTTATTGGAAATAACGGAAACAAATACAATAAATGGCCATAGTTCCCACACCCCAGAATTCTATAATTTAACTCCTAATGACCAGTCAGCATTAATTTTCTACTATTTCTCTGGGTGGACAGCTCTGCGCTGACCATTCGGCATCGTGTTCTTATTTTGCTTGCATGGCCGACACACATAATAAGATCCATAGAGCAGAATTCTTGAAATGGCCTTGTTGCTTATGCACGCCCGTTGACCTTGTGGTTTTTGCAGGTCCGAGGAATCCAAGAAGACGTTTGCTGGTAGAATGTGCACATTTTGGAGCTTGTGTACATACTAGCTAAGGTGATGATTTTGTTGTAAGAAATGTTTAGGCTTCTATTTTTGAGATTCGTTGCTAAGCTGTTTGCATCTCTGAGTAGAGGTTAATAATTAAACTCAGTTTCTTTCTAAAAAGATGTGTTCCTTCAAAGAAAGGGCTGTCAAGCTTTGATTATTCTGCAGCTTGCTTGCACGCTATTTAATGTGATAGTTTGATTTATTGCAAGGGGATAGTCTGGGAATGTTTTCATCCACACCCTCCTTCCATGTACGAGGCCATCGTCTTTGTGATTGGTGCCAAAATATTTTCACATTAAACATAAAACTAGCATATTAAGTCATGAACTCGTCTCATTTGGCCTCCCTCCTTGCCTTTGCACAAACTCAATGGTGGACCCCTTACCACCTTGACATTCAATAACTGAAGTTGCGCATGCCCCCTTTGGACCTAGTGATAACCCCGTTATCTTCAATGATTAGTATTTGGTATTTGATATGCAATCTTGCTTACGAGACATGTAGATAATGTGATATGGATAGTACACTTAACCTATAGTAGCTACATCCCTCTTTGACATTCATGTGGAAAGAACTTAGTTTCTCTATATTCATTATCAAGAAGAATGAGATAGCCATTGTGTTTCATTATACTCACACGCCAATGGAGTTGAACCAATCACACTCTCTAAGACCTAGCAACAAATACTAACAACTATTATGTTGCCTTCGTATCCCTTACTTATACAACAAAATATAACTCCAGCGTACTACCTAAAATCAAACAACACTAATGCACCTACATAGTAACCCACATGCATCGCTATGCGAGCAACTACTTTATTGAACTGTATCACACTACAACCAGACCTCTTATGGAATCAATTGTTGGGTAAGACGAAAATGATCCCAATAGCTAAAGTCTATTTCGAAAAAATCTATTGTAATGCATACATTCCCAATTCCATCATTATCAAATATTGCAATTTCATGTTAATCAAACTCAATCAAACATTTCTGAACTGACAAACTTTGTCATTTATCCACCAACCTTTATGCCCCTTTACATCTAAAATAAATCTCTTTGGATCACTACTTGCACTTGCATCAAAGAACAGTATAATTCCAAACAATAAACCATACACAGCAACTAGATCTCCTAGCGATGGCCCACCTATTTGCTCAATGATCGAATTTCTAGGATTATAAATAATTACCTTGGGTTCTCCGTGTATAATGTTGGAATTTTTACAACCATGAATATTTACCTTAAGTTATTTATTACTTCTTTAAACAATAGAAAACCTTCAGTATAACCATGAACCATGAAAAACATCTAATGTAAAAACTTTCGGCCCACTACTTACAATTGCATCATGAAACTTAAAGAAACATTAATGATAATCAAACAGCCACCCACATTAATATAGAACAAGCATATACTTAATAAACCATGAACTCTTCTCACATGGTCTCCCTTCTTACCTTTGCATCAACCCAATGGTGCTTGAATTCTATGGATAAATTTTATATAAAACTAATCGCAGCCCTTACCACATCAACATGCAACAATCGTTAACTAGCGCATCAATATGCAACAACTATAACTATATTCTAATGCACAAATTATTACAACATTCATAAAATCTAAGAGAATCTTATAAAGTCTAAAAGAATGTAAGGGAACCTAAAGGTGTCTCATAAAATTTAAGAGAATCTTGGAAATCTTCATAAAGTCTTAAGTCAATCTATGGGAATATACATAATATCTTGGAGAACCTAAGGGAATTTGGGGAAGCCTTCATGGAATCTTGCAAAGTCTCATAAAATCACATAGAATCTTGGAGAATTTAGAGGCTTCTTGGGATAATTTTTGGAAACCTAGGGGGATTCTAAAACAATCTCATAAGAACTTGCACCATATAGCAACATGGTAATTAGGAACATAGTAGCTTTTGAAAAATCCATTAAGATAGTAAGTTTTGGCTAGAAACAAGGTTGCAAATTAAACGGGAGTGTTGCAGCACTCCCATTTCAAAGGTTCCTTTAAAAAAAACACGTCTCTTTAAAAATTGGGCTTTTTTAGTAGAGGTTTAAAATTTCAGGAGTATCAGCTTTTTTTTGGGCCTATTTTTGGGGTCTTTTTTGGACACGACTTTGGGTTTTTGGAGTGAAGCACGTGGAAATAGCAAAATTCAGACATGAGCACGTAATTTTATGCAGGTGGATGGAGAAAAAACACAAATTTAGTAAAAAATAATATTAATAATTTCTTTACTGTTTTTGTGTTACATCAATAATGGCAATCAGTAATAAATGTCAATCAGTAGCCACAGCATAAGATCTATCAAAGATCTAAATTATAGTCTTCTTCATTTTTCTTGCTGGTCTCAGCTTGTTCAGAATCTATCTTTTCACCTTTTTCTGGTGACTTAGGCTTCTTAGTGTTGGTAGTTGATTTCGGTATGGCAGCAAGAGCTACTTCTTTCAGCTCTGCAAAAGTAGCTTCGTCATCCAAGGAGCTTGTAAATGGAGGCTGTATCTCCGAAGATGTCATCTTAGCAAAATCAGAATTAGACTTTGCCCCCAACTCTTGATTCTCGTCTGGTAGAGTTGGCAAGGCAGACAGTCTCATCTTGATGAATTGTACAGCCTCCTTATCAATATCAACGGCTACACAGTTACGACCCTTCTTAAGTGCACAAGCAATAGTTGTACCAGAGCCGGAAAATGTGTCGAGCACCCAATCTCCTGGACGTGAGAACATGTCTAGAAGATGGTTAATCAATTTCTGTGGCTTCTGATAATGATTCACTACTCTCCCTTGTGCACTAGGGTCCTGCAGCTTCTGCAATACCGCTGGAAACTCCAACACGTTTGAGAATTTCTGGCACGCTACTGTGTTGAAATGTTCCATTGTACGCTTCCCGTTGAAACTCCAGTAAGCGACATGGAGGTATTCAACCTTACTAAGCAGTCTAGGCCCACCGCCATGGTAATTAAAATTGGTTTTGTACCTAAGGAACAAAAAAACAAAAGAGGATTTAAGTTGGTCCGAAAGAAACGTATTCCGGAATAGAAACATCTAACAAGAATATAAAAATGCTCGCAGAAGTAACTCAAAGTAAAAGTACGTAAAGAAAACAAAAGGACAAATGTATTCCAGAATAACTGCTTACCAAACCGGATTTTCATATCCAGCTTGCATAGGGGAATCAAAATGATTTTTGAAACTGGCTTCCACAAGTCCGGATTGCATGCTTGAGTGAAATACAACAAGTCTCCAATGCTTTGCCGTGGTAATTTGCTTAATACCGTCGACGAAAGCGTTAAACTCCGAACTTTTAAATGGCTGGTCGTCGTAGCGGCTGTCTTTGAGCTTAAAGCCATAAGGAAGGTCAGCTATTACCAAGGTAAAATCTTGGGGCTTGATTGTGTCGGCCAATTTGGTGCAGTCACCGTGTCCTATACAAAACAGGTTGTTTTGATCAAACATTGTAAAACGTTTGTACTCGAAAGGCTCATTATCCAAAACACGCCTGTCCGCCAGCGTCCTCTCCTCCCGCGATGTCCTGACGAGATGCATGAAGCCCTCTGGCAGGTCCTTGTTTTTCTTTTTGCTCTGCAAAAAAGAACGTCTTAGTAACAAGAAAAACGAAAACGTGGAAAACAGTTCAACATACCCAGCCTTCAAAATTTGGCGCATATTGGATAATCCTTTCGTCCGAGGTTGCGATAGGGTAAAGCTCTTTGCACCTTTCCCAGCTGTCAACATTTAATTGTTCCATTAAGCATGTTTGACATGTGATGACGTTTTTTTGGCTGTTTTATAACAACAACGTTAGAAGGAAGAAAACTAAGAAGGAAAGCAACAAGTAAGAAACATTTTAACACTGTAAGCTAAAGTGTATTCCGGAATACACTTAGGCTTAACTGAGGAATCCAAAGTGGAATACACTTTGGCGTACCGCAAAATCCAAGGTGTATTCCGGAGTACACTTTGGCTTACCCGCAGAAGCCAAAGTGTATTCCGGAATACACCTTGTCTCCCTCGTGTGGGCCAAAGTGTATTCCGGAATACACTTTGTCTCCAGCGGGTGGGCCAAAGTGTATTCTGGAATACACTGGCTTAGCCGACAAAGCCACAGTGTATTCCGGAATAAAACTTTGGCCCACACGCGGGAGACAAAGTGTATTCCGGAATACACTTCGTCCTACTAGACAAAAAACCCAAAGTGGCATTCTTACTTGTGGAGCTCCTTGGACATTTCTTCGAGTGTAAATTCCTTATCAACAACCTTCTGCAGTAGCCTTTCGAGTAAATCCATGTCTGTGAAGCCCTGCATTTCTCTCCAGACAGTTATTGTCATTTCCTTCTTGGGGACGTCGGATCTTTTTTTCTTTTCGGCGACCTTTCCTTTGCTTTTCAAATCACCATGCTTGAACATGGTGAAAATTTCGTTTTGAAGGTCCCAAATCTGCACAGAAATAAACGAGGTTAGTGGGAGGGGAGGGCTGTAGGGTTATTCCGGAATACAAAATAAACTTACTCTGTCGTCTCTGAAGGCTAGTTGAAACCAGTTGCCATGGGCTATGAGAGACTGACGTTTATTAGCCTCGTCATACTTGAGGCAACGCGCCACAACACGCTTCCTTCAGTTCTAAAGAGTTTGCTAGTTTTTTCAAATCTTCTCCATATTTTTCTTTGAATATAATATACTCCCTGTGCATGAACCTGATCTTGTCCACAAAGCTCATTTTAAGCTTATATTCGTTGTCAACATTGTGCGTGTTGGCAACGATCTTCGCTTCTTCATCTGTCAGGCCGCAGTAAATAGCGCAGAGCACAGAGAGGTATCTCGAGTTGTTTTTTTCCTTGTACAACTGCCTCCTCGCTTTGAAACTGTGGTTCCCCCCAAGGACATAGTGCATATAAGTGTCTGCATTTTCCCTATCGTAGTCCTTGGGGTCCATGCACTGGGATCTATCAACAAGAACGACAATTGGAGCAACGTGGGCATTGGGGTTGCTCCTTATTCTGTCCTTCAGGTTCCTTAAGTGCTCAGCATATATTTTGCGAACCTGAAGGGGGCATTCACCACCTGCATTTTTTGGTGGCAACCTCATGGAAGTTACTGGCAAGTAAATGACACCTTGCACATATTTCTTTTGGTTTATTTCTTCCATCCTCTCCGAGGTCTTGTCCACCTTCTTTTCCTTAATGGCCACCCCTGGTGCCTTGCCCTTTCCCTTCTTCTTCTTTGGCTGCTCCTCAGGAATGTCCTGCACTACAATCTCCTGCACTTTGCATTTTTTGGGTTCCTTTGCCGCAACAGTGCCTCTTGGCCGGCTCAATCTCTGATGCTTCTCTGATGTACTAGGACTTTCGTCCCCTTCTTCCTGACTGGAGCCATCACCTTGCCTGTCCTCCTCCACTACCTCATCTTCGGATGCGCTGTGTGCAAAATCCTCGCTTTGAGTGGATTGGACTCTGTTTATAATTTCTGACAACCTCAGCTTGTTTATGTAATGCGTCATATATTTGTACAAAGCTGGAAGTGCCACTCTACCAAGCCTGAAATATCCCTGGTCCACAACAATATATCCTTGGGTGGTCTTAAAGGAAATCCTTCCCTGTTGTCCGGACTGTCCCGCCACTTCAGATACTTCTCTGATGACTCCCATGCAAATAAAGTCGGAGTCATTATAGAGCTTTCCTCCCGGACTTCCACAAACGTGGAGGAAAGTAAGTGTGCTGTACTTTCCTCATGTTCCCCTAGTTATAAACCACTGTGTCTAAAAATTTTCATACACAGTAGGTTCTTCCGTTTCCTATACCCTTGCCTGTGGATGTGGCTTTGATTTAAGTTTTATTGTCTTGCGAGAAGATTTGTTGCTACCTTCTTGCCTGTAAAATATTTGAGTTAAAACCAAAATTAGACTAAAACATATTCTGGAATAATAATTCAGCATTTTTTTACTAAAATAGGACAAATTTAAGCCCTTTCGACGTCAATTACAACGCCTTTAAAGGGTTTTTCGCGACTAAGAAGTGTTGAAAAACAGGCTTATTTTTCTTAAATTTGCAACTTTTTTACAAAAAAACTCCGAAAGTGTATTCCGAAATACACTTGGCTTCATTGAAAAGCCAAAGTGTATTCCGGAATACACTTTGGCTTTCGTGTGCAAGCCAAAGTGTGAAAGCCAAAGTGTATTCTGGAATACACTTTGGCTTGCACACGAAGGCCAAAGTGTATTCCGGAATACACTTTGGCTTGCATACGAAAGCCAAAACCTATTCCGGAATAAGAAACAGACTTAGAAATGATTGCCGTTGTACTTTTTTACTCACTTGTCCATGTCTTCTCTATGCAAATCGGAATACAGTCTCTGAATATAATATTCGAGGTGCTGGCGCTGGCGTCTTGAGCTCAGAGACTGGAATACGCAATTGAGGGCGCCAAAATTTCCTTTTAAAGGTATCCCTTTCGTCTTGCTCGTATTCTATGTGAAGTGGAATACGTTTAGCTTTACTGTTCTACTCCAGTGGATTCCGGAATAGCTTTTAGTTTGCCTTTCACTTAATTGTTACAGGAACTTCTACTTGTACTACGTGGGCTTGTATTTGGGAATAAGAAAAGGTCTGCATTAGAGAAAGTTCCTCAAATCTCTACACTATTCTGCAGTACAAACTTCCAGCACCTTTTGTTGTCTCAAGCTCGTCTAGTTCTGAGGAAACGCTTGGGAGCAACGTCTTTTCTTCTGAAGACCGGCATTCTCCGACTTCTACCTCTACAACATCGTTGTTGCTTCTCGAAGACACTCCGAGTCCAGCACGTAACAGACTACCACCACCCTTCCAACCGTCACCAAGTCCGCTAGACAGTACACTGGCATCTCCTTCCAAAGCATCACCACCAGTTCGGAGCATGCTGCCACCACCCTTCGTTCCATCCCCCGGACCTAAGAGGCTCCACCACAACGAGTGCTCAAGAACAAGCTACCCCCACTGTTTATAGTTTCGCCCCCTTCGTGCAAATATACAAGGAACACAGAAGACTGTGAGATTCACTACAATTTCTCTCCCCAGGACTTCACTACAAATGAGGACGATGATGCAGCATGTACACCTCTTCACACAACGGTTGTGACACATGGATTTGCAGAATTCCAGTCCGCTCTAAAGGATATGTTTGCAAGAACTCCTTTTCAGGACGGTACAAGAACAACTGCTGCCACAACCTCTTATGGGCCATCACCATCCTTTAACACCGTGCTACCGCTTTATCCGGGAACAACTTCACGTGGTATGTTTTCCTCTACAAACACACCGCTCAGGACAGAGGAAGCCACACCAAGAGTAGAAGTTTCATTAGAAGATGAAGACACCAACGAGGAACAACGAGATTACATGTTCTCCAGCCAATCTTCAAAGAAATTCAAGGTGGATTTTACTTTGAGAGCATGCTCCTCTGTAAGAAGAAGAAACCTTATGGATGAACACAAAATGAGGAGACTCCTGAGAACTAAATGTTACTCATTGGGTTGCATCAACAGATTTAACATGGCTAAATTACGAGCAGTTAGAGACAACTACAGTTCATGACATTGGCTGACCAAAATGCCTACTTAGCTTACCATGTAAGACCAGACCGCAACACATTCTTGTACTACATTAACCGTGAACAAGTCTGCCAAAAATGCTTCATGGTTGTCCACCGTTTAGGGTCCACAAGAATGTCTCGAATACACAAAAGACTGGACAAAAATCCAGCAATTGATGATCATTATGGTCCAAGAAGAGTTGTGACCATGCATGCCCTGGCTGCTGTGACATGGATGGAGAAATATTTTAGAGAGACATGTGAGAAGTTGCCTAATAGCAACATGTATCATCTGACAGACAATATTACAAAAAAGGATGTGTTCAAAGAATACAAAGAGACTTGCATTCAGTTTCAACACATCTCTTACTCACACTTCACTAGACTGTGGAAAAGTGAATTTGGCCTGGTAAAAATTCCAAGGAGACATAGAATGTCTGTTTGCCCAAGATGTGCAGAATTAAAAAGTCAACGAGAAACTGCAAAGACAGAGGTCGAAAGAAGTAAGCTCAAGCCCTCCAACCTCTCACTTGTTATAAACATAATATTTTAACCTGATTTCTTTTACAGATATTGTGCAACAGAATCTTGCCAGACATCGTGAATAACAAGCAGCAGAGAGAAGAAAGCTGGCCAAGCACAGAAAAAAAAGCTCTTGAACGTCCATTGCAATATATGTCTATTGTAATTGATGGAATGGATCAAAAAAAGGCAACTCTACCCCATTTCCTAAATATTCCAAAAGATGTGCCAGAGAAAGTCCACCTTGTAGGAGCCATGGTCTTCAAAGGAAGTCTAAAGTGCAAAGTATTTTTGACGTATCCAAACTTGCATGGTGACCCAAACCTGACAATTACAATTCTTAACAAGGTCCTGTGCGAGCAAGAGCAACTACCACCAGTGCTCTACCTGCAACTTGATAACACTACAAGAGAGAACAAGAATCAAACACTCTTTGCTTATTGTGCTATGCTAGTGGAGCTAAGGATCTTCAGAAAAGTAAAGCTTGGATTTTTACTTGTAGGGCACACCCATGATCAGATTGACCAGATGTTCAACAGATTTTCTGTGTGCCTTAGAAGGAAGAAAGCTTTTTGTCTTCCTACTTTAGTTCGAATCATTGAAGATTCTTGCACTCTTATTCCAGTGGTCGAGCTTTTTAAAGAGACTGCTGACTTTAGAGAGTTTGTTTTTCCTCAACGTTCAGATAGAGAACTAGCTGTGAACAAGTTGAATGATCTTACCTTTCAACATCACATTAAGTTCTACTTGAAGGATGGACAAAGCTTCTTACAGGGAGAGCACCACAACTAAGGATTGGAGTCCACCAGAGGGATTGCACTTCCTTAAATTTGTTCCAGACCATTGCTTCATAGACAGTGCTGAGCAACTTCCTCTCAAAAATCCTAAGGAGTCCAAGCAGAAGAAAAGTACCCCATTGACATCCTTAAAAGCCATTGAAAATGACATTTCCTCGGGCTTCAAGTACTTCTCAGAAGAAGATCAGATGTGGTGGAGAAATTTTTTTCTTAACCAGAAGGATGTCTTGGAAAATCTAGCTCTAAGATAGTTGCAAGAACCGTTTCAATGGCCTGATACCTTCCATCAATCCCAGAACCAGGCAGGTCCAAGCAATACTACATTAGCATTTGCAGCAGAGGAAGAAGAGGACCGAGACATGTACCTCGGACCAAGACGTAGGAATGAGCCTCAAGGCAACATCACAGAAATTGCTAAAGGTATGCCGATTGCTCTTCCAACTGAGGAAGATGACAAAGGTCGACCTTTTTGGATAGCAAAAGTTCTTGATACAGTCAAGGAGGAAGGCTTAGTAACTAAACTCAAGATTCACTGGCTGGCGACACGTTCAGAAAATGCTTTTGAAGGTAGGTATGAGTTAGAAATGAGAAGTCAAGGACAGGGGAGGAAGTCTAAGAAAGTGGGTTGTAGGGATGAGCTGAACTTAAGTGATATGACTATATTATGCTACGATTTCAAATTGAAATCTGACAATCGTCTGCGCCAGAGAACTATCAATTTGCTTAAAAAGGCTTGTAATTACGAGGAAGAGGATGAAGAAGGGAGTGGTGGTGGCAATGCTTCACCATCTGTTGATAGTGATGAGGAAGACAACTCAAGCACTTCCTCGAGTGACAGTGAAAAAAGTGAAGGAGATGAGGATGGCATAAATGAACATGATGATGTCTTGGATCCCTCCATCACTCCTCATACTTTTGCACATAACTGAGTCTTAGAAACATAACTGAGTCTAAAAACATACTTCAAGAACATTCTATTTGCTAAGAAAAGTGTCACTTTAAAAAAGTCAATTCTTTCGTTCCACAAAAAAATTAGTCATTTGGGGGAGGGAGGGTGTCAAAATAGAATTTCATGCAACCTTTTTTTTTTTACCTCATTTTACCCCCTTTTTTTGTAAAAAAAAGGAATCTTTAAGGAATATTCCTTTTGCTCTCGTTTAATACGCAATCTTGTTTAGAATGTAATAGAAATTTTATAAAATTTAAGGAAATCTAAGGGATAATCTTCATAAGCCCTTAAAAAACTGGAACATGCACAAATCAGAACGTGCACCATATGGATCGGTGCGTAACTTGTATATAACTTGTATATCTGATCTATATATGTTCTTATGTTTCGCGCTTATCCGACCGTCCGTTCGAGATCCGACGGCTCACGTGGGTTTGGGACGTATCCTACGGCCCAGATGGCCTGGGAGTTTACATATCAGTCCTACGGTCCAGATTGATCTGATCCTGACCGTCGGTCCGAGATCCGACGGCTCACGTGGCTTGGGGACACATCCTACGGTCCACGTGGCTTTGGGAATTATATACGGCTCATATTTCTTTTATATGGTGAGATCTTGATCGTTGATCGAGTTTAAGATCCTAAGGCTCATATTGAATGCTCGTTCCTTAAGGAAAGGCTTTTAAAATTTTTTATGTTATTGGGGGGATTCGAACCCTGGTCCTCAATTCCCCAAACCCTCCACTCTAACCACTAGACCAAGCATTAATTCTATGAAAAATTTATGTTTCAAATATACTTAAGGGTAATGGTTTAATTAAGATAAAATAGACTATAATATTCTAGGATGTTTTGAAACTTTCAAAATGTTCCAGAAAGTTCTAAAATGTTCTAGAAATTTCTAGAATGTAAGGGAATCCAGAAGAATTAAAGGGAATATAAGGAAATCTCATAAGTTGTAAGAGAATCTAGGAAAATATACAAGTCTAACAGAATCTCTTAAAATCTAATTGAATCTAAGGGAATCTTCATAATATCTAAGGGAATGTAAGAAAATCTTGATGAAATCTTAGAGTTTTTTTAAGATTTTGCAAAACGCGACAATAGAATGTTCTAAAATGTTTCATAATAAAGGTGTACAATATAAATCTTGAAAAAAAAATATTCTAGATGCTCAAGGTAAGCGCCTTAGTCTAAAAATAAAAAATGTTTTAAAAATGTTGCACAGATCCAAAATAGATCATTTTAGAAGGTTTTAAATGCTCATGGGTAAGCACCTCAATCAAAGTAGAAAATTCTAAGAGATTTAGGAGAATCTAAGAGAATCTCAGTAGAATCGTTGGTTATCTAGAGCACTATAGGGCCTTACATCGTAACAACATGCTAAAACTGGAACAATGCGCCGTAGGACGTATTAATTTTCTTGTATATATATATCTATCATAAGTATCAAGTGCTCACACATAGTACAAAACATGAGTTTAGGATCATGTTTTAGGGTTTAGCATTTGCATCAAGAAACTCCATCACTTCAACTGCCAAAGGATGAAGCAAAGAACCACAGATATAGCCAAGAGCAAGAGTTCGAATAGACGAGCAAGTATAAGAGAAAGACGACTAGAGGCCAAGCCAAGCTTCGTCTCCAGACACTTCGAGAAGCGGTCTCAAGTAGAAGATTGCTCGTCCAGCATAATGTCAAGATGAGAGATAATACGAGTCATGTCAAGACCCGTAGCGCTGCACCATTTAGGTTTTGCACGGCGACATCTTCGTGATGTAACTCTACCTCTTGTAGCAGCAACAACACTTGACGGCCTTATGACACGAGTATCCTCAACAATAGAAGGAGGATCGACCAGACATCTTCAAAAACTGCGGCCACGACCTCAAGCCGACATACGTCGAGAAATTCTTCGGGACCCGACATCAACGAGCCAACTGAGGAAGCAACCTCTCGACGACCATAATCTTGCCTTGTATGGTGATGTTTGTAACATGCGTGCCAGATGGAGATACACTTAAGAAAGGCGCCACAACGATAGGTTATGCCTATGCTCATTCAACAACTAGCTAGGTGATGGCTTCATCAAGTACTCCTACCAACAATTAGAAGAGAAGAAGCCAAATGTATCTTCGACACGAGGGACCTCAACGCCCAAGGTAGAAGCATTTAACACCTTAATGACAAGGATAGTAGCCAAAGCACTTTCGGCAAAAAGAGAGTTCAAGACAATAGCCAGCCTATTCAAGGACAAGAGTAGATCTAGGGCAGTAAGTTCTTCAACTCAAGGGTCAAGCTACACAGATATAAGGATACATCACCCCCGACAGCAAACCAATCACGGAGGAGAGTCATGAAGCTTTACTAACCAGGAAGATGCACATGTACTGAGGGACGAAGGCCACAAACCGGAGGCTGGAGAAGTGCTAGCAATCAACATGAGATTCAAAATTGTGGAGCATTATCAAGTGCAGTTAGAAAGTCCCACAAGACTAGAAGGTAGCATAGCGCCATAGAATGTGGCAACGTCTAAGCCATCAAGTCGAGGAGACTAGGAGAATCGAGTCAGAGAATCGATGATCATCAAGGGACGTCAACTTGCATGCAACTTGGCGAACCCAAGGATCGACGATTCGAAAGGCAACTAACGAAGAGAACAGGGAGTCTAGCCAAAGGAATTGCGCACAACGTCAAGAGGCGCCTCCCAAGATCTCCAGATATTGTGAAGGGAAAATAATTATTGCCCAAGAACAAGATTAAGAAGTAGACCGGAATGCCGAAGCATCAACGACCGTCACATCCTTAGTTAGCATATGAAGCAAAGCATGTGGTGTCGTAACCAACAGACATTGGAGAGCTCAAACATATCAAAGAGTCTAACAACCGAGCATGAGTTGAAGTACAAATAAGAGGATATAGATCTTCAACACCAGCGCACTTGGAGGAACATCGACAACACTGCCATAGAGTACGTGTGCACCTCGAGAGTATTTGTAATCATAATAGTGTAAGCTATATGCCTTGCATGCATATTTCCCCTTGTATTTCCCCCCTCTCATAGTGTAACAGATCAAAGAAAAGAGCATTTTATCAGAATTATGGGTACTATCAGGGATACGAGCTCTCAAGACATTCATAACTTCATTGATATTCAGGCCAGAGTTACTAACGCCATGAATAACAGCATGTCTAGACCTTTCAACAACGAGGAAATCTTTAAGGTGCTAAATGAAATGGAAAATGGCAAAACTCCGGGTCCGGATGGCCTCCCTGCTGAATTCTTCAAGAAGGCTTGGGGCTTTTGGGTAATTTTGTGGTTTTCATTGCTAATGAATTCTTACTAACCAAAGGTTTGGACTGCAGGATCAATACTAGCCTTATTGCTCTCATACCTAAAATGGACATGCCCATCTCCTTTTCTGATTATAGGCCTATCTCACTATCCAATGTGCTCTATAAGCTTATTTCAGGTTCAATTGCAGCTAGAGTCAAGCCTATCCTTGATGAGATCATAAGTAAGACACAAAGTGCCTACTTGAAAGGGAGATACATCTTGGACAATGTTGCAGCAGCATCTCTAGGGATTAGTTGGGCCAGGGAAACTAAACAAAACATAGGGCTTCTGAAATTGGACATCACCAAAGCCTTCGATACAGTAAGTTGGAAATTTTTGCAGGAATGTAGCCGGAGTTTAGGATTCTCAGAAGAGGTAATTTCTATTTTCATGGCGATTCTGAAAAACTCAAGATCAGCTGTCCTAATCAATGGGGAATGCAGCCCCTTCTTTGACATAAAAAGAGGAGTAAAACAAGGTTGCCCCCTGGCACCTTTTTTATTTCTAATAGTCATGGAGGGTTTGCATAGTAATTTCCAGAAGCTTAGAAATCTTAATGGGCTTAAAGGGCTCAAACTCCCCCCTAATCAAGAGATGGAAGATATTCTCAATGTTCATTTTTTGAGATGATACCTTTCTTTTTATGAATCACGGACAACCCGGTCTATTCAAAACCGCATGCCAGATCCTCGAAGACTTTGGAAGATGCTCTGGATGCAATATCAACCCGACCAAGACAAAGCTGATTTCAAGGGATCAGACTAAAGGGGAGCAAGCAGCCTTATCTCTCGGATGTATGTATCTCTCTCCTACCACCAAAACCAAAATCTTGGGGATCCCCTATGCAATTAGAGTGAACGCGAGTGACCTGTGGGGGGATCTCTTGGACAAGTTCTACAGGAAGGTGGACTCTCTTAACTCTAAATTTCTTTCTAAGAATGGTAGGGCTATTCTTGCAAACTCTGTTATCTCCTCTTCTCAGGTTTATCAGTCATCTATTATTATGGCCCCTAAAAAGGTCTATTCTAAAATGCAAAGTATTATTGGTAGATTCATTGCAGGGGGTACAAACAGAAGATGCTGGATTCCAGTCTCTATGAAGGAGTGTTGCAAAACTAAAAGTATGGGAGGATTGGGGGTTATTAACATCGAAAAGCAAGCAACTGCTTTAGCTGCTAAATACTTCTACAGAGCCTGTACAGATCAGATTCATCACCCGGCCAAAGCTCTGATCAAACATTATATCGGGAGATGCCATCCCTTCGGGTGGAGGGGACTTAAGATGCACCTTCCCTTTAGTATTTTCTTCCCCTTCACCATCCCAAATTCCATCCCTCAGATTATCAAGAAGTGGATCAAGGCGTGGATCGAGGTTAAAGGCATGTACACTTGGAAGGAGGGCCTTTCTCAGGATCAAGCAATTTTCTGGAGCCCTTCTCTTATTTTGGATGATCCTAATACTTGTTTAGCCTCTCATTTCCCTACCCTAACTAAACAATGGACTGGCAGGGGAATTGTGTTCATCAGGGACATTACTAATAATTTGGACTATCATACCTCCGTTCTGAGGGATCTGGGGGAAGAGTCTGAGATGCTTTTCAATAGTATTACACAGAAACTTGCTAGTGGTCAGTGGCACCATTCTGAAGATTCGTGGCACATAAATGGGTTCAGTGGATACAAAGTTAAAAAAGCTTATAAATTCCTGAACAGAGATCAGGATATAACAATCCATATCAAATGGAATACTGATCACATGAGAATCAAAAGGAATCTCATCTTTCTTTGGAAGTGCCCAATTCACCCAAAAGTAAAAGCCTTTATGTGGCAGCTTTGGCATAAGGCTCTTGCAACAAATATGAAAAGATGGAGAATGAATATGGCAGACTCTAACATTTGTGTGCGATGTATGCAGGATCAGGAAGATGAGAATCATCTTTTCAGAAACTGTCTATGGGCCGAATGGACTCTGGAGTTAGCCGAGACTGAGCTTAATATGCCCAATCTTAGGACCATGAGCCCCACGGACTTCTTTCTTCCTGAAAATCCATCAAATTGGCGTATTTATCTTCTCCTTTGGAGGATGTGGAAGGGAAGAAATTCCCTGATCTTCAAAGAGGAGATTATTTGGCCTCAGGCTATCATTGAGCAAACTAAATATGATCTTAAATGGATTGAGGAGATTTTCGGTATGCACAGTTGAAACCTTTTCATCCTTATCTAACTTTATTTTGAAATTCGCAGGGAACATTCTGGTGTTGGTAAAGAAGCTGAAGTGGAAAAGGATCGACCTTCACTCTAATGCGCTATGGCTAACTCAGTTTGGGGTCGAGATCCCGATAGCACATGAAGGCGTATGTCACTGTAATTGTGCTTGTAACACAGCTTATGATGCAAAGAGGGATATTTTATGCGGGGCGAAAGACAAGAAAGGAAGATTTAATCCGGGGAAAGCTCATCTATGCAAATGCCCATTCTGTCTATTCATAAGGGCTACCAAAGGAATGGGGAGAAAGGATCACGATGCGGGCGAGCCCAAGAAAAGGAGATTTTTGGAATGAAGACTGTTACTATCTTTTATATGATGAAATCCTTTTGAGATAAAGGTTCAGGCCTAAAACTACTGATCTAGTCTAAATATTTTCTTATGATATTATTATGTTGAAGGGTCTTCATAACCAACCCTACCCAAATCGGTTACTTTTTGTAAACATATGTATATACATATGTCCATATGTACACAAATATCTATATTAATATAAAGACTAAGCCTTCAATTAAAAAAAAAAGAAAAGAGATGTCGGACAATTGGAAGGCATGAGGCGAGCAACATCCTCAACACTTGTCTGTCAAATGCTACAGGCAAGAGAAGGACTCGAAGGATGGAGTTGGCCAACAATATCATACCTAAAGCCATCCTTTAGCCACCAAGATGGAGAATTCAACATGGAGGATGTTTTTCAATGGAACCACCTTCAGGTTTTTTGGGAAGTGACATAGAAGAAAGTTGGCCTCTACATCGAGGAGGAGCCCGAGTCTCGAGCAACTCGAAAGAACGTTACCTTGCTGCTTCAAGAAGACAGCGAGTGGATGAGCTGTTAGCAAGCTTGAGAAGCTACGATCATATAGTCGAGTGGGATAGGCTTATGGATGATAACATCCATAATAGGATTGGAAGGCATTTCTATATTTTCTCGTGAAAGGATTGCCCCAAGTTGAGCTAAGCGTCAACGATTGGGAAGGAAATGCGTAGGAGTAACTAAAATTATACACGATTGTTAACAGACATCCAACATATTGAAACCACTTGGTGAGATTGATCGGCTCGCTAAGAAGGAATCATGACTAGGATATTTGTTGACCATGTATAAAGCTAGGACCTCCAAGGAATAATCCAACCGAATGAAAAGAAGTAATCCAATAAGTCCGGCCAACTTGTTAATGATGACATCAATTTAATTGATAGGAATATTCCAAGAGAGTAAATAACTAAAAAAGGGAGATCTCTAGAATATAAAATTGAATAATATATGAATGGTACATCTAAAATAAGAAGCATATTAAACACACAGTCTTTTGAGATAAAAGGAATTGTCATGACGACAAAACCTTGCACTTTAAAATTGTTCTAAATAATTTAATAACTCATCGCTTAGGGATAGATATGTTTAACATGATGGCTGCATCCATCATAGATGGTTAAATATGTTAGCTAAGGCTAGTAAATTAATGTGTTAGGTAAGAGAAGCATATAACCTTTTAAGGTAGATAGAATAGCTATGTTGTTAGCCACAACATCAATTCGAGGGATAGGGTGCATTGGATAGCATCATTGGAGAGGTGTAGGACCATTTTCTTATGAAGAAAGTGGGGGCTCAATCTTAGGACTGAACCTACCTGCATCTTAGGGGTGGAATCGCCATCATGCTAGTCGACCCTTAGAATCCTTCTACAGGTAGCCAAAGCACATGGAGCGTAAAATGGATAGATGCTTAATGTCCATGTGACCTTCAGCATGGAAGACTGACGCGGTAGCCAATTGCACCAAAGCGGGGGAGCGAAGTCATCTCCAAACTAGTCGACACCGGCTCAATGGGGGGATGTATTCTAGCCTTAGCGGGTGCGACAACTAAGGTGGGGAGAGGCTTTGCATCTAAGTGTAGATAGAATTCATGATGGGAAAAGCATAATTTTCTTACGCCGTGATCAATTGCCTCCATTCATACCTAGGAATGAGCTAGTAGCCTAGCTCTTAATTAAATTATTCGAGGTTGTGAACCCCTTATAACCCATGTAATTCTAAATATTATACAAATTATTAGCTTGGTCTTGCTTGGTTACTTAAATGGAATCTAACTAATTGCAATGTTTTTGCATGGGTTCTGGTGGATTGAAGGTTTTAGTTTATATTTGGGTGGGTCTTTTATCTGCACGATTTTTCTATTAAGAGTAAGACCACTTGCTTATTTTCTAGCCTCTGTAGCACATAAGGTTAAGTATTGTGCCTTTTCATGTTGTGAGTTTGCTAAAATTCATAAAATAGTTGAGTATTAACTAAAATTTGTGTCATCTAATTCATATACTTTTCTGTCAATGAAGTCGCAAATCACCATAAAGGATCCCATTTTTGTAAAGCAAAACATAAAAAGTAAATTGATCGCAATGTAACAAACATGTATCTTCTAATTCTCATATATGATCAGAGATAGGTTCTACACGTACGAAATCTAAATTCCTGACGTATAAAGTTAAAAGATATGTATTTTTTTGAAAAAACATATTTAACGTATTTTTTAGTCACCAGCCAGAAAAAAAAATTCGCGTACGCGAAACAGTGAAAACTGCGTACGTGGAAATCCAATATTTCAAATTTGTACGCAAAATTTTTTATTTTTTATTTTTTTTTGCGCACGCGCTTTATATTATTTCGCGTATGTGGAAAAAACTTTCGGGTACACGGTTTAGAAGGTTTCACGTACGCGAAATTCAAATTTCAAATTTGTACGCAGAATTATTTTTTTTCCGTGTACACGCTTTATAATGTTTCGCGTACGCGAATAAACTTTCGCGTAGGGGAAATAGTATAAAGCGCGTACGTGAATTTTCTTTTCCGCGTACGCTGTTTCCATTATTTCGTGTAAGCGAAAAAACTTTCGCATACGCGCTCTAGTTCTTTTCGCGTACGCGAAAATCTTCTGATGCCGGAATTGTTTTTTGCCATAATTTTTACATATTACACGGCAAATTTGTGTCGTATCATACGAATAATACGTATTGCATATAAAACATACGGAGTATTGAACCTATCCCTGTATATAATATAATACATGTTTCCATACGTGTTTTACAACAACTACATGTTTCTTGTAGGGTATGGTCGCCTTCTGCCGTGACCCCACCTTGGAGCATGGGTCAGCCCCCGTCCCTTCGCGGTTTAGCGTCATGCTGCCATGGGTATACGCGTCTATGTACCGTCGTTTTGTGGCCAGGTGTCATTATCTGGGGTTCCGTCAACCGAGACACCAGCGTCCATCAACCGTGCCTGCAGTGGCCTCTGTCGTGAGTGAAGGTCCCAGGCACCGTGCCCTGGGTGACCATACTCGTGCACTGGATGACCACGTCCGTGCTGGAGAAAATACCCTGAGCATGCCGATTTGAAACGAATTCAATGCGGGTTTGAAACGATTTGACGCCCAAAGCTAGCACTCGATTGCATTCTTCTGAATTCAATTCTCTGACTCCCGCTATGGCTTCCATGGACATAAATCTTGCCCTCCTTTCATAGTTCATATGTATCGAGAGGAGGCTGTGAGGAGCACGAAGGTAGCCATGGTTTCAACGAGGGCACGAAGAGAATCCGATGCTGAAAGAGGTACCAGGAGACCGGCTTCATCCAAGAGGGTCTGCGCGCCCAGGACAAAGAGGAGGGCACCACAGGGTAGTACTGCTACCAGTCCAATGCCAAGGAGGCCGAGTAGGAGAGGTCAATGGACAGAGGAGCAAATGCTCGACATCCTCGAAGAGGTAAGCGAACTTGGCATTTCGATTAGAGAGGCATCTAGGAGGTTTGGTATACCAGAGTTCACAATCAGGGATTGGTTATATGGTCGAACAAGCCACAAGCAAACAAACCATCCACAAATATTGACAACTCTCCAAGAGGAGGAGCTTGTCAATTGGGCCCTTAGCAGGGCAGAGCAAGGGATGGGGGTTACACTATCTGCTGTCAAGAAAAAGGCAGCAGAGATGGCTAGAGCAGGGGGGTCATGTGGTATATCTGGAGTACCAGGCAGTAAGTGGTAGAAGCTCTTTAAGCAAAGACACCCCGAAGTTGCTCTCAGGAGTCCAGAAACCCTAGATGTGGCCAGGGCCCATGCCATGACACCGGAGAACCTCGACAACTTCTATGCCGGGCTTAAGCAGATTTATGCTGAGTTTGACTTCCCAGCCTCAAGGATATGGAACGCTGATGAGACTGGAATTCAGGCAGGGAAAGTGAAGGGGCTGAAAATCATAGCTAGGAGGGGGGGAATAGGGTGGACCGAGGTAGTCATGAACAACAGGGAATGGGTTACAATTTTGGTTTGTGTTAATGCTGAGGGGTACAGGATCCCCAACATGTATATTTTTTAATGTAATCGCATGAGGCAGGACAACATTGCAAGATGTGAAGAAGGTGCCATTCAAGCTGTCCAATCTTCGGCTTGGATGACATCAGAACTGTTTAAATCATGGCTGTCACATTTTGCAGCAAGAGTTCCAGGTGGTGTATCCCCAGATCAGCCTCACCTTATCATTTTGGATGGTCATGGCAGTCATGTAGATCTGGAAGTCATATTGGCAGCAAGAGAGAAGGGCATTCACTTTGCCTTATTGCCTCCACACACATCTCATAGACTTCAACCTCTAGATGTGGCATGCTTTGCCCCTTTCAAGGCATCATTCAAGAGGCTTAGAGCTGCCTACATGGTTAGCAAAGGGAGGGCAGAACCAAAGAGGAAGGAGATAGCAGAATTGATTTCACAATCAATTGCATGCGGCCTAACACCCCACAACATCAAGGCAGGTTTTAGGGCCACTGGTATCTGGCCCTTTGACCAGGAGAAGGTTAGGCCAGGCCAATAATGTACCAGGTTTGGGAGGGTGCATGTTGAAGACATTACAACAGGCCAGGAGCAGGCTGGAGAAGATTATCATCCAGATATGGGACCAGTGGAGGGGTTTGACATGGCAGAAGTGCACCAGCTATGGGAAGCCTTACCTCGACAACTCCCAATTGATGTGCAAAATGACCAAACGCCACATAATCCAGCTGGTGAGCATGTGCCACAATCTGAGCATGTGGATCATACCCATGAATTACCCATTGAAGGTGCTGCTGCAGTAAGTCATGTGCATGTAAATGATGTTGGAGGGTCTATGGATGGCCTGCATGAAGCATCTCAAACATGTGGCATGCCATCACAGACCATAAGGGCAAGGAAGAGAGGCTTTGCCCCAGATCTAGGGGGGAGAGTTCACATATCAAGTGATGGTTTCTGTGAGGCATTGAGAGCAGAACAGGCTAGAAGGGCAGAGGCCGAGAAATTGAAATTGGAGCAGCTGGCAGCAAGAAAGGTTGAGACTGCAAGGAGGAAGGCTGAAAGGGAGGAGGCTACCAAGAGGGCACAGGCTAACAGGGAGGAGAGAGAGAGAGGAGGAAGTTAGCTGATGCAAGGGAAGCTGCAAGTGTTGCAAGGCTTAGGGAGTTTATGTACCCAAGGGGGATGCATCCATATTTGGTTTTCAAAGGGTGTTGAGCGAGGAGGTTAAGACAAGAAGATTACAGGTGAGGAACAGACTTAGGGTGAGACAAGGGTTAAGTCCACTTGGGGCACCCATTGCAGTAAATCAGACGTCCCCAGTACTGTTCCTGCTAGTCCATGTGTAGACCTGAACTCACAACCATTGGAGGATGCTGTTGAAGAGCAAGTCATGTGCAGTTTAGATGACACACATATCTGCTCGGGTGATGCTGGTCATGTGCATAATGTAAGTATAGAGGGTTGCATACCTCTGGTTAGGCCTGTAGCAAACCCAATCAGCACACTCAATTCCCCATTGAAGAGGTGGGACTTGCCAGCTCCACAGCAACATGCTGACATTGGTCACGGCAACTCAATGAGACTGGACACCCAGGGATGGGTGAACTATGCTGCCGCCAATTCAGGACCCGAACATGACCAGGATGCTGCAATAGACAAGGCAAGGATTATCAGGGAGATGGTGGAAATTGGGGTGGACCCTGCAATTGTAAGCCGTGCAAAGGGGATGGATGTTGGGTTTGCAAGGACATAGAGGGCTGACATGGCTCGAATAACCCAGCCAACTCCAAGGTTTGGGGAGGGGACCTCATTCATAGCTACACCCGCTGATAGTCAGGTATGTTTGGTCACCTTGCGCTCTTAATTTGCAGTTTACCTTTTATTTGGCACTGCTATTAACAGACAATGTGCACAAGTATCCGAAGACTCGGATGAAACCCAAGACAATTAAGTCTTTCGACAACTTATTGTACAAAATATATGAACAAAATAGTGAACTTATTGTACACAATTTATGATAAAAATAGTGAACTGACTGTACAAAATTCTACTGTTTGCAACTGATTTTCCAATCCATTACCAGTATGGGGCATGGACCCGACATGATCATTATCATAAATAAATAACTTAAGCAATGAACACAAATAACTTAAGCAATGAACACAAGCAACAGTGCCAGTAATAAGAAGATCATTCCATTATACAAAATGATGATCATACAAAATTGAGTTCTGAGGCTGCACAAAATAAGCCCGAAGGGCCGTTTCACAACATAAACCAAGAAGGAAGAGGAGGGGAGGATCGTCCAGAGTGGCCTTTCTGTACAAAGGGGGCTGCAGCTCATTAACCTACGGGGCTCTGGAAGAGCACATGGTCTCCTTCTGTGATCACGATCTGGCAGTAGATGAGATCATTTTCGGAACGAGCGCGCTCAACTTGAGAGACGATTTCGGGCGAGACCTCGACACTTATAGATGAACCCACGGCCGTTGTGATCTCGGCCGGGGTTACCAAACAGTTCCTAATTTTGAAAGAATTAGGAGTCGTTGAGGTCGAAGAGCTAGCAGGGGAGGGTGGAGCACTCGGAAGAGGGCGAGCCCTCTTGGTGGGATCAGACCCTCCACCCCTTACCACGTCCCACCTGGAGCCGGACCCGGGATAACTGGTTCTTCTAGCATGATCCATGGCGCCTGAACCCTGTACCACAATGAAAAAACGCAAGATCAATGGATGTTTCGATACCAAAAATATATCAGACGCTCAAAACTTACCTCCGACGCTTGGGACTCCCTTAAGATGCTTGAGCGGAATGGAATACCGCCTGCTCGATCTCTCAATTTAAAGTCTTAACTGTAATGATGGTTCAGGATTTCGAAAAATCTGGGCTTTAAAGCCAAATTAATTTTCATCCGGACAAGGCAGAGAATGTTCGGGCCAATTTGGTGTAAGATTTGGGGTTGGAGTGGAGAAAATCAGCTCGAATTTTGGCGAGGGCAAAAAAGGCAACGGTAACCGTTGGCGGTACCTCGATAGCCGGTACCATACGTATCGGTAGCTGGCGACGTAGGCCTCGTATACGGTGCCTAGGCCCGCTGATATTAATGGGATGTGGCCCGACCGTGAGAGACAGTATGGCGTGCAGATTCACTCAAGTGCGCGGTAGGTGGCACCTGACGCGCGTTAGCATGCAATAACCCCCGCTAAAGAGGGCCTCGGGTACCACGCAGTGTGGTTAGGGACCTGGCGACGGTGGACGCTTGACCCCCCTTCCTTTAAAGCACCATAACTTTCTAGTCCGATTGATTTTGGGAAAATTGTCTTCGGAGAAGACGTTAAGGACAACATTAGGTATCCAAATGAATTGACGGATCGAGGGACGCGTGAAATCCGGATGTATGAGGACAATTTGCCCCTTAAGTGCGCGGAACATGGCGACCATATCCTATTGGAGTCATATTTTGTTGACCTTTCTTGTTTCATGTATCAGAGTCATATTTTGTTGACCTTTCGAAATGCCTTGTTGTGGTCTATATAATGCCCTTAAGCACGTATTACAATGATAAAAAGTCACATAACATCAATTCTTGCCACTTGCATAGTCATCACAATGGTGCGAAGACGTCAATGCTCAATAGGTCTTCTTTTACCAGGAAACCCATTGATGGGTTAGCATCTTATTTCAACTTAACCTAACTTTAACAACGGGTCTGTTTGGACCCTATATCTACTATGTCCCATTTAATGGATTGTAATTCTTTTATTTAGACATACCTGCATATATATTGTCATTCTATCTTTTTTATAGTACACCTGAACATTGTAAGACATGCTTAATCAACATAGCCACAACGAACTTGTGTAGGGCATAAAATCCTTTTAACCCGGATTAACCATAGCATCGAATTGCATCCTTGCAGCCTTTTGCAGCACACTGCCCTCCCTTTTCCAGGTACTGCTGATGATATTCCTCTGCCGGGTAGAAATGTTTTGCAGGAAGAACTTCTGTAACTATTCTTTTTCCAATTCTCTGTTCTTCTTGCTTAAGAGAGGCCAAAGCAATGGCCTCCTGCTCAGGATTATGGTAATAAATCCCAGACCTGTATTGGCTTCCAATATCATTTCCCTAGAAGAAAAGAAAGTGTTCAATACAGCACTAACAAAATCTCATCTCTAATCTCTGCAACTCTCAAGGGAAAAAAAAAAAGAAGAAATCTTGCAATTTACCTGGCGATTAAGCTGTGTAGGATCATGCTTTCCCCAAAAGATTTCTAAAAGCTTGGCATATGAGATCTGATTGGGATCATATTCAACAAGCACGGCTTCGGCATGGCCGGTTGTGCCGCTGCATACCTCTCTATAAGTCGGATTAGGGCGGGTACCCTGTGTATATCCTACCGTAGTCTGCAGTAGCTTGAAAGAATTTAAAAAAGACTGGTTATAGGAGGCTAACCAGAATTTTTCTTACCTTGAGAACTCCAGGCAGGCGCTGATAGGCAAGCTCCACGCTCCAGAAGCATCCGGCCGCGAAGGTCGCTTGTTGCGCCATCGCCATAGCTAATTGACTTCTTGAAAAAGCCTTGTACATACCTCGTTAGTAATATTACTATCTTAGGTAAACCTTCTTCCCCATTGTTGGGTCCGAATATTATGGGGATATTCGAATTGTTCAAATTTGTCCCTGGCATTTGATAAGATGACTAACACATACAAAGAACTTATCTATACAGGAACATTAGATATTCTAGCCTGGGAAAAGGGCTGATACATGCAGCGGGGAGGCTAATTTGACAAGCCAGATTCTCGACAAACAAACATTGGTGACATGTGAAGAAGAGATCGACCCATTTTTTCCTATGAAACAACTTTTTATGCCTTCAAAATAGGTAAATCGCTTAAGAAACGAGAAGAATGCAAAGTCCTGTCATGCATGCAGCAAGATTGGTCGAGACATCAGAATCGGATCTACCCATACTTTGTGATTATGTTATGTTATACAGTAGATTGTTGAAGGTATAAGATACAAAAAATATACGGTTATCTAAACTACCGCCACAAGGCATTAAATGGGTCTCAATGCTTAAAGAGTAGAGATGGAGGGGGGCATATATATTGATTCACGCCCCATAAGACCCTTGGCGACCCTTTAAGTCTTACCTTTTTAAAGACACTCGACCTCGAGCAAGTTAGAATGCAACTAATTTAAGTTATTGATATTGGTTTCTAATTTAAGTTATTGATATTGGTTAAGTCCTCATTGCCACAAGAATCAACGGGGGAGACTCTTAACACAATATAACAGTTGAGTCGCATTATGTTCCAGTACTGCAATTTGGTGTAGCCACGTCCACTGCACCAATAATCTGGAATCATGTTTGGGTCCTCTGAGTCTTGATGACTGCCTACACAAGAAAAACACTGGCGAAACATTGAAGACAATAATCAGATCCTCAATTGTTATATTATAATGGTAAGCTGCTTGGTCAAGCTTTCCTTATTTGCTCTCGAGTTGCTCCCCAACTGGCCGATAATCTTAATATCCATCAGGCAAACAGGAAAAGTTGTCCCAAATAGCTTACCCTATCATTTCTGTATTCCCTATTGGTTTTACTCTTGCAATTTACTTCTGTTCTTGCTCTTTGGTCTCTATATTCCCCTGCTGCAAGCATTAAATCAATGGTTTCTTCCCTTCTTTGCATGCTGTTTCCCAGAACTTTACAATTTTGAAGCTTCTGTGTTAAGGTTATTTTGCCCTTGCTGAAGAAGCTTATGGTGTGGAGCATGCATAGATTGGAATTAGGTGTTTTTTATTGTCTTCTTTGTTTGATTACTCTATTCTCTTTTACATGCTGGTTAGAAGAGAATACCACTAGAGGATACCACTACAAAAATGCCTTCTCATACCGAGCTCTTTCTCCTCTCGAGGTTCCTATTCTGGTCTATCTCCTCTGCCTTCTTATTTGTTTTGCTCAAAACAGCCAAGATATAGAGGTATAATGCTAATGTGGATCAGTACAAAGAGGAGGCGGCACTAGTCACTTTGCTAGTAGAAGTGTCATTTCTTAGCTTTGCTGGTGAAGGAATCCAAAATGACTCTTGCTCCAAGCTATATGTACACATACACATAAGAAATCCCATTTTGGACATTCATCAACCATTTAACACTCAATAATTTATATTTGAAGGATGCAAATTAGAGCACAACAGCCAATGTTATCCTGGATGTAGCGAAGTCTATAAAAGATACTCCTAAAGTTTCTAATTTAAATGTGTATGGCTAGACAGATAGTGGCAGACTGAGGTGCATCATCAAGTCCAAAGGATCGAATGAGTTTTTGGTAAAGTCCTTTTCTAGACATCTTTAGATGCTATTTCCTTCTGACAAAAGGATCAAGGAATCAATTGTTCCGGCAGAAAACAAGTATATGTGACAATTGTAGACTCCCCATCCCTCAACCTATAGAAGTTTGTTTTCCAAATTCTAATGTTGTGATTTTTTAAGTTATTCATCTCATTGTCAATGTATTCTTGATGAGCAATTGTTGTTAATTAGTTTCCAATTTTATTAGAAAATTTATATTGAATATAATTACTACCTTATTTTGCACCACTGAATCTTCAAACAAGATGTATGGTGGTTTTAAGGTTCCTTTGGACTAAGGCATTGTGCTTTGCAGTTGACAACCAAATGGTGGATGAGAATGACATTTTGGAATATGCAACTAGGTACATTTTCGCTTCTGTTTGGCTGAGTTTTCTTATTGTTCTTATTTAAACATTGCTTTTTGTTTACTAAACCGTGATTGACTTGCTTCCTGGCAAAAATTTGACATGAGAGGTTAATGAAGAAGACACCAAAGAAAGAAAAAAAAGTCTGTTTTGGACCACCAGTGACCAAGATTGAGGAGTGTGATAACTTTTTCAACTTCTTCAGTCCTCCACAAATCCCAGAAAATGAGGAAGACATGGACGAGGAAGAGGTAACTGTGAGGAAAATTCTAAGTGATACCCAACTTAAAATGAATTGCTGCTGAACTAGCTGATGGCTGAATTGTGTGGCTGAATTTTTGCAGGCAGAAACTTCAAGATATCATGGAACAGGACTATATGATGTTGCAGTGTTTATTCACATCTTTCTCTTCAGGACAAGGAGTCCTCCTGCTCAACTACAAGCAATGGCAATATTTATGCGAGGTAAGATCTATTGTTTTTCCCTAAGATTGAGCTGGAGTAGAATATGATCATGCAAGAACCTACAAGAGTTGAAGCTTCTACTATTTTGTATGTAAATTGATGAGCTTTGTTCATCAAGTAAATAAACTATTTCATATCAAGATTTGTTTTAAGGGCCCTTCACTTTTCAACGGTTTTCTTCTTCAAATTTTGTTTCTAGTAATACATGTTTCAGGCTTTATATAATTTGCTAGTATGCATGCCTATGTGCAAAAGGGAATGCATATAGCATAGACTCAATTGTGTTTCTACATTATTGAGTTAATGATTAGGAAATGCTGCATAACACTTGAGCATAGGTAAAGATTCATATCTAAATGTGAAGATTTACGAATCAATAATTTAGTTGTGATATGAGAATTGACTTACCATATTTGTTTGTATGCTGCAATTTTGTGCTGACATTGTTCATGATCTGAACATATGTAGAATGCATATTGCTAGATGCTAGAAAGATGCAAGCCACTGTGGTTGTATAAAAAAGTATCAGAAATGCCATCCCTTCTAATGGCATCTATAAATCTGATAAAATCTTCCAATTTTAGATTACATTGTTGTAGATTAGAAATTAACAAGGAGCTACAAAGTATTTTTGACAATGTTGGTATTTGATATTACAGCTGAAGTTCAGTGCGTCAGAGCAAAGGGATTTATTGGGCTTTCTGCACATAGATCAACAATTTAGCTTGCTAAAATCTGATGTATATCAATGGTGCAGTTGGATTTAAAATGGTTTCAGCTTAGCAAAAGCATAATGGCTCCGTTATATGGCAACATTAGACTAGGCTGGTGCTGCCACCTTGTGGCTGCATGTAAGAGCAACTTCACAAGAAAACACAAAAAGATCAAGACACACTTGCAAGGCATTTCTATTTGGAGCTCATTGTTTACGTATGAAGACAAATCCTCACACCAAGTTGAAGACCAATGGAGAACATTCAAAGGAGCATTCAGGTTAACAAAAGTGAGCAAGACTTGAGTCAAGGATTGGAAAGCAAGTCAAAAAGAGAAGACCCCTAGTCAAAGATTGGAAGACCCCAAAAGAAGTATGTTATCTTGCCAACTTTTGAGATTTTCACACTACCTTAGAGTTATTGGCTAAAGAAGGCATTGCTCACCTCTACATTCATCCCTCATACCCATTCCTCATTTCATTCATCTCATTTCCATGGCTCAAAGTTTTCTTCCCTAGGGCAAAGTCTCACACACCACACATTCCACACATGTGCACCTCATACATCACACACACACATCATGATCCATCACCATGCACTTGACAAGTCATTAGAAGCACACTCTCTCTCTCTCTAAGAGAAGAAAAAGAAAGAGAAGAGAAGCTCCACTATTCCATTACATGATCAATTCAAGACCAAAGTATGGGTCAAAGATCAAATCCCAAAGGTCCAAAGTTGACTAAGTCGAAACATATCTAGTGCCACCTCACCTTTAAAGGCCATGCACACATCATCCACATCATCACCAACTCACCCAACACGTGTCACCCACACCTTGTCACACTTCATCAAGATTTTTACCTAGGGAAGATTTCTTTGACACCTTGCCTTCCACCTCACCATGCCACATCATCAGCATTTGCCTAATCATCTCATATGTGCCACATCCCCTTGTACACCATGAAAAAAAGCCAAAAAAGGAAGTTGCTTATTTTGAAAATTTGTTTTTTCCATCTGAAATCCCATAAAAAATCATGCAAAATGGGGGTCAAAGATTCCCATTTTGACCACATCTAGCCCTAGTTTTGGGGGTTCTCGGGATGCGCGCCACACCCTAGTTGCACTGATATTTGGCTTAAAAATGCCCTCCAAAAACCATGTCACGCCCCGACCAACCACATTTAGCCACGTGGAATCAAGCCTATTTTTCGCCAAATGCCTGTGGGATATATCCTTTGCCATGAAGAACCCTAGAATTATGGCAAGATCCGAAGAATTAGCCCCATTAACTGGCCAAATCATGATTAAACCGGCCGGAATTAGTCCTTTGATGCCAAGAATCTCGCCAAAAGTTGTTAAGAACTCATTTATTAATGTCAGACAAGAGCAAGACCACGATAAAGGGGATTATTCGAAAAGGGGACTCCACTATGAAGAAGAAATCATGATTATTACACCACAACCGATTGACGTGCAGATCAAGAACTCATTTACAGACGGAGGAGGCAAAAAACGAACTGCATTATCAAGAACTGACTGGAAATTGCCAGATTTAAGAGATCTTCGAGGTTCAAAGTTTTTTTCGAGCACCCCAGCGCTTTGAGCGATTTAATCCAGCATACTTGTATTGGGAATGACCTCTGTTTGCCCTGCATTGCCTCCTTGTGTCAGATTTCTTGAAAATCTGATGCAATAAAGTCCTTTGTTATCGTTTGAAGACATATATTACCTTTGTTTCTTTCTTTTCTTGAATTTCTCCATGTCAAATTATTGGAAAATTTTCTCATTATAATTCTTGAAGGCTCCTTTGAATGAAAATTTGAAGTTGATGAAGATTTTGTTTGCTATTCCTGAAGATCAAAACTTGCTGGTTCAATTTATGATGTAGAGGCGCCTCTTTCTCAACAAGAGATACGACTGTGGTTTGTATAAGTAATTCCTTAGCTTAGTCTTCAGCCAGAAGTGCTTGTTCAATACTGCATTATTAGGTCAGTCATGAAATCCTCAAGAAATCTAAAAAGGTCTGTTCAAATAGCATTTCATACTAGTTTACAATCATCTGGGATTTGTTTTCATCTCATATAGGCTGTATCCCTCATTGAGAGATCAAAAGTCCTGATAAACCACAATTCAAAACATTTTCTCTAACTCTGTTACAGTCAGTCACAAAAAAAATCCATAAAAATGGCATTTGCATACACTACTGCATATTTCTTGTCGTCTCCACATGATGTACGTGCCCTCTAGGTTAGGATAGAGGTCTCAAAGAAAGAAACTCAAAAAATATCCTCGTGAATTCTCATCTGCAAATTTTAGCTCTCTGCCAGGGTTATTGACCAAAATTTGACCCAGTCAGGAAGCCATTTCTCACATAGCTCTGGTCAAGCTTTTGCCTCTGACTTCTGTAGGCATCTCGTGGTCCCCCTTGAGCACCTATTGCAAGTGTTCCCAACAAAAAGCAAACATTCTAGGGAAAGGTCCTTTGCAAAGCAATAACATCCGCGAAGTGAAGTGGAGTTCCATTGAGCTGAATGAGTGAAAATACAATGACCCATAGGGGTACCCACAATGAGGCCCCAACATGAGTGAATATGAGTAAAAAAATCCAACAATGACCGCAGCCATATAACTAGCTTAAAACATATAACTAGGCCCACGACCCACAAAGTTCCCGAACCCAAAACTGCATCCAAAGCCCGTCCAAGTCAGAATTGACCAGACCAAAGCTGCATCTCGGCCCGCAACCCTCAAATATCGACCCCCAACCCCCACCCCAACAAGAAGGGGTAGAAGTGAAAACTGCAACCGCAACCACCTCGGAACTATTGAAAATCGGCTACCATCTCAGTGTCAAGAAAGAGGTTCACACCGAACTGCAAAACACAATCACAGATGGTTAACGTGAAAAGGTTTGGAGCTCGCCAAGCATGCATCATGCTTGAAACGCAAGCAGAGCACAAGAATCTGATGAGAAAAAACAGCAGAATAGAGAAATTATAAAGAATCTTCGGAAGCGACATTGCTACGCCAAGAGAGAAAATATATAGCTACACTAGGCCCGACTGCGGGGATCTACCCCTCAGTGCTCTCTGGAAGCCACAAAGCTACGCCAGGAAGAGAAGATAGGCACATCCAATAGAAGAATCCTTTGGAGCCTACCCAGAAGCGACAAGTGCTACACCGGGAGAGAGGGAGCAAAAGCACGACCAATAGCCAACTGAGAATCAACCCGACAGTAAACAAATATATTCCAAAAGAAGACCAGAGGTGATACATAAAGTATGCCTTCTGACGTCTGATTCATCACATTTTTGAAAAACAAGCTCCAACTTCAAAAGATGATCATACAAAGTATTATAAGCAAAAAAGTCATCTTGGAAGACCTGAAGAAAAGCATTATCTTTCATGTAATCTTGAAAAACAGAAAGAATAATACATTGAAAAGCTAAAGGAGAGTTGAATAATCCACCACTGTATAAGCATAAGTGCCCCGTGGCATGGTGAAAATGGTCTTCAACTGATCTTCAGGTTTAATGAAGACATCTATGGGATAAATGGTCACGTTCAGTGGCCATATTAAGTTCGGGGTAAATTTGCCATTATGCTTGAGGGCAATAAAAATTAAGCTCATCCACTCTAAGTTTCACAAATGAGACTTGTCAATTTTGGCCTTCATATGGTCATGATGGTGTTGATGATGGTTGAGAAGGAATTGATACCCGTAGAATATGTGCATACAAATGAGCAAATAGCAAATGTTTTGACCAAGCCTATCGTAGTTGGCAAATTTATGAACTTTAAAAAATTTATTAGGTATTGCAAACACAAAGGGCTCAGTACCTGAATTTGAGAAAGTTGCGACAGAAACTGTTACATGCATATGAACATTTGTGTGCTGTCAGAATCACCAGAGGAAGATACAGGTTCAGGTTCTTAGTTGTTAAAACACTAAGGAAAATACTATTTCACTTTGTGTTACAGACATTTGCACTAAGAGAATTAGGTAGTGAAAGAAAACACAGTTGCAGACAGTTGGTTGCAGACACATGGTTGCATCCTCATGCCTTACATAAAAATCACTGCACAGTAGAATAAGCAAAAGCATATTGATATAACATTTGAATACAATCATGAAAGGGGGAATGTAGATTTGGTTCATGTTGTGTATTCAAATGAAACAATATCAGTGTGAAGATCATGACTGTGTTAGCACTCATAAAGTCCTTATTGAACATTTGCATAGGTCCACACGGGAAATGGTGTTTAATTGAAATGACCTAGAAGTCCTTGAGAATGGGCTGAATAACCTTTAAAAATTCTAATGGCATGAATTATGGTCGGTTATAGACCCTGAAAGGAAAGGAGAACACTAATATATATAGAAGAAAAATATTCATAGAAACTTTGAAAATTCTGGGGGACCAAAACCAGTTGAATGCTTTAAACCCAGCATAGCATCGGATTCCTGAGTAAATCCAGGGGGAATTCAAGTTTGAAATCTGTGTAGCCGGCAATTCAACATTGAAGATCAACTTTTAGTGCATGAATCCCATTGCTACAACAATCCTCAATACAATCCTAGTTTCGGTCTTTTGGAACCTTTGAATATTTATAATTGTTAGTTTCATAATCATATGGTTTCCAAGCAAAGATGTTAAGGCATAAGTTAATCTCGTAATAATGGGTAGTTCACTTGTTATTTGAAGAAGACATAACTAATCCTAGTTGATCTCACTTGTAATGTGCATGCATCAATAAAAGGAACAAGCATGATATCTACAGATATCCCTTGTGTTTGCATTTGCTAGAAATTGCAGAGAACCTTTTCGCCTTGCCCCATGTCAATATATGAAGAGATTATGGTCTTTGTTAGACTGATACTACCATCGACCTATATGTTTGAGATAATTGCCCTCCTAAGAAGTCTGTTTAGTCTCGTATCTGAAACTCATGACGTTGATAGTCAATCAGTCCAGGGGCCTCAGGGCACTAGGGACAATAATTCTAATTCTAATTTTAACTAGTTATAGTGCCCGGCATTGCCAAGCTTTAGTAACAATCTGAACAACGGGGCGATTGGTTGATTGTTGGCATATCTTTTTGAACATGCAACACAACATGGTGAATAGTCTGCGACACATTCCTTTGCAAGAGGTTTGCCAATACTTTTGAAATTCTTATACCTAAAACTGAGATTGAAGACAGTGTTTATGAAACTTTAGCAATACGCATGTAATGCCTTTGCACTACATACCAAAATCTTCATGATGTGCCTATATGGTATGTAAGAACATCCGCAACAAACATTTGACCGGATTTGAAAGATAAACCAATGGACACTTCTATCGCAAGGCATCAAAAAAGCTTATCTGAGCAGGTTTATATGTAATCAGACGATTCAAGATCAAACTCATAAATCTAACAAAGACAATGAGAAATATAATAAGATGAAATCAAGATTATCCATAATTTTGCAAATTTCAAGATATGTGGCATGAACCAGCAAATATAACTACAAGCTTTGTATCACAGTTACAGAAATCTTTCATTGCACTTTGTGGCATAAACTATCTAATGTGTTTTATTCTGCTGCGAGAAAAAGTAAGAAATAAACATCTTATTTTTGTGGAAGCCTTTTTGGAGCAAAACTTCACAATATGATTCGAATAGGAAGCAGTCATTTGTTGGTTTCTTTCCTGGAACTTTGAGAGGATGCTGGCTGGGATAGGCCTGCAGCAAATTCTTAATGCCATAGATTAAAGAAAAGGATTTGAGTCCAATAGTCACCTCGTTGAAATCCACATGGGCTGTTGTGAATCTTGTTGGTCTTTGAGCTGCCATGGTGCCGCCATAGTTGAATGCAGATGATAAGAAAGATAGTAAAGGCTTCTCTTCGGCTTTTGCAGTAGCCCAACAATCTTAGAAGCTGCTTTGTGCAGTCAGAATCCCATGCAAGCAACAAAACCATCTGCAAACTCGGATAAGCCAAACCAAGCTGCTTCAAATCCATCTGTCACATTAGGGACAGTCATTTGAAAAACACTGCTTCCTTTCCTTTGGCAATACTGCAAACCCTACCAAAGCCGGCCGGAACAGGACTGTTTTGACATGGAAAACGTAACTAAAGATGGGTATACCATACACCATCGAAAAGATCCTAGAGACAGCTTTCCAACGCAATAAGCCTTATCTGAAAGGAGTCCTGGATCAAAAGTTATGCTAGAAACTATGTTGCCGGCAAAAAGCTGCGCTACATGGCGCCTAGGGTTTCACAGAAGGGTAAAGATTCTATCTTTTTCTTTTTTATTTTATTTCTATTTTTATTTTTTACTTTTTGAAAAGGGTTTTTATTGTAAGCCATTCAATCTCGTCTTTTTTAAAGAGGGCTTTTGTTGTAAGCCCTTTGATTCTTGACCATTAAGAAAGGAAAAAAAAATTGCACAAGTTGCATGCAAATACCTGGCACACTCTAGATGTACCAATTAGTACACCTCATGTAATACCGCCACCAAATCATATAAAAACCATTGAAAAAAGTGTACAAAAATACAAAAGAAACCCCCTGTTATTATGCTAGATATGAGTAACTGAAGCTGGCAAAAGTGGAATAGTTAACAAAAGTCCGGCTCTAGTTGAAATGTAACTGCAGGATTTTAAATGCAAGATAAATAAAACCCTTCCAAAAGCTCTTAAATACAAGATAAATAGAACCCTTCCAAAAGCTCAATTAACATATCAGAATGCATAGAAAATGCAATACCTTGAGAATGCAATACCTTGCTATTCAGATAGGAGCACTTTGGAGTATGTTGATGAAAAGGGTGGGAACAACCCTGCCAGCCACATGACCCTAAGTTTGAGCATTAAGTATAAATAGTGCCAGAGCATTCACCCGTTTTTTTACCACATGCCCTAAGTGATGTGTCTTTATATAAGGTGCGTAAATTTGGTACAATATCTATGACAAAAGCCACTGAAGAAGAAGGAATCATTTTGCAGCTTGCAAGCTTGCCCAAGAAGTGGCTATTTTCAACATAAACTATAAAGTATATCCAAGGTTTAAGATCTTTGCAGCTTGTCTCAGAAGCACCTATTTGTTTAATGTAAATTATAAAGTCAATTCAACATTTCGAGAATGGATGAAAAAATAAATAGTTACATAGTAATTTGTAAGGAAACACATGCCAGCTGTTGAAGGTATACCTGGCAACCTTCAACTCAGTGGTTGTGAACCTCCAGGTTGCTTAAGGCAACCAATCTATGGCCAGATCCCTGCATAAAACAACTCAAAATAGCTTGTGAAGCACTTGTCCCTAAACAAGAGAAAACTGTCTGCCAAGAATTGTTTGTCAAATGAAGAGGGATGTTTGCTTTTTGTTGGGAACACTTGCAATAGGTGCTCAAGGGGGACCACGAGATGCCTACATAAGTCAGAGGCAAAAGCTTGACCAGAGCTATGTGAGAAATGGCTTCCTGACTGGGTCAAATTTTGGTCAATAACCCTGGCAGAGAGCTAAAATTTGCAGATGAGAATTCACGAGGATATTTTTTGAGTTTTTTTCTTTGAGACCTCTATCCTAACCTAGAGGGCACGTGCATCATGTGGAGACGACAAGAAATATGCAGTAGTGTATGCAAATGCCATTTTTATGGATTTTTTTTGTGACTGACTGTAACAGAGTTAGAGAAAATGTTTTGAATTGTGGTTTATCAGGACTTTTGATCTCTCAATGAGGGATACAGCCTATATGAGATGAAAACAAATCCCAGATGATTGTAAACTAGTATGAAATGCTATTTGAATAGACCTTTTTAGATTTCTTGAGGATTTCATGACTGACCTAATAATGCAATATTGAACAAGCACTTCTGGCTGAAGACTAAGCTAAGGAATTACTTATACAAACCACAATCGTGTCTCTTGTTGAGAAAGAGGCGCCGCTACATCATAAATTGAACTAGCAGTTTTGATCTTCAGGAATAGCAAACAAAATCTTCACCAACTTCAAATTTTCATTCAAAGGAGCTTTCAAGAATTACAATAAGAGAATTTCCCAATAATTTGACATGGAGAAATTCAAGAAAAGAAAGAAACAAAGGTAATATATGTCTTCAAACGATAACAAAGGACTTTATTGCATCAGATTTTCAAGAAATCTGACCCAAGGAGGCAATGCAGGGCAAACAGAGATCATTCCCAACACAAGTATGCTGGATTAAATCGCTCAAAGCGCTGGGGTGCTCGAAAAAAACTTTGAACCTCGAAGACCTCTTAAATCTGGCAATTTCCAGTCAGTTCTTGATAATGCAGTTCGGTTTTTGCCTCCTCTGTCTGTAAATGAGTTCTTGATCTGCAAGTCAATCAGTTGTGGTGTAATAATCATGATTTCTTCTTCATAGTGGAGTCCCCTTTTCGAATAATCCCCTTTATCGTGGTTTTGCTCTTGTCTGACATTAATAAATGAGTTCTTAACAACTTTTGGCGAGATTCTTGGCATCAAAGGGCTAATTCCGGCCGGTTTAATCATGATTTGGCCAGTTAGTGGGGCTAATTCTTCGGATCTTGCCATAATTCTAGGGTTCTTCATGGCAACGGATATATCCCACAGGCATTTGGCGAAAAATAGGCTTGATTCCACGTGGCTAAATGTGGTTGGTCGGGGCGTGACATGGTTTTTGGAGGGCATTTTTAAGCCAAATATCAGTGCAACTAGGGTATGGCGCGCATCCCGAGAACCCCCAAAACTAGGGCTAGATGTGGTCAAAATGGGAATCTTTGACCACCATTTTGCATGATTTTTTATGGGCTTTCAGATGGAAAAAACAAATTTTGAAAATAAGCAACTTCCCTTTTTGGCTTTTTTTCATGGTGTACAAGGGGATGTGGCACATATGAGATGACTAGGCAAATGCTGATGATGTGGCATGGTGAGGTGGAAGGCAAGGTGTCAAAGAAATCTTCCCTAGGTAAAAATCTTGATGAAGTGTGACAAGGTGTGGGCGACACGTGTTGGGTGAGTTGGTGATGATGTGGATGATGTGTGCATGGCCTTTAAAGGTGAGGTGGCACTAGATACTTTTCGATTTAGTCAACTTTGGACCTTTGGGATTTGATCTTTGACCCATACTTTGGTCTTGAATTGATCATGTAATGGAATAGTGGAGCTTCTCTTCTCTTTCTTTTTCTTCTCTTAGAGAGAGAGTGTGCTTCTAATGACTTGTCAAGTGCATGGTGATGGATCATGATGTGTGTGTGTGATGTATGAGGTGCACATGTGTGGAATGTGTGGTGTGTGAGACTTTGCCCTAGGGAAGAAAACTTTGAGCCATGGAAATGAGATGAATGAAATGAGGAATGGGTATGAGGGATGAATGTAGAGGTGAGCAATGCCTTCTTTAGCCAATAACTCTAAGGTAGTGTGAAAATCTCAAAAGTTGGCAAGATAACATACTTCTTTTGGGGTCTTCCAATCTTTGACTAGGGGTCTTCTCTTTTTGACTTGCTTTCCAATCCTTGACTCAAGTCTTGCTCACTTTTGTTAACATGAATGCTCCTTTGAATGTTCTCCATTGGTCTTCAACTTGGTGTGAGGATTTGTCTTCATACCTAAACAATGAGCTCCAAATAGAAATGCCTTGCAAGTGTGTCTTGATCTTTTTGTGTTTTCTTGTGAAGTTGCTCTTACATGCTGCCACAAGGTGGCAGCATCATGCTAAACAAACAGAGGGAGTGTGGAGTGGATATGGTGTTCTTGACATGAGCTTGCCAATGTGGTGGAATGGTTGGCAGCAATCAGGGAGAAGGCTTGTATGTATGGGGGAACAAGGATGGTGGAAGTAAGCTGCTTGAGTGTTCAAATGAGTATGAATGAGTTAAATGATGAACCTGCATGACAGAGTGATAAGTCTGTTAATACGCCATGTGGAGGTATGGTGGCAGTTTTTGACCTGGTTTTGAATGAGATAGAGATGGGGGAAGGGCTTGTAATGGATTTTGGCCAACTTTGAGCAGATTATGTGCTTGTGAGTGTTCTGAAGGGTGGACCTGCATGGTAATGTGTGTGACCTGCCATTGGTTTAAGCATGTTTGGAGCTCCTTTTGCTACTTTTGCTGAGAAGTAAACATGATCAGGAAGTAAGGAAAGTTCTGTTTGCATAACAAAGTAAATCTAGGCCTAGTTAAATCTATTCTAACCTACAATTACCTAGTTTCTGCAAGCAGGACTATTCAAATAGGCTCAAGGCAACATGCTGTTGCCAGTACCTCTTTAAGTGAAGGATATTGAAAGGATTTGGCAGTTCCTGGCCATCTGTGAGATCCTTGAGCCAATAAGACTCCTTGCTAGCCTCACTAATGATTTCATAGGGCCCTTCCCACAAATTTTCAAACTTCCCTGCAACTTTCTCTCTGGCACAAGTTCTCCTGTCTTCATGGTACCTTGTAACCTGTGAGCAGCTTTGAATGCTGCCACATCCTTGGCCTTTTTCAGCAAGATTGCATTTTCAGCATCATACCTGTGCTCCTCAAGTTGCATCAGCCTAATAAACCTGTCTTGCAGAGCATCTTCCATTTTGAGGTTAATAATATGTGCCATTCTTAAGGAAGGCAATTCTAATTCTATAGGTAAGACAGCCTCAATACCATAAACCAGACTAAAAGGGGTATGCTTGGTGGCATGCTTTATAGTAGTTCTGTAGGCCCATAATGCATCAGTTAATCTCAAATGCCAGTCTTTCTTGGATATGCTTACTGTTTTTTGCAGAATTGACTTAAGTACCTTGTTTGTTGACTCTGCCTGACCATTTCCTTGGGGATAATATGCTGAACTCTTTGTGTGCTTGATCTTGAGGGTGCAGAGTAGCTGCTCAATCACTTCATTGACAAATTGTGAACCTCTATCTGATATTAGTTTCAAGGGGATGCCAAATCTGGCACAGATATTTTCATGAAGGAATCTGGCTGTTGTTATGGCATTTGCTTGTCTCAATGGCACTGCTTCTGCCCATTTTGTGAAATAATCTGTAGCTACTAGTATAAACTCATGCTGAGCAGAAGAAGGGGGATCTATAGGCCCTATAAAATCCAATCCCCAGACTTGGAAGGGTCCTGGAGATATTATGGCTGTCAGTGGAGCAGGCTGGAGGATTCTCTTTCCAAATATCTGGCATTTGTGGCAACTTCTAATGTTTTCATAGCAGTCCTTGAAGATTGAAGGCCAATAGTAACCTGACCTAAGTATCTTTTTGGCAGTTGTATCTGCAGCAAAGTGACCTCCACATACACCCTCATGACAAGCTTTTAAGACCAATTCTGCCTCAAACTTGTCCACACACCTTAGCAAGACACCTTCTTCGTTTACTCTACATAAAACATCACCAATTAGCCTGAATTTTTTTACCTTGTCCTTGAATCTCCTGTTTTGGCTAGGGCTCTGATTCTTTGGCAGCTCTCCTCTTTCAAGGTACTCCCTAATTGCCTGTTGCCAGTTCTCCTCCTCAAGTAGATTAATTGTAGACTCCATGTGAGTACTATCTAGATCCTCCAAGTCTTCATGCTTAAACAAAACATCAGTAAGATAAGTGCTAGGATCTTTAGATTTGAGAGTTACCTGAATGTCTATGTCATAATCTTGCACTCTACAGGCCCATCTGCATAGCTTAGCTTTTTGTGGCTTCTTTGCAAAGAGCAAGGGCAGTGGATTCTGCTTCATGTACACTTGAGTCTTGCTGCTTTGGATCAGGTGTCCCTGTTTATCAAACAAATACATCAAAGCTGTTGCACTCTTCTCAAGCCTAGCATACCTCATTTCAGTATCAGACCATATTTTGCTGGAGAAAGTTACAATGTCACCCCCCTGCATCAAGGCAAGGCCTACAGCCTTTTTGGTTACACTCAAGTAGGCTTGGAAAGGCTCAGACATGTTTGGTGGCTTAAGCAAGGTTGATTTGCAAATGGCCTCAATGATTGCTTCAAAGGAAGCTTGGCATGCTTCTGTCCACTCTACAGGTATGAACTTGCTATCCTTTTTCGAGAACTTCTTTCCTTTGGTCAAGTTTGTAATGGGATGAACTGTGTGAGAGAAATGTGGCACGTACATCCTTAAGAAGCTTGTCATGCCCAGAAAGCTTTTAACTTGTTTGATAGTCTTGGGTGGTGTCAAGTTTATAAGAGCTTGGATCTTACTTTCTACCACCTGAATCCCCTGATTTGAGACCTCATGTCCAAGTAGACTCCCTTTTGAGCAAAAGAAGATGCATTTCTTTGGGTTTAAACTCACTCCTCCTTTCCTGCACAAAGAACATAGTTGTGTGAGATAAGTCATGTGATCTTCTAGTTTGGTGTTGATACACAGATCATCCAGATAAACTTTGAATGATTTAGGATCCATGTCCTTGAAAATGGTATCCATTGCTCTCTGAAATGTGGCAGATGCATTCATAAGCCCAAAGGGCATTCTCTTCATGGCAAAAGTCCCCCATGGCATGACAAAAGATGTCTTGGCTTGATCCTCTTCCTTGATGCTTATCTGGTTAAATCCTGAGAAACCATCCAAAAATGAGTATACCTCCTTTCCTGCAACTGCCTGCAATACTTCTTCAAGGAAAGGTAGGGGATAGCAGTCTTTTATTGTTGCCTTGTTCAAGTCCCTGTAATCAATGCATATCCTTATGGTTTTGTTCTTCTTTTCAACTGGTACAATG
This sequence comes from Isoetes taiwanensis, assembly GCA_021234155.1. Taxonomy (NCBI): domain Eukaryota; kingdom Viridiplantae; phylum Streptophyta; class Lycopodiopsida; order Isoetales; family Isoetaceae; genus Isoetes; species Isoetes taiwanensis. Next base: position 9,610,406 of record JAJEKV010000042.1, on the reverse strand, counting down.
CAAGACAGCCAGTCAGGGTTAATTATCTCCTTTATAACTCTAGCATCTTTCATTTTGAAGAGTTCTTCCCTAATAAGATCCAACAAAGAACTGTCAATTCTTCTAAGTTTTTGCACAACTGGTTTTGATTTTTTTTTTATCTTGATCTCAGATTCACAAACATTCTTATCAACACCTAACAATTCTTTATAATCCCAAGCAAAAACATCACTCCAAGTATTAAAGAAACTTACAAATGCTTCCCTCTCCTCTTCTTTGAACATGTCTCCTACATATAAGACTCTATCTTCATTGTTTTTTCTTACCTTGATTTCCTTTACCTTTTTTTTAGAGCTGGCATTGATTACCAATATTGGATAGAGTTGCTGAAGCTCCTCATCTTCCAGATGCTCTCTAGGTATGTGCTGCATTTCCCAGGTTGTGAACTTTGCTAGTGCCTCCAATGCTTGATCTTTGAGTCTCACCATTTCTTCATGCTTTGTCTGATATTTCCCTTCAATCTGCCTGCATATGAGTTGTGAATCTCCAAATATAACAAGGTTAGTAACACCCAAATGGTTAGCTTCCTGAAGACCTGCAATTAGTGCCTTATATTCTGCCATGTTTGAGGTTAGATCCTGATAGATTCTTCCTACTTTGGCTATCAATCTGTTGTCTTTGTCTTTTATGATTGCAGCAGATGAAGCAATGCTTAGCCTTTTTGATACACCCCCATCAAACCACATGTAAGCACTCACTTCCTTGAGCTTACCTTTGTGCACTTCCAAAGGCAGATTTTCTTTTACAAGATCCACTTGTAGGGTATAGGGTACATCTCCTCCCCTACTCTTAATAAAATACTCCCCAATTTGTCTGGGAATTAGCATCTCCTCTTGAATAAAGTGGTAAGACTCATACTCACTTAGTTTGTTGTAAAGTGTAACAGTCCTTCTGCCATCCGAGATGGTGCATTCTCCTTTTGACCAAACTGGCCTTGCATCCACAGTTGATAGCCATCTTCTTCCTAATAATAGGTCATAAATTTCTGATCTTTCATTGGCTCCCTCAAATGCTACTACAACAAAGTTAGCAGCCACTTTGATTCCTTCAATATCAATTGCTACATCACTTATCATGCCTACATGATTTATTTTTGAGTTGGAGAAAGATTTTAGGATTGGGGCCTTTTTATCCACCTCCAATCCACTTAGCTTCATAATATGATGTGGCATGACATTCAAAGGTGATCCCCCATCTAATAATACCTTGTTTAGGGTCTGACTTCCAACTTTTGCTGTGCAGGTGAAGGCACCAGGATCATGCTCTTCTTGTCAAAGATTTGCTCAGGCTATATGGTTAGTAAAAACCACTTGCTCTTCTCTGGTGAGGTTTACTTGCTCTTCTTTGGACATATCTACAACCTTTTCTCTATAAGAAGGAGCTATTCTTAGCAAAATCAACAGATCTACACTTACTTTGGCATTTTTGAGCAAATATTCAAACTCATCACTATCCTTTTTTAGAAATTTTTGGTGAGGGGGAGGAGGTACAACCTGATTATCAACTTGCTTTAGATTCTGCACCTCTTGTCCATGAGACTCGAGTTCTGCTTCTTTGCCTTTGGTATTTAGGGCTCCTCTTGTGTGCACAGCCATGATCTCCTCTTCTTTTTGAAAGCTTTCACCCTCAAAGTGCAATGAATTGCTTTCTTCCTGCAAATATCTTATGGAAGCACTAGGCTCAAGTCTTGGAAAACATCTTTCATCCTGCAAAAACTTGACAGATGCACTTGGTTCAACAGCCTTAGCCTTCTCTTGTCTAGCAAAATATTCTTTAACACTACATTTATCTTCATAGTGTCCTATAGCTTTGCAGAAAGTACAAAGAGGGCATTCCTTACCATAATGCCCTTTCTTACCACATTTGAGACATGTTCTATACCAACAATAATCTGAGGAATGAGTGTTTCTGGTGCAGTGAGCACATGCTGGGTAGATTTTCCTCTCTGGTTGGCTAGCCTTCATTTCCATAAGTTGTTTGGTCACTTCAGCCAAGGCCTCAGTGACTTTGTTGAGATCTGCTCTCATATCTGACTCAGAACAATTTGCATCATCAGTCTTACTTTTTTTCTTCTCCTTTTAAATGGCATAGACAGGCACAGAGGCAGATCCTATGTATTCTTGATCATAATCAGGGAAAAAAGGATTATTTGAAGCTTGCAGGTCATCAGGGAGGTAGGCCAACATTTCAGATGCTTCAATGGATCTCGTGAAAGCTTTGTGTATGGTGTCAAAACCTTCTTGCCTTTGTAGCTTTAGCATTTTTCTGTAAACTCGAGGTCTGCTGCTTAATCCCCTGATAAAAGAGGCAACCAAATGTAAAGTGTGGTTAGGTACCTTGTGCCCTTGGCACTTGGTGAAATAGCAATTAAACCTTTCAACATATTGGTGAATTGTTTCACCATTTTTGATGTGAAAGTTCTGTAGCTCAAAGACTAGATCTTGTGGCTCAAGAAGCTTTCCAAACCTGGCCAAGAATTTATTGACAATTTCCTCCCAAGTATTAGCACCATCACTAACCACATATTCTAACCAAGCTCTAACCTCCTCATTTTTAAAACATTTCTTAAATTCAGCAAACTTACTCCCTTTCTTGTGGCCACACTCTTGATAATACTCTTCAAAGGTTTTCAGAAAGTTATTGGCATTGATGCTTGGATCAAACGTGGGGACAGGAGTAGGAATATTCAGCTCAAAATATGTGCAGGGCATGCTTGAACCATTTGGCAGTGTGACATGTGGTATTGATGATGATTCAGGGTTTTCTGGTAATTCAGTATGCTCAGCAGCATCAACAATTCTCCTGGGAGCCATGAGTTCCAAAATCCAGGTGATGTGATCTCGGTAGAACCTCCAAGATGTTGAAGATATACCTGGCAACCTTCAACTCAGTGGTTGTGAACCTCCAGGTTGCTTAGGGAAACCAATCTATGGCCAGATCCCTGCATAAAACAAATCAAAATAGCTTGTGAAGCACTTGTCCCTAAACAAGAGAAAACTGTCTGCCAAGAATTGTTTGTCAAATGAAGAGGGATGCCATGGTTCTCTTCCTATATAGAAGAGAACCATCATTCTGGGGAAAGGGACGCCTGTTTTGGCGTCACGCCATTTTGAGCGTCAGATCTATCTATAACTTGAGCCTTCTATGGCGCAGGCTTTCTTTATCTCTGTCTACTATATATCCATATTGCCTGCTAGCATTCCTCATCGGCGTTTCCTCTGAGCTGAATTCTGTTGGTTCTAGAGTTACTAAGCTGGTTTTCTCCATCTTCTCTATCTTATCAGTTTTCCAAATGATTCTGCTAGTTTCTTCCTATATGATGCAAATGATTTTGCTAGTTCTTCCGATGATGCCCTACCATTTCTTGTCTTGTGATGCCCTACCGTTTCTTACCCTCCAATTGAGTAAATCTCTAGATGGAAAAATTATTTTGGACGAATCACGATCTTTTGGTGGTTATCGATGGTGCTGGACCAGTGATCTGATATTGTCTGCAAGAAACATGGACCTGGATCTGCAGTCGGCATGGTTGTTTGCAGTTTCGCTATAGGAACAATTTTTCCAGATAAGTTACTATGATCAGGGTTTTCTTTTGTATTTTTTGGCTCTGCTTTTTTCACAGAGGGGGTCTGGGTTCTCTGATGCCTTAACCCTGATTGCTTGGCTGTGCCTTCTTTCACGATTTGGGATCTGGGGTATATGCCCACGATGCCACTGGTTGCTTGGTTGATTCGCTAATTCACTGCATTCTTGATAGTTCTTGTAGCTCAAAACTAGGTTGATGCCAGATTCTTGGCAGTTCGAGTAGGTCAGAAAAGCTGGATTGATGCCAGATTGGTTTTCTATTTGGTCGGATTTAGGGCCAAATATCAGGCTAGATATTGCCGATTCAGGAGATGCCAGCTATCCGAGCTTTGCAGTTTCAGTAGGCGTCTTCTGCAAGGGCAGACCCGCAGCTACTTCAAAGGTAGAATCTGCGGGAGGGCCATTCTGCTAGGTCACAAGGACATTTACTGCTTCAGCAGGGGGAGGATCATTTTGTGAAGGCAAGGCAATCCATGTGAGCAATACTGATCAGGTACACATAATTCTTAACCTGTCATTGCGTGTTTATCCATGTATTTTATGCTGGTGTTCAATGGTTCACTATTTTCTCCATTAATTGCTTATAAAATCACATGAAGCTGGCTGTATTGTTGATGTAAAAGGTTGGCTGTATCCAGGACTATGTGTATGTTAGGATTCACAAAGTTGGAGGTTTAATATACTACAAGATATGACTGGTAATCTATTTTGGAATGGCTATAACTTATGAGGTACAAACAATGCAGTTACTTACCTAGTATCCACCATGACATGGAAGTAGAACCTGCTGCATGCTCTTACAATGCTGCATAATTGCTACTCTTATGGCTGATGCATCGCATCTGAGTCCTTGTTGTCACAATGCAGCAAAACTTAAAGTCCTTTTATGTAACTTTACAACATCAACAACGTCAACTGCAGCCAGTATCACTTTTGTTTGCTGTATGATTCTTTAGTATCAAGACTGTGTTCTGGATTGCATTGGGACTGTGTTTTTTTTTATCACAAGAGCTTACTAACTCAATATCGTTTGTTGATTTGCGTGCTAAGCTGTAGTTCTCCAGTTTGGCGATACAGGTATTGACGGTTCAAATCCAAGTCAAAACATGTAACCTCGCTATTGAACAATTTCAGATTCAGTTTTGGCTCGAGTTTATCTGCATCTTGAACATTTTATCCAAGTCTGGACTCTTGACCTCGATATAAAGGGGCATCGGTCATCTGGTGCTCCGGATCATTTGCCCTAAAGCGGCCATGAGACAGTCATGAATCCGTGGGCATTGCCACTCTATGACCATATGCGTCTCTGTGATCATCTACCATGAATTGGTCATGAATTAGCCACGATTCTGTGCGCATCACTGCTCTATGATCATCTTCCATGAGTCGGCCTTTGGGCTTCATCCTCAAATAGTCAACGAGAACAATCTACGTTGAGTTCTTTTTCCGAAGGATACCAGGACCAGCTTATCCCTCTTAGTTTTATCTATGGCTTGTAAGGGACTACCAGACCTGGTATCCCTTAAAATTCATTTTTTCTAACATTTAATCTTGTTTTAAGTAAAGTGCTATGGTCCGGATTGTTGTTTGGTTTTACATGAGGTTGAGTTTAGGGTCTATTGTCTTGCTCTCCTAGGTCTTCAATGCATAGCCTAAATACTTCACTGTACTCTTCCGATGGGCGGTCCTGGATCTTGCGCTATGAGTTCCTTGTTTTCGGGTTTGCATAAGTCGTTTTAGGTTGCTTTGATTAGGCTTTGCTTCTGGGAGCTTGTCGAGTTATTTGGTCATAGAAGTTGAGATTGTTACTGTTGAGTGCTATTTTTGTGCTTCTTGCTTTGGAACTAGAGGTATGTTTCTTGCCGTCCTAGGCTTTTTGAGGCTTTTTTGAATGGTCAGTCCTTGGTTTGTCTTCGTGCTTTCTCATTTTTAGGATAAATTGTTTGGATCGTATTTTCAGTATTCTAGTAGTCTTTCGAGTTCTTCTTTGTTTGTGGATGCTGTGGATGCTTTTGGTAGTTTTACATGCGGTTTTTTGGTCTAGCATCTTGTGTCTTGCTCTCATATGTTCATTAAGTAGTATAGCCTAGATACTCCATTTGTACTTCTCGGTTGGTCTGTCCTTTTTTCTTGCACGTCACCCCCCGTGTGAATATGCACCCAAACCAAAGGGGGTTTAAGGGGGGTTTTAATTTAAATGTGTTGGACCCAATGGTTGTGTTAATTAATGTCAATGGTAGTTATGTGTTGGTTGTTAATGTCAATGGTTGTTATGTGTTGGTTGTTATGTGTTGGAGGATTTAACTTTTATATGTTGGATGTTAATGGTTTGTGTTGCAAAAAAAAATTTTTGGCCCCTTTGGGGCCTTAGGGACGCCCCAGGTGTGACAAAAAATTTAGAATTCAAACCAGAAAAAAACTAGAATTCATTTGAGGCTTTCATCACCTATAGCTTTTGAATTTCATCACAATAAAACAAATAGAACATAAGTAAAAGTTACCATAAAGATAGAGCGGATTGATCCCATTATTCTGAAAGTCATAAAGTTTGCAACACCCATACACAAACATTTTTCAACTGGAATTTAACAGCAGCCTTTGGCCTCCATATTCTTGTGGTGAGAAACCAAAGTGGGAAAGTTTTCTGCTTGTTAGCACAAGGATCTAGAAGCCTTGGAATTTGCTTAATAACTGCCTCAAAATCCAAAAGTAATTTTTTGCAACCTTCATTCGGAATGAGCCATAAAACAATATCCAATAGCGCAATCCTGTATTAATCAGCTGGTAGGATGTGAAAGCCTACCAAACCCGGCCGAAAAAATTGTTGTTTTAGCATAGATAACTTAACCAAACATATCCATATCATACACTATCAAAAAGATCTCGGAGAGAGCTTTCCAACGCAATAAAAATCATCTCAAACAGAGCTCTGGATCAAAAGTTATGATAAGAAATGTGTTGCCGGCGGGGAAACTGCACTACATGCGCCCTTCAAGCCCTTCATGTGCCCATTATGCATCACACACACAAAAAGAGAGCTTTTGTTGTGAGCCATTGGTTGTTGACCATTATGCACCACACGCACAAAAAGAGGGCTTTTGTTGTGAGCCATTGGTTGTTGACCATTATGCACCACACGCACAAAAAAGGGCTTTTGTTGTGAGCCATTGGTTGTTGACCATTGGAAAAAAAAAAAGCTAAAATCAATGGCTCAGAAATGATGCACTCTAGATGTACGCATTAGTACATCCATTTGAATACATCACAAAATCATAGGAAAACCTTAGTGAAAAGCGTACAAAAACACAAAAAAAACCCCCTGTTATTATGCTACATATTCAGGTTGTTGCATGGGTTAGTTAGGATGCTTTGCTTGGGCCTTGTTTCTTGGATCTTGTTGAGTTGTTTGGTCATAGAGGTTAGGTGTATTTGTTGGTACATTTGCTGTATTTCTTGCTTTGAGCCAGGGTGGTTGTTGGAAACGTTTTGCCTAGGTTAAGATGCTTTGTTGGTCTAGGGGGGTCTGTTACTTACCTTTCTAGGTTCGTCTATTGCTTAAATACAGGTTTGTCATCGTATACAATAATAGAGCCTCTTCATATGCGTTTTATGCTTTATGCATGTTTGTATGCTCTCATCTAAATACATGTTTCTATTTGCTCTTATTGACGCTCAATGGTCGAGTACACCCTCTTAACGACCCTTATACACATGATTCACTTATGATACGATAGAGGCCCTTCATATGCATTTTTTGTGCTTTATATCGGTATCTTGCCCAATTTTCTATTTTTGCATGGTTTTCTTCATGGTTTGCTTGGTTATTTTCCGCAGTTGGGCCCATGCATTAACGAGCTCGATGTTTTTGGGAGATGAGATATGGCTTTTCATTCATGGCTTTTCATTCGTCTTGCATTAGGCAAGTATGGTTATATATTGTTTGGTGCTTATAGTGTCAAATTAACCACATCTGGCTTCGTTCCTTGTAAGCTTTGATATTTTCAAGGGTTCCTAGTTGTTTGATATCTTAATCTTGGTCTAGCGGCTAGCACATAGGGTGCCTCAACCACTTGTACAGGTTCGAGTCTGCTTGCTATCGTGATGCACTAAATTGAAATTATATTTATTTGCATGTTTCCTTTTGCTTGAAATTGTATTTTGTAGATATATGCTCTAGGTCCTTGAGGGTTTTCTTGTTCGTTGAGTATACTCTATTCTCTAGTAGTGCGTATGTTAAGTTCAAGTCCCGTTTAGCCCCATCTTGTTTTTCGCTAATTGGTTCGTTTAATATTGCTCAATCCATGCATCGAATCCCTCATCTTCAACTTGTCAAGCACTTGCATTATGCCACCTCATACAAGTATTGCCGAATCATGGGCATGTTTCGTATATGGCATGGGTTCGTATCTCTTGATGCTGGGATGGAGATTTGATGTGTTGGGAGACTCTATATTCATGGTTAAGTATCTATTTAATTTTGCTCTTTGATCTTTGCATTTTCTACATGTATAATCGCTTTGCACATGAGCATTTTGCACAGAAATTTTTTCTTTGGATGAAAGTATCCATTTGAGCATATAGTAACTTTAGTCAAATGTCTAATTCATTGCTTGGCTATTCCATGGATTTCTATCTTTGTAGTCTCGGGTAGCGTCCTTTGTACCATAGGGTTTTTAGCAGTAGGGTGCACATTCGTTTCTCTATGTTACATCGTTTTCTCCTTGGATTTGTTTTTTTTTTTTTTTTTTCTCGGATTTGTTGATCTTGGCTGCAAGTTAGGGGGTTCCCAGTTCTCGCTAATTTATTTCTACGATGACATGGTTCGTTGATTTAGTTCGAGGTGGCTCTTTTCTCTCCATCTCTCTTGCCTATAGTTTCATTTGAATATAGTTTCATTTGGTATTCACTGTGCTTGCTCTATTTCTTTTGCCTCATGACTTCTCTCCTTCTTCTTTCCTTGTTTGGCATAAGTGTCTTGTCCCATTCGACATTTGTTGCATCAGTGGTCCCAGTTGCTCTATTTGTCCTTTTTAGTCCATGCGTCTCATGATGTTCCCTTCGTTCGTTTTTTCATTCCTTGATCTTTCGATTTTTTGTACTCAAGTCATCTTGTCATGATCCCATTTCTTCATCCATTTCATTTGCTTCTGTTCCTTTTTTGCTATAAGGTCCTTGAGCTTTGTTTCTAGTGGTAAGCATAGGTGGGTATGGTGCATGCTTCTTTCTGCATTCTTTCCTTCATAAGATTATTAGTTTGTTCATTTGTCCAATTGTGAGCTTGTTCCTCTTATCTTTCCATGTTGATGCTTGGTTTTTTATGCCCTATTCCCCCCAAGTTTCTTCATTGTTCGAGTATTTTCTATCTAGTGTTGTCTAGTCTTCACTTAGTTTGGGGTCGTTCATCCAGCTGTTCCGCTCTATCTATGGTCCCCGTAATGTCATCTTTCGACTGTGCCAGATAGTTCCATTCATTTCCGAGAATTCATTATTCTAGACTCCATATATTGTCTAGTCCTCTATATTGCTTCATTAGCATGAGGGTCCCCGATGTAAGTTGTCTTGTATTTCTTGAAAGTTTGTTTGGTCCATTATACAAGTACGATATAGGTTGGAATTTAGTCTTTGATTTTCACAGTGTTTGTCATATTGTTTTTCGCTGTCATTGTTGGTGCATTGATTCTCCAGTTTGTTGTCATGTGCTCGCTGTTGTAGTCATAGTTTATGGTTGGTGTTTGGTTTTTGTGCCTTATTTTTTTACGCATTCCATTTGCCCCATAGTTTTGGCTTTATTATTTGTTAATAATCGTGGTTGGCTCGCATCATCTTTATGAAGTTTGTATCATTTGTCTCCGTCGTCCTCCCACCATTCCTTGTTAGGTTTTGCATTCGATGGCTAGTTTCTTCACCTTCGATATTCTCACCTTTTGTCTTGCCTCAGCTCGTATATATAACGATTACCTTAAAATCAATGTGTTCCCGTCATTTTCTTATCTCGGTTAATATTCTACTATCCTATCCATTGTCTTCTCTTTGGGTCGCTGGTCACATCCTTTAGTTCTAGTTGTCCTTCATTGCTCCATTGTTCTGTAGTCTGTGCGTCTTTTTAGTATTTGCCCTGGTTTCATACTTGTTCCATTGTCCCGTTTCTTCCTATGGTTTCTTATAGTCCTACTTATACTCCATTTGCTTCATTAGTTCTTGCTTTTGCCAATTTTGTTCATCTAAGTTGACACTTATGTCCTGTGTCTTTATGGGATCCTTCTTTATCCTCTCTATTTCAGCTTATTCATGTGTTCACTTATCGAATTTGTTCCTCTCGCCCTTCTAGTTTTGGCAATTTTTCTATTGCCTTTATCCAATTTCCTCCTTTTGCTTCGCCTGTTCCATAGTTTGTGGTCTCTTTAGTTATATTGATGCTTTCCACCTTGTGTTTTGCAGCGCCATTGCTTTAGGGCCTGATCAGCAATGTGCCACTTCATTTCTTCGATCTCGATGTTCCACTATCATTATTCATTTTTCATAGTGTCTGCCCTGATATTTGTTCTTATTTCGGTCATCCTATTTCTTCCTATATGGACTCCTGCACTCTTGCAGGGTCTGTTTTTACGCTTGTTGGCATCATTTTCTATTTTACTATTAGTTCCCTGCACCCCCCACGGTTCTTGTGTCTTGTTGGTCCCTAGTATTCCCTTGTCTCATCAGTTCTATTCATATTTTATCCCTTATGGCTCCGTTTTTTCTTGTAGTTCTCACCAGGCTTTCAGTTGTGTTCAGGCTATGGGGATGTCACCTTGTGTCCCTTGTCCTTTGCTGGTGCATCGCTTTTTCAACTTATCATCATTATTTCCTTCTTAGGATATCAATCAATGTCTTTACCATAGTATTCAGGCCTTCTATTGTTTAGCCTATGTTTGGCACCAAGTTTTTCCTTTATCTGCATGGTTATTCTGCTTCTTCAGCTCCATTGCTCATACTGTTGTTTTGGTTGATTCCTCATTTCTTTGTATTCTGACTGATCCATTTCGTTGCATTCGTTTTGATTGCTCCATTTGCATAGTTTGTGTTGGTTCATTGGGCCTCATGCTGCTTTTCTTCATTTTTCATGGTTGGCGTCCATTGCTTGTTTGGTGGTCCTTACCATACCTCCTTGTTGTCAAGTGCCTCATCGCCTCTAATGGCCCTTTTTTGTTCAATTTAGCACTAGTTACCCCCGTTCTCTTCTCCTTCTTGCCTTGTTCAAATTAACATTGGTTACCCCCATTGTCTTCTCCTTTTTGCCTTAATTGCCATGTTGTTCTGTTGCTTCTTTGCTCCACAACGTCTGCTTTATTCTTTATCCATTTATCCCGGTCCTAGGGTAGTCTGCATATTTTAATGGATTTTCAGTGATCTTACTCGTTTTTGCTCGCAGTCTTGGTCTGTGATTGGAGGAGGTAGGTTCCTCTTTGTGTCGGATGTTATTGCTTTGCAAAGGACCTTTCCCTAGAATGCCATGGTTCTCTTCTTATATAGAAGAGAACCATCATTCTGGGGAAAGGGACGCCTGTTTTGGCGTCACGCCATTTTGAGCGTCAGATCTATCTATAACTTGAGCCTTCTATGGCGCAGGCTTTCTTTAGCTCTGTCTACTATATATCCATATTGTCTGCTAGCATTCCTCATCGGCGTTTCCTCTGAGCTGAATTCTGTTGGTTCTAGAGTTTCCCTCCCTCCCTCCTCTGAGTCTAGTCACCTGGTGTCGGCTCGTCTTAACATCTGTTGATTTCTTCTCGTTCCACCTAATGAGGGCTGTATCTACTCTTTTCTTCTATATCTTTGTGGCTGGTGGCCTCTGCTATTTCCCAGCGTAGCACTTGTCACTTCTGGAGAGCACCTAGGGGCAGTCCCCCGCGGTCGGGCCTAGTCTCTCTCTCTCTCTCTCTCTCTCTCTCATTCTACATGGCGGCAAATGCTAGGGCGGCAGCAAGGGCGGCAAAGAAAGCTTTGGCTATGGAGAAAGGGATGGCAGGCAGTCCAGGAGGCAGCTCGCAGTCAGATAAGGGGAAGAATGCGATAGAAAATGAACTACCAAAGGATGTGTCTGCGTCTGACAGTGCAATAGAAAATGAATTACCAGGGGCCCAGCAGTCTGTCACGGTAAATCTGGTGCCGAACAAGGGGATAATAAAAAATGCAAGTGAAGAGGCACAGTCGGTGCTTCTGGAAAACCTGGACGCTGCAACCAAGGTGGGACAATGCAACGAAGTCTTTGGAGCTGTAACCATCGAACCAGCACTCCCGAACCTGGGCTCTGCCCCATTCCCGAACCTGGGCTCTGCCCCATTCTCTCCAATCACTGCTCAAACAGGTTATCCTAATCACCAACCGTTTAATTTCAACACAACTATAGCAGGAGGAAATCCGGTGCTGCCTGCAGCAGGACAGCCTCCTCAATATGCAACAGGGCAGCTGGGGGCGAATCAGATGCAAATGCAAGGGGATTGGCTTATGAGTCAGATGTTGAATGTAATGATGAAGATCCTAGAATCCATGGAACAAACCCGAAGAGAAGCTGCTGCAAACCAGGCACAGATGATGAAACTGCTGCAAGGTATGACTGACTCTCTTCATTGTTTGAAAGCAGAAAATTTGCATTTGCAACAGGAAATTGCAGAGCTGAAGAATGATTCAGTGAGGGGAAGCATTGAGAATGGAGTGAACGTGGAGGAAAAAAATGAAATGCTTGCTGATATGCTGCAGAAACTGCATGAAAGGGTAGATACACTGAATGAAAACCAAGAAAGAGAGAAAAAGAAGACCAATATCCGCATTGCCGGGCTGCCGGAGACAGAAAATGAGAATGTTAAGGAAATTGTTGAAGACTTGATTGCCACTAAGATGGATATCCATGCTGTAGACATCGTGGAAGCATACCGAGTAGGCAGGAAGATTGGAGGAGACCGCAATATTATTGTCCGCTTTGCTACAGAGGAAGCAAAACTTAAGGTGATGCAAAGACGGGCAAGCTTGAAAGGGGAAAATATATGGTTCAATGAAGATTTAACTCAGGCCCAGTTTGCACAGAGAAAGGAAGAGATTCAGAAAATGAAAGAGGCGAGACAACAGGGGAAGAAGGTAGCTTGGCGAAGGGGGAAAGTTGTCATCTTAGAATAGGGATTAAAGACCATCAGGATATGTTCGTGGAATATCAACGGGAAGGCTGATGAGATAGCAGCACTTGGAGATATTCTCGCATCTTGGGATATTATTTTTCTGTTAGAAACACATGAGCATGAAGGGCAAGGGACTGTGGAAATACCAGGCTTTCAATTACTGCAGTCAGTTTGGAATTACAAAGGGTGGAAATACAGAGGGACAGGAGGTATAGCATGTTATGCCAAGCACGAAATAGCGCATCTATTCACCGTTGTGAATAAGGGCACATCAAAACAACACATTTGGATAGAAGGCAAAGGGACAGGTGGTAGAATCTATGTTGCAGGTTGCTATTATCCCCCTCGGGAATCACCAGTATATAGAAGGACAGACATGGATAAAGATGATCCCTTTTATCATCTAGAACAGGAAGCACTAGAACTTAGCAAACAAGGCGATATATTGCTGCTTGGGGATTTTAATAGCAGAATAGCTAGTAAGCAAGCATTCATTTGCAGTGGGGGAGGAGAGCCCATATGGGTGGAGCCGGCCAGTGAGCATGATGTTGCTGAACTAGGATTATCACGCATAACTGAGGATAAGGAGACAAACCCACAAGGTGCGCACCTTCTTAACATGTGCAGTGGACTGAATTTAATTATCTTGAATGGTATTCAAAAATTCCCAAACTCTGGTAAATGTACTTCCATTGGCTCTATGGGAAAAGGCAGCAGTGTGGTCGATTTTGCACTAGCAGGAACACATATGATGGATACAATGCATAGTTTTTATGTAGATAATACATATGCTACTTCAGACCACTACCCCATAGTGCTAGATGTGCAATTCATGTATAATTCCGTGCAACAGGGTGATACAGAGCACAAGGGTTTCAGGAGTATACGCATGCATCATAGAAAAAAGGACAAATTTATGGCAATATGTGAAGGAAAAGCTAGCCAGATTACCTGGCCCTCGGATGCTAATGAAATAAACATGCTGCTTACAGATATGCTCATAGGAGCAGCCAAGGAATGCTTTGAATCCAAAAGGAAAGCCAAAGGCTTACCTTGCAACAGCTGGTTTGATAATGACTGCAAGCAGAAGCTAAGAGAGTTTAAATCAGCAAAAAAGAGGGACAAGGATAAGATTAGGAAAGAATACCGCATGCTAACCAAAAGGAAGAAAAGGGCGTATATAAATACAAAACAAGAGGAACTTGCAAATGAATTGTTAATAGACCCCCGCAAATTTTGGGCACGCTTGAAGGCAAGGAGGCCACAGACAATAAAATTGGATGTGGATGCGCTCTTATCACAGGTTCGTAAACTCTACCACATTGCTGGGTTAGATGATAGAATGCAAAAGCAAGGTGACATTTTGGTCCTAACTGAAGAGGATGTCAAAGAAGGTATCAGTAAACTGGCCTATGGCAGGGCAGCCGATGCAATTGGCTTGGTAGCAGAAATGATAAAATGGGCAGGCCCTACAGTGCTTACAATAGTGACCAACATGATAAATGATGCATTGGCTAATGGCTTTCCATCCGCTTGGCAACTGAATAGAGTTATACCATTGCATAAAGCAGGTGACATACACGACCCTGGGAACTATAGAATGATAATGGTTGGAAGTCTGTTTGCTAAATTGTATGCAACAATAATAGAAAGGTATATAAGCACATGGGCAGAGAGGAAACACATCAGGGCTGCAGGGCAAGCAGGTTTCAGGCCGAAAAGATGCACTGTCGACCATTTGGTCACCATCAGGGCTATTATGGACTCCATCAAAAAAACAAAAAAACCGCTATTTGCATTGTTTGTAGACCTGGCAAAAGCATTTGACACAGTAAACAGAGGGAATATGTGGGATCACATGGAGACGATAGGGGTCCCATCAGAAATGAGAAATGCAGTTGCAAACCTATATGAGAAAGTAGTGGTACAACTCTCTTTCCCCTTCAACCAAGGCTGCCAAGAAACTGTTGATAGTAATATAGGGGTCCGACAAGGGTGCCCCCTCTCCCCTACCCTATTTGGTATTTATATTGATCAGTTAGAGAACTGGATGCAGGTGCATGGAGGGGTAGGCACGCCACTAGCGGGATACACAATATTGATGCTGCTATATGCAGATGACATTGTAATATTTGCCAGAAATGCAAAAGACATGCAAAAACATTTAGATGCGCTAGCAAGCTTTTGTGAAGCATGTGCTATGAAAGTGAATCTCTCCAAGACCAAGATCATGATTTTTGGCACAAGGTCTCGAGACGGGTTTCACTTCTACTATAATGGGAAAGAGGTGGAAGTTACGAACTCATATAAATATTTAGGGTTGGTTATTGACCACAATTACAGTTGGAACAAAGCGGTTGAGCAACGTACGGATGCGGGCATCAAAGCTCTTTATGCAATGCAACGCCAGTGTAGAAAGACAGGCATCATTGATTGGGAATTGATAAAAAGGTTGTATGTAGCACTTGTTAAATCAGTAGTTTTGTATGGATGTGAAGCTTGGGGGCCGGGACTATCAGATGACATGTGGAAGAGAGTAGAAAAGATTCAGAAAAAATTCTTGCTGGCTGAACTAGGGGTCAAAGTACAAACACCGTACCATATGCTACTAGCAGAATCAGGATTGGTAGCATTGGAGGTAGAAGCACTTATCCAAACGCTTAAATACTTGTTGCGAGTGCAGGCGATGGATGAAGATAGATTACCTTTGTTAGCAATGAAGCAAAGCATAGACAAGGGATGGCATATGAGCATCAGACGATGGTTAAGAAAATGGAACATGGACCTGGATCATTTGCCGGATGAGGAAGATAAGATGATGGCATGGGTAGGAGCACATGTACGCCATAAAATCTGGAGCAACCCGGGCACGAAAATGGCATTCTACAAGTGCCACATTAATAGCAACCTATCAGAAGCACCACATCTGTCTGGACATACTTCCTGCTATAAAAGACATTTAATATGTCGATGGCGGATGAGCTCACACCACTTAGGGGTCGAGGTTGGGAGATGGGGGAATGTTCCCAAGTACCACAGAGTATGCAAAGTGTGTGGTGAGGATGAGGTGGAAGACGAGGAACATGTAGTGCTACAGTGTCCGGCGTATCAGTTGGATAGAGAGCGATTTGGGATCTCCTCGATATCCACACTGAGTGCCTTTTTTGCACTTCCAGCCACTACTATAGGAAATTACCTCATTGAAGTTATGAAGACAAGAGAGGTGACTATTAAGAACTACAAGGATTTACTCGGTATGTATGAAGAACATGAGAGAGAACAAGAGTTTGAGTTGGATGATGCTCTCTTGGAGTGACATCGACTCGTGAATGGGAGGTTATCAATATGAAAATGTCACTGTCATATAGACCTGATGGTCTGACGACAAAATAATAAAACATTCATTCATTCTCTCTCTCTCTCTCTCTCTCTCTCTCTCTCTCTCTCTCTCTCTCTCTCTCTCTCTCTCTCTCTCTCTCTCTCTCTCTCTCTCTCTCTCTCTCTCTCTCTCTCTCTCTCTCTCTCTCTCTCTCTCTCTCTCTCTCTCTGGCATAGCTCTGTGGCTTCCGACCTCGAGTATTCTCATTTGTTGTGTCATTATCTCTGGAATCCTTTTTCCATCCTGCTCATGTATTTTCTGATTTGGTTGGCATTCTGATGCTTGTTCGAGAGGGCGTCTATCCCTTTGTCTTAATCTTCCATGTGGTCTGTTTATTTACAGCTGTCGCACGATGGGTCGTCTTTTCAAGTTTTTGATATTGTGCTATTGTGCTTGGTTGCTTTTGTTGACTTCCATCATGACATTAGCACAGACTCTGCCAAAATGAGTTGGGTGGTGCTCAAAGATAGTGCGCTGGATAGGGGATGTATGTTTGTTCGAGTCCCACTTCTCTGGGTCAACTCAACTTTCAGATACCCTTGGAAACAAATATGTGGTCAGGACTACTTTCTTGCAATGCCTAGAAACATCAAAAATATAAAATATCGATCTGTCAACACTGTGGAGACAGTGTATTGCACTAGCAAGAATTTCAAGTCAAGGATAAGCAAGAAATGTATTACAAAAAGCTCTGCGCATGTACTTGGTTGAAGGTTGTCCTGACTCAGTGGCACCATTCTGAGAGTTCTGAAGCTGTGCACCAAGCATGGTATCCAATATTAGCATGGCATCAAGATCAGTGTGAGCATAATCATCCAACCGAAACCTTGGTGGCATGCAAAATGGCACTGCAAAAACAAAGTCAGTCTAATAAAGCCCATAATCTCTTCATATATTGACATGGGGAAAGGCGAAAAGGCTTTCTGCAGTTCTAGCTAATGCAAACACAAGGGATATCTCTAGATAAAATCATTTTTGTTCCTCTTATTGATGCATGCACATTACATGTACAACAAATGCCGGTGCTTGGAACAATCATTGCAGGTGTTTAGAAGCATTTGTGAGCAAGATGTTATTTTAAGGAATACCATAATAACAACATGTAGAAAAAGTGTTGAAGTCAAAACAACCGTTCATTCAAGACATGCATATGGAAGGAACATATCAAATAAAGTAACTTGTATACATTATAATAAGTTATGCATTAGCAGCAGAAAGAAGTTGTTGCACATCAGTTCTTTGCCATGGCTTTCAATCCGGTGTCTTGTTAGAAAACAGACTTATAAACATGTATTAAACGATGTTCCATTTAAAATTATAGAATACAAGAAATTTATCGCGGCGGCCAAAGCCGCCATGAACATTTCTCTCTATCAATTTTCATGTATTAGGGAAGCGACTTCTCTCTATTGACTCATTTATTAATTAGAACTTTGTTTGCCCTAGATTTTATGAAGATTCCCTTAGGTTCCATAGGGATTCTTCATGATTCTCATATGATTCCTTTAGGTTCTCGAAGATTCTCTTATGATTTTGTTAGGTTCCCGAAGATTCTATAAAGATTACCCCAAATTCTCTTATGTTCTATGAAAATTCCCCTAGATTCTCTAAGATGCCATCAAGATCCTCCTAGATGCTCTAACTTTCCTCTAGATTTTCTTAAATACCATGAAGATTCCCCAGTACTATATAAAAGTTCCCCTAGATTCTCAAAGATTCTATGAAGCTTCTCTAGGATTCTTTTAGATTCTCTTAAGATTTGTCTAGATTCCTAAAGATTCTCTCGACATTCCTCTAGATTCCCTCAGATTCTAGGAATATTTCACATATGTTCTCTAAGGTTCCATGAAGATTCTCCATTTCGATTACATTGGCTATAATGGCGTTGAAACAATGGCAAATTACCAGTTGTTGGAAAGCTCTCGACGAGAGGAATCTAATGGCATGGGGCCTCCTTGATCTGACTCAACCATTGTGGGATATGGTTGTTTAAAGCAGAGCCATAAAAGAGAAGATTTCTAGAATGCTACAGTGCCAACTCACCCTTTCCGCATTAATTATAGTGCCACTTCTTGGCACCTTCCTTAACCTACTCAAAAAGTTAGCACACATGTCAAGGTTTCTGAATAGAATGTTGGATAACAAAATGTTGAGATGTCAATTTTTAGAAAGAATTCAATAGTACTAAATACGCCTTAGGACATGTGTAAAAAAAAGCCTTAAAAGTGTCAAAAACATTATCTAAACTATATTATCCAAAGTGTCAGAAATGATTAAGCCTTTGGACACGTGTCAAAAAATGGCTTTAAAACTTGTTACAAACCGATAAGTTTAGATATGAGCTTTTGTACGTATACAAATTTAAGTCTACCAGCCAAGTAAACGAATCTACGTCTATCAGCTTCAATTACATAGAAATTTAAACATTGTGTGGAACTTATCTCCATGGGAAGAATACTTGGTAGGATTCATATCATTATTTGGCATGTAAATACTCCATGGTTGCTTGACATTTGCAGAGATATCATTTACAAACAAAAAACTCAGGTCCCTTTATGTTTATTTGTACCCTTCTATATGTTTATTTGGATAAGTCAACAATCTATCATACCATATATAAAGCAGTGTGTTTTCTGTTCTTAAAAAAATAGGAGGTAATTTTTCTGGGCTGAGCGCAGCCCTGGCGCTGACACGTATGCACCCATTGCATTTTCAAATTGAAGAAAAGAGGAAAAAAACTAGGGATGCCACGTTTTTGTTCTTATCTGCTTTGAATCAATCTCCTCCGTCGAATCTCCTTCTCTGCTCTCCACTTCCTCTGCCCCATTCCGGCGAGATCAGCGACGCCGATCTGTGTCTCACGGCCCTGCTAGCGTTGGCCACGATTATTATAGCTGCTTCGATGACCTGTTGATCTGCTGCAACATTGCTTAAATCCCTACTTCAACCTGTTCAAATGACCTGGTAATAAAATATTACGCTCTTCGGCCCGTCATGGTTTAGAAAATTTTGCGTAAGAACAACATATAAAAGCGAGAGATCATGCCAAAACCCTAATCGCCGGATTGAAGAATGCAAGGTAGACTGGGCGAGAAAGGGGCTTCCAGGTTTTCCCCGGGCAGTTTGGTGATCCATCTCCCAAGAACGCAGAGGATTTTGCCCTATTCCTGCCGGCAAACGATTCTCTGACTTTGATTGAACAAGAACATTAAAATCAAGCGGGTTCATTTTCCTTGCCTATCTCCGTGACGGAGGGTTTTCGTCGGTTGCACCCCTTTCACCATTTAAATGGTTCTTTCGGTTGCTCCATCCATCTTCTTAAGTGTTTTTGCGTTTGGGGCTTCTTGGGTTTCATTCCTAGGGCGGCAAATGGTTTTGTTGATCTTTGTTCCGGCGGGATAGGCTATGAGAGGAACACGACACGAGGTTATGGGGGCATGCCCCTCTTTCTTTGCGGGATTATTTTCTTTATGTTGGGCTGGAGTATAAGCTACAGTTCAAAGATCCGCCATAGTCGAGTTCTCTAACAGGAAAACGAAGGAAACAAAAAGCGGATTTTGGAGCTTCTCATTCAGAATGACATCTGTGTTTTAGAAATGTGAGAGCCTATTGCATTTCGACTTCTATTTTCTGACATTTTTCACTTTCTATTGATTTGCTGCAGAAGTTCAATGGCGCAGATGGGATGGAGATATTGTTCGTTTGTAATAACAAACAATGGTGTGTATTATCACGGCATTTGGTCTGCGGCATTTTCCAACTTGCTTCATTTTTACGCTAACTATTTTGCGGGGTTTTGATCGGCGTCAATTAACTTTGGTTCCCATGGCCACCTGTGTTTTACGCCCTTGGAATTCTATGGCACCTTTTGCTGCTGGATTCAAACATGACTAATCTTCTTTCAAGAATGCAGCGTTTAAACTATTCTTTCTATGCCACCGCTTCCAATTTCGGTTTCAAAAGGCGAACTATAACCATGATGATGTCTTTTTGCGTTTTACATATGGCAGACCATGGCGATACATTTACACATTTGTGGCAATGGCAAATGATGCATGTCCGGTGGAGCAACAGTTTGGATAGGGCGGCAATGGGTCAACAGCCATAACAAACTATGGAGCAAAGAAAACTCGGGCGGAAATTCGTTTTGCCTTTTCGTTGGAACCTTTCCTTGAACCAGGCGCTATACGCCTATTTTTGCCGATCATAGAACTGGAGTAAACAATGTGAGTGGTGATATAATCTTTGTTACTAAGCTTTTTTTACATGCAAACGCTCGATCACAAATCTCTTTTTGCAAATCGACATGGTGTATTCTATAGTAGATTCTTTGCCTGCTTCCCTCATCCCATTTAAGTTTTCGATCACATATGGTCTTTTTAACTTGAGCAATGGATAAATGAATAGTTTTATCTTTGCGATCGAATTTTGTCTTTGGTAGTTCCTTTTTTCGTCTCGGCAAATGGTGGTTGGTGTATATATGTTGTTGCTATGTATATGCTCTTGCCTTTCTCCATTCAGACAATAGATTCTAGCTTTTATTCATGGATAATATCAAGGATTCTCATTGTGCATGGCGTATCACTGATATCCAATATGTTGGAATTGTATAGCCTGTTAGCCAGACCATTGATATCTGAGCTCCTCAGATAGTTGAACATTACAGAAAATGATGAGTATATCCTAATAGTAGCGTCTGCAAATGGGTTTGAAGGCATGGCATCTGCTTAGTTCTTGCATGTTCATACCATTACTTGCCCACATTACACTCTCTTATTGTTTCGTTTTTAGATTCACAACAAAGCTCACAAGATTAACAGCAACCTCGACATCCATCCTATGCACTAGAACATGAGGTGAGAAAGTGCAGGTCCAACCCCTGCAGGTTCTAGCACGTAGATACGGGATGATGATGAGACACTCCTTTTTTCTAATATCTCAGTGAAGATAAATGCTCTTTTGATTTAATACAAAACATCTTTTGTAACAAGTGCACCTAGATGCCTACAAAAGTGGATACTTTACTTTGGTAGTCAATTTGACATGTAGCGTGGTTCATAGGTCTTATTAGCAAAACTCATACATCCTAAATTCTTACTTTGGTGGTCCTATATGTTGGACAAATTTGACATGTAGCATGGTTCATAGGTCTTATTTAGCGAAACTCATACATCCTAATTTCTCAAGGCTCATAGTCCACCTTCTCAGCTCGTGCATCTTTTCATAAGCAAATTAAGATTCAATGTGCATGCAAGCATCCTTCATATTCACATCTTTTCAAAAGCAAATTAAGATTCAATGTGCATGCAAGCATCCTTCATATTCAAATTGAAAAATTATGTACTTACGACTTACGGTTTTAGCATGCATACACGAGTTGGGGAAGAGAAACGTTCGCGGCGGCCGATAGGCCGCCGATAAGTTTCTTGTAAGGATAAATATTTGTATGTACATATGGTATGCTACAAACCATATTGCATGTTGAATATTATGGACTCACGAAGGCATTGAGGTAGGTGGGGCCTATCTCTTCGTAACCTAGAGCTGTTGGGATATGGGGAATATGGGGAAAAAGTGGGCCTAGAGATCCAACATAAAACTTAAGGCTCTTGTTTTGCATCCATGTTGGAGGGGAAGGGTATAAAGATGGGCTTAAAGATCCCAAACATAGTAGACATGTAAGTATGGTAAAGGCTCTTCTTTTGTATCCATGGTGGTGGGGAAGAGATAAAGATGGGCTTAGAGATCCTAAACACGGTAGATATGTAAGTATAGTAATTGCTTTATCTTTGATTCCATACAAACCTATGGTGCTTAGTGATAGTATGCTAGCTAAGGTATGTTTGTTAGGGTTCCACTTCTTTGTGTCAACTCAACTTTCAGATATCCTTGTTGGAAATAAATATATAGTTAGGACGACTTTCTTGCATATAAGAAGTAAGCTAGGGAATGCCACAATAACACCTCGAATGACGCCTTTCATTTGGATTGGGACTGGCCTAATCTCAGTTGAGATTCTATTTTGGTGTATGCTAATGGGGCAAAATCTGATGGAGTTGGCCTTTTGGGGTATGTCAGTTATCTTAGGTATGTCAAGGAAATTGGAGAGTGATTCCAGTACTTGGGGACTAGGACCCTATGTTCCTACTAGATGGAGAGAGTTGTCTAGTCCTTGGGACCGGTGTCATCTTTCTAGATGGATACAACTTTTCCTTATTATTTTGGTAGTTAAACACGTGCTAATAACAAGAAGGGGTTGGGACTTAGTTCCTAGATGACATATGGGCCTATAATATTTTTTTATAAGTGATTGGGATAGGGGAGGGTGTCCATTGGCTACGCACTTAAGGGGGAAATTGTTGCGACAATGATATAAACATCTTGCAGGCCATGCATGCCGCATGGCAACATGCCCAACAAGTCCATGTAGGCTGCAAATTTTATTGCATGCCAAGCTGGCAACCCCAGCACAACTTATGATGTGCCAAAGTGGTAGGGGTATTGGTACCACCAAGGCTGAGGGGGCAGCCACATAGGCTATCAGGGTGGCCATTTAAGGCTGCCATACAAATTTGCTCACATTTTGTGTCACAATAATGCCTAAACTTATCTTTTAAGTAACATTCAGATTTCAAGTTACATCCAAAGCTTAAAATATCCATCAAACTTATACTTTAATAAGATCGATGAACAAAAACTATTATAATATTCGAATTCTTTTGTTGTGCCTTGGATTTAACAAAGATATTTCAATCCAATAGATGACTTGGAATTTTTGAGAAACCATGGTACTCAAGATCCACCAAGCAGACACATCTACAAACACACAATCGTATCATAACCTGCATTTTCAAATAATTTTTGCACTAATTAGTGCGCACTGACAAGTCAGTAATTGGATGGCCATAAAAACAAGCCTGTTAGAAGCTCTTGTCTACTCCCTGGATCAGCATGGCCAGGAACAATTGTTAGCTGTTACAAATAAAAAGCATTCAACTTTTGCAGGCATCCTTCACTTGTATGTCACAAAAAATGATGCATACAATTGGAAGAAACATAACAGTACAGTCTATGGCTTCAACATGCTAGAATTATATGTCTTTGATGGTGCAATCTAACAAGTACACTTCTATAACTGAAAAATATGATAAATCATGAAAATGAACGTGGATACAAGAACTTGCCTGTATACCATTTATTGACATTAGTTTTAAATTACGACATGGAGCTAAGCCCTGCATCCACTCTCAATAATCATCTAGAAGTATGAGAAACTCATGTTTATAAAATCCTGTTATGACACATCAGAGTTATCTATTTGAATTGAATTAAGTATAGTCATACAACAATGATTAGCATGCATAGCACTATAAAAGATATTCAATAAAGCCTTTAAAAAAATCCTTACATTCATTAACAAGGAATGCCATCTTCATCTCTTGAAATGCCCCCTTCATATTTAAAACTCATTAGCCCTTTGATGCCAATGAATTGGCTCTTCTTGTGCCTGAATTTTTGTAGAACCATGAGTGCCAATAGCAGTGGTTGTGCCTGAAGTATAAGTTGCAGCATGCTGGTCAGAAAATGGAGCAAAAATATGAAATACAAACAATATGTTTGAAACAAAAACCACCCCAAAGGGAAGGAAAAAAAATCGATAATGCCACAATTGAAGAATCACTTGGCATTCACAAAACATTTGTTGTGTTTTCAATCCTAAAATTCAAAACAATATGCTAAAACAAGAACCCTTGGATGTTTGGGCTTGAAGAAACCTGTTGAAGATCGATTTGGAGTCTCTAGATGTCCATTGGCATTCAAATAATGCTGGAAGCAGTCATTATGCGTCTTCTGCAGCTAGAAGCTCTGAAATGAATAGGGCAACTCCGCAGCAAGTTATGGAGCTGAAATCACAGGAAGCGAGCAGCCATAAATGACATTTGGGGATACCTCGTGGTGGACAAGCCTCATAATAGTCGCTTACGGACGCTAGTTACCTAAAAGCCTTCGTCTCTCTGTCCGCAGCCTTAATTCTTTTCTTCACAGCCCTAATTGGAATCCTAACGAATCTGAGCTGGCCATTTTCCACATTCTTAAATGGCAACGATGCCTTGCGTGGCCACCCTCCCCTACTTATTGGGTGCATGTATGATATTGGGTATAGTAAAGGGATGACGAAAGACAAACTTGTTGATGTGTTGCTGAGGATTCAGTTGAGGCAAGAGCATTGTCATCTGTTTAGGGTTCGATTCCCCAAGCACTGCTATGTTGGAAGGATGGTCTGTACTAGGCATGAAGGATTGACTGCACAAGAACCATTGGTTTTGTTTTCCAGATGCCCCCAGATGAATCGGGTCAAAATGGGGCAGTTTGACTCCATCTTGACTTTCAAGGGATAGGACATATGGATGTTTAGGGAATACTCTACAGATGTCCTATGATGCAATGGCTACGAAAGATTGTAACACACCCCCCCACAATATCATAATCGGGCTGCACATTTTGCCGGTGGTGCACTCTCACGAGGCCACGCCAACAACAAAGAATTTGAGTTGGGTCCATTGGTTATGCATCACTGGCTGCACAGGTTAGAAATCAGAAGAAAATCCTTCAACTTCAACTCCCCGATTATGATATTGTAAGGGTAACCTATTTGGTCCAGCTTACCTTGTTTGCTCCGGTGAGCTGCTCCTGGCTGCGGCCGGTGGCAGCATCCATTGGACAAACATGATAAGCTGTCCCAAACAGCTTACCCTTATACCACTCACAATTAGTGGTCATTTTAAAGGGTATTTATACCACTCAAAATTAAAATTCTATAATCGTCTAATCCTATTAATAGGAGCGTCACATAAATACCACAAAAACATAAACACACCACAACTTAATAACAAGCACTACTCCATTAAAATTTAACATGAAGATTTGAACCATGGGCAGCTGCAGCATAGGAGGAAGCATGGGGATTTGAACCCCCTGCCCAAAAGGCCGTTCCAGAAAACCTCAAAATGAAACACCACCTATTGAAGCGAAACCAAGCAACACCTTCTGAAACGAAATACACAGAGGGCTTACAAAAAAAAGGGATTAATCATGGCAAAAAAATCGAATTGAAGAGGTCATTTTGCCAGGAACTCTCACTGCCACACCTGTTGAAGTGAAATACAAACACAAGAAGGAAGAGGACTTACAAAAAAAAGGGACTAATCATGGCAAGGAAATCGGATTGAAGAGGTCATTATGCCAGGAACTCTCACTGCCACACAAAGACATACAAAACGAAATTCTACTTCTTGCCCATGGCGGAAATCGAAGATGCTTTTACCTGAAGAAAAAATCCAAAACCTCCCCTTCACAACAAAAAGAACCATTGATGCCATAGCCTGGCTCCAGATTCTGCATCCCTGCCCCGACAGCTCTGGCACAACAAAAAAAGTCCAGCATAAGACCATCCCAGCTCTGGCACAATAAGAAAAGCCATAGTAAGAAAAAAGGATGGAACATAGAAAAGCATTGCTGGAACAACTCTGCCATGGCCAGGCAGTTGGCCATGAACTCTGGAAGAACGCCGCCATGGCCTTGCCGCCCTGCCCTCCCGCACAAATTTGCCACGAACCCTAGCTTTCAAACAAAGAAACCCGGAATAGGAAACCCTGCCAACAAGACCATGGAATTCCCAAACCCGATGTGCTGACATCAGCATTCTACGGATTTCACATACCAATACGCCCTCCAACCTTACTAAATCTTATGTAATAAACTACCCTTCCAACATTTTTAGAACTTAGTAGCTCTCTTAAAGGTATTTAAAGAAGCCTTTCTTTTTTAAGAATCGACAGTATGGACCCGACCAGTGAAAACAGGGGCCTCCAGCAACTGATGCCTCCGGTGATGATGCATCCTCTTGCTGCTCCATCTGCTCCATCTCCTTCTCCATCTAACTATACTCCCATCATTGCTGCAGCAGTGACCGAAGGCTTTCTGCTCCTGGGCATCTGGTTAGCTGGAAAAATAGTCGACACCACCGTATTCAATATCCAAAACTTAGCTACTATTGTGGAGAACTCCATATTAAGTCCTCAGCATCATCCTCTTCAAATCTATTATGCATGGGGCGTCTGCAAGAAGAACCCTTAGGATCTCAGTTTATTGGGCATGGGCGTTCTACTCTTAATTCAGATCTCAATTCTTGTTCTGGGAGATCTGGGAGTAAATGATATATTTAGCAAAAATTGGACTTATTCGAATCTAATAGATATACTTAACAGAGGTACTGACAAGATTTTATATATATTTTTTAACTCTTCTTGATTTTAATAATTTTATTAGTTTATCTTTAAATCAAAATTATGATGTTTACTAAAGCATAAAATCGATCTCTAGAATAGTTTTCACTTCATTCTCTTTTAAATTAAATCTTCTTTTTTTTTTTTAATTGAAGGCTATTTATATTAAGTATAATTAAGGGGTACAAAACACTTTTTTCAAGGGAAGTTTAACCCTCATACTGATAAACCTTTTAAAAAGATAAAACCTTGATAAAAGATAAGTCTGTGCAACAAGAAAAAGCTGAGATAGAGAAGGCGAGGTCGAGCCTTGAAGTTTAGTGGATTGTCTTGAGATTCTGGTTGGTGCATTTCCTTGCTTTCCCCTTGGAGATTGTATGGAACACGCAGTAGACACACATGCATGAGGTGGCCTTAGCCATATTGTATCTTCCTTTGGCGTCTGCAAATTAGCTCCCTTCTTATATCGAGATTCTGGTCACAGCAGCATCCGCATGTACAGAAACCTTCTGCGTGTATAGATGTTTCCACTGCCCCGAAAAATTTGATCCAATCAAGATTGATGTCATCCTTAATTTTCTTCCATTGAAGCCGCCTAGTCATAAGAAACAGAGTATCTGCAGAAACAAATAATTCACCCATTAATTTCCATAATCCAATTGATGTCATATAATACCTGTTTTATGATCCCTTCCGGAGGGATGATTTCACAGTCAAAGATAAAGGTGTTTCTTCCTTTCCAGATCCTCCAAAGGAGGATATAAATCCTCCAATCGGTCGGATTGGTGGGCATAAAAAAATCCTTTTGGCTTAGATCAACCATGTTTCGGCCGAGAATATTAGAGGCTAATTCAAGAACCCATTCTGACCAGAGGCATGATCTGAACAGGTGTTCCTCGTTCTCTTTAGCAGCAAGGCATCTGTCACACAAATCCGAGTTAGTCATGGATAAGCGAAATCTCTTACAATTGGTTGCCAGGCCTTTGTGCCATAATTGCCACATAAAGGCCTTAATCTTTGGGTTAATCGGGCTTCTCCACATAAAAATCAAGTTTTTCCTGGCTGTATCAGGTGAGACTCCCCATTTAAGGTGTATGGTGATGTCTTGTTGACTCATCAAGAACTTGTATGCTGATTTAACAGTATAACCTGTTTTACCTCTATGGTTCCATGAGTCCAGAGAGTGAGACCAATTGCCCTGTAAGACAATATTAACAATAGCTTCATATAGCATCCTCGTTTGATTATCCTCTTCAGCAAGCTTAGAGTTATGGAATAGGATAATGCCATTGTCATCAAAGAGGTGGCATCCCTTTATTCTTCCATAATTTTGCCTGATCAGGAAAATTAAGTCTTCATATAAGAATATTTAAAGGAATTTTTTTGTGGAAAGTAATTAATGATTACGTTTATATTTTAATAAAAAAATTAAATAGTTTATTCTAATTAATTATTTTTCAATATAATTTATTTCTTCAATCATAAACTATCCAAAACATTGTGATTAAAAAATAAACCATCGTTTAATTAATGTCAACCTAAAATACTTAAAATGTTTTTAAGAGTGCGAAGAGTAAACTGTGAAATCCTTATAAATGTTTAAGTCAATCGCTTATCAAACCATCAGGTTTCATTTACAAGTTATTCTGATTGCCAAATTATAAATTGTTAAATGACTGAAAATTGCTCGAAACATCTAACTCTAAATAGATTGAAATGAAATTTAGTTTCGAAAGTAATTTTATGGTTTGATAATCGTATAATTAAAACGTATAAAAACTGTTAAAGTCAAGAAGAGTTCAAAATGCATATAATCTTATAATGGCATCCTTGAAGTGATTTCTATTAAATTTGAATAAGTCCAGGTTTTGTTGAATATGTCATGTAGAAGTTTTTTGTTTTTGAAGACTATCTGGGAGATTGGGAGTGGAAGTTTTTTTTTGTTTTTGAAGACTGTAAACCTGTTAATATGGAAATACAAATTCCTCTTCTGATCATCTTGGAGATCTGGGAGTGGAAGTTTTTTTGTTTTTGAAGATTGTAAACTTGTTAATATTGAAATACAAAGTCTTCTTCTCTTTTAATGCTACATTGTTCATGGATTTGAATGCATTGTTATTTTGCCTTTACAAGAAGATATAGTATTTTTGTTGCGGAATACCAAAAGCCCCCCTTTGTCATTATTATTCGTGATTGCCCACATCATTTAGAGCTTTTCGATGGCTCTGTTTGATGTCTATGTATAGGTTTACCTTGTCTTAAAGCTTTGGAGATAATTTTATATCCCAGCTGACAGGAGCGGAGCACCGTATTCAATACCCAAAACTTAGCTACTATTGTGGAGAACTCCATATTAAGTCCTCAGCATCATCCTCTTCAAATCTATTATGCATGGGGCGTCTGCAAGAAGAACCCTTAAGATCTCAGTTTATTGGGCATGGGCGTTGTACTCTTAATTCAGATCTCAGTTCTTGTTCTGGGAGATCTGGGAGTAATGATATATTTAGCAAAAATTGGACTTATTCGAATCTAATAGATATACTTAACAGAGGTACTGACAAGATTTTATGTATATTTTTTAACTCTTCTTGATTTTAATAATTTTATTAGTTTATCTTTAAATCAAAATTATGATGTTTACTAAAGCATAAAATCGATCTCTAGAATAGTTTTCACTTCATTCTCTTTTAAATTAAATCTTCATATAAGAAGAACTATATATGATCAAAATATTATCTGTTCAAAATATTTAAAGGAATTTTTTTGTTGAAAGTAATTAATGATTACGTTCATATTTTAATAAAAAAATTAAATAGTTTATTCTAATTAATTATTTTTCAATATAATTTATTTCTTCAATCATAAACTATCCAAAACATTGTGATTAAAAAATAAACCATCGTTTAATTAATGTCAAACCTAAAATACTTAAAATGTTTTTAAGAGTGCTAAGAGTAAACTGTGAAATCCTTATAAATGTTTAAGTCAATCGCTTATCAAACCATCAGGTTTCATTTACAAGTTATCCTGATTGCCAAATTATAAATTGTTAAATGACTGAAAATTGCTCGAAACATCTAACTCTAAATAGATTGAAATGAAAATTAGTTTCGAAAGTAATTTTATAGTTTGATAACCATCATCCTTTTGATTTAAAAATAAAACCGTATAATTAAAACGTATAAAAACTGTTAAAGTCAAGAAGAGTTCAAAATGCATATAATCTTATAATGGCATCCTTGAAGTGATTTCTATTAAATTTGAATAAGTCCAGGTTTTGTTGAATATGTCATAGTAGAAGTTTTTTGTTTTTGAAATCTATCTGGGAGATTGGGAGTGGAAGTTTTTTTTTGTTTTTGAAGACTGTAAACCTGTTAATATGGAAATACAAATTCCTCTTCTGATCATCTTGGAGATCTGGGAGTGGAAGTTTTTTTGTTTTTGAAGATTGTAAACTTGTTAATATTGAAATACAAAGTCTTCTTCTCTTTTAATGCTACATTGTTCATGGATTTGAATGCATTGTTATTTTGCCTTTACAAGAAGATATAGTATTTTTGTTGCGGAATGCCAAAAGTCTGCCTTTGTCATTATTATTCGTGACTGCCCATATCATTTGGAGCTTTTCGATGGCTCTGTTTGATGTCTATGTATAGGTTTACCTTGTCTATGTAACTATTTATTTCTTCAATCATAAACTATCCAAAACATTGTGATTAAAAAATAAACCATCGTTTAATTAATGTCAACCTAAAATACTTAAAATGTTTTTAAGAGTGCTAAGAGTAAACTGTGAAATCCTTATAAATGTTTAAGTCAATCGCTTATCAAACCATCAAGTTTCATTTACAAGTTATCCTGATTGCCAAATTATAAATTGTTAAATGACTGAAAATTGCTCGAAACATCTAACTCTAAATAGATTGAAATGAAAATTAGTTTTGAAAGTAATTTTATGGTTTGATAACTATCATCCTTTTGATTTAAAAATAAAACCGTATAATTAAAACGTATAAAAACTGTTAAAGTCAAGAAGAGTTCAAAATGCATATAATCTTATAATGGCATCCTTGAAGTGATTTCTATTAAATTTGAATAAGTCCAGGTTTTTTGTTGAATATGTCACAGTAGAAGTTTTTTTGTTTTTGAAAACTATCTGGGAGATTGGGAGTGGGAGTTTTTTTGTTTTTGAAGACTGTAAACCTGTTAATATGGAAATACAAATTCTTTTTCTGATCATCTTGGAGATCTGAGAGTGGAAGTTTTTTTGTTTTTGAAGATTGTAAACTTGTTAATATTGAAATACAAAGTTTTCTTCTCTTTTAATGCTACATTGTTTATGGATTTGAATGCATTGTTATTTTGCCTTTACAAGAAGATATAGTACTTTTGTTGCGGAATGCCAGAAGCCTGCCTTTGTCATTATCATTCGTGACTGCCCACATCATTTGGAGCTTTTCGATAGTTCTGTGTAATGTCTATGTACAGGTTTACCTTGTCTTAAAGCTTTGGAGATAATTTTATATCCCAGTTGACAGGAGCGGAGATGCCGAAAGCCCATTATTAAAGTTATTAGTAAGTGGATTCTTTTTTTCAGACAGTTAGCTTAAGTTTTTGATACTTGAAGCACGATAGTTGCCGGATAGTTGGAGAAGCAGCTTGCCGGATAGTTGGAGAAGTAGCTTGCTAAAACTATTTCCTATTCCTTTGTATTCATTGTTCTTCATTGGCTAATGGCCTGCTTTGAACTAATATTAGCACAAGCATTTCTGAAGCCCATTGCATTTTAGTAAGGTTCACGAAGCATGTTAGGGTCTGCTGCCTTCTTGGGTTCATGTGGAACTTATGGTGTCGACGTATTAATGATTAACATGCAAGCTTGGGATATAATAAGCATAATCTAGATTGTTCTCTTAGGCATCAAAAATGTATTGAAGTAGAATATATATTGGAGATTTAGTGATTCCAATTTATTAAGATGTGTAGGAAGATCACATGGTTTTGGTCCTTATCTGACTCTGATATATGTTCTTGCAGGACAAAGACATGCATTATATCCAGCTTCAACTCAATGGCATATTCAAACATCTCAACGTCCTAGTACAAATTTTGATGAGGTCATCTCCTTTAAATTGGCAAATAATAAATGTGAGGAATGATATTGGAAGTAATTTTAAACGCACTATTCCCATATTGAATTCTCTGTTCAACTAGCAATTAAGGAGAAACATTATTTGAAGTATGTGCGTAAGATGAAGCTGATAATCACGTAAAGTAAGTTATTTTGTTGCGTCATGTAACCTAGAAAGTAAAAGGTACGTTTCTACAATGAATAATATCTGCTAATTTGTTGGATAGTGACAAATAGAACAATGCCATGTGTACAGATAGTATGCTAGCATGCAGTTATGAAAAGAGCTCTCCAGCAGTGATGCGTTGCTAGTTGTTTTCAAATTTGGTCCTTACATATTCCGAAGGAATGTTCCAGTTCTGTGATCATTGCTTCCCAACCTATTATTCAAGCATTGGCAGTTGATATGGCTTTGCTTTATTGCTATCATTTTTATCTCGCATGTATCCATCAAATCTTTGAAAATAATTTTTCTATGGACTTTCTAGTTAT
The DNA here is from genome assembly GCA_021234155.1 of Isoetes taiwanensis. NCBI lineage: Eukaryota > Viridiplantae > Streptophyta > Lycopodiopsida > Isoetales > Isoetaceae > Isoetes > Isoetes taiwanensis. The sequence continues at coordinate 9,578,342 of JAJEKV010000042.1, read as the reverse complement.
GAGTTGCAAGTATGTTGGCATTATATGATGCACTAAGTATATCCACATCCTTCTAGGAACGAATTTCGATTGAAAATTTGCACCTTTAGGCCATCTGAAAATAGCTCTTTCTATATTTGTTCTTGAAATTCTGGAACAGATCTTTAGCAGACCTGGTTGTGACCTCATGTTATACTGTATATGCTTAGCCAAGGGTGTGCACATAGATCCTAGAGGCGTGGCACAACATAAAAGATCCCAGCTCCATGATGCATTGATTTAATGCATATTACTTTTGCCAGGCACATTACGTTCTGACATCGAGCCGCGCAAACCGGTATAAGCATCAGATTGTGACTGTACTTTTACTTTCTGTTGATTTCTATGTCCGAGTTTTCGTATGCATTTGTACGTGAGTTTACTGTGCATTTAGTCTTTTGGAAAGGGGTGTTGCGCGATCTCTCTGATGCTATTTCTAATGATAGGTTTTGTTGCGTCCTTAACTTACAGATAAGCAAATGCAATGAAGGAGACTCCAAGTAAAGGAGACTCCAAGTAGATTGGGCTATGTTTACCAATGTGTTGGTTGTGACTCTTTCCACTTGCAATTTGGAGACCGTGTTATTCAAAAGGTATGCAGAATTTTTCAATGCTAAATACGATGTTTCTGAGAAGAGCTGATATTATACTTGCATACATCAGTAGTTTGATATCTGGTATGTTGGATTTTAAGAACAGTAGTGCAAGATATGTGTGTGGGACCGGATCCACAATTCTTCCTCAATGCAAACAATGTGAAAAGCATTTTACTATCTGTCGTTCTATCTGGGCAGCTCTCATTCATGATGCAAAGTAGGTTGATACCTTTCGAATGTTAACGACATGAGCGGCCGATATCCTGAGAAGCCCGATATCCAGCTTTTCAAAAGGTCCATAGTATCCTGAGAACTGTCTCTGCGGTAATTTCCTTATTTCATGTTTGAAGTTTGGGATTGCAGCACGTGAGCATTTTTTTACATTCCTCTTTCCTCTTTTGCAGGAGCTTCTTGATGTACCTATGTGTTTGAGCTTGCATGAAATGAGTGCAATTCTTAAATGCATTCCCCCTTCTGCTGTTATATCTGATGGTTATTAATGCTAGTCACCGCAGTTCAAGAAGACATAACAATCCACTTACTTCAAAGAGTGATTCTCCAATAAGTGTGCTATAGGACATTATGCGTTGTTGGCTATGCATGTTTTTGTATGTATATGCATCTTTAGAAATAATTTTTCTATGGACTTTCTAGTTATGAGTTGCAAGGATGTTGGCATTATATGATGCACTAAGTATACCCACATCCCTCTAGAAACGAGTTTTCATTGAAAATTTGCAAATAGCTCTTTCTATTTGCGTTCATGAAATTCTGGAACAGATCTCTAGCAGACCTTGTTGTGACCTCATTTTATACTGTATATGCATAGCCAAAGGTGGTGCACATAGATCCTAGAGGCGTGGCATAACATAAAAGATCCCAGCTTCATGATGCATTGATTTAATGCATATTACTTTTGCCAGGCACTTTATGTTCTGAGATCGAACCATGCCAACTGGTATAAGCATCATATTGTGGCTGTACTTTCACTTTCTCTTGATTTCTATGTCCCAGTTTTCGTACGCATTTATACGTGAGTTCTGTGCATTTCGTCTTTTGGAAAGGGGTGTTGCATGAGCTCTCTGATGTTGTTTCTGATGATAGGTTTTGTTGCGTCCTTAACTTACAAATAACCAAATGCAATGAAGGAGACTCCAAGTAAAGGAGACTCCCAGTAGACTGGGCTATTGTTCACCAATGTGTTGGTTGTGACTCTTTCCACTTGCAACCTGGAGACCGTGTTATTCAAAAGGTATGCAGAATTTTTCAATGTTAAATACGATGTTTCTGAGAAGAGGCTGATATTATACTTGCATACATCAGTAGTTTGATATGTGGCATGTTGGATCTCAAGAACAATAGTGCAAGATACGTGCCTGGGACTGGATCCACAATTCTTCCTCGTGCAAACAATGTGAAAAGCATTTTACTATCAGTCGTTCTATCTGAGCAGCTTCAATTCATGATGCAAAGTTGGTTGATACCTTTCGAATGTTAACGACATGAGAGGCCGATATCCTGAGAATCCCGACATCCAGCTTTTCAAAAGGTCCATAGTATCCTGAGAACTGTCTCTGTGGTAATTTCCTTATTTCATGTTTGAAGTTTGGGATTGCAGCATGTGAGGGTTTTTTTTACATTGCTCTTTCCTCTTTTGCAGGAGCGTCTTGATGTACTTATGTATTTGAGCTTGAATGGAATGAGTGCAACTCTTAAATGCATTTCCCCTTCTGTTGTTATATTTAGATCTGTTGTTATTAATGCTAGTTACCACATTTCAAGAACACATACCAATCCACTCAATTCAAAGAGTGATGCTTCAATGAGTGTGCTATGGGACATTATGTGTTGTTGGGTATGCATGTTTCTGTACGTATATGCATCTCATGTGCTTTTCTAATCATGCATGCTCTTCAGGTAAGAGCTCACCCCGTGAAGGAATCAAACAAAGTGACTCCTGCAAGCATAATCCTGAGCAAAACTCTTCGGGGTTTAAATTACTGGAGGAGTGAAGCAACGTCCTAGGAAAGCAAACATATCAGCGCATGTAGCTGAAGCATTTTCATACCAAAGCAGCCGGCTAAAGCCGAGCAACTGCAGGGTTAAAATATATGCTGTAAAAACACAAACGAAGCAAAAATGCTTTCAGGGCAAAAATCAAGGCACGAATATGTCTGCACATGTTAGAAACAGAATGTAAAAGTGCTCATTATGGTGTCCATTCTCATCTAGTAGGGTTAATAACGTTCCCAGGCACCATGTCTGAGTCCAGTAGCTGAATAATCCATAAGAAATTTTTTTATTCTAAGCTGGACCATAAATCATAGTGTTTAACGAGTTGGAGCAGATGTTCATATTGGCTCCAAGATTAAGACAAGAGCTAGATCTGTGTAGAAATCAGAGAGGAGCAAGGCACATGAAAAAAAAAAATTCCTTGGCCATTTTTACATCAGTCATAGGTTAAAAGCAAAAATTATTAGCATAAGTGTAAAAGAACCTCATCGGGCTCATCGTTGGAGCCGGTAGTGTGATAGCAAAGGAAAAAGTTCTTAAGAAGCAACCAAGTGAAGCTTGGAGTAGAACAACTGCCCCAGTTAGACATGTTATAGCCACGCCCAAAAAAAATTACACGGGCATTTTTTGTGGACAGCGGATTTTTTGCCATTTAAGGCTGGCGTTAACATGCCCACGTCTGACATTGACCGTGATGGTTTATGACCCAGCGATATCTTGACCACGGTCGTGATTGAACTATAGAATATTCATGGCATATTTGTGAGCATATCCACGATTTATTCGGTGCCATATTTGAACCACAAAAAATACAGGGCGTTTTTAGGGGCTTAGCTATTTTTTTTTCCACTTTTAGTGTGGTTCAATCACGACATGGCCAATATTTGCCTGGTTAGCTTTGCGACTTTCTTTAGCTTCTAATTTTATTGACTATTAATCATCGATCCAGCTTTCCTGAATATCATTAAGCATCAACATTTTTTTTTTGCATATATTGTCCACAGGCATTCCAAGATCCCAGGTTAGGTAAACGGCTATGGCGCAGCAAAGGGCGATTCCATTGCCGGTATGTAGCCCTCATTCTATGGAAATAAACCTTTTCATATTCTGACCTTTTGCTCGGTACTTCGCCCTTTTTAGACCATTTTTCCTCCTATTTTTGGAAGAATCCTTGTTTTCTTCAACAGAGTCTTTATCTGAGGTGTTTTGGCCGTATTTCCGGCGACATGCATAGGTTATAACAAGGGATTTATTCCTTTTTTTTCCTGCGATGATGGAAGCAGAGTCCTTTTTAGACAGAATGTCGCTTATTCTGATTATGTCTATCTTGACTTTTATTGTGACATATGCGTTGGGATACTTTGTATAGGGGAATGGAGGACCAACCTCCATTCCCCTACAAAATGGAAATAGGGGAGGCGTTGGAGAGCTTTAAGATCCGGCAGAAAAAACAGAGGGTAAACAAAAGAATGAGATAAAGAAGGAGGTTTAGAATCTGAGAACAAAAACAGAAGTCTAGGATCCAGCAATAGAAGATTCGGCAGAAGGTTTGCACTCAAATCCGGCAAACTTTACCTAGATCCAGAGTTGCGAAGAACTCAAAACTCAGAGCTACGACATTTGAGTTCTGATCTGCGAAGAAAAACCTGCCATCAAAAACCTCAAAACTCCGACAACTGCGAAGAATAAGTGTCGCCTGCGAAGAAAACCTCAGCGAATCTGGCACCTGCGAATCTGCGAATCCGGCAGATTGATCCGGCCGGCACTTGCTTAGAGCCTCAGCAGCGAAGAGGTCGGCGATGAGGTCGGCGATAGCTTCAGAAACAAAACACAAACCTAAACCTAAACCTAAAACCGGCGCAACCAGTCAAGCGGAATGGGTTAACCCAACTTCCATTCCGCAATGGAGGGGGCTGCCACGTGGCAGCACGAAAATGCACGCCTGTAACAAATGCGGACCCTATTTCCATTTTGTTTTCTTTTCTAAATGGAAGGGCAAATTCCGCTATGAAGCAGCAAGTTGCTGCATATCTCTACTCCATGGAACTGTGACAACAGTGATGGAAGCATATGATGTTTATTCAACCAAAATGGAAGCTGGATCTGCATGACCCCTATTCTTCTAAATATAGGAAGAGTTATGTGAGATTATCCACGCGGTAGAAAAACTAAAATGCCATGTCCTAATTATTTTTGTCACAATATAAACAAGACCGATGTTTAGTTTCTTAGGCAACTGGTAATCCTTGAAGTGTATAAGCCTCATAAGGAGGTTTTTATGATTTAACATATCATGCTTCTTTATTATCACCAACACCATGCATGGCATATAAGCACCTACCTTGGCGCATGTCATACTCAGTCACATTGTGGAATACATGTCTATAAATGTGTCTTGCCTACATCTTTCATGCCATATCCAATCATGTCGTGAAAACAATGCAACTTAGAGTTTTATAGCATCTTACATACAATTATGTACCAATAGACTTTGGTGTTGCCCATCCAAGGAATTGCTTCAGTATCTTGTTTACAACACTTGCATTGGGAGCAACTACTCTAAGTATGCACTGGCAATGCAAGTTATCTCTGGTGGAAAGGATATTGATTTTTAGATGTCCCTGAATGATAGGATATGTTAAACAACTAAACAAAGACCCATGTTAACCTGTTTGAACGCACATTGGAACACAAAATCTCGAACTGATTCATCAAATAAAACTTTGAGATGAAGAGTAGACAAAAATCACCAAACCTTAATGAAACGGCCATATACAAACAAACCTGCCAAGGAGACTGAGCTGAAGATGAATTTGGTGTGATGCTGAAGCTTCTTCATGGGTTTCCATAATTTCTGACTTCCATTCTTCATGGATCCGTACTAATAGTTCGGCTTTCATCAAGGCAAGCCCTAACTCGGTTATGTTGGCGTATCATGATGTTCCTTAAGGAATGTTCGAATACTATCCGAAGCCGAATACTATCTTGCGGTCAAAATTACCCCTGAGCACATACTAATCTAGCCTCAAGGTGCATCCCCATTACAGTAGAACCCAGTTCTCCGAAAGCAAAGCAAAGGCATTTGCGGCAAGACCATTTCCGTTGCAAATTGTGCTCCTAAACCTGAAGTCGGAGGAAGAAACAAATCATAATGGATCTCTTCACTACAAGACAAACCAAATCCAGCAAGAAGACAAACCCAGTTCTAAATTTGGCAATTGGGAAGTCCTCTCCCACTTCTGAATTTTTTGAAGTTGCCTTAGCCACGAAGGACGAAATCAGGTTGGAGGAGAGATAATGCGGCCAAACTATTTTTGTCACGACCTGCCACAAAGCAGAGGCAGGGCGACGTAACAAACTAATGGGGATGCGCCCTTAGACTGGGCATGCAACCTCCAATGCAACAATCTTGATATTACCAAAATAGGCACGAAGATCTTATGCCGGATCTCTACGATCCAATAACCATTTGGGAGGCCAGGAAGTTTATCCGGTAACTAAAAACCTTCAAAACTTTAGGAAAATAGCTTAACAAAAATTCCAAAAAGTTTCCACCAAACCGGGAAAATCAAATTTAAACAATAGGTATACCCTTTAATGCTCAACCACTATAAAGTTTAAAGCAATTCAAATTCTTCGATACTGGTGCCTAAATAAAACACAAGTACATATATTCTTGTGTGGATGCTGACTATATTATATCTTTTGAATCACTATGGATTGTATTGCATGTAACCTTCAAGTGGAAGCAATCTCTCAAGATAAGGTTTCATATACTTATTTTTCCTTTTTTATCATCTGCTGGTACAATTTATGTTTTCTCTATTTGACTCATCTAGAGTCTGAATAAGCATCGCCAAGAGAGATGAAGAAACTGAGGTGTGAGCTTTTGTAGTAGTCTCCCTTCTGTGTTGATCTTGTATTCTTTCAAATTGGAAGTATAGAAATGTTCTTGCATTGGAAGTATAGAACCTATGTGAAACCCCTTCATCAACAGAAATTCGGCCACAAGTCCCTTTGCCAGCAGTTCAGCCAGAAACCACACCTTTGAGTACAACTTCAGACATAGTTTTGAAAGCACAGATGCACTACCTTCCACCTGCAGTTCTTGACAGGATTCAGATGATCAGGTCAGACACAATTGTTACAAGAACCATCGTGCGATCACCATTACGCAGTGGATATGGCTCTTGGAACTAGTGTTGATATCAATGTGTGATGCTAGTGTTTGACACCCAGTGCACGTGACATACATGTCTCCACAATCTATATAAACTAATGTGGATAGGATAGATATGTCTGCATTGACTTCGATTGAGCAACTATTGCAGCATGAATTAGACATGTAAAGGCTCCCATCAAACCTTAGATGTGGGTTTGTTGCAGGATGACAATAAGCAGATACAGGTACTAAATCTATGTAATGCTATACTTAAGGAGAAGAACGATTGATGTAATATAGATGAAGCAATACATTTTTTCATGGAGAAGATGCACATACAGGTGGATGGCATTGTCTTAGCAAGCAGGATACGCGACTCGACCATCCTCAAGATCTTCTCGTTCATTTTAGAGACGCCCTTTCTAGGCTTCATATCCTGTGCATGGCAATCATCTAAAAGGCACCACCTTTTTTTGCTCACGATGATCTTAGCCCAGCACAACTTTGCAGGTGAAGTGAGAATTGCATAAGGTAAGAGAAAGGAGGTAGAGTTGTCATTAGGGATTAGCGGCCCCCTGATCCGTAGATGGGTTATGTGTAGCTTTATTCGTCCTGTTGTTTTTATTGGGTTTTCCATTGTTCTATCATGGGGGTTTGATCTAAGATAAACTGTGCTTGTTTATGTAATATCCGATGGCCCTTTTGTGGTCTTCGTGGACGTTAAAAACTATCTATCCATCTATTAAAATTTTCATAATGACAATAGTTGTCAACAAGTTCTAATGCAAGTCACCAACTTTTGATGCGATGCAACAGTTCAAGAAAGTGCTTTCAGGTTGACGGTTTTCGTTAGCACACATGACATGAAAACAATTTGTAGCTTTTGTATTGGTGCATTAGTTTTAGTAAATATGCATTAGCTAGACTACTGCATATGGTATAATTACTATTTGACTATAATTCGTCTTTTGCGGGCTAATATGACACGTTGGTTAGATGGTTTAGAAGCAACCTCTATTACAACAATCGTCTCACATCGTTGACATCTAATAAGGATCCAAGCATCAATGTTTAATGGAAAACAACTAATTCTTTCAAAATTATGAATTCATTTCACCCAATGGCAAATTTTGTCTTGGCCGTCGCGATAACTATTTCGTAAATTGTAAAGATTATCTAATTCTAAGTGGCATTTGAAGCACATCAACTTAAGGATAGGATAGGATAGGGTAGGGTAGGATAGGATAGCAACAACGAAAATTCATACCTAGTTGTTTGGGTCATTGGTCAATTGGCTCATGTCCAACGCATGGGCATTTGTAGGTTTGTCTAAATATGAAGAAGATCATCACAGAACTAGCTTTGTCCCAACCTCTATCTAAGAGGACTGCATATCGAATGTGCCTTTGCAATTGAGGGCATTTGAATCCTCATAATGGTGGCATTATTAAAAGAAAATGGAATATTCGAAGGCATTCAATAAACTTCAAGGTTTTATATTTTCTTAAAATATAAAAATGCGAAGAATAGAATAGAATAGAGATACCTCATATGACTAGATTTAAATCTATCATATGCCACACCTTTGGTTTTTCTAGCATGCTATTGCAACAACAAAACAAATAAAACATATTTTTAACTATCTCCTTAGACACAGAAACCTTAAGAGCTTAGAAACTTGCTTTGCATGGTAGTGAAATTTTATTATCAAATACAGGCTACTGGACCACTATGGTACAAGGCAGCTGTTCTATATACTCATTTGTTTTATATACTTGTCTAATCTGGAGCTTTTGTCTAGAGAATATACCACAACATATTCCATATAAAGCAAGCATAGCCATTTCCATGTCACTCTGTGATTTCCTAACCATAGGGTGAAAGTCAATCGTGTAGTCAACTTGAAAAAAAAAAGGAATTCTCTGCTACAGTTCACAACAAATCCAAGAACCGCATGGATTATATTAATTTTAAACAAATAATCATTGAGCAAATCGTCCAATAGAGCCATCGCAAGTAGGTATTTTTTTTTTCAATCTCCATGCAATGCAATGACGAATCAGATTGACATTTTAAAAACTCTCATTCAAATTCTGATCAGGACGAATTAAGCACCCTCTAATTCTGCTATATCAGAAGTAAGAATGATGTACAAATCCTTTGAATCTACAGAAAATGAATGAGAATCAATATTTTTGTTCAAAAGACTCTCCAGATCACTTTTCTTGAGATTCTTTCCAAGGAAATAAGAAAAAGAATACTCGGCAACAGACTTAATAATTTCAGGAACTGATTTACCAGATGAATCCTTGTAAACAGTGGTGGTTCTCCACCATAACAGATGGATTTTTCTCGTTCTTGGAAGGAAAAGAGGCAAGGAATCCTTAACGATGCTCTTCTGGGAGGAGCTGGATGATCCATACTATATATAAAAAAAAAACATTGATAGCTCTGCTACTGCATAGACAGAATAAATTATCTCTTAAACAGGCTAAATCTGGCATTCTCTCTTAAACCAGTCTCTCTTAATTTTTTTCAAAAGATGATCTCTACAAAAGCAAGAACACATAAAATAACATATCTATTTTGGATTAGAAAATTTCTCTCTTAATCTTGTCTAATTCTCTCTTAAACAAGCTAAATTCAGCACTCTGTTATGTTCTGAATCAGACAGTAAGAAATTGAGCTTGCGTTTGCATTTTTAGTTGGGAGTTTTAGCTTGTTGGGAACTTGAACTTTTACTTTGTCTATTAATTGCTCATCAAGCATGCAATTCAATCTTTTGCAGTCAAACTTCAATCAATGCTTGCTTTTGGATTTCTGGTTGGGATTTTTAAGAGTTACTGTGTTTAATTGCTTATCAAACATGTATAAATCTTGCTTGGTTAGAGGTGTTTGTTGTCTGTATCCTCACTTTTTGTTGTATCTATTGCCATTTTAGAAGCAGCTACTTTTTTTTCACTTTTATTTTTAATTAATTTCTTAATCCTTCATGCATATGATGGGCAAGGGACTTGAATGGGAAGAAGTCAACATCCTCAAAGCTCACCAGAAGGTACTTTTAGAGTGAACTGCAAACATTGCAATTATGAATTCTTTGCAACACCAATCAAAATTAGAGGCCATATTTTGGGCAAAGTTGGAAGAGGTATTAGTGGTCTTCACATGATCATGTGAAGAAATCCATGGAAGTTTGTGAATACAAGTGGCTGTAGAAGGAAGAGAAAAAGAAAAATCAGGTTATATTGATCTTGATACTGAACCAGCCGACACCTTACATTTGTCTAAGCGGCGTAGGTCTACAAATGATAGCGACGACCTGCAAAAGCATTCAAGATGCATCACAGGAAAGACGCGGATGAAGCACGATGGTTTTATGCAGGTGCAATTCCATACAATGCAGTCGACAATGTTTGGTAAGGATGCATATGCTTTTGGAAAGGCAGGGGAAGTTGGAGTTGGGTATATGCCATCTTCTTACAACCTTTTGAAAGGCAAGGTTCTTATGAATGAATACAAAATTGTAAATGGTAGGCTAGATCGTCTTAAAGAGTCAAGGAACATATTTGGTATCACTATTTGTGCTGATGGTTGGTCAGATTGCAAGAAAAGGCCTCTTATCAATTTTGTGGCATCTTCTGTTCAAGGATCATGTTTTTTGAAAAGCGTAGATGCTAGGGGGCAATTCAAAGATGCAGATTACCATTTTGGACTCATGAGAGATATTATATTTGAAATTGGAGCAGAGAACGTAGTGCTGGTAATAACTGACAATGGATCCAATTGTGTTAAAATGAGTGGGATGTTTGAAGAAGAATTATCTTCAATTTTCTATACTGGTTGTTCTTGTCATTGCCTTGATTTATTATTTGAAGACATTGCTAAGCTTGATTGGGTGCAACCTGTTCTTGTTTGCTGAGAAGCTCATCACATTTTTAACAAGAAAGAAATCAGAACTTGCATTGGTTGCTAAATTTTGTAAAAGAGCTTTGGCTAAGCCTGCAACCACAAAGTTTGCATATTCATTTATTATTCTTCGCCAGTTAACACGTGAGGATGTGGAGAAGGGCCTCATGAGAATGATCACTGATAATAGGCGGAAAAATTGGAAGCATTCATAGTCATTTAAGGGTGAATGGATTTTTGAATTGGTAAGGAATGGATCTTTTTTTAGAGAAGGAGAAATATTTTGTCTATTTTGGGTCCATTACTGTTATTGCTTCGAGTTTGTAATAAAGAAGGAGCAACAATAGGTCTTATTTACGAGCTTATGAAATCTTTGAGAGCCTCTCTTGATGCACTTGTAGGTCAAGTTGATGATGAGAAAAAATTGCAATTATTAAGAACTTGATCTTCTGTGATCAAGATGACCATGGGTAATGGAAGATGATGAAATCTCCTATTCAAGTTGTTGCTTAGTTGCTGCATCCACTTTACAGATCTCCAACTCAGATGGAAGATTTAAAATTGATGAATGAGTGGTGTTCTTATCTCACAAGAATTACAAGTGGGAATTTGTCGTTGCAAGAATGAATAAAGGGACAATATTCTTTATTCCGTCGGTGAGTGGCCAAGGATCTCATGCACTCCCCCTGGCATGTGAAAAAGATTAAATGGTAAATCCAATAAGTTGGTGGAAGAATTTTGGTGCAGCATTTCTAGATTTAGGCTAGCTTGGCAAAGGACTTAAAATCCTTGAAGGTCTTCTTGTTATCATCAGAGTAATTAGATTGCCAAAGGACTTAAAATCCTTTCTGATCACTTATAAAATCAATATTGATATCAAATCATCTCATTTCTCCTATAACTATCGGTCCACTTTACTCTCAGTTATGTCATACATGTGCCGGATTTGGTGTTTGGAAGCCTAAGGCTGCCTGAAGAGTGATGAATGAAATCAAGGGACATCTAGCTCGCCATGTGAAAGGAATTAGAGTTCTTTTGCTCAAATTCACACCTTCAAGTGGAATCGTTTTCTAGTACCAAATCTTAATAAGTTGGCTTTCATACAGACTAACCTTCGACTTCTTGAAAATATTGAAAATAGGAGATGGAGACACTTCATACAGACTAACCTTCGATTTCTTGAAAATATTGAAAATAGGAGATGGAGACACATCGAGCATGATCCACATAAGATAAAATTTGAAGAGGATGAAACACAATTGCTTGATAAGCCGAATGAAGTGGATAATATTGAGCCTGAATGGAGGATTTACTTTCCACCACAACCCCGACCACGTGGACTAAGGCTTAGATCACTTTCAGAATTGTATGAGGTAACATCAGAGAAAGTTATATCTGAAAGCAGTAATGAGGAAATTGATGACTCTACTGAGAGTAGCGAGAATGACATTTGTGAAGAAGAAGGGGAAGAGGACTTGGACAGACCTATATGATGATCTAGATGCATAGTTTAGTTATGCTTTGAGTTACTTTTGTTTTTGAAATTATATAGTTCTTTGAATTCATGTTCTGTACTTTAAGTTCTTGGATTTTGAAAAATTCGCACTTTCACTTCCATCCACTTTCATGATTTTCAAGTTATTTACAGTAGATTTTAGTTACATTATTTTTACTGTGAAATTTATAGATGTGAATTTCTTGTCATTTTTAGCACACCAGCCCTACTGGGCCTACAGCCTTTCCTCAAATTCTAGCCTATCCACGTGTAATTTCCATGTCATCAAAATCTGATGTGGCTTATTTTGCACCATCGGATCTCTGCTTTCGCAAATCTAAGGCCAGGGAAATTAGAAAATCGGAAAAAAATTGGATACGGAGATGGAAAGGGTCAAAGAATAACTTCTTCTTGCATCGGGCTTGTGCTATTGACTTCCTTTGTTGTGCCCTCCATCGAACTTTGTGAAGGAGACGACACAGGTGCCGTTACACTGGATATTGGATATGGCAGGGGATTCCTCGATTTAAAACCCTAATGCAATTTTTGCAACAATGTGCATTACTCGTCTGTATTTTTCTCTCTGTGCGTCCGGATTAGCCTTGCCGGATTATGTGGATTTACTCTGTTTACACATGCAAGCAGGGTTTCGCCAAGCATTGGCCTCCCAGTTCAATGGAAATTTGTCCAAGGCAAATCGGCCTACTTTTGGCTTTCGTCCCATGCTTCTCCGTTATTGTCATACCCTAACTTTGCCTCTTTCAGATTCTTCCTTCCGGCTGCGTATTAATGCAAAAGAGAGCTCTTTTGATGGTAGAAAAACCTTACAGCTGCGTTTCTTGTTCCTTGCTGGGTTATACTGTTCTATCATGATTTAGAACTCCGACGGGCTGCAAAAGGACCACTGTGCAATTACATTCTTTTTCTTTTCAGGTAGGAGTTTTGGTACATAATGCACAGTTCGGCTTGCAAGGTACAGGTCTTTTAATTGCATATCTTTGCTCTTAGAAATATCTTTGCCTTTGTAGTCTTCATTCCTACTCTAGGCAGCTAAGGTCGTCCCTTGCTTCTTCGATCAACACAAGCTTATCAATACTAGATTATTTCTTTACAAGAATCTAAATTGTTTTACTTATACTGATGCTGCACTTTGTACAGTACCACAATTACAAGCTGGAGATGCATAAGATGAAGGAAGATTTCAAATGACTATCTCTTCTGCAAATTATTAGGGTATTGCGAATGCTTTTTTCTCTCTGTTTCTCACCAATAACAAGGCTCAAGCTCTCAAAAGCTACGAGCAAAATATTAACCTAACTAGCCCAAATCTGTAGCTTGTTAATAACCTCATTTTGATTACGCTTAAGCTTTTGCTGCTATTCCTTCCTTCCCCTTTTGCTAGCATTACGTCTTTTCTCCAAGAACTCTTTGTTTCAGTGCCCATGTACGCGGAAAATCCTCGTCGTAAGAGGTTGCAATGGACTGCATACAAGGCGTGGGCCCGATTGGATCTCGTAAAACACCACTACATACCTGTCCATTGGGCTCATCAGACTGGAGTTTTTCATTGTACAAAGGCTGTAGGCAAGCCTCTGCATCATAAAGTCCTGATGATTATTTGTTGGGAAGTATAAGAATCTTTTTTTACCTGTAGATGCAAGACAAGATAGAGCCTCAAATACTCATTTTATGGCTGTGCACAGACCTTTTAAGCCTCAGAATGGGATACTTTAAATTTTTGTTTGAGTCCATGAACAGATCCTTTCCTCTTTCCTTTCAATCCTATTAATGCTCCACTTTTGTCTCATACTTGCATCATCCATAGAAAACATAAACTTGCTCAAAACTTAAACTTGCCCTTCCAAACAAGAATGTTGCCTCCCATCTTCATTGAGCATGGTGCATTTGTCTTGCTCTCGAAGCTATTCATGTAACACTGTTTATCTGCATCTTCACACCTGTTCAAGTGGTTAGAAGCATAACATATAAGATAATAGTTCTCCTTGTTGCTAATTATTATGCTTCATTTCCTACCTTGTGGACAAGAAATATGCCAACCATAGGATAAAGCGCAAATTCAAGCTGAAGATCAATCTATATTATTCTCTAAAAGAAAGAAGGTATGGTCGTAAGCCCTATGTTTGTACATTTACTATGTAAGAAATCAAATACATGTTACATTGCGTCTATAATAGAATTTCATGTATCTATATTTTCTATATGCCAGTATGATATTAGATCTTTTGCAATAGAGTTAATCAGTTTATAAACCCATTTTCAATAAAGTCGCTAGAATTATATCTGTCTGTAATAGAGTTTGTTTGGAAAATCTTACCTAGCTTCATATCTGCCCTTTGCTTATGTACCTCTATATGCAGGAAGCTGCATGATTTCCTACTGTTATTTTTCTTGAGTCTATACAGCCTTTGAGCCCTGTTTTAGTTTTATCTATTGTCGTTTTAGCTATTTATATATTTCTTATATGTTAAATGATTTTCCTTCACTATTTGTGCAGCAACGAGGTTGAATCTTGGGGGCTTTCTTGGTCCATGGAAGATCTTGGTGTGCTCTGGCTGCTTGCGAGAGAGCATGAGTCCCTGGCTCTCCCGATCTTCCTCTTGCCTTGTTTATTTTGCTTAAGATTGCTTAATTGCTTAAGATTGCTTAAGATTGCCTTGTTTTTATGTAGTTGTCTGCCATTCAGATGGATAATGGCGCGCTATTGACCGCTATGTGGTAGCTAAATCTGCTTCCCGAATTCATTAAGTTATTGCCAAGTTCTTGTTCTGCATATGACAAGATCTCTTGTTAAAATGTTTGAAATGTTTTTTCATTTTTAGAACTAAGAGTCTACTGGTTTATATCGATGGCAGTGTTACTAAGTGCTCTTATTTCCAACCAATTTTCTTGCTTGATTTCCCTATGCAGGCCTTCATAACTTGAACAACTCGGTTGGTGTTGATTCAGACGAGTCAGAGCTGTAGTTCTTAAGATTTATCAGCATTTTCGGGCTTAGATATTTTGTTTAGATTGTTTATTATATTGCCATAGTACACTTGATGGCTTGTGAGGAATCATTTGGCCAACCTTCTTCAACATAGGCTTTGCACAGTTGTCAGGTAAGCACTTATACCTCCTCGCAACCGTCAATTTTTTCGCATTCTTCTCAATATTTGAGCATCATGCTCATATTAACTTTTTAGGCAGTCTGTGCTTGATGAAAAGATACTTCCATTAAGGTTTGTTGCCTGTGCATTCTAAGTATCCCTTTAATTTTTTTTTCTTTCATCTGGCTTTGTTTCCTAAGCATGCTTGTTATATTTTCCTAAGCTTGGCCTAAGTTCATTAGATATGACAGAGCTTCTATCCTCGCATAGTTTTCATTTGAGTAGAGTATTATCAGAGATCCAAATACGAAATCAGATATGTGAATGATCCTTTTAAGAGAATCATATTTCAAATGAGGAGATAACATCGTGAATATTTTCTAATGTTGCACGTCTTCCTATTTCTTGAATTTTACGTGTCTGATCATGTCATATTTCTTCTTATTATTCACTCCTGCTATTGATTGATGTTATCTAAAAGGTTTTAAAAATGTAGTGTCATGAGTTTTTAAAATTTATGCCAATGAAGGTTTGTTGGAATATGTGCTTATTCACTGTATGTTACTTCTTGGGCTGTGCTGATGACAGAAGTGCTTAGCAGGACAACATCTGCATAAAGATTGGATAGAAGATCGGAAATGTTTCTGTCAAACCAACATCTGCATAAACATTGGACAGAAGTACATAGGTTGCAGAACTAGAGGTATCCAAACTAAGAGCATGTATGGCTATACGCTTTCCTTGTCCAAAAGCATCATGAATTCTGTAAGATTCAAGAAATGTTGTCCACAGATAAGCATTGGGTTGAAAGGGCATAATGTTCGTTAATGCCTCTGCGTTATCTAGGCATCCTGCTCTTCCAAGGAGATTAACCGTGCAGTTGTCTGTAATGCTCCATTGTAGGTGAAAGATAATTTTCACTGGCTATAGAAATGGAGTAGCTACCTTCATCAACCATACTATCATGACTGCATAAAAAAAATAATATTGTCCAAAGTTTACTGCATCGGTGATGGCAAGGCCTTTTGATAATGTTCCTATTAAGAAGGTTTTTTGATGGGGCTAAAGTCCATGAAAGATCATTTTATGTAGTAAATTAAATATATTGGACGTGTTAGAAATATTTCTTGTATGATGTTTGAAAACACTTACAAGTCCTAAGAATAACACAAATGAGTTGAAGGAAACCACCATGTGAAAGCAATCATGAAGCACTATCAACAACACTATGGTTTTGCTTTAGGACAATCTAAGATCTTTATGACCTGGTAGTACTTTGCATTTGCTTGGATGGCATTAGCAATTTGTTGAGCCTTTCTTTGTGTTTTCGTTCTATCTCCATTGCTTATGTATGCTTTCATTTGCTTGGTGAACACTGCAAATTTGTTGAGCCTTTGTTTTGTGTTTCTGTTCTATCTCCATTGCTCATGTATACTGCTAAATATTCATTCCCCCAGTTCAACTCCTCTAAAGTTGGCTTTGATCCTTGCGTCGAATCAATTTTTACAATGAGCAAGATATGCCAAAACACACATTAGAGCATAACTCACAAGACTGGGAGCTGATATAATTTTGTGTATTTGAAGGATGACTGCCACATATGAACTCTTAGAAAGGGTTTGGCTAGTTTTTGTGCCCTTGATTTTATATGATTTTTTTTGTGAACCTTCGAAATGCCCTTTAATGGTCCATCACGGGACATGTAGTTTTAAAAGGCAATTCGTCTATGCATGCACAATAACATTTTTAGTTTTATATAGCACTTTGTTAGTGATACAATGACGTCACCGCCAACTTATCCAAATAAGAAGCAAAATTTCATAAGTAGAAATTGCTAAATAAAATCAAATATAAAAACCAAGAAAATTGCTCTTTCAAATGAAATACAAAGAAACGAAGGAAAAAGCTTAGCCACCAATCGCAATCTAATGACAACAAGCTTAAATAAAAACCTAACAAGTCTTACCTTGCTAAAGCCTTCTGGTGTGCTTCTTGCTAGTATATTTTTTGTACTTTAATAATTAGACAAATGCCAAGCTCAGTTGGCATTCTCAAACCAACCTCTCCAACCTTGTCCAACTTCGGTTGGTAGGTTGACAAGCTTGGAAGATTGACCCAACACTGAAATGAACATATAAATTGGCCTGTCAAAATCGGCCAGGAAAATATCAAGAACATAAAGAAAAGGAAAAAAAATACAGAGGTCCATTTAGAGAAGGCCCAAAATGGCTTTGAGCAGATTTGCCAGATGAAACAGGGGATTGAATGGGTTGATCCTGCAACAATTCTCGGCAAGAGCAGCTTCAAGACAATCATTGTTGGAGCCCCAGTTTACCATAACAGGCTCAATGTGCATGTTTCAAAATGACATGCCATAATCAGCCATATCGCTTACAGACCTACAACCTCTGTTTGCTCTACGAATCTGGCATGCCCAAGCCATCGCCCAACGCCAGTATCACTTGCCCATTCCATTCATAAAAATACTCCAAGCAAGAGCTTCCACAAAGCCCAAAAAAAATGACAGACAAAAAAACAACCCAAACCATCGAAAACTCAAACCATATAGCGTGATGTCAGCAATGTACAGTCAACACTTAGACATGCCAAAACCATCTATTATCTTATGTAATATCTGCCCCTTTCTTCAATTGCAATATCGACCAGATGGTGAAAGCTATAAAAATGGGCATGCTTAAAAATATGCTTCGCTTGGTGTTAATCTGATTACATAAAAACAGGTTAGGCTTCATTTTGCCGCGAGGTCCAGTCACGCCATGCCATATGGCATAAATTCCTTACCAAGAAACAACAACAAAAACATAGGGCGGTTGTCGCTCTTCCGTGTTCTTGAGTTCCGACGAGTCCTGAGTCTGGCCTACTTGCATTTCGATAACCTCTTGCATTCCGACTAATCTACCCAGCATTCTGCCTAATCTACCCAGCATTCTGCCTAATCTACTTGCATCCAGACTGATTTACCCAGCATTCCGTCCTATTTACTTGCGTTCTAGGTGAAATTCCCTGCATACGGAATGAAGCCTAACCTACTTCTATGTTTTAAGAATGTTGGTTTACCCAGCATTCCTGGCATGGAAACATGCCGCGCGCGTCTGCATGTTTCCATGCCAGGAATGCTGGGTAAACCAACATTCTTATATATGTAAAAGCAGGTTAAAGAGCATTATGTTGCTTGCGCCTATCAAGCAATGCCATGTGGCAAAGTTTCTTTCTCTGAAATTTATCTCACTCTTCGACGCATTTCGGTATTTTTCCATTTACTGAGCATTCTGGTGGATCTACCTTGCATTCTGGTAATTTACCCTCCATTCCGAAAATATTTACCTGCCACAGGATGCTCTTTAACTCGCTTCTATGTGCTAGGGAACCGCCACCTTTGAGGGGTTTCCGGCTGGAAACCGGCAGCGGCGCCGCCCGCGAGTTTTGAGCGCGATTCTACTTAGTTTAGAACTGATTTTTTTTCTTTGTTCTTTATTTCTTCAAGATTCGGCGTGTAGCTGAAGGCGCTCGACAGAAATAAGGTAAAGATTTATCTTATTTTAACTTCTGCTTCAAATTAAAGATTTATCTTTGTTTCTAGGTTCTGAGGCTTTCTAAGTTCCGAGTTCCAAGTTCTGAGGCTGTTGGACGAAGATTAAAGCAAGATCAAAGCAACATTTCTTAGTTCTTGCCAAGATTTGAAAATTTAATGTTTTGTTGCACCAAGATTTGATGTTCTGTGGAAATTAATATTTTGTGACACAACAAGAACGTCTGTAGTGGCGTCGGCGCTGTAAGCGGCACCGCCAGGAAACCCTTGCCTAAAAAATACCCAAAAAGAACTTTCACTGGAAATTCGAGGAATTTCCAGGAAGCAGGGGTTTACGTAAAGCGAATGCACCTCTACCTTGCATTCTGGCAGAGGCGTGGTTGACCGTACTGGAATGCAAGGTAGAGGTAAGCAAAGTTGGGTTAGGGAAGATGCCACGCCGTAATTTTGTAGAGAAGAATGGCGGTTATCGCCGATTCGAGGAGGAATCCCCGCCGACGCCGAAAGCGCTTCGGCCAGGATTCTCCTCGAATCGGCAAAAGAACCGCCATTCTTATAACGTGGATGCAACTTAGGTTGCATTCTGCCCTGAATCGGGGGTAAAAACTTCAGAATCGAGGGTAGAAAGCATCGGAATGAGAGGTAGATGGCCAGAATGAGAGGTAAATCGTCAGAATCTGAGGTAAATCCAAGTAATTTCAAGAACTGCCGCTGCTCTTCAGCTTCACAGAAGTCCCGGAAGAGAACCTTAGCCAGATGGCGCAATGCCATTGGCAGATATGGCAGAATGCAACCTAAGTTGCATTTACGTACACCTAGCGTGGTAAAAGGCAGCTGTATTATAATTGTAAGAGAAAGATAATAGTAATGACCACGTGGTGAAGGGTTACAAAAATGGGCATGCAAATGCAAATGCAAAGGCAAAATGGAAACGAAGGCGGA
Organism: Isoetes taiwanensis; assembly: GCA_021234155.1. NCBI lineage: Eukaryota > Viridiplantae > Streptophyta > Lycopodiopsida > Isoetales > Isoetaceae > Isoetes > Isoetes taiwanensis. The sequence goes on along the minus strand of JAJEKV010000042.1, from coordinate 9,558,553 downwards.
AAAGGTCGGGGAGGCGGCGAGGCTGATACCGGAGGTCCCAGGGGCAGAGTGCTGCCCGGAAGGATATGTAGCAGAAGCCGGAGTTTGCAACGCTGCCCGCAAACCTGCCCAAGCTTCTCCTTCGGAGCCAGACAGCGTATCTGGACCCTTGCGCTTTTCTGGCTATGGCGTCGACCCTGATGTCGCCCCTTTTACTTGTGATAAAACACCAGCTCAACCCCCTAAAAAAACTTGATGTATGCTTGTTCTTCCCTTTTTTCCGATTTGTGTATATAATAATGTAGCCCAGATGTCCTTTGCTGTGGATTTTGCCTTTTCCTTCAGATTTCAATTTTTGTTCTGATTCGAGCAGTTGCTCGCGTTTCTTGTATCTGCGAATTTCGTTGGACAGTATCTGTTCAAATTTGTACTTTGATTTTCACTTATAACATTAAATCTTGGTTTGTTGCGTGTGTTAGTTTGTTTTAAAAGCAGTTGTCTTAAAAGAAGATGATTGCCAGGAATTTGATGTGGTAAGATGTGGTAAGAGGAGACAGACAGGAGTCATGATTGCCAGGAATTTTGATGCACTGGAACTTGCAAACATGGGAGCCTTAAGCATTATCAATGTATGTTTGTCTGTTTGAGAACTTCGAAACATTGCAGCATTATCAATGTACTAAGGAATATTCGCCTTTTGAAGTAGTTTCTTGAGGGGTGGCATCTTGTTTCGGAAATATTCTAAGCATAAACGTAAGATTTTCTACTGGATCTAGCCCAACCTACCACCTCCATGCTCCCACTCAATTATTAGGGTTTTTTTGAGATTAAAAAAGGGCCTTCAAAACATACCAACTAAGCCAAATGAAGATAAATGAACTACCAATCAGAAATCAGAGCCTGACGGGTCCAGTCAGCAAAACTGTTATAACTAACTCACTGGATCACATTTTCTAGCATAACTATTGATAGAAAAGTCCAAATGAGCTCTCGTTTAGTGCAATGGGTAGATCTCGTTGAGATCTTTCAAATCTTAGGTGCTTTGCACATATTTTAATCACTTATGATTGTCAAAACTCCAAAAATTATGGTTTTTACCATTTTTTACTATCCTCACCGGGCTAAAAGATATGCAAACCACCTAGGGTTGGAAAGATCTCAATGAGATCTATCTATTGCACCAAACAAGAGCTCATTTGGACTTTTCTATCAATACTTATGCTAGAAAATGTGATCCAGTGAGTTAGTTATAACTGTTTTGCTGACTGGATTACCAGTTCTGTTTTCTGATTGGTAGGTCGTATAGCTTAGTCAGCAGTTCTTAGAAGGCCCTTTTATGATCTCAAAAAATCCCTAATATGTCGAAAGTAACCATGCTCCCACTCGATTCCTGCCAAAAGTAACCACACATTAAGTAGGGTTTAGGGTTTAGGGTGAAAGTAACCATGCTCCCACTCGATTCTTGCCAAAAGTAACCACACGGTAAGTAAGTTATAAGGGTTTTAAGAAATTTCTCGAACCAATCAAACCAAGGGCGGTAAGTAAGTTATAAGGGTTTTAAGAAATTTCTCGAACCAATCAAACCAAGGGCGGTAAGTAAGTTATAAGGGTTTTAAGAAATTTCTCGAACCAATCAAACCAAGGGCGGCATCTAGGCAGCGAAGCCTTCATGTCGTTGAGGGAATATTCTTGAGGGAATATTCTTGAGAGAATTTTCCGAAAGATGAACTTTTTGGAGCGTATTAACTATTTCTTCAAATTTCCACTTTCAACATGATTTCCTGCACTAATTTTCCTACATTGCACTACAAAAGAAAAGGTTCCTTTTTTATTGACAAGAATGCTCTTTTTTAGAAGATCATGTGAAAAAAAATGGATGTTTTCTTTCAAGGAACGTGCATTTTTAAAGGGTTTACAAGAAAATAAACTCATGTTAAAGATCGGCACCACTAATAAAATGGGATCTAACTCATCCTTTGCAGGAAAAGAAGCTGCTTGCTTTTGGCTGCGGCTAGGAATTTGCCAACATTGTTCCGAAATTGTTGAAATCATTGCATGCATCTGTGTTAGTTTTTGGGGGAGACTTCCGCTATTTTCGATGTAAGCAGAGGCATTAGATAAGGTTGCCTCCTGGCACCTTTCCTCTTTTATATTGTCGCAGAAGGACTATCTCAAGTGCTATTGGCAGCAGTGGAAGATAGGGTTATAACAGGGCTGTAGATGACGGATGGCTCGCAACAAATCTGTAACCAATATGTCGATGATACTTACTTGTTTTTAGAAGCCTTAGAAGATAATCTCTTGAATGCAAAGCAATTGCTGGACGACTCCTCTAAACTTGCAATGTTCTTAGAGAAAGATTCAATCTCATGATAGTTTGACAAACAACTCACAATGTTGTATATTTTATATCCAAAATAGTCCCTGTGCATATACCATATGTGTACATGTCAAAAAAAAAAGGACCTCCCTTGTTCTTCTTTACTACGATATATAATTCACCGTTTTGTTACCTAAAACATATATTTACGTAGACATTTTTGTAATAACTATTTAGTTGTTTGTGCACAATTTTAAATAGCTTTCCTATGCATGTATAGGACTTCAAAACCAAGCAATAATAAAACAAAAGTAACAAGGTGCTATCACACAGAGGGTTGCCTGCCATGCCAGAAATATGTACGGAGATAGAAGTAGAGTTGAGAGTAGAAAATATAATTCAATGTGTGATGGGAGTATGTGTAAGAAAAAATATGCTAACGCACTCCCTTGCAACTATGTTGTAGATGGAGGCTTCTTTTTATGTCGTTCTAGGTAGGGCAGTCTTTTGGGACACGTGCCGTGATATGATTATAAACGGGGGAGATTCCTGTATGCACCATTCTCTGTTCATTCCACTCTGATCTTCGCTGAGGGCGCGTTCAGAGGCATGGTGTGCCACTAACGTGGTTGGTTCCTCGCTCAGGTGTCCCGACCCGGATGGGTGAGGACACACCGAAAGGACATGTCTATAAGGTGGGGGAGTAGATCATATCCAGGAGAAAACTGCGGCTATACATATTGGAGGATTCTTCACCTTGTTTATCCGTCCAGTGCATAACTAATTAAAGATAGCTTTAGAAAACCAAGGAGCAACTTTCGTCTAGTACATGACCAATGTAATATGCCAAAACAATTCCTCTAACTTGATATTTGCAAAGGCTGGAATACGATCTCTAAAGACAGCCAAAGGCATAGGGTCCATACAAGTGATGCCCAAGAATTGCCCAAGTGAATGACCCAAGTTCATCAAATGGGTATGTGCTTATAGAGAAAATCTAAAGACAACCATACTGTCAAGCTAGATTGACGTATATAAGAAATTATAGGCAACAACGTAGGGAACGTGAATCAAAAGATGAAAGGGAACGTCACATCTTCTATAAACGATGCATGTAGCAACAAAGTTGCACTTATCTTCGCAAACCAAATGGAGAACCTCCAAGGGACATGGATATATGCATTCATGGTAGAATTGGTAGCTTGCAATATACACAGGTTGCTAGCCCTAATTGTGACCCAATGACCTATCCACTATTGTCCCTCTTGGAGGACAAGGCTGGAGTCTGATGCTCGAGATGGAAAATCCATCAACAAGCAGAAGAACAGGAATCACATTGCTGCAATTTTATGCATACGTGCTCGCAATTTTCTAGATTGAAGGAACAATGGTGTCCAATTCAATCGTCTACTATTTGCTATTAAATTGATATAACAATAGATTGCAGATGCATATGCAAAAGTGGAAGGAAACAACTTGAAATGGATTAGGCATAACCAGAAGAATCTAAGGGTGGAATTGTACCAAGGGCTAATAGAATTTATAAGTCAAAGATCTCCGGAGCAAGACCTTCTCTCTGGCAAAATGGTGGTACTGCCTTCACATTTTCAAGGATCTATACGAGCCTTGCAACAGAACTATCAAGATGCAATGGCATTATCAGATGCCATAATAAACCTGACTTAATCATCACGTACACATGCAATCCAGGATGGGTTGAAATCCAAATGAACCTATGCCCCCACCAAACAATAAATGATAGGCCAGATCTTGTCGCTAAGGTCTTTCACCTAAAGCTAAGACATAACTGAAAAACAAGTGTAAAGCTAAGGCATGGACATACACTATTGAATTTCAAAAAAGGGGCTTGCCATATTGCCACATATTGCTCATACTCGATGAGAAAATTCAAAAAATTGAACTATTAGACCAAACGATCAGTGCAGAAATATGAGATCTTGCATCTCACATGATACATGGGTCATGTAGACAAGACAAACTAAATATGCCATGTATGCACGTGCTAAATGCACCAAATTCTTTCCAAAAGATTTCAACGAGGCAACAAGTCTTAATGAGAATAGATACCCACAATACAAGGTGAGGTACACAGGCAAAAGTTACACCCATCCCAAATGTCCAAACATTAGTGTGCACAACAATTGGGTAGTTCCTCATAATCACGTAAATGTAGAGAACTGCCAAGGAATTAGGAGCATAAAATATACTAGAAACGTGTGCCCGGCGATGCCGGGCATTAGTTGTGTACGTGTGGCATGTCTATAGATGAAACAAAGTATGAAGATATTAGTTTGAATGATTAATGTTGAAATGGGACAATTCATTCAATTGCATCCACCCAAGCTCGTAAATGACCTCCCTATTATGTGCAATGCTAAGTGCCTAATCTTACATGCTTAAAATGGGTGTTCAATGCCGAAATGCTAAAAGGTTAGGAATAAGAAGAGAAAGATTTGTATATTTGGAGTCATGTTTGAAATAATGGTGCATCTGATGAGAAGACTGCAATGGTTACTCTGTAGGATGACAATGTAATAATAATAATAAAAACTTAAATTATTTAGCAATGGGTAAAAGCAAATAAGTTGCATGTGGCCAGCATATAATATGAGGGTTAGAACAATTGCAACATTTTTGAACCTTATGGTTATCATGAGAAATGTTGTCATCAATATGCAGATATTGAACTAATGACCTTATGGCAATTGTTGAGCTTATGACATATCTACTAAATGCAATTTAAAAAATACATTGACTTAATATAGCTTTTAATATATACTTAAAAAATACATTAACTTAATATAGCAATTTAATATTCAAAGGGAGGGAGACCCCGAGTATCAAAATAATACCATTGTCTGCTATAAAAACACGTATTCGAGCTCTATTTGAATCTTCTTGTGAGCTTTTCGCCATTTTTTCAAATCTTTAGAAACAAGAGCTTGCACCTTGGCCAGGGATTTCATTGCAGGCTACACAAATTCATGGTATATAAGATAATGCTCATTGGCAGAGATTAAAAAAGAAAAAACAATTCCGAATCATATGAGCTGTCTTCCAAATTCTTCTGAACTTTGTGAAGTTTTTGCATATTCCAAACAGCAACATACATGTATTTTAGCTTGAGCTGATACTTTTGCTCTGTTTTTGCAGCAAGCTATACAAATTCAAGGCTAAATTACAATACAAACAATTTGGGCTCCAAACACTATACAGTGGATGATGTCTTTACCTACTAGACAGACGCATTTTTACTAATGTTTTAAAGTCGTAGATAATCCTTTCGGTGAAGTGTGAATGTGTTGGTAATCTGTAGTATGTAGAGCAACTTAATATCAAAAGCATGTGCCATGATCTAGAATGTAACAAAGTCTGAACTAATACTCAAATGGCAAATGCTAAAATATATGCCAAATTCAAAAAAGAAACATCCAACAAAGAAATTGAGCATCTAAATAACCTTTACAATAAGTAGTAATCATGGCTCACCTCATCATATGAAATGCATCTTCCATTTCAATCGTGAATGGATCTGTGCAAACATTTCCAAGATGTTACAATGCATTCCCACAATCATAAATTAATCACAACGAACACATAGCCTAAAATGACATCAAAAAATCAAAAAGACAAAGTCCATTTTTTACATGAACTCAACTTTAGGAATGGTAACGATGAAAGTTTAAAGAAACAAACATATGCTTTTATGAAATTTAATATTGGATATTCTAGGTCCACTACAAAATCTTTGTTTGTTTAAAAGGAGTAAAATATTTTGTGTGTTAATTGCAAATATTAAAAGAAATAATGGCAACTTACATACCTCTACTGTTGAAGTAGCAGATTAGCGATCCGTATTCTCAAAAAATAAGCCACTTTTGCTGTGAATCTCTGGGGCATGACAGAAGCAATACAACATAGATGGTTTGATGTCAAATTATAAGCGGTGACGTGAATAATTATTTACGGTAATTGTGAGTGTTATGTAAAATTGTACCATCACAGAAGTTAACAAAGAATCTAACACATGCCATAGCATGTGCCAACGTTGAATTAATGAAGCAAGCTACTGTCACAGATTCAAAGCTCTCCTTTGGATCATCTCCTCGCACACACTTAAAAGAAAAAGAAAATTGCTACAATAACAAACAAAAAAGCAGATGTTTTAATTCTCGAAACACAAGACCTAAACAGAGGAAAAGATTAGGCAAAATGAGAATACAAAAGGGCAAGAATGGGATTGTGAATAGCTTGAAACCACCGGACTGAAGTCCTCAATTTCCAACTGTGTTGCAAAGGGTATGCCAATGACAATACATTTTCCTTTTGCAGAATAAAGCTGCTATATCTAGAGCTAACAATTGAATTGCAGAAAAATCCAATGCAATAAATTACCTCACAACTGTGGCAATCCAAAAGTACTCTCCCAAATTTCCACAAACATTGTAAAGCTGCTCTTTTTGCCCTTAACAGTAAGAGCTGTAACAGGAGAAAGCGTACCCTTGGTTTCCAAGAATACAAAAAAGAACTTAAATAAGGAGCATGCTATTTTGCAATGTGGTGTAGAAGAGTCCATTCACACTTAATCCACCCAGAGCGCAGTGTAGAATAGTCCATTCAAAATTAATCCACCCAAAGCGCGGTGTAGAACCATCCATTCACACTAAGTCCACCCAGCTTAACGATCTTTTTCCACTTGAAACATTGAAGCTCGGTAAACCAGAGAACTCCCAGGCATCCTGCATATGCTAGCAAAGTTGTCCATCCTATTCAAAGAAATTGATTAAAGTCAACCTTGGCATATAGGGGCAAAGTTTTGAAAAAGAAACTCATGCTCTTGTCTACTATAGGCAGCCCTTTATAGAATGATTCAACTTAAAGTAGGGACTTTGGCTCATGCTAATAAGTTGTTGGTCTGTGTCAAAAGATGCTCTCTTTATATAAACTTTGACTGAACAACGATGGTAAGATGGTATGCCCTGTCCAAAACTAGCTTACCCTTCTAGTCTTTAAAAATGGTAGCATGCATAGCATAGAAAACTCTATAATTCCATAGCTGAGATCAAGGGCCTGAGATGCCAATCCACATCTGAAGATCATATACTATTATGGGCTACAATAACCCATCAAGCTTGTTAAGTAGTCAAGAAATGCAGCATAGTGCTTCAAAATTTTCTATAAAAGTCCTAACCTTTTACCTTTCCAGTGATCAACTAAGTTGAGGCCTTCATATCTTACCTCTTAGAATGCCAATATTCAAAATTTAGATTAAAGTTCTCAAACAAAGACATGCCAACAGAATCTGAATTCGTCCTTAATCCACTTTAGATTAAATGCATGATAAAAAGTTTTCGATTTGATTGTCTTACCTAGCTGCTTAAATTTCAACTATCATGCCTTCTGCAAGCTTTCAAAATCATGCCAGAACGGATCCCAAGCTGCAACAACTCCAACTTCTGCCATAACATTCTTCAAATGAGAGAACCCTGTCATTTTGAATGCAAAGCTGTTTTACCATTTAGAATTGCAGAAAAACATGTATGAAGAAGAAAAGACATTCTAAATTCTAAATTATGTAAATTGACTTATCTTAATGTTCTGTTGTAGTATGCGAGCAATCTAGAGCTCTTGTATATGCACCAGCCGATCTAGAAGCAATCCAAATGTACAACAACCAAAACGCAGGTGCAAAAAGGGTTTAAAAATCCAAATATTGCTTACTCATGCAAATACCCGCCAATGAACAGTACCGAAAGTCTGATTTGCAACTATCTGCAGCATAGAAATGTGGTTACACTTTGTATTTGCACAAATTTTTGTGCATGCAGGGGAGGTTGGAAATGGATGCCAAAGGGTTTGTAAGCAGATTTCATAGACAGTGGAATGAGCAAATTGATTCTGATGTCTCTATTCATGGATAATAAACTGAAACGATTTTACCTCTGTCTGGAGTTGTAACGACCTAGGCATTGAAAAATCCAAGTGCAGAGGTGGTAGAGGAAGCTGTGGTGGTAGAGGAAGCCGCGGAGAGGAGAAGGCCGCATCCAAGGAGCTGGAAGAGGCCCTCGTCATACCAAGGGCGCTGCCGCATTGCCCCCGAGAACTACCCAAGGATTCAAAATTGCAAGGATTCAATGAATGCCGGCAACTTGATCCCGCAGGCGGGCCGCAGGAAGAAACGGAACGCCGCATGCGGCGTAACATGCTTGCAAACAAGTACAAGTGGGTGAGGTCCAAACATACTTGGATAGTAGATGGCATATCAGCGCCTGAAGGAATATAGAGGCTGAACAAGTACGATATGCATGCAAACTTGCACACAATCATACGCCTTCCAGTGCACTTGCCATTTCAATAATGATTGCAATATATGGCAGGACAAGAACACCAGACTATCAAACAGGAGAGGGCACAATGTTGACTGCATAGTTTAAACTCAATGCAGAAAAAGAACATGCAAGATCATATACATATGCAAAAATACCTGTCATTATAAGTATGAAAAAGAGAAAGATGAAAATGTCAAGAAGTGGACAGCTAGGCAAAATGCAACAAAGATCGTGACCAGGATGTACAATGTCAAGCCTCAAGAGGGAGAATGGTCCTACCTTTGACTATTATTACTCCATGCAAAAGGGGTGACAAGTTATGCGGACTTGTTGCATATTAATGGAAAATAATGCGCAATGTTCAAAGAAGCTGGTCTGGTCCTTGATGACCGTGGATGGGAACTAGTTCTTGAGGAGACAGCTAGCTACCAAATGCCATTGCAGCTCCGAAAGATGTTTACATTCATATGAGTACACAATGAACTGTATGATCCACTAGCACTATGGCAAAAACTCAAGCAAGACCTGTATGAGAAATACCTAAGACAAATGCCACAAAAGTTAGCAGAAAATAGAGCACTTACTGACATCCAGGTCAAACCATTGGCCTACTAACTCCTGATCCTAATTTAGATTTCCTTGATGATGCAATGGCAATTGACATTGAGCAAGAGCAAAACGAAGCAACGGAGAAATACGAAAAGCTAAATATTGAGCAACTACAAATTGTGGACACCACCATATAACTTGTACAGATGCCTACAACCGGCAACAAATGTTGTAGCCTCGATGGACCAAGTGGTATATGAAAGACTTTCTCCTTGAACGCACTCATAATCACATGAAACAAGGACACAGTAGCTTGGACAGGCATAGCAAGCCTTCTATTAAAAGGTGCTCGAACTGTGCACTCAACTTTTATATTGCCTCTTAGTCTCCACCCCATCCATTTTAAGGCCAGTTAATCGAGAACAGACTCACTTTGCAAAGCAAAAATTCTAATATGGGATGAAATATGGATGACCCATACAAATGCTTTTACAACATTTGACAAAGTTTGATGGAGATAAGGCAAAACAAGAAGCCATTTGGTGGCATCATAGTGGTTGTTGCAGGTGACTTTAGGCAATTGCTACCTGTTGTCAAGAGAGCAAGCAAAGCACAGATAATTTCAAAGTGTGTGAAGAAAAATGCGTTGTGGACACAATTTGCTTTTCACAAGCTCATATAAAATATGTGTGTAGCACCACATGAAAGAAGCTGATCAGCATAATAAGGTATTTAAGAGTAGTTAAAGTTCACCAAATGGCTATTTTTTAGACCTTTAGTCAAATTTTGTGGCTTTAGTTAATAAAGGTAATTCCTTACGAAAAATAGTAATTTAGTCATTCCAAAAAAGGGAGAAATTTGGACGCGTAGGATTTAGCCAGGATTGGTTGTAGCATGATGTGTTGAATCGCCTTCTCTGAAGCTGATTAGGTGCATCCTGATCAATTCAAATAGCCATGTGGAATCTATGCAGGAACCTACTTCATTTAGGTATCGCCATTAGCTATCTTAATCATGCTTTGATGGATATTGAAGTTGAATCTATAAGTTGTTTAGGTTAAACATTATGAAGAATGTTATGGAATGAGCATTAGCAGTGACCCTAAAGTGCTTCGTGCACTAAATTAGACATTTAGATGCATTTAACCTTAAGTATATGTGTTCCTTCAAATGATATTGTTTCTTCCACAGAGGTTGAGCTCATACATTCAAAAGATCATGGATCGCCGAGATCAACTCGGTCCTCGGGCACTTACCTAATACATGTACATATTTCTGTCCCCCGATATATATTTGTATTTGTATTTGTATTTGTACAGTTTGACAGCAAACCTATTCCTGTCACAGTTTTTCCCCCAAACAACCCTTTAGGGCGGGGAGGGATTTTACCCCTACCTCGAAAGGTTTTCAAGGGAAAAACCTTTGCAATAATGATGATACTAGACAAGCGGAGATAATGACTACTGAGGGCTCATTAATTGCCGACGTTTATCTAGAACCTCAAGTATGTATAATGCCAAGTCATGCACAGATGGTGCTCTGAGAAGTTGTGGAAGCGTGGAATGGAATGCTAAGGTCAAAAAATGATTCCGGACTATCTCAAAAGCAGGGCAACTCAGAAGAGTATGGCTTTCATCTTCAATAACCTGTAACTGGCAACAGACACATAGTCTCGCTTCTCGCGGCAATTGCGGCCGCTCCCATCTACCTGTCTCAATCCGTAGCCTGTGGGACACCGTGCGAATTGATGCAATAGCTACAAGCTTGTTCCTAGACAATGAAGCAAGCAAATAAGCACTTAGAATTAGAATTAAAATTAAAATTAAAATTAAAATTAAAATTAAAATTAAAATTAAAATTAAAATTAAAATTAAAATTAAAATTAAAATTAAAATTAAATTGAATTAAATTAAATAAAAATTAAATTATTGCACTTTGGCTATCAACCAAGAAAAATTTGCCAATGCAAGAATTTCATATCATATAAATTTTACATTTTAGCCAAATAAGAAGATAACTTAAAGGTTTTATTTTATCAAATTTCGCCCAAAAGAAAATCTATGAACTTTTGTTTTCCATAGGTTTAGCCAACCTTCATTTGAATAGAAAAACATCCAGGGCCCTTAAAATTTACCTTGCAGCGTACCTATTGCGTCTAGAAAATGGCGAGATCATGAATGATGAGGGCCTCGCAAATAATGTAGTACATATTCCACGGGGTTGTATCGCTGAAAATGATATTGTTGACGAGATATATCGTGCATACATATCACATGAACGATTTCCAACTATGTACAATAAGGCAATACTTTGTCCAAAAAAGATTAAAGACATCGTCATCGAGCGTGTGGAAGGAGAAAAAGTTACTCACACAACCATTGATGCTTTCAATTTGGATGATGACCGTGGGTTAAGGGACTTTTCCATTGAATGCCTGAATAAGCTCATGGAGTCCGGCATGCCTCCTCACAAATTACACATAAAAAAAAGGAGCAATCATCATGTTGTTGCATAACTTGTCCCAAAGGATGGCCTATGCAATGGAATGAGATTGTTAGTTGATAATGATTTAACACACTCTACATATGCAGCACATAATTATAGAAGTCGCATTTAATTAAATGGGTCACATGCGATTCCCATTTATTTTTAGAACTCTCTTATTTTACTCGAAAAGGACGATTCCCATTTATTTTTAGAACTCTCTTATTTTGCCCAATTAATTATTGAAAAGATGAGTATTTTCTTGTGAGGTTCGGTCCTTTCTCGAAGACATTTCACCATTTTTTTTCTCGCATGGCGAGCCATGTCGTTGAAAATAACAATTGTTTCGTGTGAAGGTGAATCCCTTTACCAAGACATTTCGACCCTTTTTTTCTTAGATACATAGACAAGAAATCACAAACTCCAACAAAATTTAAGAATTTATATTTATAATTGGGTTCATTACAATGTATATTACAGTGGATGAAGAGACCATAGTGGCCATGCTGTCACAATGATTACACCCTCTTCACACACGGACCACCTGCGATGTCTTGTGCAGCACTCTCTGGCTTGTTCCAAGCCATGGAAGCAAGTTGAAGACGATAGAAAACTGTATGCTGGCTTGTCCAACTGATGTCACCACCCTCTTCTCGCCTTCTTTCTTTAATGAACAGGTATATAAGCAACGATTCAGTATATGGTAGGACAAGAACACCAGACTATCTAACAGGCAACAAGAGAGGGCACAATATTGACTGCATGGTTTAAACTCAATGCAAAAAAAGAACATGCAAGATTGTATACATGTGCAGAAATACCCTACCATTATAAGTATGAAAAAGAGAATAGAATAGAATAGAATAGAATAGAATAGAATAGAATAGTTTTTTTATCGTCCACTGAGACCAATCGGCCTATGGGACCCAGAAGGAGCGCAGCAAACTTATTACTGTCCGGGTTAAAAAACCCCCGCCCCGAAGGGTTTTCGAGGGAAAAACCGTGGCAGTAATAAGAATGCTGTCAAACTGTACAAGTATACATCATCATGAAATAAATGTGTATGTACATGTCAAGTGCGTGCCCGAGGACATAGCTGATCTCGCATGTCCATGACCTCCTGAAGGTATGATCCTAGCATCCGTACGGATGCCGTGCTCAATGTCACATGTAGCGGTGGCCGGCCCGACCAACTCAAAGATAGCGTCCGATTTGATCATATCTTTGGGCAACTTTGAAGGGTATGAGATTCATCCTCAATGACTCCCATTTGGCAAAGATTGACAGAGCTCGCCCCGACGCGTGGCTCACCAATCCATCCGCCTGTCTCAATTCAAGATGATGTGCCCCCAATGCGAATGGAGGCAATGAGTCTGCGTCTTTTCATGGGCAAGTGGGTGCGCAGGTAGCATTGTGGGCCTCGTTCCAATGTGGGATTTATGTGGCGCCGGTAGTGTCTTTGTCTTGACTGTTCAAGGGCGCTGGCATCCCAAAGCTTGCTGATGAAGCAAGCGTCAAGATATTGCCTCAAGCTATGGCGATCTGCCTCTGTTTGCACATGTATGCACCTGTGCTCCTGCACATTCCATCTAGCCATCCATTGAGCTCTCTTTTCCCTCCAGCATGCCTTGAGGCGTTGTGGCCCCATTGCCATGATATAAGCTAGTTTTGGGAGACGAGCATCGTCCATGTTGACCACCTTCTGGAAATAGACAATGTGGCGATCAAGGGCCGCCCTCTGAAGAGGCAAGAATCCTGTTTCCTGCAGTAAGGTAAAAACGTCAAGAAGTGGATAGCTAAGCAAAATACAACAAAGATCGTGACCAGGATGTACAATGTCAAGCTTCAAGAGGGAGAAAGGTTCTACCTTTGACTATTGTTATTCCATGTAAAAGGGGCGACAAGTTATGCGGACTTGTTGCGTGTTAATGGAAAACAATGCACAATGTTCAAAGAAGCTGCTAAAAGAAGTTGGTTTGGTCTTTGATGATTGTGAATGGGTACTAGAGCTTGAGGAGGCAACCAGCTACCAAATGCCATCATAGCTCCGGTAGATGTTTGCATTCATATGCGTACATGAGCCGTATGATCCACTAGCACTATGGCAAAAACTCAAGCAAGACCTGTGTGACGAGTATCTAAGACAAATGCCACAAATGTTCGCAGAAAATAGAGCATTTACTGACAACCAGATTTTAGAAGCAAACAACATGTCTTGTCAAACCATTGGCCTACCAACTCCTGATCCTAATTTAGATTTCCTTGATGATGCAATGGCAATTGACACTGGGCAAGAGCTAAATGAAGCAATAGAGAAATACAAAAGGCTAAATATTGAGCAACTACAAATTGTGGACACCACCATAGAACTTGTACAGATGCCTACAAGCAACAACAAGTGTCACAGCCTCGATGGACCAGGTGGTACAAGAAAGTCTTTCTCCTTGAACACATCCACAAGCGTGCTCAGATACATGAACCAAGGACTTGACGGTAGCTTGGATAGGCATAGCAAGCCTCCTATGAAAAGGTGCTCAAATTGTGCACTCAACTTTTAAATCACCTCTTAGTCTCCACCCAGAATCAACATCCGTTTTATGGGCAGTTAATCGAGAAACAGACTCACTTCCCAAAGCAAAAGTTCTAATATGGGATGAAATAGGAATGACCCACACAGATGCTTTTACAGTAGTTGACAAAGTTTTGAAGGAGATAAGGCAAAACAAGAAGCCATTTGGTGGCATCATATTGGTTGCTGCTGGTGACTTTAGGCAATTGCTACCTGTTGTCAAGAGAGCAAGCAAAGCACAAATAATTTCGAAATGTATGAAGAAAAATCCTTTGTGGACAATTTACTTTCCACAAACTCATACAAAATACGCGTGTAGCACCAGATGAAAGAAGTTGGTCAGCATACCTATTGCATCTAGGAAATGACGAGATCATGAATTATGAGAGCCTCGCAAGTAATATAGTACATATTCCATGGGGTTGTATCGCTCAAAATGATATCATTGACGAGATATATGGTGCATACATATCACATGAACGATTTTCAACTATGCACAACAAGGCAACACTTTGCTCAAAAAAAGATGATACATTGTGAATTAACAACATCGTCATCCAGCACGTGGAAGGAGAAAACATTACTCACACAACCATTGATGCTTTCAATTTGGATGATGTTCACGAAGTCTAGCATGCCTCCTCACAAGCTACACATAAAAAAAAGGAGCAATCATCATGTTCTTGCGTAACTTGTCCCTAAAGGAGGGCCTATGCAATGAACGGGATTGCAAGTTGATACAGGGAATTACAAAGGGAAACAAGCATTTTTTCCAAGAATAAACTTGACACCATCAGATACTTACCCATCACAAGACGTCAGTTCCTTGTTAGAGTTGCATTTTCAATGACGATTTCAAAGTCAAGGGCAATCATTAGATTGCATCGGAATCTACTTACGCATGCCAGTAGATGTCGCACTATCTAGGTGCACATCCGAGAGAGGCAACAGAATGTATGCAGAAAACACAAACAAGCAAGGGAACTTGACTGGAAATGAAGACAACTACACCCTAAACACCGCTATAAGGAGGTGCTTCAAGATGAGATTCTGTAGCTTCTAAGATTAAGCACTATCTGAAACAGTAAAAATGTCGTAAATCACTATCCATCAACCTAATATTGTTTAAATGATCAACAACTGTTCTCACTAGATGATTATAAAAATGACACAGGTCTATATGAACTCCTGCCCAAAAGCATCAAGCCCTGAAGTTATTGATTGAAACAATGGCTCACCATCAGTAAGCACCTAATCAGTAATCAATATACAAGTTATAGAAAAGCATTAACCATTGCAAATGTCATTTTGTAGGAACATGTGGTTATTAAAGGGTGGGAAATAGATCAATTCCTTCTAGGCATTATCAATACCGACCTATATGAAATACTCGATAATTGTCATTCAACCATTATTAGATGAAACAACGCCTCACCATCAGTAAGCACCTAACCAACAATTATATAACTTATAGAAAAGCCTTAACCATTGCAAATGTCATTTTATAGGAACATGTGGTGATCAAAGGGCAGGAAATGGATCAATTCCTTCTATTCTATTCTATTCTATTCTATTCTATTCTATTCTAGGCATTATCAATACCGACCTGTATAAAATATTTGACAATTGTCGTTGAGTACGGATCATAGTTGAAAATATGCAACATGCTATAACAAGGTTCCAACAGAAGTTAAGAGTCGAAATAGCGATGCACAAAGTCAAAAAGCATGTAAAATCTATGATGAAATTCACAACGATCATGAATGACATAAATTGCAACGAATATTTGTATTCATTCAAATTTTACTTGGGCAATGGCCATTTCATACATATATTTCTCTTAACAAATTCATAAAGCAATGATGACTAACGATGCCTTATAGCCCTACAATTGCTATATAGCCCAGCAGCGTTGTGCACTTTTTCTTTTTCTAGTATAAAAGAATGTGTCTCCCTTTTTTTTTTTCTTTTTCCTTTTTTTTGCTACACCTTTTTTTGAGATGTAGGTACATTAAGCATAAGCCAAGGGAAAGGCATCTTGCATTGTTATACACCATCTTTTAAGGTTTGTTGTATTCCATATGTTTATTATTGCAATAATGCATGTCCAAGAATAGAGCTTTGCATCATGCATGATGACTAAAATTTGCCAATTCTGTTCTTTTGTGTTTTATATAGAAGAGAGAGAATTAATACTCTTGAAAAAATGCATCAAACGTCATAACGTAAAGGAAATTCTCATTGCTAGTTGGTCATTTACGGTGGGCATATCCATTTAACTCAAAGAATGTTCGTTTTCTATGACCCTTAGATATGCTATGGGTTGTAGATAACTGTGGTTACATTGTATCTTCTTTGTATGTTGACAAGCTAGTAATTATGCTCTATGCTTGATAAGGATGATTGCTAATGTGGTTCAATTCCATAATCATTCTATTGTCGATTTTGACATCGTGAATAGATTATTCATTTGGGCATTTGTTTGAATTTGATAGCCAGAATAATATTGAGCTTTTAAATATCTATAATGGAAATATTATAGTTGTTACTGTCATAATAATGCCATACAAAAGTCATTACTATATTGTTTACTATTGCTTATCCAAGATATATAATGCAGATAAAAATTTTGTTTGATGCTATTGTTTCTGTGCTGAGAGTAGATATAGTGCTGACACGTGTGTTAAAAAAACTTTAAGGGCAGGTGCATTTATGGCTCTGGCTATTTTCTTTACTTTCTGAGGCATTTTGTTTGAAGCGTTAGTCCGGCCCTCCTCAGTTCAAAGATATTTTCCCCAAACCCCTATTAAAGCCAGGGTTTTTTCTTGTTTTCAATCTGAATGATCCATTGCCGCAAGAGAGCGGAAGAAAATATGAAGCATTCGTAGACACAGAAATTGTCATTACTACAAAGGACAGAAATGCAGCATCTCTAGTTTGCAAGACTAGTTGTATGCTTTTACTGGAAATTATAGGTGATAAGTATTATGAAGAGTTCGATTCTGAGGATACACATATAACTCTGATAATGAGTGCATTTCTAGAAGAAAAATGGCTTGGAGCTGAGTGCCAAGCTTGATATGAAAGCAGAAAATAGTGTTGGGAAATACCGCACTGGGCAAGATAATCAGGATGATGGTGCTTAGGATGATGGTGCTTATAATCAAGATTTAGAGTTCAAACATGTACAAGGATGTACAAGTGGTTACAAGCATGCTGATTATACCTCCACAAAAATGGTTTCGAAACTCAAGGAGATGAAGAGTTTGATTATGAATTTGAGGCAATGAGATTTGTTCACTCTAGGAAAATAATGGATATTAAGTATTAGCATGTTCCTGTGTTTTGTTGAATACCAGAGAAAAGAATATAGCATCAGAGGCTTAGACTGGATTGTCATTGGACTTATATGACATGTAGATTGTAACATGTTATAAAACAGGTATTTTGATTTAGAAATAGATTTCTCAATCTAAAAGCATGCGCTGGATTGTCAATTGACATGCACAGTTTAGTATACTTAGCATAACAGAACAATTAGAATCAAATTAATTATGACTTTTTTATGATTCAATGCTGTAACATAACAACTGTTCTTAAAATTTAACTGCTACTCTCCTTCTTGCTTAGACTAACTTGGGATTACAAAAGTTAACAAATATATGACCAGCGAAGAGATGAGAAAGCTAAGGTAACCTTTGGGCTCCTCATTGTGTTGCCTAGCTGCAGGTACAGGTTTCTCTTCCTTTTGTTGTCTTTTTGGTTGTCAAATTTGTGTCTAGCTGGAAGGGAGCATTTACTAGAAATTTAAATGTACAAGCTATTGGAGCTTTAAATGCTCAAATTTTGAAGAAGAAAAGGGAAGGTCTACGAAATTTATGCGTCTTACTATTTTAGGTGTCTTTTTGTATGGACATCTTATAAATCTGTTGATACAGTTTAAACATATGCTAATGTGTTTATTTTGGATATCCTGTTATGCCTATTTGCCATAATAGTTAACTTAGCATATAGGAAAAGATAGTGGTTTCCACTCTAATGGGGCTCTAATGTACTTACAGCTATCAGACTCCTAATTTAAACGAAAGGCTTTTTTTTGCTGGTTTTGCGAAGCAATAACTAATGTAATAGGGCCACTAAGGTTGCTGGCCATCTAGAGTATACTACAACAATGAATTACATGAGCTAGTCTTTTATGATGTGAAGTACATATGGGTGTTATGATGTGCAAATCTTAAGGGTCATAGAACATCAATTCATTATGGGTTCTTTGGTCTTGGTATGGCATGATCCTTTAACGTTGATTCAAATAATGATATGGAATCTACTGAACGTTGCCTTTTTTGCATCTCATTCAGTTACAAAAATTATGCACGTCAATATCCACATTGTGACGAAATTGATCCAAGCTTCTACCAAATTCAATGTGCCAGTCTCTTCTCTTTATAGTATTCTTTTGTTACGACTGTATTTTTTTAGTTTTGGCGCATCACATCACCATGGCAGACGCCTATCATGATGCCCCGGTTACGGTGATGCTATCTATTTCTTTAAATCATTAAGATGTTTTTCAATCTCCCCTCCCAATCTTTAGAGGAATCTTTAGAGGACTATGTAATAGTACTTTTTACTGATACTATGGAATCTTGGATTAAATAAATAGATATGCAATTCCTTAATATGGTTGTGACTCCAGCTCTCTTAATACCTAACCTAGGTAGAAAGATGTATCTGCAATTTAGTCAAATATCAATGCTCAATGGGAAACCCTAGTTCAATAACTCTCTTCAAACATCGAGCACGAAAACATAAGGCAATGACGCAAGTTCAAATCTCGAGTGCTCTCAAATTGACACACACATTACCAGATGGAATTCTAGCCAGTACGTGAGTCAGCAGAGGACAGGGGTCGAAAAAGAGAAATTTTCGCGGTGGCCTTGGTCGTCGCGATAAATTTCTTGTATACCATAACAATACTTGAAATTTATTCATTTAGTTTCTCCCATGTTTGGTCTATTATGACCCTTTTAAATAAATCAACTTTAAAGTTGCAAAGTATTGAACAAAATAGACATTGCTATATTATCTACATATTGCAATGTTTGTATTGCTTTCCAAACATATAATGGCATTGGTCAAAACATAGATAGACAGATAGATAAGTTCCATATTTAACACCAACTTAACTAGTCGGGTTTAGTTTTCTACAAAATTATGTCATAAGTTCATAATTTGAAGCAATGCAAATATATACATCCCTCATCTGGGCTTGGTTTTCTATGCAATTATTATGCCACATGTTCATGATTTGAAGCAGATGCAAATGTTGTGGATGCAAATGTCATTCATGTAACAAACCTCATTGATATTAATAGTAAAATATGAGGAACATGCGCTACTCTTTATGGCTAATATTTTTACAAAATTTCAAGTTTTGCTCCTAAAATGGATAAGAAATGTATACATCATTGTTCTTGTAGCAAACGCTTAAAGTTTTAATCTATGATTTTTCATTATATATTTTGCTAGATATTTTTCTTCTTAATATGTGCAGCATCCTATCCAAGGCCCCAAAAGTTCTCTCTCTCTCTCTTTTTTTTTATAGCACAAACCATTACCCTTTATACTTTCAAATAAAACTCCTTTGTTTGATGCATGTTCATACAAGGTTGGATGGACATATTCACGAGTTGTACCTTATTTTCACCTCTAGATACTGATCCTCATTTGTGGGGTATGCCCCCATAAGTTGGGCTATGTTGTATAAGATGATTGATGGGATACTAGAAGGTTTGGGAATATGCCATGCGCACGGCTATGAACTAAATACATCATGGACATAGCTATAGACTATGGTGCAAATCATTGTTTACAAAAAATATTACTTCTCTAACATCCTAATTTTCGGTAGGATCAACTCCATCTCCCATGAACCGAACCTGGATTAAGCTATCGGATGAGGAGGAGGAAATATACCTGACTATTGTCCAAACAAATGATGATTTTAGCAAATACGTCCAAAATTTAAAACACAACAAAGGAGACCAATTGTGGATTCCATATTCAAAGTCTCAAAAACACAGCTTCACATAGTGTTGGCACCATCACCTCACCAACACTATTTCAAAACAATAAAACGAAAAAAATAGTATTGCCATTTTTGGTCCCCTTCACCTCATCATCGTTCTTACAGCATAAAACAATGCATCTGAGCCTTAGAGTGGCAGCAAGCAAAACCTCTAACAAATTCAAATACAGAAACTAAATCAAAACCCAAGGGAAAGGCACAATCCTCAATGAAAGTGGTAGTTCATATGGTTTCACCATAGGAGCTCATATCGTCCGTCTATGATGCCTCATCAAAGTGCTTTGACCCAACTCATGGATGCCCTCGTAATAATGGTCTAGCTAGTAGAAGGCCTACAATGACCATGACCCATCACTGTTAGCCATACATCTATACATACATTAATATCTCTGCAGGCTGGGAAACAAAAGTAGATAATCTTCCATACAAACCATCAGTATTCAAAAAATTCATCTGCCTCGATAATTCAATTGTCAGACTCATTAGTAATATGAAAGATAAATCATGATTCACATTCAACGGATGGACACCATCCACCGTAGAAGCAAGAGGGAGGAGGAGGAGGAGGAGGAGGAGGAGGAGGAGGAGGGGGGAGGAGGAGGAGCTTAGACTAGAATCATAAAGAGAAGCAACAGTCTCTGGCATAATAGAGAGAAAATCATTTGCAAGAACAATAAAACCAACAAAGAACATAGCAATTAATCGAACTACCAAATAGACATTGCCCACACCGCAAGGCAACCGGAATCCAAAAAACCAGGTCGATTGGGCAAAGAGAATTGTAGCACAACCAAGATCGCTTAGTATAGAGGCATAACTGCATTCAAGGAAAACCATGCCACCTGATTAAGAACTCTATTCCCAATGTACGGATCTGTACAATAGCATCCAAACCATTAGCCACCAAATATATCATAAATTTTTATGTTACCAAAAGAACACAGATAGCAAGTCCAAACAACAATACACTTCAAACCATGGAAAATATAGCGTCAATAGACTTTGTTTAAAGGAATGAGATTTTCATCTGCAATATCTTATTGAAGCACATTAAAGATGATCAAGCAAACCACTTTCTTTCTATCCTATCGGATCCCATAGAATTAGGGGAGGGCCACCAATAGTAACCATGGTCCAATTGTGGACCATGGTGAAATTGATCAATTTTTTGAATAGTGGCCCAACACAGAATTTATGTTTCAATCTCAAACATTAAATAAAGTTGGTAACAAAGGGTAGGTTCAATCTTAGTCATCCAACTCAGATCCAGAATATTGTATATTGAATGATTCATACTATTTGTATATAGACCCGGTTTATGTGGAAATTTTATGGGCTATATGTATCCAACTTTTTTCAAGAAAAGTATATGCAATACCTCGTACCAAGGGCTTTTAATAACAAGTGCTTTTAAACCATGCATTTTAATTGACAAACATATTTTATTTTTAATGTTTCCTTGTCCATGATTCCTAAGTAGTCTACTATTGGTACACCCCCTCAGAGACCAGGTGTAGAACTGCACATTGGCAGAAATTTTGATCGGATGGTGCTTGCTACCCCATGGATGGTTTGATCCACTTTAAAAAGCATGCCAATTGCTTTATCTACTCCTTTTTTGCCAGATTGATGAAGAGAAGAAAAGATTTGAGGTGAAACATAGTCCGATCGATTCAAAAGTGGGCAAAATGATTTGGTTTTGGGCTTCAATCCAAGCAATTCTTTGTGGCTGATTATTGGGTGGTCAGATTAACCTCATCGGCGGCTGGATTTTCACATCTTGAATGATAAATTCGGGCTTCCTTTTACAAGGGGCCATGTTCTGAACTTTGAGAAGCAACAAAAGATCAAATTGAAAAGCACAAAAGGAGCAATAGATGAACCATAACTCCATGCAGACTATATAGCCCTTGTAAAATTGACCATCTCCAGCTATATAACCACAACCAAAGAACAAAAACTCCAATCCAATGGCCACCATCTTTTTCTTCCAAAAAAATAAAATAAAATCAAATAATCAAATCGAGCGTTGCCAAACTCCAATGATTTGAAGCTTGTAGTGGAGGTTTGAAAAAAACTAAGGCGAATGGCCTAGAAACCACAACAAATGCAGACTGATTGGATTTGGCAGTGTTTATTTTATGACAATTTGTATGCTTTGTTGAGTTAGATGTATTTTAAGGCACACATACAAATACAGCATGATTATGCCCGTAGATTTCTAACTTAGGCATGTATACTTACATGAGTTATGAGCAAAACAATTTTGCCCCTTCCCACCGCGAGAAGCACAAGAAACAGAAATTTTATGGTTAACAATGCGTGGAAAGGGGACGAAATTGGATATTTACGATTTGTTAATACGAACCTTTAAACGAGCTTAGAGATGGGCGATTTCAATTTTGTAGTGAAATATGGCAGAGGACTGATCAGAAGAAACAGTTTGGGTAGTGGCCAATCCATGGGCACGATCGAAGCAACCAGTGCCACCCACAACAGGAACAAATCTCTGCGGCAAGCTAATTCTGTTGGCACCCAAGATGGCCAAGGAGCCATTATATTTGTCGCTCTCCAGAACGGCGGAGAAAGAAGTATCTGGACAGGTAAGCACCCTAGCGTTTCTTTGTCTGCTTCGATAGGCAGGGTCTTGAAATATCCCACAGACATTATTTAGAAAGAAGAGTCTATGTGCTGGTATATAGAAAGAATTGAAACAAAGAAGACTCATACCTTTCTCGGCCTTTTGGCTAAGATCAAGTGTAGTATCTGTTCTTATCAGTTTAATAGCTGATACGGGGTCCATAGGGCCCCAATGCTATTAATCTAATTTGTTGTGGGTTGTGGGCCTGTTGTGCAGCTTGCTGCCAAGGTCCATGTATGTCGCCTCTGCCTTACACTACTGTAGAGGCCTGGCATAGCCCTAACCCGAGAGGGTTCTAAATAATTTGAAAAAGGACACTTTGTGAAATTCGATGTTTTAATTGCTTTGTAGCTCGTTGATGGCTTTGCAATGAAGTTGCCTACTTGTTATGGACAGAGAGTTGGCAAGCGTTTTGAGTATAGCTATTATTCTCTTCAGCCAGGGAACTGCATGATATTATGTGAAGAGAATAAATCATGGTTATGGAGTATTAAGTACTTCAATTGTTTTAAAATTCATTCCTCCAAATAAATGGAGTTGACGAAACAGCCTATTCTGTCTCTAATACTTAGTTGTCCTACCTGAGCTGTTAAATTCATGCTGTTTGTTATATATCCATGTGAGAATAAGCTGCTCTTTACAGGTGCCTCATGCATTGTGTGGGAATGGCTGTTGCTAGTTGGTGCATCAAGTTCCTGCTAGTTTCCAATAGCCATATTATGAAGTAAGTTTTGACATGAGGTCATGTAATTTGTTGAAGGCAAGTTTATTGCTGGGAATATAAAGCATATATAAGCGTGAGGGCAGTTGCATATTCAAAACAGAACAACCTCCAAGTTCATTCGTCAAGCTCTAATGTCAGCGAACAAAAATGGCTGGACGATGCACTTAAAACAGCACAGATTATGCAAAAGCAGGGGGTTTCCATATCCAAAGAGCATGTTTGTGGTATGTTGCAGAAATGCTCAAGGCACTCTAGAAAAATGCAATTTCTAACATCTGTACTGGAAGAGTTTTCTTTCCAATGTTCTCCGACCAGCTCATGCGCTTCCTTGCTGTCTGCAAAATTTTAGTTGAGAGGCACATGCAGCATTCAATGAAATCTCTAAACCGAGTTTATACATATGGAGTGCCATTATCACAGCCCACTGGGAAGGAACATGGAATCACAAGCAACCACTTTGACGGCTGCATTTGCAATGTGCTTCTACAGTTTACAATATCAAATTGTTTAGCATGGCAAATTATCCAGTGTTAAGAGATGTTTTTTATGGATATCCTTTTCAGATGCAAGCTGGCAGTTCGCAGACTTTAGGGATAAGTTGTCCTTTGATTTCTATATTTCAAACAGAGGGAATCAGAGGCTTTTACAGGTATGCTAATTCTGGTAAAAGCTATTGCATAGTATATCTTGTAGATGTTGAAGACCTTTAATTTTCTAAATGCATTGGGGGCAATTGTGTAGAGCAGGAAAGCTAGGATGTTTCCCCATTGTTAGGACGACATGCATCGTTTCCCATGTGTCACAAGAACTGGCCAGTAATGAATTACCTTTTTCTGCTTTTCTTGATTTATTAGAGGAAATTGTGCTACGTTGTAAGAATTCTTCCATATGCTGCATTGCACTTCTTGACGAATGAGCAATATCGGAGGTGGCTAATAGAAAACCATCCATCAACTTTGTTGTCGTTCTGCTTTTTGGGTCCTTAGCAAGAGGAACACCTATTCTCTTCACATATACAGTGGACTTTGTTTGATGTGCCAGTTTGCATTTACATAAACCCAAATGCATTGCAGAGTTAAGATTATGTTAGAGTCAGAGACTATATTGGGGTTATATTTAATTGCAGATAAGGTAGAAATATTCTTGTCTTCTGGCAGTGCCATTGGTACCTATGTTGTACAGGTCATTGCCTGCTGTTACCGTTCAGGTGTCATGGAATTGCCTGCATCCTATGATCCTTTGTGCACAGGAGTTAACATCTGCAATATTGAGAAACAATGAATTTGTTCTGATTTCTTTTTGAGTTTATTGTGATATATAGGATAAAGGAGCCTGATTTATCATCTTTGCAGATGTGTAAGGATACAACTATTGTTGTTTAGTTTGGATTGATTTGTAGCTTTAATTGAGTTGAGTTCATTTGGCTGTATTTCAATCAGTATTGCAGTCAATATACGCTGTACATTAGACAGCAATGCACTGTTAGCAGGCCTGGGCTTGCTCCCATTGCTTCTGCCCTTGTTGTTTTTGTGGCTGATGCTACTCTTCATCATCACCTCGCCCCGGTAAGAGAAGTAGTGGCATCGTAACCATAGAAACTGTGACTTATACCAAGGTCTTGTGTTTATCTAGGATGCATGCTCCTTGGTATAAGCGTGGCTTATACCAAGGTCTTAGGTTTTATGTGTTTTATCCAGGATGCATGAAGTTATTCCAGTTCTAAGAAGATGTTTCCTCAGCCACCAATAATCTTGTTTTAAAGGGGTCGAATGTTCCAAACTACTTGGAAGTCTTGACAAGCCTCCTTGAAATGCAAAACTAGACATGTGAGCACCCTACTCTTTCTTAGGTTTCTGTTCTAGAAATATTCAACACACATTGTTCACAAAGAAAATGCTTTGTGCTGGTTTATAGCAAGAAGTGAAACAAAGAAGACTCATGCCTTTCTCGGCCTTTTGGCTAAAGTCAGGTGTAGTATCTGCAAATCTAATTTGGTGTGGGTTGTGAGACTGTTGGGAATCTCCTGTAGATGAAGTTATTTCAGTTCTAAGAAGATGTTTCTTCAGCTACCAATAATCTTGTTTTAAAAGCGTCCAATGCTCCAAACAAGATAGCTTTCTATTCTAGAGAAACGTTTTGCCTTTATGCAATTGATGCTTTATCCCCAAATTGCCTATCCACAACTTACACACAAAAAAAGTTATGCGATGCAATCATATCAAGGACCTAAATGCCTGGCACATAAATTGAGTATTATAACAACATGATCAAGATGGCATCACAATAGCCTATACATGGTCACAAGGATCTTAAAATGCGTTTAAAAGATAGACCTAACCGTAGATGCATTGTGATGCCTTCTTAGAACATTCTATCCAATTAAATGAAGACACATTTCGAGTTTCTTTGCATTCCAAAAAATGAAAGAGATGATTGGTGGCAAGCTACAAAGTTAATACAACTTGAGTGAGAGTTATGCGCTACATTTGTGGAATATGGAAATGTATACTTAGCATATGGTATATGTTAGAGGTACAAATGGCATTGTTGTCGATATTTTATTCAATACAACTTCGGAAAGAGAATTATGCACTAGGTTTGTAAAGCGTGGACATGCATACGTGTGTTACAAATGCCAGTGCTGTCAATATTTCGTTCAACCATTGCTATGTTTTTTGTAAAACATTCTTGAAGCATATCTAACGCCACAAACAAAAAGCGAAAAAAGCCAACATATGAGAAGAATTTAGATGAACATAAGGGTATGCTTAACATTTTTGGCGGCTAAAGTTTTGATTTTTCAAAGGTTTAATTGTCGCCAATGGTCAAATTTTTCATGGATGTGCACAACACCATTTATTTATCTTACTCTAAAGTCTCCATGACCGTTTCTATTGAAAATAATAAAAAGATGATCTGAGTGATGCAATGCATCCAAGAGAATGCCTATATTTAGAAATTCGGTTAGAAGAAATGAGAATGGCCAAATGTATAACTTGGTTACGAGGAACGAAGAAGAAAAAATACTTGTAGGAAAAAATAAATTGTCTTTCTTTTTAAAAAACCAAATAACCTATCATTCTCTGTTATAACGTAGCGTTGTGCCAGCATCTTGTTGAGCTTACCGAATCCATAGCTCAAAATATTTCTTAGCACCAATTGTTTATGGCATAAGTGATAACAATTAAGTAGATTAACCACCTTGTGGTTATACTTTTGGAGAACCGCATGATAACTTTAATCCTAATAAACTGCATGGCTTAATGGAAATTCACTATCGGAACAAAAATGGAAACCTATAATTTTTGTCTTTTGAAGGGTCCTTATCCCGGGTAAGGAACAGCTCGATCACCAATAACGGCAAGTAAAAGTTCACCCACATCGCGTAATCCTACAGTTTTAATGCCATATAGGACAAACATGGTATTAAAAAAGAAAAAGAAAAAGTAATCATATGAACTCACTAATTATTAGAAAATTGAATTATTTTGGTAGAGGTTTGAGTCCCGTATTTCGTATTCCTAGACCTTAGGCTCATATTTATAAATGATAGGCACCCCCAATAATAAATGACCATAATCGAAATGCGAGGTGCTCAGAGGGCCAGGTGTGACGCTCCCTGAACATATACGACCCTCGGACGTATACATACGGGGACTTTCCCCTCCCATGGCGACCAACTCGCCAGGAGCAGGGCCCTCCGTCTATTTCGGGCCATCTATAATATGATGCCCGAAAGAAGGACACGAAGGGGTCATTCGGCCCACGCCTTCAATGGGGCTCCTACGTCGCGGAAGCGTGAATACAAGGGTTACCACACAGCATAAATCACGTATAAATAACCACCACGAAGGGTGGCATATCCATCCAAATACCAACGGCAAAGAATATGCATCTAAACCTAAGAAAACACCCCAAACCCATGGTTCTACCAGGGTTCGGACTCGGTGAGGATCGACGGACGGCTAGGCCTCAAGAGATCGCCAGACAGAATCTTGACATGGCGTTGGGCGGCATAGAACATTGGCTAGGGTTGTCCACTCCATCCGCCCCTCTGTGCACACTTTGCGGATGGGTCAATTCACGCTATATGGCGTCGCTATAGCCTTCCCAGGAGACGCGGGGCTCGAGGCATCACCCCGGCTGAGCCTACTCGGGGTTCATGAAGTCCCGGTCCGATGAGGCGGGTCGGGGAGGCGTCCCCTTTCGGAATCCACGGTGGCTCCATGGGCGAAGCTAGAGAATACGTGCAGCGTCGGGACCCCCGTGCATCCGCACCCGACTTACTGCGCCCTAAATCTACTCAAAGTGCAAGGTGCCCCATACGGGTCACACCTTCCCACCCGGGTGTGTCGGACCCATACCCGGCCCCTCGTGGACCGGCCATCAGGTCTAACTTCGCTATAGGAGTCCGGGGAGCCTTTTATGTTCGTGCAAGACCCCACCTCCACTTCACCCTTTGTGTTCCTTATGCGGTGCTAAGCCCGGTACCATAGCATCTATGACCCGGTGGGCTCTTGTGCCTGAGCCGCATTTTAACGGGATAATACTGGGGCTCTATCTAGGAGCATACTACAATAAATAGCACCCTCCTTAATTCCCCATTTCGGAGTAACACTAGGCTAACAACCACCAATCCATCCATTACAAGCAAAACCAGAATCCGAAATATATAGAACCTACCTTTACAATCAAGGGTTAGTTCCTACGAGTAAACACTGAGAGAGAATAGACCAACAACCCAAAGCGGTGCCCGCTATCCTAGAATTCACAACTACACTAGCCACCCCACGTAGAAACCGACCCGTTGTCATTGGAGATCTCCATCCGCTTGGTCTTGGTGTTTAGCTTGTGTGAGATTCAGTGGTGGCTCATTTCTGGTCACAAGGGTGGCTCCCTTTGCTCAAGGTGAGTTGTGGCTGATATGGGGTGGTGATCCACCCTATTGACCCCAATTAGCATTATCATGCTAACCAATCGAGGGTGGCCACGTGGCCTTCCCAAACCATAATTGGATTAATTATGGTTTTAAATATTAGTTCCTTAATTATAGGTTATTATTGTCAATAATTAAATTAGCATAGCTAATTTAATCCCTTTTTAAGTGAACCACCTAGGTTCCCATACCCCATGTGGCGTATGTATCCCTGGTGACGTGTCAACATATTTATACTTATACCGTATAAATACTTGGAACGTCACACCAGGATACTCCCTGGGCCGTAAGATCGATGGATCCAACGATGGAGGTAGTCCAAGACACACTTTGTTTAGGATATGAGAAGACGCAGATAATGTTCAGAGTCTCATTCACTTGTTTTTGTGTTGCCATATGGTCCTTTTGGAAAATTGAATAACCCAATGGCATCAAAGCTTGTACTGTTTGTCATTGGTAGAGTAGTACACTTTCTAGCAAAAGCCCGGATGAGATGATTTTGAAGTGCTTATATTCGAGCAATTCTATCTCTCTCCTTATATACTCCTACGTTGACGATTTGTCATCGTTCCATTAATATTTTTTTTTTCTCATATCTTCATGAACACGATGCTTCATCCTAGTTTAAAGAGGTAATAGGGCATGCCAAGTTTGATTGACTTAAAAAAGAGATCAGAGCGTTGTAAACCAGTGCACAAAAAAATTACATCTAGAAAAGAAAAAAAGATAAAGTGTATCTACATTGTAAGATTTGACTAGATGACAAAGTTCAGTTTATCCCTTTTCCTTCTTATGTAATGAAGTATCCAGTTTCTATTCTCGTCTAATTTCTTCCTTAAAAAATATGAGCACATGATACGCTGCATTCATGGTATTTATGGCGGAATTGATGCCGATACGTGTGGATGATGCATTAATGGCAGCCAGTGTCAGGCATGTGCAGCAAATCAGATCTAGCTACAATACAGTTCAAGCTTAGCTGCCTGCAGTCTTTGAGTGGAATCTATCCCTCGCTTCATCTGACTCCAAAACATCCAAAATAATGGCGATTCCAAAACAGTGGCTTGGCAATTGTCAGGCATGTTCTATCTGTTTACCAAACTCACTTGTGAGTGTCGAAATCGCATTACAATGGGTTCGGGTTACCAAGGGATGGCGTGATAATGCATCCGCAACCACATTGTGCTTTCCAGGCTTATACATGATCTCAAAATCATATTCTTCAAGAAATTCCATCCATCTCCTCTGACGGAGGTTGAGATTGGGTTGGGTGGTCAAATATCGGAGACTTTGATGATCTGTGTCCAACTGGAACCTTCTACCAAGGAGGTAGTGTCTCCATATTCGCAAAGCCTTGAACAACAGACTAGCAATTCACGGTCATGGGTAGGATATCGTTGTTGTCTCATTCATCTTCTTTGAATCATAAGCAATAACCCTCCCTCCGCATTAGAACCCCACGGTGGCAATTTTTTTGGCATTTGTGGCCACTAGTTTATCCTTATCAGGATCGGGCAACGTGAGAACGGGTGCCGAGGTTAAGGCATCTTTAAGCTGCTGGAAACTTCCCTGAACCTTAGTCTTCCAGTGCTCCATCCAATCCTTCACCTTCTCATGCTTGGTAAGATTTGTAAGAGGGGTTGCAATCCTTGCAAAATCCTTTACAAATTTTCGGTAATATCCTGCTAATCCCAAGAAACCGGACTTGGAGACATTTCTGGAATAGGCCATTCCCTTACTGACCTCTATCTTTGCGGGGATCGTAGCAATTCCCTCTGCTGAAATAATATGACCCAAGTAATCAACCTTTGGAGTGGCAAACTTGCACTTAGAGAACTTGGCAAAAAGCTGATGACGTCTTAACTTTTGTAGAGCCAATTTAAGATGTTTCTCATGCTCCTCAGAGGGTCTTACTTGTAGATGAGAATATCGTCAAAGAAAATAACAACAAAGTCATCCAAGTATTGTCCGGAAAACATCATTCATCAACCGCATAAGCGTTTGGGGGCATTAGATTAATCCGAAGGCATAATGGTAAACTCATAATGCCCATATCTAGTGCGAAAAGCAGATTTATGGATGTCTTCCTCTTTAATTCTTATCCGATGGTATCTGGCGAAGATCAATCTTTGAGAAATACTTGGCCCCTTGCAACCGATCCATCGGATCATACGCGCCTTTGGCAAAGCATAGCGATTTTTGATAGTATGCTTGTTGAGTTGCCGATAATCAATACACATTCTCAAGGAGCCGTCCTTTTTCTTCACAAAAGAATAGGGCCAAAGGGGGTAAACGCTAGGTCGAATAAAACCTAGGTTTAGCGACTCTTGAAGTTGTTTCTTAAGCTCGCCAGCTCTGGAAGACTCATACAGACGGGGCCTTCTTTGGTGGGTTTAGTACGGCTCTAAAGCTATCTCACATTCTACCCCTCTAAAAGGAGGAAGCTTCGGATCTCGCGGGAAAAGATCGCTAAATTCATGGAGAATACCGGCAATCCCCCGTGGCAAGGTGTTGATTACTTGGTTTTGCTTAGCATCCGACTCAATGGAAGCAAGTCTAATAATGCAGAGGAGCTTTTGCTTAGCGTGATAGCTTTATCTAAGCTGTCGAATGGACATAGGCGCATGATAGGGTTGAATGGTTCACCTTTTATAGTTACGCGGGCTCCATTAGCTGCGTTGAAGGTAACTTCTCTCTTCGCATGATCTATGTTGGCTTTTGCGGATGCCAAGAATTCCATTCCAACAATGAGGTGCGATATTTGCCAATATCCATTAACTTCGGCACCCATAGTAACCAGTGCGCTGGCAAGCTACATCTTAAGGTTGATCGGCGACCATGAGTATGTCTAACCTTACCAGCGGCTAAAGTGGCGGGCCTCGATCGTGACCTTAGGGTTTCCGGTTGTAGGACTGGGCCATTCTAGGAGAAGCAAAATTATGTGTACTCCCCGTATCCATAAGAATTACAAAAGGCTTCTTGTCTACTTGGCCTATGGTGGAAATGACGGAGGCTGACTTTTCGGCATTACCCGGTTTCTATATTTTGCAAGGATATGGGCCGACCGTGAATGTACTTTCGGGGCGTCCTCGTCGGCGGTAATGTTGACTCAATATCGCCCCAGTCAAAGGTCGGCCATAGCAACCGGGCAAAAACGGGTAACATATGGGCATTGCATGAAGTGTCGGGCCTCATACACGTAACATGCCTTATCCAAGCGGTACGTTCTCTCGGCCTCTTTAGGAATGGGCGTAAGAGGTTTGAACTTCCTTACGGCATTGATTACGCTTATCCAGGCGTGCTAAAGCGACTTTCTTCTCTGGCGGCGAAGTAAGAGTTTGGCGAGAGGGCCCCGGACTTGGAGAGCGGGGGTTTGTAAGGTGTGGGCGGCCGTGGGCTGTGAGTAAGGGGCGGGGCAGCGGATCGCGATTCCTTGGTATGTCCCCCTCGAGGCTCAATGCTTTAGCCTAAAACACACCTGCGATTTGGTCGATGGCCTTAACCATGGATTTGATCGATGGTGCCAAACCCTCAATATAGCCCTCCAGCGCCCTTTTCTCATTCATACCAGGTACATACGGTCTCGGCGCATAAACTCATCCGTGTAAGCCAATGCGGACATACTCTTCGCTCCAACCTTGTAGAAAGTGCGGATGCGTTGGCATTTATGTGCCGCGGGGCACATAATGCGATTTGAAGGCCTTGGCAAACTTTCTGAAGTTGCATCTACTCCTGTCCAGATGTTTGGCTCTGGCATAACCCTTCCACCAAATACGGGCAGCTCCGGTAAGGTTTGTGGTGGCAACCTTTCCTGTATCTTTCTCTGTCATACCATAGGACCTGCCGAACTCCTTCATTTCGTCCAGCCAGGATTCGGCATTCAAGCCGCCTCTAGATTTCCCATCAAACTGGGCCAATTTCCTATTCTTCCATATACTAGTTATGGCTGTATCAACTGTCTTGCGGTACTCCTTATCTCGGCGCTTTGCATGGCCACGGATGATGCGGATGATTGGGGATGATGACGAAGTGGCAGACTTTGAGGAGGTGGCACTGTCCCTGGAGGAGCTCCGTCGGCGTTTAGAGTGGGACCTCTTTCGCACGGGTACAGGACTGGTTCGTGGTGGGGACGGCTGCTGTGCAGGTGGACTAGGCGGCAACGGAGGTAACTCCGGTGCATCCTGTTGTACATGATGTGGTGGGTTAGCATGCAAGACGTAGGCCTGCAATTCGCCTAACTATCTTTTCATCAGCATCAATTCTTGTTCGGGTGTTAATCGACTTGCATTTGAGGGTGGCTGCCAAGCGGCGGTGCGTGCCCCGTCTAAATTAAACATAAGATGATATAAGAACATTTACAGCGACAATAAGTGTCATACAAGGTCATTTTTAAGTCGTGTCGAGAACAAAGTGAACACGCAAAAACCCACGGAAAAATTTTAATTACAAGTGAAGTAACGGTTACATCCAAGAGCTTGATACTGACAGTAATTATGACTTATAGTTATATAATACATACATGGACCTGATACAGGCCATTTCCCTAGTCATAGTGAAGCATAGGAACACACAAAACTGGAAAATGCGGTTTAAGGGTTTGCGTAGGGATACATGACGGCATAGCGCACACTCTCACGCACAGCTCTGACGAGCTTGTAACGTGCCCAAGCCTGGATAATAACGGGTTGATAATCCCAAGTGGGGCTAATAATCAGAAGGTTGAAAAGCCCGCGGTCGCGTAGAAGATTTGCCAGAGATGATCATTAGCATCCTCAAAAGCTTCATGTGAGGTCATATTCCAATAATCCCAAGTGCGGGAAAGGGTCCATTTCAAATCATCGTAAGCACGTTCTCGAAGGAGAGTAACTATTTCCATCCCCTTGTCAGGATCATAAGGTTGTTCCGGCACCCTAAGCTCCGCTATCTCATCGTCAACTTCCCGTTCGGGATACTTTTGTATCGTTCCCCATAGTCTGTTCGGGAGGTCCGTTTCATCTCTCCTTATCACGGAATGTTATCCTATCTTCGTACTCGCATGGCGTTTCTTACGCAAAAGGGCGGAATGAGTATATAATACTAACATTTCGGGAGGCTTAATAACTTGTCATGGAAGAGGCTTATTCAAAAATTGTATTGGCATTATGTATTGACTGATACAATAAAGGGAAATCACATCACGAAGTAATAACCATTTTTTTTAAAACAACGGTGATTTCAAAGGCAAAATACATAAGACAATAATTTAGGAGCTGAATCCCTCGTCTTAGATCCATTGGCCGAGGAGGTGGACGAACGCATCAAAGTGGCGCTTAGGGAAGCAGAAATGGCGGCTCGAGCTCTTTGCCTCGGTGTGGTAAGCAAAAGGAGCCAAAGCCGCCACAAGAAGGCGCATGTTAGCGCAGCCCGCCACGTCTCCCAATCTTTGCTATAGCCAAATCTCTACGGACCGAGTAATAGTGGTGACATGATAATCAATCTTCTTATGGCCCGCTGAAGTAGATATGGCTCCGGGCCCACCAAGAAGCTTCAGAAGATGGCCCTAAATTCTTGGAAAAACGGCACCTCTCCTTGGCGGAAAGGCGAGAGAAAGAATCGAGACCCACATGGTTGCCCATGGCCCTAACTTGAGGGTCGGTGGAGGTCTCGACTTCCTTCTCCAAGTCGATGGGGAGCTTCTCTTCTTCTTCTTCTTCTCTCTCATCCCTAAGGCTGACCTTGGTGTCCCAAAGGTCTTCCTCGTCTTGACCCCCTAAGCCCATAGTGATTTTGCGGGAGGCGGATTTGAAGAAGAGACCGTGTCGGTGCAAATTGCTCTTACGGAGGTTGGGGGGTGTCGGCTAACAGAAATCTTGGCAAAGTGACAGAAGAGTCTCAGCGGGCTCTTGTTCCTCGCCCGATATGCCAATAGACTCTCTACTGTGTAGGTTGCACCACCGGTGTAGTGAAGTCGATGAAGTCATCTTGGCAATATTCCTTAAGATCATAGAGAACCTCTACTTTCTGCGGCGCGGGCCCGGTAAGAAGAACATTGCGCCCACATGATATCGTCAAGGATTAGGTACTCTTGGTCATTCAAAAGTCTTGTAGGGAGAAGGTTTAACCCTTCGGGTTTCAGGCCTTACGTTTGGCGAGAAGCTTCAGTAGCAAGTTCCTTCCATCTCACAAAATCCACGCTCATTGACGACTTCGTCATCTTACGGGTCGGGAGGCGAGGTGTAGAAGAAAGCTCGGTGGGGATCTCCTCATCCCTCTATGTCTTGGTCCATAATAATGGCGGTCGCGAATCGGGCCTCAAAACAAGGTTTCCCGATCTATTGTGGCAATAGGGAGGGCCAGTCCCATTTGGGGTGCGGGTTCGGGAACTCCTGGAAGACAGCCCTCTGTGAGGACCCGTGGATCTAACAGGAGAGTCCGGGGACTATGTCACGCTGTGGATTTGCTTGAAAGAGAAGAAAAAAGAAGAAACGAGAACAAATGAGAGAAAGATGATAAGCTTCCTTGATATCAATGATGAAAATACATGAGCTCTCGCCAATAGAGAAAACTGAAAGGAGACAAGACTCAAAACTCATCTAAAACTTATGAGCTAACTCTACTCATATATATAGTACAATGGCCTTGGGCCCAATATAGACACTGGACCGATCTCGGTGCGACTCTGGAAGGAGGCCTGATTTGGAGGAATGTTGGTGCCTCTTGAAGTGCCTAGAATCACGCTGACGCCGACAGGCGGTGGCGGGGGCCATCACTTGTCCGGGCGCCTCTTGTTGACCGCCAAAGGCTTTGATGCGTGGCCGCTTAGTCTTCTTGCGGGAGGCTTGGATCCGACCCGTGGTTGACCGAGGATCTTTGAGCTTTACAGTGCCTGACGTATGCATGAATAGTCCTGTATCGGGAGGGCACAGACTAACACTCCCCCCACCAAGCGACACTCGAGTGAAGAAAAGGAGGAAGCGTTTGGAGGGGGAAGCCATCGGATCTGAAAGTGATCCTCCGCGGGAGTGAGGACGGGCACCATTATGATAATCGGGCTGATGAGATCTTGGCGTGATTGAAGAGCTTGAGGTGTGTTTTGGCCAAGGGCGGGATCAGCATCAATAAGAAAACGAGAGCGGACCATGTCTTCGCGCTTGGCGCGCGGGCGCCTCAAGAAATGTAATCGACACTCCATGAGGAGACAGTCTGAAGGCCAAAGGCACCGACGGGCATTTGGATTGCAGGTGAAAAATGGGGACGCTACCCGATTTAAGGAGCTTAGCAAAATGCATTTGAGGGCAGCGCAAAATCCTGCTTGAAGATGGACAGAAGGATCAGGTGAGGTGGAGGCGTTCTGCAAGAAGGTGTTGAAACCATGAAGCGCATCCGCGGGCTGTTGCCAACCACGCCATTAGCAATGTAGATCCAATTGGTGGTGTTGTCCAAAGTAGCACCTTCTTCCCAATGTGATCGGGCGAACAAAACGTGGATCCCACCGGAGATCCGGCCGAGATCCGAGGTGGTGTCCAGCCTGCATGACCATCCATGACTTTGGTCCAAAAAGGAAGGCGCCAATCAGAAGTTAGGAACCTGGGGCGTGGAGGTACGCCCAGGGAAGCATAGGGAGAAGGAACCATGCCCGTGGGCGTTGGTTGCCGAAAGCGATCTCCCCTGAATTGGATCGACAAGATCCGGATCAAGTGCGACACCACCGATCCCAAAGAGAAGCAGAGAGCTGAGAGTTGACAGGAGGGCTATCCCATCCCGTGGGGACCGTCTTGCTATCCAACAGAGCCACTTGTAACTGATTGTAACCAGCGAGGTGCTGCATATAGACTTGTGCATAGGGAAGATCTTCGGGATGTCCTAGATACTTCCTAATTTGTTATGCAGCGCTTCGGCTTGCCAGAGAGATAAATGATTGGCAAGCTCAGGCATGTACTCCTGATGAAAAGTTTTGGTCTGAGCAGGATCCGCAAGATATGGATTGTTATCCTGAAGCACCCATTGTGCAGTGGGGTCACCCTGGAACAACTGGCGTGGCCCATTGCCAAAGTTTTCCTGTGTATCACCCAGATAGAAATCATGAAAGATATAAGCCATGGGCTGAACCACGCGGAAAGTGAGAAAGTCTGGATCGGCACAGTGTATGAGATCAAAGACAACAAGGGCACAGCACAAACCTTTGTCTTCAATGGAGAGTTTCGCCAAATCCGAAAAAATCAGATCGCCGATTGGGATGTCTGAGGGGCCATCCTGCGTGCCACTTTGAAAAAAAAGAGGTGGCGTCGAGCAAACCACATAGTCATGATAGCGGGAGGGAGCAAGGGGAAGTCCACCGGCATTCAGCAGAAGAATTGAAGTCTGGCGCCAAGTTTGGTTTGAGCCTCATCAGCAGACTGAATAGCTTGCTGCAGCTGTTGTTCGAGATCACGGATCCTATTTTCCTTTTCGAGGAGGAGGCGTGACTGGTCACGGACCCGTTTCTGAGAAGGATTGACCTGGGAGGAAGATTTCCCCGGTGTATTGAGACGAAGCACGGCAATCTCCGTCATCGAAGTATTTTCTCGTTTCGCACGCACCTCTCGCAAAGCTGATTTTGAAGAGAGGTGATCTGAGAGGTCCGTGTAGAAAGCTGAGCCGTCAAGGAGGCAACTTGAGCGTCTCGGGCTGAAAGATTTTGAACTTGAGTGCTGAAGTTTTCACACGCCCGAAAGTACAAGGCATTGAGTTTAGCAATATCTTCATCCTTGGTATTTTCGGGAGCAGCTTTGGACTTGTTGTGCTCCAATAGAGTCTGAATTCCGATTTGAGTCGAGCTCTGCTGGCGAAGTTGGTTATCGACTTGAGCTTGTGTACTCTTGAGATCCCATGAGCCCGTAAGAGAGCTTCATGCTTGTCTTGAAGTTTGGCCTCCAAAGTGGCAACTTTCGGGCGATTCGCGGCTTGAAGGTCTTGGTGTACGGCATCAGAGGCCTCGAGTGCCCGTTGAACCCCGCTCATAAGAGCGTCTTGGGATTCCTGTAACTTAAGTGCAGCAGCTTGAGCATCCTGCTGATACTGATACAACAATTGCCGAGGGTGTTGTGGTGGTGGAACTGGCTGTTGCCTGGTGTGGGAGGTTTGGGAAAAATGATGTGAAGTGGATGGTGTAGCGGAGGAAGAGACAGTGACATGAGTGTGACTGTGGTCATGACCAGGGGAAGATGGGCGTGATGTGCCAACTTGGTGATTGACTGGAAGGGAGCGCTGAGTGGAAGTATGAGAATTTGGTGGTGTGGGAGGGAAGTAATGACGGATGAGGGCTTGAAAGTGCCCTCCCACAGAAACTTCAGAAATGGAAGTGGTACCCCGAAGGCGGTCCATTTCTTGGAGAAGACGATAGAACATCATTTGGGGCCAATCTATGTGGTGCTTGGAGTGTGTAGCAGTAAGGACCAGGTTATAGAAAGGCTTATTGATGTGGGTGTTCTTGATAGAATACCCAAGGAATTTGCGCCACAAAAATTTCACAAAGGTCTCATGAGGCTTGTCGATATTGGTCAGACGATGGACATTGGCGTGATAAGCAGGTGCACCAAACTCTGTGACATCAATATCCTGTATAGCAGACCATGATACACAAGGAGTGTGCAAGGGAATATGAAATACCTCAGAAATCAAGTGTTGAGTCAATGAAATAGTGGTGCCATCGACCACAGTGGTGTACCCTTGCGGGCTGTTAACAATATTGGCGATGAACTGCTGCAACTGGGCAGGATTTGGAGCCGGAAGTTCCATTTGAGAAAATTCGTAAAGCTGGTGGCGTTCAGCGACTTCTTTATTGGGGCCAACAAGGGCTTCACGGAAAGTGGGCGTCAAGAAGGATACAGATGCAAAAAGGGCCGGATCCTTGGGAGGCCGAGAGTTTGAAGTGTAGAAAATCTTGGGGCAGCCATGGGAATGATTTGCGTAACTAAGAGAGATGCCAAAGGCGGAAGACAAAAGTCGAAAGCACGGAGGATGAAGACGCCAGAGGAACGAAAAAGGTTTGTTTTAGGGCTTATAACCGGAGGCTTAAGAGGTATGAAGAGTGCAAAACAGAACCGCTGATGATGCCGTGTGTCAAAAGATGCTAAGAAGGGGATTGAGAGGCAAAAATTTGGCTAAGTCCCCAAAACGTAAAGGGAGAAGCAATGAACGGTGAGGATGAGACGCGGAAAGAAAGATCGGATGTGACGAGGATGGCAAAGGACATCCATTAATGTTCGACGGGCGTGGAAAGAAGGAATGGCATTCAATGCCTGGCAACTCGAAGTGGGATATCATTAAAAGGAATGTGTCGGAAGGTACCATTGCTAGATATGCGCGGAGAACAGATTCTCCTTTTAGAAACAAGCCTTGCATTGCAAACACGTTGGCGCATTTGTGTGATTGGTCCACGCCGACAAGGAGTTCCTCGCTTGGCTATATAAGACTAACCGAGAGAAACGAAGGCATCCGATGGCGCCAAGATGGCTGCTGGTTTCAACGAAGATTGCACCATGCCCATTTAACCGCCGAGTGGATCACTTGTAAGATGAATTGTTCGGATCTCGGGCGCTGCCACAACCGTGGCATTCGCATGGACGGCTGGTGTGCGGGATGGCTGAACATCCCGACCAAGACCAACGGATGGAGGTGGTTCTCGCGACCTTCGCTGGGATCCGGAGCAGAACCTCTACCATCTCCTCCGCATCACCTCTCGCCCCAACCCGAGTAGAGGGTTTTTCCTCTTAGGACTTAGTAGATAGGGCTCGAGCCCGTTTTTTTTTGTATATAGGGCAAAGTGCCCATAGCGAAATAGCCGGCTGCGCCCACATTTTGTAAAAAATCTCCACTATAATATAATCTACCGCCTTTCTAGTCACTTTTCGTGGTGTTTGATTCTCGAACTGTCTCGTGTTGGAATGTTCACTTTCGTGTCTTTGAAATGCTTTGAGACTAAAACCATTAACTAATGTAGGTAATGGAGTGCCATCTAATTCAGCAAGTTGGAAAACACTTGGTCTAACCACTTGAACAATTTGATAAGGGCCAAGCCCAACGAAAACTTGAGTTTACCCGAAAATTTTTGTACGGAATCATAAAGAAGAACCAAATCTCCTTGTTTGAATGTTTTTGTCTTCAAACGCTTGTCATGTAAAGATTTTTGCAACTGTTGTCCATGAAGAACACTAATATAAGCATCCTCGCGAAGTTCATCCAACTGTTTCTAATTGATAGACCCGTTCTTTGAGAGCGGTTTGGTGGATTATGAGCGGTAGCTAGTTGAAAACCGGAGTGTGGGAAGGATGAATTCAAAGGGCATGAGAGCTTCCCGACCATAAACCAATTTAAAAGGAGTGTGACCCGTGAAGCAATCTTGAAACAAGTATTGTAGGCCCAAAGAACAAGTAGGGAAGTTTTGTCCGCCAACTGTGCGGGAAGCGCCACAAATTTTTTGAGAATGGTGACCAGAGTTTTGTTGGTGCTTTCTCGCCAACCCATTGCCTTGAGGATAGTAAGGTGTGCTCTTGTGATGATGTATCAAGAGATAATCCGCCAGCTCTTTGATAGTATGATTGATGAAATGAACACCACGGCCACCGACCAGCTGCCCGTGGGGCGGCCGAATCGCGTGATGATTTGTTGATAGAGGACTCGGGCCGTGCTTGCAGCAGGTGTTGTCCGGAAGTGCACAAGCTTCCGCCCATTTGGTGGCGTAGTCGGTGAGAACCAGAATGTATCGGCACGAAAGTGTGCCGCAGCAGAGGGTCTATAGGTCCCACAAAGTCCATTCCCCATTTTTGAAGGGAAGGGGCGTGGCGGACGGCGCCAAGGGAAGAGCCGCCACGGGTCAGTGGGGCATCCCCCACCCCGGCAAGCATCGCCACACGCGGCGTGGGTGTGAGCATCTTTGAAGAGCGTGGGCCAATAATACCCGCAAGAAGAAGAATTTTTGCGTGCCGTGGTGTCACCATGAAAATGACCACCACCGAGCCCTTGATGAGCTTCTAACAATGTCCGAACTTCATGAGGGAGAAACACAAAGGTCGAAGGATGGTGTCCTTACCCTTTTGTAGAGATGTCCAAGCAACCATGGTGTAGTCGGACCTCGGCGGAGAAATTGATGGCGACGGGATTGTCGCCTTGGTGAGAGAGCCGCCTCATCTTTCGGTGGAAGAGCACCGTGAGGAGGTACGCTGAAAATCATGAAACCAATGTGGTGTTGCCGTGACTAAAAAAGAGTTGAGCATCGGGAAAGGCATCTCGAGACCCCGCTGCGGGATCATCGGTGTGGATGCGGAAAGATAATCCGAACAACATGAGATTTGCCCGCCTTTATGAAATCCATTTCAAAAGGAGCAAATTCTTGGAGAAGAAGGACCCAACGAGCAATGCGCCCGTGGGCGTGGATTTGTTGATCAAATAGAGAAGTGCTTGGTGGTCCACAAAGAACTTGATTTGATGCCCAAAAGGTAATGACGGAAACGTTGGACACGTAAAATGAGACCCAAAGCTTCACGCCCGTGGCGAATAGTTGCGCCAGCCAGAATTGAGTTTTCTACCGGGCGAAGCGATTTGGTTTATCGCCGGCGATCATATTCTTGAGAAAGAACAGCTCCAATAGCAAACGCCGAGACATCGACATGAACGCGGAAAGGGCTTGTCCCATTGAGGAGGAACAAGAACCGGTGCTCGAGTAAGCAAAAAGCTTCATTTGTTGGAAAGCGCTTACCGGGAATTCCAAGCCCGGTGGATTCGTCACCCGTGAGTTTATGAATGGGATCCGCAATGGTCGCCACCCGTGTATGAAGGTGGAGTAATAATTGACCTTCCCAGAAAGAGCGTGTCTCTTTGATATTGGCCGGTGCTTGAGCTTTGAGCACAATAACCGATTTTGGCAGGATCGCTGGTGATTCCTCGCCATCGGCGACAACATGGCCTAACGTAACACCCGGTGACGCTAAAAGGTGCATTTCTCAGGATTGAGACTAATGCCGGACTCATCACATTTCTGGAAGACGAGTTCCAATTTATCCAAATGGTCAGCCATGGAACTGTAGGCAGAGAAGTCATCTTGAAAAATTTGCAAGAAGGGATTTTCCTTCATGAAATCATGAAAAACGGAGAGCATGATGCGTTGAAATGTTGAAGGAGAGTTGGATAATCCAAAAGGAACCACCTTGTAGGCAAAAGTGCCCCACGGGGTGGTGAAAGTGGTCTTGAGTTGATCAGATTCTTTGATGGAGATCTGATTGTAGCCAGAGAAACCATCCATAAAGGAGTACATCTCATGTCCAACCCACTTCTTCCCTAACCTGGTCTAGGAAGGGAAGTGGAAAATGATCACGCTCCGTGGCCTGATTGAGTTTCCGATAGTCTACACAGACGCGGATCTTACCATTGTGCTTAAGGGCAATGACGATAGGGCTCACCCATTCAGAATGTTTGACCTCATAGATCAAACCTGCAGCAAGGAGTTTGTCAATTTCCGCCTTGACGCGATCACGGTAATTAGGGTTGAGCCCGATCGCCGCTGCTACACGGGTCGCGGCATCGATTTGGTAGGAATGGTGAGTTCCCCCAAGCTTTTGTTGATTCCCCGAAGATCTTTGTAACTCCAGGCGAAAATGTGTTTGAATTTTTTGAACAGCGTGACGGCCCTTTGACGATAAGGAGCCGGAAGGTTTGCAAAGAATGCGGGACAGGTTGATTGTTGCCAACATCCCACGATCTCCCAACTTCGAGTCTGAATATGAGGTATGACTTCAGTATCCCGGACAATGTGTGCGGGGAGGTTGGAGCATAACCGGATGCGTGGCACTTTGGCGTGGTGAAAAAGAGAGGTTGGCTAGATTTCATCTAGCGTTGGTTGCTTCATGACGGGCGGTACATCGGCAGGAGTTGCGTGAGTGCCAAAGATCCGAAAAGTGATCAACGCTGGATTCGATTGCAAGGAGCCGTAGGGGTCAAGCAAGGCAGCCACGTACTGGTCCTGATCAAGAGTCATTTCTCCCCAAGGATCGCGATATTCGGGTAGGATGACAGAGGCGCACGCCGCAGGGGTAGCCTGAACTTGATAAATATTCTGAGCGTCTTCGTAATCGGTGTCCGAGAGAGGGTTCCGCATTGTCAACGTAAAATGATCCCGCCTCGCTTGCAAGTCCATGGTGGCATTGAGATGACCATCTCAGGATGACTAACCGGGTCCGCGGGCCCAAGAATGGATACTCTTTTGCCTGGCGGAGAAAGGGTCTTCCCACCAGCATTTCATAGTCACCGATCTTCGCCAGCCTTTCCAAACTCCAAATTCCATGGGAAAGCCGGAGATCACCAATGTTGATGTGAAGAATAGGTGTGACGCCTTGAGGTCTCGTGGATATGGCCATTTGCCAATTTGATGTCATATGGGGCACGAAAGAGTTGTGTGATGCCCATTTGTTTTCGGAGTTTATCCGTGATGAGATTGACCGCACTACCTCCATCGATTTGAACATGGTTAACTTTGCTGATTGCCCACCGCTGCATGGACCGCGGGTGTAGAGGTAGCCACCACCCCAACCAAAACAGCTTGGGAGTGGTAACCGGTCCTTGAGAGCAGACGAGTTTTAAAATGGTTGCCAAGCTTAAAGGAATTTTGATCTTGGCAAGCTCCTCTTG
The DNA here is from genome assembly GCA_021234155.1 of Isoetes taiwanensis. Lineage (NCBI taxonomy): Eukaryota > Viridiplantae > Streptophyta > Lycopodiopsida > Isoetales > Isoetaceae > Isoetes > Isoetes taiwanensis. Next base: position 9,515,273 of record JAJEKV010000042.1, on the reverse strand, counting down.
GAGTTCGAGAGGTACATGAGAAAAAGGATCTCGCCTGGTTCCACGGGTGCGGAGTGCGCGGGCGTGGAAGCAAAGAACTTCTTTGAGTAAGTCAACCTCGGCCGCAATATTGGGATATGTCCGAGAGCGTGGAGGTTGAGATGTAGAAGGTGTATCTTGTCTTTGTTGAGCTCTAGTGGTGGTGGCATGAACATTTGCCAAAAAGCGCCTTCAAGCAGCCTTGCATGAGATTCAAAATGCTTTGGCTTAACTTTGGGCATGACATTTGGCATGAGCTTTTCTAAGTCGTGCAAAGTGAACCTTTTTCCGCCCTCATGAGGAAGGGTGTCAACCGCAGCGCGTGGTTGGCGCGGTCCTTCAATAATAGTCAAGGGACGGATGCCTTGGTCCGCATGAAACTAGACCAACCCAATTTGACTACCGTATCGGGAGGATTAAGTGCCTGAAAAATTTCCTCTTGGGCTTGTTGATTCAAATTGAGGTTGATTTGCCGGAGCTGGTTGATAGCGTGATTGCTGAGGGCCTTGGGGGCTTCTTGAGAACCGGTCATGGGCCTTGTTTGCCATTAGCAAGCCGAGTTGGTAAGCCGTGAGGCGGACCGATGTGGTCTGATTTGTGCCGTGAAGCCGACCTGAACTTGTGGAAGTTGAGGGCACGCCGCGGGTGGTATGACCCCATTCTTGATGTGATAGCACCGAGCTTTAGAAGGATCAAAAGGAGGACGCTGGTTGGATCCCCCGGTTGGTCCCGGTTGTCGATAGAGTTGCGCGGAACGCGACCAAGAGGTGGCCGATAGTGCGATTGTGGCTGAGGTGTGGTTTGCACTTGATAAACCATTTTGTTGCGGAACGGGTGTGGGATGAGTGCGAGTGCACTCTTCCGCGGCATGATTGCACATGTTGCATCGCTTGCAATGAGGCGGGCCATTGGTGGAGTTGCACTCATTGGCCAAATGGCCTTGATATTTGCAAATATGGCACCGTGATTTGACCGCGCTGTGGATTAGCGTGTTGAGGCTGAACAACCGCTTGTGGAACCATGACGGGTGGAATGAACGGGAGCTCTTTGAAGAGCCACGGGGAGGAAACATTGACGAGTGATTGACAGCATCGATAGCCCGCTCCAAAGTTTTTGGACGCAGTATTCACCATGAGTCGAATAGCGGGAGGAAGTCCTTGGAGAAACCAGACCAAAACCGGCTCGTAGGGTACTCCCTTGAGCTTACCGAGCGTAACGTGAAGTCGATCCGCGAAAATCCCGCACTGCGGGCTCTTGTTGAAGTTCATTGAGTTGCTTGAGATGAAGTTGATCATCATCCGTGGTCCCAGAATGAGACGTAAAAGCAAGGCGCATTTCTGACCAGTTTTGTTTCCAATGGCTTTTGTTGGACATGAGCCATTGATGAGGAGAGCCACGCCAGTTGTGGTGGGAAAAGATGTGAAATTTCAGTTGAGGTTGCGCGGCGTGCCCATTTAGGACAGCTAGAGCCTCAAATTCTTCCATATGGGCCCGAAAGCACTTTGGTCTAACGGTTTGCCTTTCGTGGTTGCCAAAGGTGGGATAAGTCAATTTGAGTCCGAAGGTAGATGAAAGTGCCGGGCTGGACAGAACAGGATAGTGAGGATATTGAGGTTGAGGTGGATGTGGCATTGTGCCCCGACGGACTCGGATGAAGGGGTGACCGTGGTTGAGAAACCGGCAGCCGGAGCATTGGTTTTGAGATCCGTAAGGTTGTAAAACGGGGAAGAGCAAAGGGGAAACGTGAGGGAAAGGATATTCCGGCGGCAAAAGGAGACATGTGGATAGCCATGCCCACCGGGGAGATGATGGTTGGCGGGCGAAGAGGCGTATGGCCTGAAGAATGATGGATGTAGGCATGTTCAGGGTATGAAAGTACGGTTGAGAAGGTTGAGCCGGATAAGGCCCCCGATAATGATGAGGGGACCGAGGTTGTGAGCAATGTTTGCACGCTTTGGGGCGGGAACCGGGACGAGACCGACACGAGGGGTGGGTGGGCTGGACCGAGCCCCTAGACCAAGATGGCCTCCCCTCTATGTCATAAGCAGATCCATACATGTCGCCGAATCAGTTTCGGACGCCGATGGCGCCCAAGCGAGATGCCGCTCGAGAGAAAGGAGTTCTTCCGCGTGAAATTGGCGACGCATACGGCGCACGTAAGAAAGTAGGAGAAAATCGCACCCGCAAATGGGCATGTTGTTTGGGGTCCGGGTTCGAACTCCCCGAAGACAGCCCTCCTGGAGGACCCGTGGATCTAACAGAGAGTCCGGGGACTATGTCACGGGATTTGCAAAGAGAAGAAAAAGAAGAGAATTTAACAAATGAGAGAAAGATGATAAGCTTCCTTGATATCAATGATGAAAATACATGAGCTCTCGCAATAGAGAGAAAATCGAAAGGAGACAAGACTCAAAACTCATCTAAAAACTTATGAGCTAACTCTACTCATATATATAGTACAATGGCCTTGGGCCCAATATAGACACTCGACCGATCTCGTGCCGACTCCGAAGGAGGCCCGATTTGCAGGAATGTTGGCGGTGCCTCTTGAAGTGCCTAGAATCACGCCGACGCCGACACGGGCGGTGACGGGCATTACTTGTCCGAAAGCGGCCTCTTGTTGACCGCCAAAGGCTTTGATCAAGTGGGGGCTCGCTTTAGTCTCTCGTGGAGGCTTGGATGTTCACCCGCGGGTTGATCGAGGATCTTTGAGCTTTACCTGGTCCGACGATGCATGAATAGTCCTGTACACTGAGGCTGTGACTAACGGGGCCCCCGCCTCGATGCCCTTTGACGACGCTACGCATGATCATCACCCCTAACATCTGGTGTAAGGTGGAAGTCGAGGTAAAGCCGCCATCGCCATCATTACCAACGCATGTGCACAATCTCCCTCTCCATAGAATCAAGGAAGGCAGAATAACTGGGTGGGCCTGCATGTTGGAGATAAGATCTACCGCCGAAGGAAGGTAGGGGTGAAGAAGATCAAAGGGAACCGCAGGGTCCCAATGCTCTCCGGCCCACATACCACCGGCCGGGCTAGGTTGGGCGAGCCATGAAGAGTGAAGGCTAAAAAGGAGGAGAAAGAAGGCTGAACAAGAAGAAAAAAAATGAAACCCTAATGGCCAAAAGGGGTTTTATACTTTTTGGCACGCTTCCCCCAAAATTATTATTAAAATTATTATTTATTTAATAACATATATATATATTTTTTTTCAAAATATATATTTTTTTTGTATTCACAAACCCAAAATGGGGCTAGTACATCGATAAATTACAAAATTTATACAACTAGAATAATGGCTTAATCATCTAAGATCCCCTGGATCCTTCGTGCCAAGTGAAGGTCCTTGGGCATAATAGTAACCCGCCGCATGTATGGCACACAAGTTGGCGTCGCTCAAAAGCTCAATCAGGTATGCCTCGGCAGCCTCTTGTAATGCAAGGACCGCAAAGGCTTGAAACCGCAAGTCGGTCTTGAATTCCTGAGCGATCTCCCGCACGAGTCGCTGGAAGGGAAGCCGACGGATCAATGGCTCGGTAGTCTTCTCGATACTTGCGATCTCCCGAAGAGCTACCGTACCGGCCTGAACCTATGGGGCTTCATGCGGTTTAAGGGTCGCTTTGAGCGACGGAATGGATTTACCTCCCCGTCAAGGATGCTTTGTGCGCCTCCACGATCAACTCCCTCTCGAGCCGAGGTCTTCTTTGGCGATCGAGCATCCTGCTGTAATCGGGTCTTGTAGTTCACCCCACCCCTAACCGGTCTAGATTTGGTTCTTTCAGCCTCCGGTTACCCGCCCGGCCGGGTTGCTGTGGGTTGGCGGCTTGGTTTACATCAACAGGGGGTTTGTCCGGGATTCGACGCTCGAGCCGCACTTCAGGTGGGGCCAGTGCCTATCATCAAAATTCTGCTGCCGCTCCTCCTGGCCGATGGCCTAGCCAGCCTCCTCCCCCGCCAGGCTCACTTTGCTGGCCATGGGAGTCTTCGCCTTCCCTTTAGGAGCCACTCGTTCTTCAGCCCTGGCCTCTCTCTCCAAACGCACTTGTGTAGGGGCAATCTCAAGATGATAACCGTCGGCCGTACTGCCGCGATATCTTCTTGGATGGATTCTAGATGGCACCGTTGAAACCGGGCGGAACATTTTCAAAAATGAAACTATTGAGGCTTTCATTCCAAGAAAAGGTGGGAAGGTTAAAGTATCCTGGTAGGTAAGTATAGGACCCCTCCCCAAATAGTAAAAACGATCCATCCTTAGGGTCCCGTGGAGCTACCGGGCTATTTGGTGCAAGTCTTCTAGTCCGCCAAATGCATGATCCTTCGAAGCCGTTCACTAAGCTCCACAGGTCTTCATCCTGGTCCCGGCGAGGGATAAAACTTAACCACAGCCCATGCATGGTCCGCTGCTCCACAAGAGTGTAGTCCCCCGCCTACCTTCATTCAACTTGAGGAGGAAGCGCCGTTGAAGTGGAAGATAGGGTAGGGGACCGTCGCCCCTCGACAAAGTGCTTGACAAAAGGTTAAGAATGGTATCTATCATAGGGTCTTCCTCAGCAAGATGCTCGACTAAGACAAAGAAACAACCGATATATATTCAGTTTCTTCAGATCTACTTGGCCGCCTTTGAAGCGCCGCATGTCGTGACTTTATAGGGACAACAAGGGAGAAAGGAGAAAGGAGGCGCCAAGCAAAGGCTGGACGGCGCCTGGGGTAATCGAGGGCACCGTGGTGTAGGGCAGGTGCAAGGAAGACGCCGAGGTCGGCTATGGCGGATGTGGAGCTTAGGTCCGGGCGACTATGGAATGAAAAAAGGCTCAAAAGAAACACACGCCCGAAAAGACACTTCAAAATTCAAATTTTAACTTTTGACTTTTTTTATTAAAAATTTAAAAAAATTTTTTTTTTAAAAAATTTCGAAACAGGCGCCAGATAAAATACGCGGACAATCGTAATGGGGCCGACGTTGCGTTTTTATCGCTTTTATTTTCAAAAAGAAACACCCTCGGATACCTCAGCGCCTTTTTGTTTTTTCGGGCGGCCTGTTGTCCGTTTTGCCTCTTGAGACGCGGCTCCCCTAGGGTATTTGAGAGGTGCCCGATCCATTGGAGTTTAAGCCTTCATCCGGAAGCTACCTACAAAAAGTTATGGCTCCTCGAAACTTGGGTCCTCCAGCGCCTAGACTTCCTTAGAATTTAAAAATTATTACCTTAACCTAGCACTAAATCAAACATGAAAGACTTAAACAATCACTTTGCTTAATTCTCTCCTAACCACCGAACTAGCGAAGTTAGGGTTTGTCAGTGCTATGATTTCGAAAAGTAACCCAAATCACGGCTCGATACCATCTTGACGCCTCGAACATATACGACCCTTCTGACGATACATACGGGGACTTTCCTCCCATGGCGACCAACTCGCCAGAGCAGGGCTCCTCCGCCTATTTCGGCCATCTATAATATGATGCCCAAAGAAGGACACGAAGGGGTCATTCGCCCACGCCTTCAATGGGGCTCCTACGTCGCCGCGAAGCTGAATACAAGGGTTAGCACACAAAGATAAATCACGATAAATAACCACCACGAAGGGTGGCATATCCATCCAAATACCAACGCAAAGAATATGCATCTAAACCTAAGAAAACACCCCAAACCCATGGTTCTACCCCCGTTCGGACTCCAGTGAGGATCGACCGACGGCTAGGCCTCAAGAGATCGCCAGATTTAATCTTGACATGGCGCTGGCTGGCATAGAACATTGGCTAGGGTTGTCCACTCCATCCGCCCCTCCTGTGCACACTTTGCAGATGGGTCAATCCACGCTATGGCGCCGCTTATAGCCTTCCTGAGACGCAGAGCTCGAGGCATCACCCCGGCCGAGCCTACTCCAGGTTCATGAAGTCCCTGGCCCGATGAGGCAGTCAGGAAGCGCCCCTTCCGTAATCACAGTGGCTCCATGGGCGAAGCTAGAGAATACGTGCCGCGGTCGGCACACACCCCGCATCCGCATCTCACTTACTCTCGCCCCTAAATCTACTCAAAGTGCAAGGTGCCCCATAATGGGTCACACCTTCCCACCCGGGGAGTGTCAGACCCATACCCGCCCTCTACGGACCGGGCCATCGTCTAGCTCGCTATAGGAGTCCTGTGAGCCTTTATGTTCGTGGCAAGACCCCACCTCCACTTCGCCCATGTGTTCCTTTGTCCGTGCTAAGCCGGTACCATTCATAGCATCTATGACCCGTGGGCTCTTGTGCAATGTGCCGCATTTAACGGGATAATACTGTGGCTCTATCTAGGAGCATACTACAATAAATAGCACCCTCCTTAATTCCCCATTTCCAGAGTAACACTAGGCTAACAACCACCAATCCATCCATTACAAGCAAAACCGAATCGAAAATATATAGAACCTACCTTTACAATCAAGGGTTAGTTCCTAACGAGTAAACACAGAGAGAATAGACCAACAACCCAAACAGTGCCCGCTTATCCTAGAATTCACAACTACACTAGCCACCCACCGTATTTTTCGCCTCGACCCGTTGTCATTGGAGATCTCCATCCGCTTGGTCTTGGTGTTTAGCTTGTGTGAGATTCAGTGGTGGCGCTCACCGTCACAAGGGTGGCTCCCCACCGCCAAGGTGAGTTGTGGCTGATATGGGGGTGGTGATCCACCCTATTGACCCCAATTAGCATTATCATGCTAACCAATCGAGGGTGGCCACGTATGCCTTCCCAAACCATAATTGGATTAATTATGGTTTTTAAATATTAGTTCCTTAATTATAGGTTATTATTAATAATAATTAAATTAGCATAGCTAATTTAATCCCTTTTAAGTGAACCACCTAGGTTCCCATACCCCATGTGGCGATAGATCCCGGTGACGTGTCAACATATTTATACTTATACCGATAAATACTTGGAACGCCACATTCTCCCCTCCTTAGAAATAATGCTGTCCTCAAAGATTGGGGTTAGATACGAGATATAATAAATGACATTCAAGGAAGGTAATTCCTTATTTCAAGGTAATATATTAAAGCTTTCAAGTTTACAAATGTTTAAGCAAAGAAAAGTACAATTCACATCCTTATCATAATTAAAAGTGCAAGGACCAAAGTCCAAGATTAACAACAAATGTAACATGTAGATAACATAAAGCTAAGAAATCGGTCATCAAGAACCCCTAACATGGACAAGGTCACGCATCCGCTCACCGGGCCCGCATACGGTAATATATCGCTTTATATATAGATAAAATAATTAGGTTGTGGTTGAAGGGTCCACCCCTATAAAAAAAAAAAATGAAAGAAAATTTATCTAGAAGGAACCTATCATGCCTATGGTTCAGCTCATTGTGGCGTAAGGAATGGTCAGTTCCTATTATAGCCAAGATGAATGCGGCTATGAAGTACATGCTTTACAAGCAGTTCATGGTCATGTCCACATTGACAAGACACCACGCCCCTAAGGAACACAAAGGTGATCCCATCATCGCAGAATCGCTTGTTAATTACGATGCATCTACCCCCCTACCGATTCCCGGGCGAATCAAGTCTTCAAGCTTACCACCGGAGCTGGGTTGATAGCATCGCTGATGGTGCGGCCTTGAGATTCGCCAGCGCGATGAAACCGGATAGTGCTTCTCAAGATCCGTTTGCATCACCCACGTAGCATCCTCGACCGGCAAGTGTTTCCACTTGACCAAGTATTGTAACATTTGAGTCCTTCTCGGTCCGCTTATAAGCTCGATCAAGAAGAGCTTCGTGCACTATCTCTAGCTGTTCCTCCGCATTTCCAAGTGGAGGGTTGGGGTTTCCAAAACCTCCTCCTCGGATCGTGGGTGTGCTGCTTTTAGAAGACTCACATGAAAAACCTTGTGGATCTTTAAGCCGGGTGGCAAGTCCAGCGATATGCTTGCTCCCCAATACGCTCAAGTGATTTTGAACGGTCCAGCCCATCCGGTGCCAACTTCTTGCAGTTACCAATCTTAAGCTTGGCTTGTTTTACCTTAATCTTAAGCCAAACCGATTCACCCACTGAAGACTCGTGGGGGTCCCGCGGCTTATCCGCTACACTCTTTTGACGATCAAGGCAGCTAGCAAGTAACCACGCACTTCCTCGACCAAAGCTTGCATCTCCGTGGAGGAGTTGTTGAGAAACCTCCACTTTCACACGGGTTATGCCATGTGTCGAGTAAGGCATTGATAACCATAATTTATCATGAAAGGAGACATTCGAAGACTCCTCGTTTCATATCGCTATAGGCAAACTCTACTAGATAAATATAGTCAGCCCATTGGGATTGCTTACTCCACACATAACTTCGTGAGCATATCCTCTATGATAATGATTGGTACGCCTCGCTTGACCATCCGTCCCGAGGATGATAAGCTGTACTCATAGCAAGCTTGGTTTGTATGGTGGTGAAGAAATCTTTCCAAAATGCACTTACAAATTTGGGATCTGCCGATACAATGACCCGTGGCATTCCGCAGGTAACCCGAAGATCTCTTTGCAAAAAGCAGAGCAAGATTAAAGGCGGTGTCCGTGGTACCGACATGGCAAGAAATGAGCCATTTTTGACAATTTGTCCACTACGACCATTAACGCATCATATCCACGAGAGTAATGGAAGGCCCACTATAAAATCCATGGTTATCACTTCCCACTTAGCTGGGCACATCCAAAGGTTGCAATTCTCCGAGTCCTTAATTGTTCTCGCCTTTGGTCTGGCCGACATACTTGATAATCGCTTTTTAATGTACTCGCAATGTCCTTCTTCATCAAGGCCAAAAATAACCGGAGCGGATTTTTAAAGTAGGTCTTCATAAAACGGCATGTCCAGTATAGGGTGTTGAAGCGTGGTCATGGAGGATTAACTTACGCACTCGAAGTATGAGGTACACACAACTTGTCCTTGTGATACAACAAATTGCCCTCTTTCTTATATGACCTGAAAGCGCCACGCTCTTTATCTCAGGCGTATGCCTCCTTATTTAGACTACTCCAAATTTCATAGAACTCGTGGATCGGTGGCTAAAGTTTGTTCTATCTGCTTACCAAACTCACTTGTGAGTGTCGTAAATCGCATTACAATGGGTTCGGGTTACCAAGGGATGGCGGATAATGCATCCGCGAACTACATTGTGCTTTCCGGCTTATACATGATCTCAAAATCATATTCTTCAAGAAATTATCCATCCATCTCCTCCGACGGAGGTTGAGATTGGGTTGGGTGGTCAAATATCGGAGACTTTGATGATCTCAGGTCCAACTGAACCTTCTACCAAGGAGGTAGTGTTCCATATTCGCAAAGCGCGAATAACAAATGCCTAGCAATTCCGGGTCATGGGTAGGATATCATTGCTCGCCTCATTCATCTTCTTTGAATCATAAGCAATAACCTCCCTCCCGCATTAGAACCCCACCGCTGGCAATTTTGCCGCATCCGTGGCCACTAGTTTATCCTTATCGATCGGGCAACGGAGAACGGGTGCCGAGGTTAAGGCATCTTTAAGTCAGCGGAAACTTCCCCGAACCTTAGTCTTCCAAAGGCTCCATCCAATCCTTCACCTTTCATGCTTGGTAAGATTTGTAAGAGGGGTTGCAATCCTTGCAAAATCCTTTACAAATTTTCGTAATATCCTCGCTAATCCCAAGAAATCATGGACTTTGAGACATTTCCCCGAATAGGCCATTCCCTTTACACCTCTATCTTTGCGGGATCTCAGAAAATACCCTCTCGCTGAAATAATATGACCCAAGTAATCAACCTTTGGAGTGGCAAACTTGCACTTAGAGAACTTGGCAAAAGCTGATGACGCCTTTAACTTTTGTAGAGCCAATTTAAGATGTTTTCATGCCCCGTAGGGTCTTACCGTAGATGAGAATATCGCCAAAGAAAATAACAACAAAGTCATCCAAGTATTGTCTGAAAACATCATTCATCAACCGCATAAACGCTATGGGGCATTAGTTAATCCGAAAAGGCATAACGGTAAACTCATAATGCCCATATCTAGTGCTTAAAAGCAGATTTATGGATGTCTTCCCTTTAATTCTTATCCGATGGTATCCCGAAATAAGATCAATCTTTGAGAAATACTTGGCCCCTTGCAAATCGATCCATAGATCATCCGCCTTGGCAAAGCATAGCGATTTTTGATAGTATGCTTGTTGAGTTGCCGATAATCAATACACATTCTCAAGGAGCCGCCCTTTTCTTCACAAAAGAATAGGGGCTTCAAAGGATCTAAACGCTTAGGTCTAATAAAACCTAGGTTTAGCAGCTCCTCTTTGAAGTTGTTTCTTAAGCTCAAACCGAAGACTCATACCTAGACGGGGCCTTGCTGGGGTGGGTTTAGTACCGGCTCTAAAGCTATCTCACATTCTACCCTCTAAAAGGAGGAAGCTTCGATCTCGCCCGGGAAAAGATCGCTAAATTCATGGAGAATACCGCAATCCCCCGTGGCAAGGTGTTGATTACTTGGTTTTGCTTAGCATCCGACTCAATGGAAGCAAGTCTAATAACGCAGAGGAGCTTTTGCTTATGTGATAGCTTTATCTAACCGTCGAATGGACATAGATCGCATGATAGGGTTGAATGGTTCACCTTTTATAGTTACGCTGGCTCCATTAGTCGCGCTTGAAGGTAACTTCTCTCTTCGCAGCCTATGTTGGCTTTTGCAGATGCCAAGAATTCCATTCCAACAATGAGGTCGATTTGCCAATATCCATTAACTCGGCACCCATAGCAACCGGTGGCCGGGCAACCGTGATCTTAAGGTTGATGCGAATTTACCATGAGTATGTCTAACCTTTACCATCGGCTAAAGTGATGTGCCCTGGTCGCGGACCTTAGGGTTTCCAAATTGTAGGACCCGGGCCATTCTAGGAGAAGCAAAATTATGTGTACTCCCCGTGATCCATAAGAATTACAAAAGGCTTACCGCCTACTTGGCCTATGGTGGAAATGACAAACAGGCTGACTTTCAAAGATTGCCGCTTTATAGCCGCAAGGATATGAGACGCACGCGGAATGTACTTCTGAGCCGCCCTCGCCGCCAGGTAATGTTGACTCAATATCGCCCTGGGCCAAGGTCGGGCCATGGCCACCGGGCAGTCTAGGTAACATATGGGCAATTTCGCATGAAGTGTCCGTGCCTCATACACCAGAACATGCCTTATCCCTACAAGTAGCCTGTTCTCGCCTCTTTAGGAATGGATCAGAAGAGGTTTCAACTTCCTTACCAAGATTGTTCTCGCTTTTATCGCGGCTAAAAGCGACTTTCTTTCCCCGGCTAACCGTAAGAGTTCTCACGAGAGGGCCCCTGGACTTGGAGAGCGGGTTTGTAAGGTGTGGACGGCCGCGGGTCGTGAGTAAGGAGCAGGACGCCGGATACCGATTCCTTGGTATGTCCTCCTCGAGGCTCAATGCTTTAGCCTCGGCCAGAATCGATTTCGGTCGATGGCCTTAACCATCCGCTTGATTGATGGTGCCAAACCCTCAATATAGCCTCCACCGCCTCTTTTCTCATTCATACCGTGTACATACAGCCTCAGCGATAAACTCATCCGTAAGCCTCAGACGGACATACTTTCTTCTCGCTTCCAACCTGTAGAAAGTCCGATCTGTTGGCATTTATGTGCACGGGCACATAATGCGATTTGAAGGCCTTGGCAAACTTTTCTGAAGTTGCATCTACTCCCCGCCCGTGATGTTTGGCTCGCATAGCCCTTCCACCAAATACGGCAGCCCGTAAGGTTTGTGGTGGCAACTTTCCTCAGATCTTTTCTCGTCATACCATAGGACCCCGCCAACTCCTTCATTTCGTCCAGCCAGATTCGCATTCAAGCCGCTTCTAGATTTCCCATCAAACCGGGCCAATTTCCTATTCTTCCATATACTAGTTATGGTCAGATCAACCGCCTTTGCGGGCATTCCTTTATCTCGGCGCTTTGCATGGCCACCGATGATGCGGATGATTCAGATGACACCGGCGGCGACTTTGAGGAGGTGGCACTGCCCCTCGAGGAGCTCACGGCGCTTAGAGTGGGACCTCTTCGCGACGGGTACGTGGACTGGTTCGTGGTGGGGACGGCCGCCGGTGTGGATTCAGGGCGGCAACGGAGGTAACTCCGGTGCATCCCGCTGTACATGCCGTGGTGGGTTAGCATGCAAGACGAGGCCCGCACCGCCTAACTATCTTTTCATCAGATCAATTTTGTTCGGTGTTAATCGACTTGCATTTGAGGGTGGCTGCCAAGCGGCGGTGCGTGCCCCGTCTAAATTAAACATAAGATGATATAAGAACATTTACAGCGACAATAAGTGTCATACAAGGTCATTTTTAAGTCGTGTCGAGAACAAAGTGAACACGCAAAACCCACGGAAAAATTTTAATTACAAGTGAAGTAACGGTTACATCCAAGAGCTTGATACTGACAGTAATTATGACTTATAGTTATATAATACATACATGGACCTGATACAGGCCATTTCCCTAGTCATAGTGAAGCATAGGAACACACAAAACCGAAAATGTGGTTTAAGGGTTTTGAGGGGATACATGACGCATAGCGCGACACTTCACGCACACGGCTCGACGAGCTTGTAACGCGCCCAAGCCCCGATAATAACGGGTTGATAATCCCAAGTGGGGCTAATAATCGTAAGGTTGAAGAGCTTCGCAAAGGCGTAGAAGATTTGCCGTAGATGATCATTAGCATCCTCAAAAGCTTCATGTGAGGTCATATTCCAATAATCCCAAGTGCGCGGAAAGGGTCCATTTCAAATCATCGTAGCACGCTCAAGGAGAGTAACTATTTCCATCCCCTTGTCGATCATAAGGTTGTTCCGCACCCTAAGCTCCACTATCTCATCGCCAACTTCCCGCTCAGATACTCGGCCAGATCGCTCCCCATAGTCCCGTTTCAGAGGTCCCTCGCTCATCTTCCTTATCCGAATGTTATCCTATCTTCGCATTCGCCGCTTTTTCGCAAAAGGGCGGAATGAGTATATAATACTAACATTTCCGGAGGCTTAATAACTTGTCATGGAAGAGGCTTATTCAAAAATTGTATTGGCATTATGTATTGGACCGATACAATAAAGGGAAATCACATCACGCAGTAATAACCATTTTTTTAAAACAACAGTGATTTCAAAGGCAAAATACATAAGACAATAATTTAGGAGTTGAATCCCTCGCCTTCGGCCCATTGGCCGAGGAGGTGGACGAGAACGATCAAAGTGGCGCTTAGGGCTAGCGTAAAGGGCTGCTCGAGCCGCCGCCTCGTGGTAAGCAGTAGCCAAAGGCGCCGCCACAAGAAGGCGATGTTAGCGCAGCCCGCCACGCCTCCCAATGCCGCTATAGCCAAATCTCTACGGACCGCAGAGTAATAGTGGTGACATGATAATCAATCTTCTTATGGCCCGCTGAAGTAGATATGGCTCCTGAGCGCCCACCAAGAAGCTTCTTAAGATGGCCCTAAATTCTTGAAAGAACAAGACCTCTCCTTGGCGGAAAGTCGAGAGAAAGAATCGGGCCACATGGTTGCCCATGGCCCTAACTTGAGGGTCTGTGGAGGTCTCAGCCTTCCTTCTCCAAGTCGATGGGGGGAGCTTCTTCTTCTTCTTCTTCTCTCTCATCCCTAAGGCTGACCTTTGGTGTCCCAAAGGTCTTCCTCGCCTTGACCCCCTCGCCCATAGTGATTTGCAGAGGCGGATCTCAAGAAGAGACCGCGGTCGGTGCCGCAAATTGCTCTTCTCCGAGGTTGGGGGTGTCAGCTAGCAAGCACCGGGCAAAGTGATTAAAAGAGTCTCAACGGGCTCTTGTTCCTCGCCCGATATGCCAATAGGACTCTCTACCACGGTAGGTTGCACCACCGTGTAGTGAAGTCGATGAAGTCATCTTGGCAATATTCCGCAAGATCATAGAGAACCTCTACTTTTCCTCGCGGGCGGACCCAGTAGAAGAACATTGTACGCCACATGATATCGTTATGATTAGGTACTTTGGTCATTCAAGAGTAATCAGAGGGAGAAGGTTTAACCCTTCGTGTTTCGTGGCCTTCGTCACCGGGCAGGAGCTTCAGAGCAAGTTCCTTCCATCTCACAAAATCCTCGCCATTGACGCACTTCGCCATCTTCCGGGTCGGGAGGCGAGGTGTAGAAGAAAGCTCGCAGTGGATCTCCTCATCCTCTATGTAATCGGGTCCATAATAATGGCTGAAGGCGAATCGGGCCTCAAAACAGGTTTCCGGGATCTATTGTGGCAATAGGGAGGTCAGTCCCTCGCCCTCGATGCCCTTTGATGACATTACGGCATGATCATCACCCCCTAACATCGGGTGTAAGGTGTGGAAGTCGAGGTAAAGCCGCCATCGCCATCATTACCAACGATGCGTGCACAATCTCCTCTCCATAGAACCGAAGGAAGGCGTAATAACTGGGTGGGCCCGCATGTTGAGATAAGATCTACTGGCCGAAGCAGGTAGGGGTGAAGAAGATCAAAGGGAACCGCAGGGTCCCAATGCTCTCCGGCCCACATACCACCGCCGCAGTGGTTGGGCAAGCCATGAAGAGTGAAGGCGCAAAGGAGGAGAAAGAAGGCTACTGAACAAGAAGAAAAAAAAATGAAACCCTAATGGCCAAAAAAGGGGTTTTATACTTTTTGGCACGCTTCCCCAAAAATTATTATTAAAATTATTATTTATTTAATAACATATATATATATTTTTTTCAAAATATATTTTTTTTGTATTCACAAACCCAAAATGGGGCTAGTACATCGATAAATTACAAAATTTATACAACTAGAATACGAAATTTAATCATCTAAGATCCCCTCGATCCTTCGCGCCAAGTGAAGGTCCTTGGGCATAATAGTAACCCGCCGCATGTATGGCACACAAGTTGGCGCCGCCAAAAGCTCAATCAGGTATGCCTCCGCAGCCTCTTTTGTAATGCAAGGACCGCGAAAGGCTTGAAACCGCAAGTCGGTCTTGAATTCCCGAGCGATCCCCGCGACGAAGTCGCCGGAAGGGAAGCCGACGGATCAATGGCTCGGTAGTCTTCGATACTTGGCGTATCTCCCCGAAGAGCTACCGACCGGTCGGAACCTATGGGGCTTCCATGCTTAAGGGTCGCCTTTGAGCGACGGAATGGATTTACCTCCCCGCCAAGGATGCTTTGTGCGCCCACGATCAACTCCCCTTCTCTCGAGCCGAGGTCTTCTTGGCATCGTAGCATCCCGCTGCAATCGGGTCTTGTAGTTCACCCCACCCCTAACCGGGTCTAGATTTGGTTCTTTTCGGGCCCGGGCTACCCGCCCGCCCGGCCGGCCGCTGCGGGTTGGCGGCTTGGTTTACATCATATCAGGTTTGTCCGATTCGACGCTCGAGCCGCACTCTAGGTCCCCGGGCTGCCTATCATCAAAATTGCCGCCGCTTCCTCCCGCCGATGGCCTAGCCGCTCCTCCCCGCCAGGCTCACTTTGTCGGGCCATGGGAGTCTTCGCTTTCCTTTAGGAGCCGCCTCGCTCTTCAGCCCCGCCTCTCTCCAAACGCACTTGAGTACGCCGGCAATCTCAAGATGATACGGGTCCGCCGCGCCTCGCGATATCTTCTTGGATGGATTCTAGATGGCAATCGTTGAAACCGGGCGGAACATTTTCAAAAAATGAAACTATTGAGGCTTTCATTCCAAGAAAAGGTGGGAAGGTTAAAGTATCCCTGGTAGGTAAGTATACACCACCCTCCCCAAATAGTAAAAACGATCCATCCTTAGGTCCGGTGGAGGCCGGCTATTTGGTGCAAGTCTTCTAGTCGGGCCAAATGCATGATCCTTCCGAGCTTCGTTCCGACTAAGCTCCACTGTGGTCTTCATATGGTCCCGGCGAGGGATAAACTTAACCACAGCCCATGCATGGTCCGCTGCTCCACAAGAGTGTAGTCCTGACTTAGCTTCATTCAACTTGAGGAGGAAGCCGCTGAAGTGGAAGATAGGGTAGGGGACTCCGCCGCCCCCGACAAAGTGCTTGACAAAAAGGTTAAGAATGGTATCTATCATAGGGTCTTCCTCAAGAAGATGCTCGACTAAGACAAGTGAAAAACAACCGATATATATTCGTTTCAGATCTACTGGCCGCCTTTGAAGCGCAAGATGTCGACTTTATAGGGACAACAAGGGAGAAAGGAGAAAGGAGGCGCCAAGCAAGGCGGACGGGCGCGGAAGGGTAATCGAGGGCACCGGGTGTAGGGCAGGTGCAAGGAAGACGCCGAGGTCGGCTATGGCGATGTGGAGCTTAGGTCCCATGGGCTATGATGAAAAAGCGCCAAAAGAAAACACACCAAAAAGACACTTCAAAATTCAAATTTTAACTTTTGACTTTTATTAAAAAATTTAAAAAATTTTTTTTTTTTTTAAAAAATTTTCAAACAAAGCGCCAGATAAAATACGCCACAATCGCATGGGGCCGACGGTTTATACGCTGCTTTTATTTTCAAAAGAAACACCCTCTGATACCTCACCCCCTTTTTGTTTTTCGGGCGGCCTGTTGTCCGTTTTGCCTCTGGAGACGGCCCCCTAGGGTATTTGAGAGGTGCCCGATCCATTGAGCCAATTTTCGCCTTCATCCGAAAGCTACCTACAAAAAGTTATGGCTCGAAACTTGGGTCCTCCAGCGCCTAGACTTCCTTAGAATTTACAAACTATTACCTTTTAACCTAGCACTAAATCAAACATGAAAGACTTAAACAATCACTCTTGCTTAATTCTCTCCTAACTACCTAACTAGCGAAGTTAGGGTTTGTCAAGGCTATATGATTTCGAGTAAACCAAATCACGGCTCGATACCATCGCGGACGCCCCGAACATATAATGCACTTCTGACGATACATACGGGACTTTCCTCCCATGGCTTACCAACTCGCCAGAGAGTGGCTCCTCCGCCTATTTCGGCCATCTATAATATGATGCCCGAAAAGAAGGACACACGGGGTCATTCGCCCACGCCAATGGGGCTCCTACGCCGCTGAAGCTTGAATACAAGGGTTAGCACACAAAGATAAATCACGATAAATAACCACCACGGAAGGGTGGCATATCCATCCAAATACCAACGGCAAAGAATATGCATCTAAACCTAAGAAAACACCCCAAACCCATGGTTCTACCCCGTTCGCACTCCCTGAGGATCGACCGACGGCTAGGGCCTCAAGAGATCAGCCGACGTAATCTTGACATGGCGCTATCGGGCATAGAACATTGGCTAGGGTTGTCCACTCCATCCGCCCCCCCCGTGCACACTTTGCGATGGGTCAATTCACGCTATGGCGCCGCTTATAGCCTTCCTGAGACGCAGTGCTCGAGGCATCACCCCCCGAGCCTACCTGTGGTTCATGAAGTCCCGGTCCGATGAGGCAGGTCAAGGAAGCCGCCCCTTCCGTAATCACGCTGGCTCCATGGGCGAAGCTAGAGAATACGCCGCATCAGCCACCCCCCCGTGATCCGCATCTCACTTACTCGCCTCTAAATCTACTCAAAGTGCAAGGTGCCCCATACGGGTCACACCTTCCCACCTGTGGAGTGTCGACCCATACCCGCCCCTACATGACCGGCCATCGGTCTAGCTCGCTATAGGAGTCCTGTGAGCCTTTTATGTTCGTGGCAAGACCCCACCTCCACTTCACCACTGTGTTCCTTTGTCCGGTGCTAAGCCAGCATTCATAGCATCTATGACCCGTGGGCTCTTGTGCACAGCCGCATTTAACGGGATAATACAGTGGCTCTATCTAGGAGCATACTACAATAAATAGCAGGTCTCTACCCCCTTAATTCCCCATTTCCGAGTAACACTAGGCTAACAACCACCAATCCATCCATTACAAGCAAAACCGTAATCTAAATATATAGAGAACCTACCTTTACAATCAAGGGTTAGTTCCTACGAAAGTAAACACAGAGAGAATAGACCAACAACCCAAACAGTGCCCGCTATCCTAGAATTCACAACTACACTAGCCACCCACTTGTATTTCGCCCGAACCGCTGTCATTGGGGATCTCCATCCGCTTGGTCTTGGTGTTTAGCTTGTGTGAGATTCGTGGTGGGCCACGGGTCACAAGGGTGGCGCCCACCGCCAAGGTGAGTTGTGGCTGATATGGGGGTGGTGATCCACCCTATTGACCCCAATTAGCATTATCATGCTAACCAATCGAGGGTGGCCACGTGGCGCTTTTCCCAAACCATAATTAGATTAATTATGGTTTTTAAATATTAGTTCCTTAATTATAGGTTATTATTGTCAATAATTAAATTAGCATAGCTAATTTAATCCCTTTTAAGTGAACCACCTAGGTTCCCATACCCCATGTGGCGATGTATCCTCGGTGACGGTCAACATATTTATACTTATACCGTGATAAATACTTGGAACGCCACATTCTCCCTCCTTAGAAATAATGTCGCCCTCAAAGATTGGGGTTAGATACGATATAATAAATGACATTTCAAGGAAGGTAATTCCTTATTTCGTAAGGTAATATATTAAAGCTTTCAAGTTTACAACAGCTTTAAGCAAAGAAAAGTACAATTCACATCCTTATCATAATTAAAAGTGCAAGGACCAAAGTCCAAGATTAACAACAAATGTAACATGTAGATAACATAAAGCTTAAGAAATCGGGTCATCAAGAACCCCTAACATGGACATGTCATGCATCGCCAATCGGCCCCGCATTACGGTAATATATCAGTTTATATATAGATAAAATAATTAGGTTGTGGTTGAAGGGTCCACCCCCTAAAAAAAAATGAAAGAAAATTTATCTAGAAGGAACCTATCATGCCTATGGTTCGTAGCTCATTGTATGTAAGGAATGGTCGTTCCTATTATAGCCAAGATGAATGCGGCTATGAAGTACATGCTTTACAAGCAGCTCGGGTCATGTCCACATTGACAAGACACCACGCCCTAAGGAACACAAAGGTGATCCCATCATCCAGAATCGTTGTTAATTACGATGCATCTACCCCCTACCGATTCTCTACGAATCAAGTCTTCGCTTACCGGAGCGGGTTGATAGCATCGCTGATGGTGCGGCCTTGAGATTCGCAAGATGAAACCGGATAGTGCTTCTCAAGATCCGCTTTGCATCACCCACGTAGCATCCTCGACCGGGCAAGTGTTTCCACTTGACCAAGTATTGTAACATTTGAGTCCTTCCGGTCCGCTTATAAGCTCGATCAAGAAGAGCTTCGTGCACTATCTCTAGCTGTTCCTCCGCTATTTCCAGGAGGGTTGGGGTTTCCAAACCTCCTCCTCGATCGTGGGTGTGCGCTTTAGAAGACTCACATGAAAACCTTGTGGATCTTTAAGCGGGTGGCAAGTCCAGCGCATATGCTTGCTCCCCAACACGCTCAGTGATTTTGAACGGTCCAGCCCATCCGGGTGCCAACTTCTTTGCGCTACCAATCTTAAGCTTGGCTTGTTTTACCTTAATCTTAAGCCAAACCGATTCACCCACTGAAGACTCGTGGGGTCCTCAGGCTTATCCGCTACACTCTTTTGACGATCAAGGCAGCCTAGCAAGTAACCACGCACTTCCTCGACCAAAGCTTGCATCTCCGTGAGGAGTTGTTGAGAAACCTCCACTTTCGACACCGGGTTGTGCCATGTGTCGAGTAAGGCATTGATAACCATAATTTATCATGAAAGGAGACATTTCGAAGACTCCTCGTTTCATACCGTTATAGGCAAACTCTACTAGATAAATATAGTCAGCCCATTGGGATTGCTTACTCCACACATAACTTCGTAGAGCATATCCTCTATGATACCATTGGTACGCTTCCGCTTGACCATCCGTCTCGAGGATGATAAGTCAGACTCATAGCAAGCTTGGTTTGTATGGTGGTGAAGAAATCTTTCCAAAATGCACTTACAAATTTGGGATCTCTCGCCGATACAATGACCCGTGGCATTCCGCGGCAACCCCGAAGATCTTTTGCAAAAAGCAGTAGCAAAGATTCAAAGGCGGTGTCCGTGGTACGACATGGCAAGAAATGAGCCATTTTTGACAATTTGTCGACTAATTACCACCATTAACGCATCATATCCACTCGAGAGTAACGCGGAAGGCCCACTATAAAATCCATGGTTATCACTTCCCACTTAGCGCTGGGCACATCCAAAGGTTGCAATTCTCCCCGAGTCCTTAATTGTTCTCGCCTTGGTCCGGGCCGACATACTTGACACCGCTTTTAATGTACTGCAATGTCCTTCTTCATCGAAGGCCAAAAAATAACCGGAGCGGATTTTAAAGTAGGTCTTCATAAAACCGCATGTCCAGCTATAGGGTCAGCAGCGGTCATGGAGGATTAACTTACGCACTCGAAGTATGAGGTACACACAACTTGTCCTTGTGATACAACAAATTGCCCTCTTTTCTTATATGACCGAAAGCGCCACGCTCTTTATCGTAGGTATGCGCCTCCTTATTTAGACTACTCCAAATTTCATAGAACTCGTGGATCGGTGGCTAAAGTTTGTTCTATCTGCTTACCAAACTCACTTGTGAGTGTCGAAATCGCATTACAATGGGTTCGGGTTACCAAGGGATGGCGGATAATGCATCCGCAACCACATTGTGCTTTCTGTGCTTATACATGATCTCAAAATCATATTCTTCAAGAAATTCCATCCATCTCCTCCGACGGAGGTTGAGATTGGGTTGGGTGGTCAAATATCGGAGACTTTGATGATCTCAGGTCCAATCGAACCTTCTACCAAGGAGGTAGTGTTCCATATTCGCAGTTTAACAACAGCCTAGCAATTCCCGGTCATGGGTAGGATATCGCTGCTCGCCTCATTCATCTTCTTTGAATCATAAGCAATAACCCTCCCTCCCCGTGATTAGAACCCCACCTGGCAATTTTGCGGCATCCGTGGGCTACTAGTTTATCCTTATCGATCGGGCAACGGAGAACGGGTGCCGAGGTTAAGGCATCTTTAAGCTGCCGGAAACTTCCCCAACCTTAGTCTTCCAAAGGCTCCATCCAATCCTTCACCTTCTCATGCTTGGTAAGATTTGTAAGAGGGGCTGCAATCCTTGCAAAATCCTTTTACAAATTTTCGTAATATCCTCGCTAATCCCAAGAAACCGCTGGACTTCTGAGACATTTTCCGAATAGGCCATTCCCTTTACAGCCTCTATCTTTTGCGTGATCTCAGAAGCAATTCCTCTCGCTGAAATAATATGACCCAAGTAATCAACCTTGGAGTGGCAAACTTGCACTTAGAGAACTTGGCAAAAAGTCTGATGACGCCTTTAACTTTTGTAGAGCCAATTTAAGATGTTTCTCATGCTCCCCAGAGGGTCTTACCAGATGAGAATATCGCCAAAGAAAATAACAACAAAGTCATCCAAGTATTGTCGGAAAACATCATTCATCAACCGCATAAACGCTATGGGGCATTAGTTAATCCGAAAAGGCATAACGGTAAACTCATAATGCCCATATCTAGTGCGAAAAGCAGATTTATGGATGTCTTCCTTTAATCCTTATCCGATGGTATCCTGAGTTTAAGATCAATCTTTGAGAAATATTTGGCCCCTTGCAAATCGATCCATTAGATCATCCGCCTCTTGGCAAAGCATAGCGATTTTGATAGTATGCTTGTTGAGTTGCCGATAATCAATACACATTCTCAAGGAGCCGCCCTTTTCTTCACAAAAGAATAGGGTGCCAAAGGGCTAAACGCTAGGTCGAATAAAACCTAGGTTTAGCAGCTCTTGAAGTTGTTTCTTAAGCTCGCCACCGAAGACTCATACGGCAGACGGGCCTTGCTGGTGGGTTTAGTACCGGCTCTAAAGCTATCTCACATTCTACCCTCTAAAAGGAGGAAGCTTCTCGATCTCGCCTCGGGAAAAGATCGCTAAATTCATGGAGAATACCGGGCAATCCCCCGTGGCAAGGTGTTGATTACTTGGTTTTGCTTAGCATCCGACTCAATGGAAGCAAGTCTAATAACGCAGAGGAGCTTTTGCTTATGATAGCTTTATCTAACCGCCGAATGGACATAGACCGCATGATAGGGTTGAATGGTTCACCTTTTATAGTTACGCTGGCTCCATTAGTCGCGCTTGAAGGTAACTTCTCTTCTCGCAGCCTATGTTGGCTTTTGCAGATGCCAAGAATTCCATTCCAACAATGAGGTCAGATTTGCCAATATCCATTAACTCGCACCCATAGCAACCGGTGCGCCCCGGCAACCGTGATCTTAAGGTTGATGCGACGACCATGAGTATGTCTAACCTTACCATCGGCTAAAGTGACAGCCCCGGTCGGACCTTAGGGTTTCCAGCTTGTAGGACCGGGCCATTCTAGGAGAAGCAAAATTATGTGTACTCCCCCGTGATCCATAAGAATTACAAAAGGCTTACCGCCTACTTGGCCTATGGTGGAAATGACAAAACAGCTGACTTTCAAGATTGCCGCTTCTATAGTCGCAAGGATATGAGACGCGACCGCGGAATGTACTCTGAGCCGCCCTCGCCGCCAGGTAATGTTGACTCAATATCGCCCCACCAAGGTCGGGCCATGGCCACCGGGCGCCCGGGTAACATATGGGCAATTTCGCATGAAGTGTCCGTGCCTCATACACCAGAACATGCCTTATCCCCAAGCAAATGTTCTTCCTCGCCTCTTTAGGAATGGACTCAGAAGAGGTTTCGAACTTCCTTACCAAAGATTGTTCTCGCTTTTATCCGGGCGCAAAAAGTTTAATTTCTTCTCCTCGGGCGACCGTGAAGAGTTCTCACGAGAGGGCCCCCGGACTTGGAGAGCGGGGTTTGTAAGGTGTGGACGGCCGTGGTCGCGGAGTAAGGAGCAGGACGCTGATATCGATTCCTTGGTATGTCCTCCTCGAGGCTCAATGCTTTAGCCTCGCCAGAATCGATTTCGGTCGATGGCCTTAACCATCCGCTTGATCGATGGTGCCAAACCCTCAATATAGCCCTCCACCGCCTCTTTTCTCATTCATACTGTGTACATACAGCCTCAAAGCATAAACTCATCCGTAAGCCTCAGACGACATACTCTTCTCGCTTCCAACCCAGAAAGTTCGATCTGTTGGCATTTATGTGCACGGGCACATAATGCGATTTGAAGGCCTTGGCAAACTTTTTCAAGTTGCATCTACTCCCGCCCGTGATGTTTGGCTCGCATAGCCCTTCCACCAAATACGGGCAGCCCGTAAGGTTTGTGGTGGCAACTTTCCTCAGATCCTTCTCTCGCCATACCATAGGACCTCGCCGAACTCCTTCATTTCGTCCAGCCAGATTTCGCATTCAAGCCGCTTCTAGATTTCCCATCAAACCGGGCCAATTTCCTATTCTTCCATATACTAGTTATGGTCAGATCAACCGCCTTGCGGCATTCTTATCTCGGCGCTTTGCATGGCCACCGATGATGCGGATGATTCAGATGACACCGGGCGGGCGACTTTGAGGAGGTGGCACTGCCCCTCGAGGAGCTCCGCCGGGCGCTTAGAGTGGGACCTCTTTTCACGGGCACAGGACCGGGTTCGTGGTGGGGACGGCCGGCCGCGGCAGTGTGTGGATTCAGGCGGCAACGGAGGTAACTCCCGGTGCATCCCGTTGTACATGCCGTGGTGGGTTAGCATGCAAGACGAGGGCCCGCACGCTTAACCGCTTTTTCATCAAGATCAATTCTTGTTCGGTGTTAATCGACTTGCATTTGAGGGTGGTCGCCAAGCCGCGGCGTATGCGGCCCCCGCCTAAATTAAACATAAGATGATATAAGAACATTTACAAATGACAATAAGTGTCATACAAGGTCATTTTTAAGTCGTGGTCGAGAACAAAGTGAACACGAAAAAACCCACGGAAAAATTTTAATTACAAGTGAAGTAATGGTTACATCCAAGAGCTTGATAATCGACAAGAATTATGACTTATAGTTATATAATACATACATGGACTGATATGTGCCATTTCCTAGTCATAGTGAAGCATAGGAACACACAAAACCGAAAATGCGGTTTAAGGGTTTATGGGGATACATGACTCAAGATAGCGCGACACTTCACGCATACGTACCGACGAAGCTTGTAACGCGCCCAAGCCCCGATAATAACGGGTTGATAATCCCAAGTGGGGCTAATAATCGAAGGTTGAAGAGCTTCAAAGGCGTAGAAGATTTGCCGTGAGATGATCATTAGCATCCTCAAAAGCTTCATGTGAGGTCATATTCCAATAATCCCAAGCGCGGAAAGGGTCCATTTCAAATCATCGTAAGCACGCTCTCGGGCGAGAGTAACTATTTCCATCCCCTTGTCGATCATAAGGTTGTTCCGCACCCTAAGCTCCGCTTATCTCATCGCCAACTTCCCGCTCTCAGATACTCGTGATCGATCGCTCCCCATAGTCCCGCTCTCAGAGGTCCCCTGCTCATCTTCCTTATCCGAATGTTATCCTATCTTCGTGACTCGCAAAAAAGCTTTTCTTCGCAAAAGGGCGGAATGAGTATATAATACTAACATTTCCGTGAGGCTTAATAACTTGTCATGGAAGAGGCTTATTCAAAAATTGTATTGGCATTATGTATTGGACCGATACAATAAAGGGAAATCACATCACGAGTAATAACCATTTTTTTTTTTTAAAACAACAAAGGATTTCAAAGGCAAAATACATAAGACAATAATTTAGGAGCTGAATCCCCTCGCCTTCGGCCCATTGGCCGAGGAGGTGGACGAGAACGATCAAAGTGGCGCTTAGGGCTAGCGAAAGGGCGGCTCGAGCCGCCGTGTGGTAAGCAGTAGCCAAAGGCGCCGCCACAAGAAGGCGATGTTAGCGCAGCAGCCCGCCACGCCTCCCAATGCCGCTATAGCCAAATCTCTACGGACCAGAGTAATAGTGGTGACATGATAATCAATCTTCTTATGGCCCGGCTGAAGTAGATATGGCTCTGAGAGCCCACCAAGAAGCTTCTAAGATGGCCCTAAATTCTTGAAAAGAACAAAGACCTCTCCTTGGCGGAAAGCGAGAGAAAGAATCGGGCCACATGGTTGCCCATGGCCCTAACTTGAGGGTCTGGTGGAGGTCTCAGCCTTCCTTCTCCAAGTCGATGGGGAGCTTTTCTTCTTCTTCTTCTTCTCTCTCATCCCTAAGGCTGACCTTTGGTGTCCCAAAGGTCTTCCTCGCCTTGACCCCCTCGCCCATAGTGATTTGCAGAGGCGGATCTCAAGAAGAGACCGTGGTCGGGCCGCAAATTGCTCTTCCCGAGGTTGGGGGTGTCAGCCTAGCAAGCACCGGGCGGTGACAGACAAAAGAGTCTCAACGGGCTCTTGTTCCTCGCCCGATATGCCAATAGGCTCTCTACTGCGGTAGGTTGCACCACCGGTAGTGAAGTCGATGAAGTCATCTTGGCAATATTCCGCAAGATCATAGAGAACCTCTACTTTCCTCAAGGGCGGACCCCAAGAAGAAGAACATTGTACGCCCACATGATATCGGTTATGATTAGGTACTCTTGGTCATTCAAGAGTACCGAGGGAGAAGGTTTAACCCTTCGTGTTTCGTGGCCTTCGTCGGGCCGGGTGAGCTTCAGTAGCAAGTTCCTTCCATCTCACAAAATCCTCGCCATTGATCCACTTCGGCCATCTTTTCGGGTCGGGAGGCGAGGTGTAGAAGAAAGCTCTACAGGATCTCCTCATCCTCTATGTACGGGTCCATAATAATGGCTGGCGAATCGGGCCTCAAAACAGTTTCCCGATCTATTGTGGCAATAGGGAGGTCACCCCTCGCCGCCCCGATGCCCTTTGATGACGCTATTGGCATGATCATCACCCCTAACATCCTGGTGTAAGGTGTGGAAGTCGAGGTAAAGCCGCCATCGCCATCATTACCAACGCATGCGTGCACAATCTCCTCTCCATAGAATCAAGGAAGGCGTAATAACCGGGTGGGCCCGCATGTTGAGATAAGATTCACCTGGCCGAAGGTGTAGGGGTGAAGAAGATCAAAGGGAACCGCAGGTCCCAATGCTCCCGCCCACATACCATCGCCGCAGGTTGGGCGAGCCATGAAGAGTGAAGGCGCAAAGGAGGAGAAAGAAGGCTACTGAACAAGAAGAAAAAAAAAATGAAACCCTAATGGCCAAAAAGGGTTTTATACTTTTTGGCACGCTTTCCCCAAAATTATTATTAAAATTATTATTTATTTAATAACATATATATATTTTTTTTTCAAAATATATATATTTTTTTTGTATTCACAAACCCAAAATGGGGCTAGTACATCGATAAATTACAAAATTTATACAACTAGAATACGAAATTTAATCATCTAAGATCCCCTCGATCCTTCGTGCCAAGTGAAGGTCCTTGGGCATAATAGTAACCCGCTTCGCATGTATGGCACACAAGTTGGCGCCGCCAAAAGCTCAATCGTATGCCTCGGCAGCCTCTCTTGTAATGCAAGGACCGCGAAAGGCTTGAAACCGCAAGTCGGTCTTGAATTCCTCGAGCGATCTCCCGCGACGAAGTCGCCGGAAGGGAAGCCGACGGATCAATGGCTCTCTGAAGTCTTCTCGATACTTGGCGTGATCTCCCGGAAGAGCTACCGCGGACCGGCCGGAACCTATGGGGCTTCCGCGGGTTTAAGGGTCGCCTTTGAGCGACGGAATGGATTTACCTCCCCGGTCAAGGATGCTTTGTGCGCCCACGCATCAACTCCCTTCTCTCGAGCCGAGGTCTTCTTGGCGATCGTAGCATCCCGCTGTAATCGGGTCTTGTAGTTCACCCCACCCCTAACCGGCCTAGATTTGGTTCTTTTCAGCCTCCTCGGCATACCCGCCCGGCCGGGCCGGGTTGTGGGTTGGCGGCTTGGTTTACATCAATGTGGTTTGTCCGGGATTCGACGCTCGAGCCGCACCTAGGTCCCGGGCCTGCCTATCATCAAAATTTCG
The DNA here is from genome assembly GCA_021234155.1 of Isoetes taiwanensis. Lineage (NCBI taxonomy): Eukaryota > Viridiplantae > Streptophyta > Lycopodiopsida > Isoetales > Isoetaceae > Isoetes > Isoetes taiwanensis. The sequence goes on along the minus strand of JAJEKV010000042.1, from coordinate 9,488,252 downwards.
CCGCCGCTTCCTCCCCGCCGATGGCCTAGCCGCCCTCCCCGCCCGTGCTCACTTTGCTGGCCATGGGAGTCTTCGCCTTCCTTTAGGAGCCGCCTCGCTCTTCAGCCCTAGCTCTCTCCAAACGCACTTGAGTACGCCGGCAATCTCAAGATGATACCGGCCCCGCCGCGCCCGTGATATCTTCTTGGATGGATTCTAGATGGCACCGTTGAAACCGGGCGAACATTTTCAAAAATGAAACTATTGAGGCTTTCATTCCAAGAAAAGGTGGAAGGTTAAAGTATTCCCCGGTAGGTAAGTATATTAACCCTCCCCAAATAGTAAAAACGATCCATCCTTAGGGTCCTGGTGGAGCTACCGGCTATTTGGTGCAAGTCTTCTAGTCCGCCAAATGCATGATCCTCCTCGAAGCTTCGTCCACTAAGCTCCCTGTGGTCTTCATCTGGTCCCCGGGCGAGGGATAAAACTTAACCACAGCCCATGCATGGTCCGGGTTGCTCCACAAGAGTGTAGTCCCCGCCACCTTCATTCAACTTGAGGAGGAAGCGCTGAAGTGGAAGATAGGGTAGGGGACTCGCTCGGCCCTCGACAAAGTGCTTGACAAAAAGGTTAAGAATGGTATCTATCATAGGGTCTTCCTCAAAGAAGATGCTCGACTAAGACAAAAAACAACCGGATATATATTCAGCTTCTTCAGATCTACTACGCCTTTGAAAGCAAGATGTCGTGATTTTATAGGGACAACAAGGGAGAAAGGAGAAAGGAGGCGCCAAGCAAGGCGGACGGCTGGCAAGGGGTAATCGAGGGCACCGGGTGTAGGGCATGTGCAAGGAAGACGCCGAGGTCGGCTATGGCGGATGTGGAGCTTAGGTCCGGGCGGCTATGATGGAAAAAGGGCCAAAAAAAAACACACTGAAAAAAAAGACACTTCAAAATTCAAATTTTAACTTTTGACTTTTTATTAAAAATTTAAAAAATTTTTTTTAAAAAAAAAATTTTTAAACAAAGCGCCAGATAAAATACGCTACGAATCAGATGGGGCGCCGACGTGTTTATACGCTGCTTTTATTTTCAAAAGAAACACCCTGATACCCTCAGCTTTTTGTTTTTCGCCGGCCTGTTGTCCGCTTTGCCTCTGGAGACGTGCCCCTAGGGTATTTGAGAGGTGCCCGATCCATTGGAGCCATTTTTGCCTTCATCCGAAGCTACCTACAAAAAGTTATGGCTCCTCTAAACTTGGGTCCTCCAGCGCCTAGACTTCCTTAGAATTTATACCTATTACCTTAACCTAGCACTAAATCAAACATGAAAGACTTAAACAATCACTCTTGCTTAATTTCTCTCCTAACTACCGAACTAGCGAAGTTAGGGTTTGGTCGCTATGATTTCGAAAGTAACCAAATCACGGCTCGATAACCATCGCGGACGCCCCGAACATATACGACCCTGACGATACATACGGGACTTTCCTCCCATGGCGCACCAACTCGCCAGAGCAGTGGCTCCTCCGCCTATTTCGGCCATCTATAATATGATGCCCGAAAAGAAGGACACGGGGTCATTCGCCCACGCTTTCAATGGGGCTCCTACGCCGGAAGCTTGAATACAAGGGTTAGCACACAAAGATAAATCACGATAAATAACCACCATTTTAAGGGTGGCATATCCATCCAAATACCAACGGCAAAGAATATGCATCTAAACCTAAGAAAACACCCCAAACCCATGGTTCTACCCCTGCTCGACTCCAAAGTGAGGATCGACCGACGGGCTAGGCCTCAAGAGATCGCCAGACGTAATCTTGACATGGCGCTATCGCATAGAACATTGGCTAGGGTTGTCCACTCCATCCGCCTCCCGTGCAATACTTTGCGATGGGTCAATTCGCCTATGGCGTCTTATAGCCTTCCTGGAGACGCAGTTCGCATCACCCCGCCGAAGCCTACTCCAGGTTCATGAAGTCCCACCATGAGGTAGGTCAGGAAGCCGCCCCTTCCGTAATCACAAGGGCCTTGCATGGGCGAAGCCAGGAGAATACGCCGGCCAACACTCGCGATCCGGCATCTCGAATTTACTCTAAATCTACTCAGTGCAAGGTGCCCCATACGGGTCACACCTTCCCACCTGTGGAGGTCAGACTTATTCTACCCACGGACCTACATCGTGTCTAGCCACAGGAGTCCTGTGACTTTATAAATTGCGGCAAGACCCCACCTCCACTTCACCACTGTTCCTATCCGCGCTAAGCCGCATCATAGCACGGCGACCCGTACTCTGTGCAATGTGCCGCGATTTAACTCGATAAATATTCTCGAGCGCTCTTCAATCGTCCGAGAGAGGGTTCCATTGTCAACAGAAATGATCCCCGCCTTCGGCTTTGCAAGTCCATGGCATTGAGATGACCATCAGATGACTAACTCCGTCCGTGGGCTCCAAGAATGGATACTCTTTGTTCGGCGGAGAAAGGGTCTTCCCACCAAAGATTTCATATAGTCAATTCTTCTTTCCAAACTCCAAATCCATGGGGAAGCGAGATCACCAATGTTGATGAAGAATAGGTGTGACTTTGAGGTCTCAAAGGTGGATATGCGGCCATTGGCCAATTTGATGTCAGCATAAGCAAAGTTATTGTGTGATGCCCATTTGTTTTCTGAGTTTATCCCGTGATGAGATTGACCGCACTACTTCCATCGATTTGAACATGGTTAACTTCACGATTGCCCACCGCTGCATGGACCTGTGGGTGTAGAGGTAGAATACACCCCCAACTAAAACAGCTTTGGGAGGGTAATCGTCCCTTGAGAGCGTGATGAAGTTTTAAAATGGCTGCTGCTTAAAGGAATTTTGATCTTGGCAAGCTCCTCTTTGAGTTCGAGAGGTACATGAGAAAAGGATCCGCCGGTTCCACTGCAGGAGTGCGGGCAGAAGCAAGAACTTCTTTAGTGTCAACTTCTACCGCAATATTGGGATATGTCCGGCGCGGAGGTTGAGATGTAGAAGGTGTATCTTGTCTTTGTTGAGCTCTAGTGGTGGCATGAACATTTGCCAATGCGCCTTCAGCGACTTGCATGAGATTCAAAATGCTTTGGCTAACTTTTGGGCATGACATTTGGCATGAGCTTTTTCTAAGTCAGTGCAAAGTGAACCTTTTTTCCGCCCTCATGAGGAAGGGTGTCAACCGCAAAGGCCGGGTTCGCGTGTCCTCGAATAATAGTCAAGGGGCGTGATGCCTTGGTCATGCGTGAAACTAGACCAACCCAATTTGACGGGCCGGGGGGGAGGATTAAGTGCCCGAAAATTTCCTCTTGGGCTTGTTGATTCAGCCGAGGTTGATTTCTTTGGAGGCTGGTTGATAGCGTGATTGCCGAGGCTCTTAGGGGCTTCTTTGAGAACTGGTCGCTGGGCCTTGTTTGCCATTAGCAAGCCAGAGTTGGTAAGCCCGTGAGGCGGACCGATGTGGTCTGATTTGTGCCGTGAAGTCGGACTGAACTTGTGGAAGTTGAGGGCACGCCGCGGTGGTATGACCCCATTCTTGGATGGTGATAGCACCGAGCTTTTAGAAGGATCAAAGGAGGACGTTGGTTGGATCCCAGTGGTTGGTCCTGTTGCTGATAGAGTTCGTGCGGGCTGCACCTGAAGAGGTGGCCGAGAATGCGCGATTGGGTCGAGGTGTGGTTTGCACTTGATAAACCATTTTGTTGCCCGAAGCGGTGTGGGATGAGTGCGGTGCACTCTTCCGTGGCATGATTGCACATGTTGCATCGCTTGCAATGAGGCCCGGGCCATTGGTGGAGTTGCACTCATTGGCCAAATGGCCTTGATATTTGCAAATATGGCACCAGATTTGACCGCTATTTGTGGATTAGCGTGTTGAGGTGAACAGCCGCTTGTGGAACCATGATCGTGGAATGAAAGGAGCTCTTGAAGAGCCACGCGAGGAAAACATTGACTGGAGTGATTGACAAGCACGATAGCCTGCTCCAAAGTTTGGGACGGTGTATTTGACCATGAGTCGAATAAGGTGAGGAAGTCCTTGGAGAAACGGACCAAAACTGCTCTCCGTAGGGTACTCCTTGAGCTTACTTACCGAAATGTGTAGTCGACCGCAAAATCCCGCGTAGACTGTGGGCTCTTGTTGAAGTTCATTGAGTTGCTTGAGATGAAGTTGATCATCATCCGTGGTCCCGTAATGAGACGTAAAAGCGGTCGCGATTTAGGACAGTCTTGTTTCCAATGGCTTTTGTTGGACATGAGCCATTGATGAGGAGAGGCCACGCAGGTGGTGGAAAAGATGAAATTTCAGTTGAGGGCGGCGTGCCCATTTAGGACAGCTAGAGCCTCAAATTCTTCCATATGGGCCCGAGCACTTTGGTCTAACGGTTTTGCCTTCGTGGTTGCCAAAGGTGGGATAAGTCAATTTGTAGTCCTCAAAGGTAGATGTGAAAGTCCGGGTCGGACAGAACAGATAGTGAGGATATTGAGGTTGAGGTGGATGTGGCATTGTGCCCGGCGGACCTCGATGAAGGGGACCGTGGGTTGAGAAACCGGGCAGCCGGAGCATTGGTTTTGGAGATCCGTATCTGTAAAACGTGAAGAGCAAAGGGGAAACGTAGGGAAAGGATATTCCGGTGCCAGCGAGACATGTGGATAGCCATGCCCACCGGGGAGATGATGGTTCTGGAAGGAAGAGGCGATATTCAAGAATGATGGATGTAGGCATGTTGTTGGGTATGAAAGCACGGTGAGAAGGTTGGAGCGGATAAGGCTCGGATAATGATGAGGGACCGAGGTTGTGAGCAATGTTTGCACGCTTTGGGGCGGGGGCGGGAGGAGACCGGGACCTGAGGGTGGTGGCTTGACCGAGCCCTAGACCGAAGATGGCCTCCCTCTATGTCATAAGGCATCCAATACATGTCGCGAACAGTTTCCGACGCTGATGGCGCCCAAGCTTAGATGCCGGCTCGAGAAAGGAGTTCTTCCGGGCGTGAAATTGCTTGAGATATGGCATGGCGTAAGAAAGTAGGAGAAAATCACAGACCAGCTGGCAGATGGTGTTTGGGGTCTGGGTTCGGGAACTCCTGGAAGACAGCCCTCTGTGAGGACCCGTGGATCCTATCAGAGAGTCCGGGGACTATGTCACGGGATTTCTTGAAGAGAAGAAAAGAAGAGAAATCGTAACAAATGAGAGAAAGATGATAAGCTTCCTTGATATCAATGATGAAAATACATGAGCTCCTCGCACAGAGAGAAAAAGAAGGAGACAAGACTCAAACTCATCTAAAACTTATGAGCTAACTCTACTCATATATATAGTACAATGGCCTTGGGCCCAATATAGACACTCTGGTGATCTGGGGTCTTGAGCTCGGAAGGAGGCCCCGATTTAGGAATGTTGGCGGCAGGCTTGAAGTGCCTAGAATCACCGGGCCGACATCTGGGCGGTGACGGGTCAGTCACTTGTCCGAAAGGGGCCTCTTGTTGACCGGGCCAAAGGCTTTGACGTGGCCTGCTTAGTCTTACGTGGAGGCTTGGATGTCCGGACCGTGGGTTGACCGAGGATCTTTGAGTTTTACCGTCCGGACGATGCATGAATAGTCCTGTACCGGGAGGCCTGATGACTAGGTCCCAACCGCCGGGATGCCCTTGACAGCGTTACGGGCATGATCATCACCCCCTAACATCTGGTGGTGGTGTGGAAGTCGAGGTAAAGCCGCCATCAGCCGTCATCATTACCAACGATGCGGGCACAATCTCCTCTCCATAGAACTGAAGGAAGGCAGAATAACTGGGTGGGCCCGCATGTTGGAGATAAGATCTACCGCCGGGCGGTAGGGGGTGAAGATCAAAGGGAACCGAAGAGGGTCCCAATGCTCTCCGATCCACATACCACCGCCTGCGAGGTTGGTGAGCCATGAAGAGTGAAGAAGAGGAGAAAGGAGGAGAAAGAACATTTGGAAGAGAAAAAAAATGAAACCCTAATGGCCAAAAGGGGGTTTTATACTTTTGGCACGTTCCCCAAAATTATTATTAAAATTATTATTTATTTAATAACATATATATATATTTTTTTTTCAAAAATATATTTTTTTTGTATTCACAAACCCAAAAATGGGGCTAGTACATCGATAAATTACAAAATTTATACAACTAGAATACTTAGCCTAATCATCTAAGATCCCCTCGGATCCTTCGTGCAAGTGAAGGTCCTTGGGCATAATAGTAACCCGCCGCATGTATGGCACACAAGTTGGCGCCGCTCAAAAGCTCAATCAGTATGCCTGGCGGCCTCTTGTAATCAAGGACCGCGAAGGCTTGAAACCGCCAAGTCGGTCTTGAATTCTGGCGATCTCCTTGACGAAGTGCTGGAAGGGAAGCCGCGGATCAATGGTTCCCAGAGTCTTCGATACTAGCGTATCTCGAAGAGCTACCGTGCCTGGTCGGAACCTATGGGGCTTCCGCGGCTTAAGGGTCGCCTTGAGCGACGGAATGGATTTACCTCCTGTCGAAGGATGCTTTGTGCGCTCCACGATCAACTCCCTTCTCTGAGCCGAGGTCTTCTTGGCGATCGTAGCATCCTGTTGCAATCGGGTCTTGTAGTTCACCCCACCCCTAACCGGTCTAGATTTGGTTCTTTTCAGTCTCGGTTGCACCCGCCCTGGGCCGCGTGGGTTGGCGGCTTGGTTTACATCAACAGGGTTTGTCTGGGATTGACGTTCGGAGCCGCACCTAGGTCCTGCTGTCTATCATCAAAATTCTGCTGCTGCTCCTCCTGCTGATGGCCTAGCTGCTCCTCCTGCTCGTGCTCACTTTGCTGGCCATGGGAGTCTTCGCCTTCCTTTAGGAGCCGCACTCTCGTTCTTCAGCCCTGGCCTCTCTCCAAACGCACTTGTGCACGCAATCTCAAGATGATACCGGTCCTACCAAGTGCCCGCATATCTTCTTGGATGGATTCTAGATGGCACTGTTGAAACCGGGGCGGAACATTTTCAAAAATGAAACTATTGAGGCTTTCATTCCAAGAAAAGGTGGGAAGGTTAAAGTATCCCTGGTAGGTAAGTATAGGACCCCTCCCCAAATAGTAAAAACGATCCATCCTTAGGTCCGGTGGAGCGCTGGCTATTTGGTGCAAGTCTTCTAGTCGGGCCAAATGCATGATCCTCTGAGCTTCGTTCCGACTAAGCTCCACAGGGTCTTCATCTGGTCCTGGCGAGGGATAAAACTTAACCACAGCCCATGCATGGTCCGGCTGCTCCACAAGAGTGTAGTCCTGCCCAGCTTCATTCAACTTGAGGAGGAAGCGCTCGTTGAAGTGGAAGATAGGGTAGGGGACTCGTCGGCCCTCGACAAAGTGCTTGACAAAAAGGTTAAGAATGGTATCTATCATAGGGTCTTCCTCAAAGAAGATGCTCGACTAAGACAAAGAAACAACCGATATATATTGGTTTCTTCAGATCTACTGGCCAGCTTGAAGCTGCATGTCAGACTTTATAGGGACAACAAGGGAGAAAGGAGAAAGGAGGCTCAAGCAAGGCGGACGGCGCTGAAAAGGGGTAATCGAGGGCACCAGGGGTGTAGGGCAGGTGCAAGGAAGACGCCGAGGTCGGCTATGGCGGATGTGGAGCTTAGGTCCGCTGCTATGGCGGAAAAAGGCTCAAAAGAAACACACCGAAAAAGACACTTCAAAATTCAAATTTTAACTTTTGACTTTTATTAAAATTTAAAAAATATTTTTTTTTTTTTAAAAAAAATTTCAAACAGGCGCCAGATAAAATACGCAGCAATCAGATGGGGCGCCGATGTTTATATCACTGCTTTTATTTTCAAAAGAAACACCCTCGGATACCTCGCCCTTTTGTTTTTCGGGCGGCCCTGTTGTCCGTTTTGGCTCGGGGGAGACGGGCCCCTAGGGTATTTGAGAGGTGCCCATCCATTGGAGATTTTTTAGCATTCATCCGACCTACCACAAAAGTTATGGCTCCTCGAAACTTGGGTCCTCCAGTGCCTAGACTTCCTTAGAATTTACAGCATGTTACTTTTAACCTAGCACTAAATCAAACATGAAAGACTTAAACAATCACTCTTGCTTAATTCTCTCCTAACTACCAATCTAGCGAAGTTAGGGTTTTTGGCTGCTATGATTTCGAGTAACCCAAATCACGGCTCGATACCACGCGGACGCCCCGGAACATATACGCACCCCTGACGATACATACGGGACTTTCCTCCCATGGCGACCAACTCGCCAGAGCAGGGCCCTCCATTTCTATTTCGGGCCATCTATAATATGATGCCCGAAAAGAAGGACAAAGGGGTCATTCGCCCACCTTCAATGGGGCTCCTACGTCGCGGAAGCTGAATACAAGGGTTAGCACACAAAGATAAATCACGATAAATAACCACCATTTAAGGGTGGCATATCCATCCAAATACCAACGGCAAAGAATATGCATCTAAACCTAAGAAAACACCCCAAACCCATGGTTCTACCCCTGTTCGCACTCCAGCTGAGGATCGACCGACGGCTAGGCCTCAAGAGATCGCCAGACGTAATCTTGACATGGCGCTATGGGCATAGAACATTGGCTAGGGTTGTCCACTCCATCCGCCTCCCCGTGCACACTTTGCGATGGGTCAATTCACGCTTATGGCGTCGCTTATATAGCTCTTCCTGGAGACGCAGGCTCGAGGCATCACCCCGGCCGAGCCTACCTGTGGTTCATGAAGTCCCGTCCGATGAGGCGTGTCGGGAAGCGCCCCTTCCGTAATCACAAAGGGCTCCATGGGCGAAGCTAGAGAATACGTCCGCATCCCACCCCCGCGATCCGCATTCCAACTTACTCGCCTCTAAATCTACTCAGTGCAAGGTGCCCCATACGGGTCACACCTTCCCACCTGTGGAGTGTCGACCCATACCCGCCCTCTACGTGGACGGGCCATCGCCTAGCTCGCTATAGGAGTCCTGTGAGCCTTTTATGTTCGCGGCAAGACCCCACCTCCACTTCACCATCAGTGTTCCTTGTCCGGTGCTAAGCCGCATTACCATAGCATCTATGACCGGTGGGCTCTTGTGCATGTGCCGCATTTAACGGATAATACAGGCTCTATCTAGGAGCATACTACAATAAATAGCACCCTCCTTAATTCCCCCATTTCCAGAGTAACACTAGGCTAACAACCACCAATCCATCCATTACAAGCAAAACCGTAATCGAAATATATAGAGAACCTACCTTACAATCAAGGGTTAGTTCCTAACGAGTAAACACAGAGAGAATAGACCAACAACCCAAACAGTGCCCGCTATCCTAGAATTCACAACTACACTAGCCACCCACCAGTATTTCGCCTCTAATTCGTTGTCATTGGAGATCTCCATCCGCTTGGTCTTGGTGTTTAGCTTGTGTGAGATTCGTGGTGGGCCACCGGGTCACAAGGGTGGCGCCCATCGCCAAGGTGAGTTGTGGCTGATATGGGGTGGTGATCCACCCTATTGACCCCAATTAGCATTATCATGCTAACCAATCGAGGGTGGCCACGGTGCGCCTTCTTCCCAAACCATAATTGGATTAATTATGGTTTTTAAATATTAGTTCCTTAATTATAGGTTATTATTGTCAATAATTAAATTAGCATAGCTAATTTAATCCCTTTAAGTGAACCACCTAGGTTCCCATACCCCATGTGGCGATATGTCCCCTCGGTGACGGTCAACATATTTATACTTATACCGTGATAAATACTTGGAACGCCACATTCTCCCTCCTTAGAAATAATGCTGTCCTCAAAGATTGGGGTTAGATACGATATAATAAATGACATTCTCAAGGAAGGTAATTCCTTATTTCGTAAGGTAATATATTAAAGCTTTCAAGTTTACAACAGCTTTAAGCAAGCAAAAGTACAATTCACATCCTTATCATAATTAAAAGTGCAAGGACCAAAGTCCAAGATTAACAACAAATGTAACATGTAGATAACATAAAGTTTAAGAAATCGGGTCATCAAGAACCCCCTAACATGGGATGTGTCACGCATCGCCTTAACGGGCCTCGCATTACGGTAATATATCGCTTTATATATAGATAAAATAATTAGGTTGTGGTTGAAGGGTCCACCCCTATAAAAAAATGAAAGAAAATTTATCTAGAAGGAACCTATCATGCCTATGGTTCGCAGCTCATTGTATGTAAGGAATGGTCGTTCCTATTATAGCCAAGATGAATGCGGCTATGAAGTACATGCTTTACAAGCAGTCAAGGGTCATGTCCACATTGACAAGACACCACGCCCTAAGGAACACAAAGGTGATCCCATCATCTCCAGAATCGTTGTTAATTACGATGCATCTACCCCCTACCGATTTCGGCGAATCAAGTCTTCAAGCTTACCGAGCCGGGTTGATAGCATCGCTGATGGTGCGCCTTGAGATTCAAGCAAGATGAAATCCTGGATAGTGCTTCTCAAGATCCGCTTGCATCACCCACGTAGCATCCTCGACCGCAAGTGTTTCCACTTGACCAAGTATTGTAACATTTGAGTCCTTCCGGTCCGCTTATAAGCTCGATCAAGAAGAGCTTCGTGCACTATCTCTAGCTGCTCCTCTGTCATTTCCAGGAGGGTTGGGGTTTCCAAAACCTCCTCCGGATCGTGGGTGTGCCGCTTTAGAAGACTCACATGAAAAACCTTGTGGATCTTTAAGCGGGGTGGCAAGTCCAGCGATATGCTTGCTCCCCCAATACGCTCGCTGATTTTGAACGGCCCAGCCCATCCGGTGCCAACTTTTGCAAGCTACCAATCTTAAGCTTGGCTTGTTTTACCTTAATCTTAAGCCAAACCGATTCACCCACTGAAGACTCGTGGGGTCCCGCGGTTTATCCGCTACACTCTTTTGACGATCAAGGCGTGCCTAGCAAGTAACCACGCACTTCCTCGACCAAAGCTTGCATCTCCGTGAGGAGTTGTTGAGAAACCTCCACTTTCGACACGGGTTATGCCATGTGTCGAGTAAGGCATTGATAACCATAATTTATCATGAAAGGGAGACATTCGAAGACTCCTCGTTTCATAATTGTTATAGGCAAACTCTACTAGATAAATATAGTCAGCCCATTGGGATTGCTTACTCCACACATAACTTCGTAGCATATCCTCTATGATACGATTGGTACGCCGCTTGACCATCCGTCCGAGGATGATAAGTCGCACTCATAGCAAGCTTGGTTTGTATGGTGGTGAAGAAATCTTTCCAAAATGCACTTACAAATTTGGGATCTCTCGCGATACAATGACCCGTGGCATTCCGCGGCAACCCGAAGATCTCTTTGCAAAAAGCGTAGCAAGATCAAAGGCGGTGTCCGTGGTACGACATGGCAAGAAATGAGCCATTTTTGACAATTTGTCGCACTACCACCATTAACGCATCATATCCCGAGAGTAACGTGGAAGGCCCACTATAAAATCCATGGTTATCACTTCCCACTTAGCGCTGGGGCACATCCAAAGGTTGCAATTCTCCGAGTCCTTAATTGTTCTCGCCTTGGTCCGGCCGACATACTTGACAATCGCTTTTAATGTACCGCAATGTCCTTCTTCATCGAAGGCCAAAAATAACCGGAGCGGATTTTAAAGTAGGTCTTCATAAAACCCGATGTCGTGTATAGGGTCAAAAAGCGTGTCATGGAGGATTAACTTACGCACTCCGAAGTATGAGGTACACACAACTTGTCCTTGTGATACAACAAATTGCCCTCTTCTTATATGACCCGAAAGCGCCACGCTCTTTATCGTATGCGTGCCTCCTTATTTAGACTACTCCAAATTTCATAGAACTCGTGGATCGGTGGCTAAAGTTTGTTCTATCTGCTTACCAAACTCACTTGTGAGTGTCGAAATCGCATTACAATGGGTTCGGGTTACCAAGGGATGGCGTGATAATGCATCCGCAACCACATTGTGCTTTTCCGTGCTTATACATGATCTCAAAATCATATTCTTCAAGAAATTATCCATCCATCTCCTCCGACGGAGGTTGAGATTGGGTTGGGTGGTCAAATATCTGAGACTTTGATGATCCAGGTCCAACCGAACCTTCTACCAAGGAGGTAGTGTTCCATATTCGCAGCCAACAAAGCCTAGCAATTCCTCGGTCATGGGTAGGATATCGCTGTTTCGCCTCATTCATCTTCTTTGAATCATAAGCAATAACCCTCCCTCCCGCATTAGAACCCCACAAAGGGCAATTTTGTCGGCATCCGTGGGCTACTAGTTTATCCTTATCGATCGGCAACAACGGAGAACGGGTGCCGAGGTTAAGGCATCTTTAAGCTGGCCGGAAACTTCCCCCGAACCTTAGTCTTCCAAAGGCTCCATCCAATCCTTCACCTTCTCATGCTTGGTAAGATTTGTAAGAGGGGTTGCAATCCTTGCAAAATCCTTTACAAATTTTCGGTAATATCCCGCTAATCCCAAGAAACATGGACTTCTGGAGACATTTCCTCGAATAGGCCATTCCCTTACACTTCTATCTTTGCGTGATCTCAGAAAGCAATTCCCTCCGCTGAAATAATATGACCCAAGTAATCAACCTTTGGAGTGGCAAACTTGCACTTAGAGAACTTGGCAAAAGTCGATGACGCCTTAACTTTTGTAGAGCCAATTTAAGATGTTTCTCATGCTCCCGTAGGGTCTTATCAGAGATGAGAATATCGCCAAAGAAAATAACAACAAAGTCATCCAAGTATTGTCGGAAAACATCATTCATCAACCGCATAAACGCTGGGGCATTAGTTAATCCGAAGGCATAACGGTAAACTCATAATGCCCATATCTAGTGCGAAAAGCAGATTTATGGATGTCTTCCCTTTAATTTTATCCGATGGTATCCCGAGCGAAGATCAATCTTTGAGAAATATTTGGCCCCTTGCAACCGATCCATTAGATCATCCGCCTCTTGGCAAAGCATAGCGATTTTTGATAGTATGCTTGTTGAGTTGCCGATAATCAATACACATTCTCAAGGAGCCGCCCTTTTTCTTCACAAAAGAATAGGGGGCTTAAAGGGCTTAAACGCTAGGTCTAATAAAACCTAGGTTTAGCAGCTCTTGAAGTTGTTTCTTAAGCTCGCCAACTGGAAGACTCATACGGCAGACGGGCCTTGCTGGTGGGTTTAGTACCGGCTCTAAAGCTATCTCACATTCTACCCCTCTAAAAGGAGGAAGCTTCGATCTCGCCCTGGGAAAAGATCGCTAAATTCATGGAGAATAACCGGCAATCCCCCGTGGCAAGGTGTTGATTACTTGGTTTTGCTTAGCATCCGACTCAATGGAAGCAAGTCTAATAACGCAGAGGAGCTTTTGCTTATGTGATAGCTTTATCTAACCGTCGAATGGACATAGACCGCATGATAGGGTTGAATGGTTCACCTTTTATAGTTACGCTGGCTCCATTAGTCGCGCGTTGAAGGTAACTTCTCTCTTTCGCAGCCTATGTTGGCTTTTTTGCAGATGCCAAGAATTCCATTCCAACAATGAGGTCGATTTGCCAATATCCATTAACTCTCGGCACCCATAGCAACCGGTGCTACGGCAACCGTGATCTTAAGGTTGATGCGACGACCATGAGTATGTCTAACCTTACCATCGGGCTAAAGTGACAGCCCCTGGTCGCGGACCTTAGGGTTTCCGCTGTAGGACCCGGGCCATTCTAGGAGAAGCAAAATTATGTGTACTCCCCGTGATCCATAAGAATTACAAAAAGGCTTACCGCCTACTTGGCCTATGGTGGAAATGACAAAGCAGCCGACTTTCAAAGATTGCCGCTTCTATAGCCGCAAGGATATGAGACGCGACCGTGAATGTACTCTGAGCCGCCCTCGCCGCCAGGTAATGTTGACTCAATATCGCCCCGGCCAAGGTCCGGGCCATGGCCACCAAGCAGCCTAGGTAACATATGGGCAATTTCGCATGAAGTGTCCGTGCCTCATACACTGTAACATGCCTTATCCCCAAGCAAATGTTTCTTCCGCCTCTTTAGGAATGGATCAGAAGAGGTTTCAACTTCCTTACCAAAGATTGTTCTCGCTTATCGGGTGCTAAAAGTTTACTTTCTTCTCCCTCGGGCGAATCGAAGAGTTCTCACGAGAGGGCCCCCGACTTGAGAGCGGGTTTGTAAGGTGTGGACGGCCGTGGTCGCGGAGTAAGGAGCGGACGCTGGATATCGATTCCTTTGGTATGTCCTCCTCGAGGCTCAATGTTTTAGCCTCTGCCCAGAATCGATTTCGGTCGATGGCCTTAACCATCCGCTTTGATTGATGGTGCCAAACCCTCAATATAGCCCTCCACGCCCTTTTTCATTCATACCTGTGTACATATAGTCTCAAAGCATAAACTCATCCGTAAGCCCTCAGACGGACATACTCTTCTCGCTCCAACCCGTAGAAAGTTCGATCTGTTGGCATTTATGTGCACGGGCACATAATGCGATTTGAAGGCCTTGGCAAACTTTTCTGAAGTTGCATCTACTCCTCGCCCGTGATGTTTGGCTCGCATAACCCTTCCACCAAATACGGCAGCTCCGTAAGGTTTGTGGTGGCAACCTTTCCTCAGATCTTTTTCTCATCATACCATAGGACCCGGCCAACTCCTTCATTTCGTCCAGCCAGATTTGGCATTCAAGCCGCCTTCTAGATTTCCCATCAAACCGGGCCAATTTCCTATTCTTCCATATACTAGTTATGGTCAGATCAACTGCCTTGCGGTATTCTTATCTCGGGCGCTTTGCATGGCCACCGATGATGCGGATGATTCGTGATGACACCGGCGGCAGACTTTGAGGAGGTGGCACTGCCCCCCGAGGAGCTCCGCCGGCGCTTAGAGTGGGACCTCTTCGCACGGGTACGTGGACCGGTTCGTGGTGGGGACGGGCCGGCCGCAGGTGTGGATTAGGCGGCAACGGAGGTAACTCCGGTGCATCCCGTTGTACATGCCGTGGTGGGTTAGCATGCAAGACGAGGGGCCTGCAATTCGCCTAACTATCTTTTCATCAAGATCAATTCTTGTTCGGGTGTTAATCGAATTTGCATTTGAGGGTGGTCGCTGCTACGGCGGCGCGGCCCCGCCTAAATTAAACATAAGATGATATAAGAACATTTACAATGACAATAAGTGTCATACAAGGTCATTTTTAAGTCGTGGTCGAGAACAAAGTGAACACGAAAACCCACGGAAAAATTTTAATTACAAGTGAAGTAACGGTTACATCCAAGAGCTTGATACTGACAGTAATTATGACTTATAGTTATATAATACATACATGGACCTGATACAGGCCATTTCCCTAGTCATAGTGAAGCATAGGAACACACAAAACTGGAAAATGCGGTTTAAGGGTTTGCGTAGGGATACATGACTAAGATAGCGCGACACTTCACGCACACCGACGACGAGCTTGTAACGTGCCCAAGCCTGGATAATAACGGGTTGATAATCCCAAGTGGGGCTAATAATCAGAAGGTTGAAGAGCCTTCGCAGTGCGTAGAAGATTTGCCAGAGATGATCATTAGCATCCTCAAAAGCTTCATGTGAGGTCATATTCCAATAATCCCAAGCGCGGAAAGGGTCCATTTCAAATCATCGTAGCACGCTCTCAAGGAGAGTAACTATTTCCATCCCCTTGTCGATCATAAGGTTGTTCCGCACCCTAAGCTCCGCTTATCTCATCGCCAACTTCCCGCTCAGATACTCGGCCAGATCGTTCCCCATAGTCCTGCTCAGAGGTCCCCTGCTCATCTCTCCTTATCCGAATGTTATCCTATCTTCGCATTCGCCGCCGCTTTTTCTCAAAAAAGGGCGGAATGAGTATATAATACTAACATTTCCGTGAGGCTTAATAACTTGTCATGGAAGAGGCTTATTCAAAAATTGTATTGGCATTATGTATTGGACCGATACAATAAAGGGAAATCACATCACGAGTAATAACCATTTTTTTTTTTAAAACAACAAAGCTGATTTCAAAGGCAAAATACATAAGACAATAATTTAGGAGCTGAATCCCTCGCCTTCGCCCATTGGTCGAGGAGGTGGACGAGAACGCATCAAAGTGGCGCTTAGGGCTAGCGTAAAGTATGGCTCGAGCTGCCGCCTTGGGTGTGTGGTAAGCAAGTAGCCAAAGGCGCCGCCACAAGAAGGCGCATGTTAGCGCAGCCCGCCACGCCTCCCAATGTCGCTATAGCCAAATCTCTACGGACGAGTAATAGTGGTGACATGATAATCAATCTTCTTATGGCCCGCTGAAGTAGATATGGCTCGGGAGCCCACCAAGAAGCTTCGTAAGATGGCCCTAAATTCTTGAAAAGAACAAAGACCTCTCCTTGGCGGAAAGTCGAGAGAAAGAATCGGGCCACATGGTTGCCCATGGCCCTAACTTGAGGGTCTGGTGGAGGTCTCAGCCTTCCTTCTCCAAGTCGATGGGGAGCTTCTTCTTCTTCTTCTTCTTCTCTCTCATCCCTAAGGCTGACCTTGGTGTCCCAAAGGTCTTCCTCGCCTTGATCCCCTCGCCCATAGTGATTTGCAGAGGCGGATCTCAAGAAGAGACCGTGGTTTCGGGCCGCAAATTGCTCTTTCCGAGGTTGGGGGTGTCAGCTAGCAAGTACCGGGCGGTGAATAAAAAGAGTCTCAATGGGGCTCTTGTTCCTCGGCCCGATATGCCAATAGGCTCTCTACCGCGGTAGGTTGCACCACCGTGTAGTGAAGTCGATGAAGTCATCTTGGCAATATTCCGCAAGATCATAGAGAACCTCTACTTTCCTCAAGGGCGACCCCAAGAAGAACATTGTACGCCCACATGATATCGTCAATGATTAGGTACTCTTGGTCATTCAAGAGTAATCAGAGGGAGAAGGTTTAACCCTTCGTGTTTCGTGGCCTTCGTCACCGGGCAGAGCTTCAGAGCAAGTTCCTTCCATCTCACAAAATCCTCGCCATTGACGACTTCGGCCATCTTCCGGGTCCGGGAGGCGAGGTGTAGAAGAAAGCTCTGGGCAGGATCTCCTCATCCTCTATGTACCGGGTCCATAATAATGGGCCAGGCGAATCGGGCCTCAAAACAAGTTTCCGATCTATTGTGGCAATAGGGAGGTCAGCCCCTCGCCACCGATGCCCTTTGATGACGTTACGGCATGATCATCACCCCCAACATCCGGGTGTAAGGTGTGGAAGTCGAGGTAAAGCCGCTCATCGCCATCATTACCAACGATGCGTGCACAATCTCCTCTCCATAGAACTCAAGGAAGGCGTAATAACTGGTGGGCCTCGCATGTTGAGATAAGATCTACTGGCGGGGAAGGTGTAGGGGTGAAGAAGATCAAAGGGAACCGCAGGGTCCCAATGCTCTCCGTCCACATACCACTGCTGCAGGGTTGGGCGAGCCATGAAGAGTGAAGGCGCAAAGGAGGAGAAAGAAGGCGCTGGAACAAGAAGAAAAAAAAATGAAACCCTAATGGCCAAAAAGGGGTTTTATACTTTTTGGCACGTTTCCCCAAAATTATTATTAAAATTATTATTTATTTAATAACATATATATATATTTTTTTCAAAATATATTTTTTTGTATTCACAAACCCAAAATGGGGCTAGTACATCGATAAATTACAAAATTTATACAACTAGAATACGGTTGTTTAATCATCTAAGATCCCCTGATCCTTCGTGCCAAGTGAAGGTCCTTGGGCATAATAGTAACCCGCCGCATGTATGGCACACAAGTTGGCGCCGCCAAAAGCTCAATCGTATGCCTCCGCGACCTCTTGTAATGCAAGGACCGAAAAGGCTTGAAACCGCAAGTCGGTCTTGAATTTCGAGCGATCTCCCGCGACGAAGTCGCCGGAAGGGAAGCCGACGGATCAATGGCTCGGTAGTCTTTCGATACTTGGCGATCTCCAAGAGCTACCGCGGCCTGGTCGGAACCTATGGGGCTTCCGCGGCTTAAGGGTCGCCTTTGAGCGACGGAATGGATTTACCTCCCCGGGCCGAAGGATGCTTTGTGCGCTCCACGATCAACTCCCTTCTTCGAGCCGCAGGTCTTCTTGGCATCGTAGCATCCCTGTTGCAATCGGGTCTTGTAGTTCACCCCGCCCTAACGGTCTAGATTTGGTTCTTTTAGGTCCAGGGTTACCCGCCCGGCCGGCTGCTGTGGGTTGGCGGCTTGGTTTACATCAACGGGGTTTGTCCGATTCGACGCTCGAGCCGCACCTAGGTCCTGGGCATCTATCATCAAAATTCGGGCTGCCGCTCCTCTTGGCCGATGGCCTAGCCGCTCCTCCCCGCCGTGCTCACTTTGTTGGCCATGGAGTCTTCGCCTTCCTTTAGAGCCGCCTCGTTCTTCAGCCCTGGCCTCTCCAAACGCACTTGTGTACGCCGGGCAATCTCAAGATGATACCGTCCGGGCCGCGTTCGCGATATCTTCTTGGATGGATTCTAGATGGCAATCGTTGAAACCGGGCGGAACATTTTCAAAAATGAAACTATTGAGGCTTTCATTCCAAGAAAAGGTGGAAGGTTAAAGTATCCCCTCGGTAGGTAAGTATATGACCCTCCCCAAATAGTAAAACGATCCATCCTTAGGGTCCGGTGGAGGCTGGCTATTTGGTGCAAGTCTTCTAGTCGGGCCAAATGCATGATCCTCTCGAGCTTCGTTCGACTAAGCTCCACAGGGTCTTCATCCTGGTCCCGGGCGAGGGATAAAACTTAACCACGCCCCATGCATGGTCCGGGCTGCTCCACAAGAGTGTAGTCCTCGACTTAGCTTCATTCAACTTGAGGAGGAAGCCGTTGAAGTGGAAGATAGGGTAGGGGACTCGCCGCCCCTCGACAAAGTGCTTGACAAAAAGGTTAAGAATGGTATCTATCATAGGGTCTTCCTCAAAGAAGATGCTCGACTAAGACAAGAAACAACCGATATATATTTAGCCAGATCTACTGGTCGCCTTTGAAGCATGCATGTCGACTTTATAGGGACAACAAGGGAGAAAGGAGAAAGGAGGCGCCAAGCAAGGGCGGGACGGCGGAAGGGTAATCGAGGGCACCCAGGGTGTAGGGCGTGTGCAAGGAAGACGCCGAGGTCGGCTATGGCGGATGTGGAGCTTAGGTCCCCGGCTATGATGGAAAAAGGCGCCAAAAGAAAACACACACTAAAAAGACACTTCAAAATTCAAATTTTAACTTTTGACTTTTTATTAAAAATTTAAAAAAATATTTTTTTTTTTAAAAAAAAATTTCAACAGGCCAGATAAAAATCGCCACAATCGCATGGGGCCCGGACGTTTATACGCTGCTTTTATTTTCAAAAGAAACACCCCGGATACCTCAGCCTTTTTTTTTTTTCGGCGGCCTGTCCGCTTTTGCCTCGAGACGTGCCCCTAGGGTATTTGAGAGGTGCCCGATCCATTGGAGTCGTTTCGCCTTCATCCGAAGCTACCTACAAAAAGTTATGGCTCCTCAAACTTGGGTCCTCCAGCGCCTAGACTTCCTTAGAATTTACATACCGTTACCTTAACCTAGCACTAAATCAAACATGAAAGACTTAAACAATCACTCTTGCTTAATTCTCTCCTAACTACCGAACTAGCGAAGTTAGGGTTTGTCAGTGCTATGATTTCGAAAATCAAATCACGGCTCGATACCATCGTGGACGCCCCGGAACATATACGACCTTCTGACGATACATACGGGGACTTTTCCTCCCATGGCGCACCAACTCGCCAGAGCAGGGTTCTCCGCCTATTTCGGCCATCTATAATATGATGCCCAAAGAAGGACACGGAAGGGGTCATTCGCCCACGCCTTCAATGGGGCTCCTACGTCGCGGAAGCGTGAATACAAGGGTTAGCACACAAAGATAAATCACGATAAATAACCACCACGAAGGGTGGCATATCCATCCAAATACCAACGGCAAAGAATATGCATCTAAACCTAAGAAAACACCCCAAACCCATGGTTCTACCCCTGCCTCGGACTCGGTGAGGATCGACCGACGGCTAGGCCTCAAGAGATCAGGGACGTAATCTTGACATGGCGCTATCGGCATAGAACATTGGCTAGGGTTGTCCACTCCATCCGCCCTCCCAGGCACACTTTGCGTGATGGGTCAATTCACGCTATGGCGCCGCTATAGCCTTCCCGGAGATGCAGCTCGAGGCATCACCCCCCGCCGAGCCTACTCCTGGGGTTCATGAAGTCCCGGGTCCGATGAGGCAGGTCAAGGAAGCGCCCCTTCCGTAATCACGGTGGCTCCATGGGCGAAGCTAGAGAGAATACGTGCCGCGTCAACACCCCCCCCGATCCGCAGACCACTTACTCGCCTCTAAATCTACTCTCAAAGTGCAAGGTGCCCCATACGGTCACACCTTCCCACCTGTGGAGTGTCGGGACCCATACCCGCCCCTCTACATGACCGGCTATCAGGTCTAGCTCGCTATAGGAGTCCTGTGAGCCTTTTATGTTCGCGGCAAGACCCCACCTCCACTTCACCACTTTGTGTTCCTTGTCCGGTGCTAAGCCGCATTACCATAGCATCTATGACCCGGTGGGCTCTTGTGCACAGGCCGCATTTAACGGGATAATACAGGGCTCTATCTAGGAGCATACTACAATAAATAGCACCCTCCTTAATTCCCCATTTCCAGAGTAACACTAGGCTAACAACCACCAATCCATCCATTACAAGCAAAACCGTAATCGAAATATATAGAGAACCTACCTTTACAATCAAGGGTTAGTTCCTACGAAAGTAAACACGTAGAGAATAGACCAACAACCCAAACAGTGCCCGCTATCCTAGAATTCACAACTACACTAGCCACCCACTTGTATTTCGGCTCGACCCGTTGTCATTGGAGATCTCCATCTGCTTGGTCTTGGTGTTTAGCTTGTGTGAGATCTGTGGTGGCGCCAGCCTGGTCACAAGGGTGGCGCCCAATCGCCAAGGTGAGTTGTGGCTGATATGGGGGTGGTGATCCACCCTATTGACCCCAATTAGCATTATCATGCTAACCAATCGAGGGTGGCCACGTATGCCTTCCCAAACCATAATTAGATTAATTATGGTTTTTAAATATTAGTTCCTTAATTATAGGTTATTATTGTCAATAATTAAATTAGCATAGCTAATTTAATCCCTTTTAAGTGAACCACCTAGGTTCCCATACCCCATGTGGCGATATGTATCCTCGGTGACGATGTCAACATATTTATACTTATACCGTAGATAAATACTTGAACGCCACATTCTCCCCCTCCTTAGAAATAATGCTGTCCCAAAGATTGGGGTTAGATACGATATAATAAATGACATTTCAAGGAAGGTAATTCCTTATTTTAAGGTAATATATTAAAGCTTTCAAGTTTACAACGGTTTAAGCAAACAAAAGTACAATTCACATCCTTATCATAATTAAAAAGTGCAAGGACCAAAGTCCAAGATTAACAACAATGTAACATGTAGATAACATAAAGCTTAAGAAATCGGTCATCAAGAACCCCTAACATGGACATGTCACGCATCAGCCATCGGGCTCCGCATTATGGTAATATATCGGTTTATATATAGATAAAATAATTAGGTTGTGGTTGAAGGGTCCACCCCCTATAAAAAAAAATGAAAGAAAATTTATCTAGAAGGAACCTATCATGCCTATGGTTCGCAGTTCATTGTGGCGTAAGGAATGGTCAGGTTCCTATTATAGCCAAGATGAATGCGGCTATGAAGTACATGCTTTACAAGCAGTTCGCGGTCATGTCCACATTGACAGTATACCACGTCCTAAGGAACACAAAGGTGATCCCATCATCTAGAATCGTTGTTAATTACGATGCATCTACCCCCTACCGATTCTCGTGAATCAAGTCTTCAAGCTTACCGCCGGAGCGGGTTGATAGCATCGTTGATGGTGCGCCTTGAGATTCGCAAGATGAAACCGGATAGTGCTTCTCAAGATCTGTTTGCATCACCCACGTAGCATCCTCGACTGGCAAGTGTTTCCACTTGACCAAGTATTGTAACATTTGAGTCCTTCTGGTCTGTTTATAAGCTCGATCAAGAAGAGCTTCAGGCACTATCTCTAGCTGTTCCTCTGTCATTTCCAGGAGGGTTGGGGTTTCCAAAACCTCCTCTGGATCAGGGGTGTGCTGCTTTAGAAGACTCACATGAAAAACCTTGTGGATCTTTAAGCGGGGTGGCAAGTCCAGGCGATATGCTTGCTCCCCAATACGTTCAGTGATTTTGAACGGTCCAGCCCATCTGGGTGCCAACTTCTTGCAGTTACCAATCTTAAGCTTGGCTTGTTTTACCTTAATCTTAAGCCAAACCGATTCACCCACCTGGAAGACTCGTGGGGTCCTGTGCTTATCTGCTACACTCTTTTGACGATCGCGCGCCTAGCAAGTAACCACGCACTTCCTCGACCAAAGCTTGCATCTCCGGGAGGAGTTGTTGAGAAACCTCCACTTTTCGACACGGGTTGTGCCATGTGTCGAGTAAGGCATTGATAACCATAATTTATCATGAAAGGAGACATTACGGAAGACTCGTTTCAATCGTTATAGGCAAACTCTACTAGATAAATATAGTCACCCATTGGGATTGCTTACTCCACACATAACCGTAGCATATCCTCTATGATACGATTGGTACCTTCGTTTGACCATCCGTCTCGAGGATGATAAGTCATGTACTCATAGCAAGCTTGGTTTGTATGGTGGTGAAGAAATCTTTCCAAAATGCACTTACAAATTTGGGATCTCTGTCCGATACAATGACCCGTGGCATTCGGGCAACCCGAAGATCTCTTTTGCAAAAGCGAGCAGTATCAAAGGCGGTGTCCGTGGTAACGACATGGCAAGAAATGAGCCATTTTTGACAATTTGTTTAACCACCGACCATTAACGCATCATATCCACGAGAGTACGTGGAAGGCCCACTATAAAATCCATGGTTATCACTTCCCACTTAGCGTTGGGCACATCCAAAGGTTGCAATTCTCCCGAGTCCTTAATTGTTCTCGCCTTTGGTCTGTGACATACTTGACATCGCTTAATGTTCGGCAATGTCCTTCTTCATCGAAGGCCAAAAATAACTGGAGCGGATTTTAAAGTAGGTCTTCATAAAACCGCATGTCCGTGTATAGGGTCATTTGTGCGTGTCATGGAGGATTAACTTTACGCACAGGAAGTATGAGGTACACACAACTTGTCATTGTGATACAACAAATTGCCCTCTTTCTTATATGACCGAAAGCGCCACGTTCTTTTATCCGGCGTGCCTCCTTATTTAGACTACTCCAAATTTCATAGAACTCGGGATCGGTGGCTAAAGTTTGTTCTATCGTTTTACCAAACTCACTTGTGAGTGTAAAATCGCATTACAATGGGTTCGGGTTACCAAGGGATGGCGTGATAATGCATCCGCAACCACATTGTGCTTTCCAGGCTTATACATGATCTCAAAATCATATTCTTCAAGAAATTCCATCCATCTCCTCTGACGGAGGTTGAGATTGGGTTGGGTGGTCAAATATCGGAGACTTTGATGATCTCAGGTCCAACTGGAACCTTCTACCAAGGAGGTAGTGTCTCCATATTCGCAAAGCTTGAACAACGACTAGCAATTCTGGTCATGGGTAGGATATCATTTGTTTCGTCTCATTCATCTTCTTTGAATCATAAGCAATAACCCTCCCCTCCTGCATTAGAACCCCACCAGTGGCAATTTTGCTGGCATCTGTGGCCACTAGTTTATCCTTATCAGGATCGGGCAACGTGAGAACGGGTGCCGAGGTTAAGGCATCTTTAAGCTGCTGGAAACTTCCCTGAACCTTAGTCTTCCAGTGCTCCATCCAATCCTTCACCTTCTCATGCTTGGTAAGATTTGTAAGAGGGGTTGCAATCCTTGCAAAATCCTTTACAAATTTTCGGTAATATCCTGCTAATCCCAAGAAACTGCGGACTTCGGAGACATTTCCTGGAATAGGCCATTCCCTTACAGCCTCTATCTTTGCAGGATCTGTAGCAATTCCCTCTGCTGAAATAATATGACCCAAGTAATCAACCTTTGGAGTGGCAAACTTGCACTTAGAGAACTTGGCAAAAGCCGATGACGCCTTAACTTTTGTAGAGCCAATTTAAGATGTTTCTCATGCTCCTGTAGGGTCTTACTGTAGATGAGAATATCGTCAAAGAAAATAACAACAAAGTCATCCAAGTATTGTCGGAAAACATCATTCATCAACCGCATAAACGTTGTGGGGGCATTAGTTAATCCGAAAGGCATAACGGTAAACTCATAATGCCCATATCTAGTGCGAAAAGCAGATTTATGGATGTCTTCCTCTTTAATTCTTATCTGATGGTATCCTGAGCGAAGATCAATCTTTGAGAAATACTTGGCCCCTTGCAACTGATCCATCGTAACATCGCCCTTGGCAAAGCATAGCGATTTTTGATAGTATGCTTGTTGAGTTGCCGATAATCAATACACATTCTCAAGGAGCCGTCCTTTTTCTTCACAAAAAGAATAGGGGCGCCAAAGGACGAAACGCTAGGTCGAATAAAACCTAGGTTTAGCAGCTCTTGAAGTTGTTTCTTAAGCTCTGCCCAAACGGAAGACTCATACCTGATGCGGGGCCTTCTTTGGTGGGTTTAGTACCGGCTCTAAAGCTATCTCACATTCTACCCCTCTAAAAGGAGGAAGCTTCGGATCTCGTGCCCGGGAAAAGATCGCTAAATTCATGGAGAATAATCGGGCAATCCCGTGGCAAGGTGTTGATTACTTGGTTTTGCTTAGCATCGACTCAATGGAAGCAAGTCTAATAACGCAGAGGAGCTTTTTGCTTGCGTGATAGCTTTATCTAACCGTCGAATGGACATAGACCGCATGATAGGGTTGAATGGTTCACCTTTTATAGTTACGCTGGCTCCATTAGCTGCGTTGAAGGTAACTTCTCTCTTCTCGATCTATGTTGGCTTTTGAGATGCCAAGAATTCCATTCCAACAATGAGGTCAGATTTGCCAATATCCATTAACTTTCGGCACCCATAGCAACTGGTGCGCGGGCAACCGTGCATCTTAAGGTTGATCGGCGACCATGAGTATGTCTAACCTTACCACTGGCTAAAGTGACAGGCCTCTCGGTCGTGACCTTAGGGTTTCCAGTTGTAGGACCTGGGCCATTCTAGGAGAAGCAAAATTATGTGTACTCCCCGTATCCATAAGAATTACAAAAGGCTTACTTGTCTACTTGGCCTATGGTGGAAATGACAAAGAAGTCGACTTCAGCATTGCCGGTTTTCTATAGCTGCAAAGGATATGAGACGACCGTGAATGTACTCGAGCCGCCCCGTCGGCGGTAATGTTGACTCAATATCGTCCCAGTCAAGGTCGGCCATGGCCAGCTGGGCAGTCTAGGTAACATATGGGCAATTCTGCATGAAGTGTCCAGGCCTCATACACCTGTAACATGCCTTATCCCGGCAATTTGTTCTTCCGCCTCTTTAGGAATGGATCGTAAGAGGTTTGAACTTCCTTACCGGCATTGTTCTCGCTTATCAGCGTGCTAAAAGCGACTTTCTTCTCCGGCGCAACCGTAAGAGTTTGCTGCAGAGGGCCCCGGACTTGGAGAGCGGGGTTTGTAAGGTGTGGACGGCCGGGCGCGGAGTAAGGAGAGCGGGACGGATCATCGATTCCTTGGTATGTCCTCCTCGAGGCTCAATGCTTTAGCCTGGGCCAAGAATCTGATTTGGTCGATGGCCTTAACCATCCGCTTGATCGATGGTGCCAAACCCTCAATATAGCCCTCCACCGCCCTTTTCTCATTCATACCAGGTACATACAGCCTCAGCGCATAAACTCATCAGTGTAAGCCTCAGACGGACATACTCTTCTCGCTCCAACCTCAGAAAGTCCGGATCTGTTGGCATTTTATTGCACGGGGCACATAATGCGATTTGAAGGCCTTGGCAAACTTTCAAGTTGCATCTACTCCTGCCCGGATGTTTGGCTCGGCATAACCCTTCCACCAAATCGGGCAGCTCCGTTAAGGTTTGTGGTGGCAACCTTTCTCTGTATCTTTCTCTCGTCATACCATAGGACCTCGCCGAACTCCTTCATTTCGGTCCAGCCTGGGATTAGGCATTCAATTCGCCTCTAGATTTCCCATCAAACCGGGCCAATTTCCTATTCTTCCATATACTAGTTATGGTCAGTATCAACTGCCTTTGCGGTACTCCTTATCTCGGGCGCTTTGCATGGCCACACGGATGATGCGGATGATTCAGATGACACTGAAGTGGCAGACTTTGAGGAGGTGGCACTGTCCCTGGAGGAGCTCCGTCGGCGTTTAGAGTGGGACCTCTTTCGCACGCAGTGCGGGATCGGGTTCGTGGTGGGGACGGCTGCTGTGCAGGTGGACTAGGCGGCAACGGAGGTAACTCCGGTGCATCTGTTGTACATGCGTTGTGGTGGGTTAGCATGCAAGACGTAGGCCTGCAATTCGCCTAACTATCTTTTCATCAGCATCAATTCTTGTTCGGGTGTTAATCGACTTGCATTTGAGGGTGGCTGCCAAGCGGCGGTGCGTGCCCCGTCTAAATTAAACATAAGATGATATAAGAACATTTACAGCGACAATAAGTGTCATACAAGGTCATTTTTAAGTCGTGTCGAGAACAAAGTGAACACGCAAAAACCCACGGAAAAATTTTAATTACAAGTGAAGTAACGGTTACATCCAAGAGCTTGATACTGACAGTAATTATGACTTATAGTTATATAATACATACATGGACCTGATACAGGCCATTTCCCTAGTCATAGTGAAGCATAGGAACACACAAAACTGGAAAATGCGGTTTAAGGGTTTGCGTAGGGATACATGACGGCATAAGCGACACTCTCACGCGACGGCTCCGGACGAGCTTGTAACGCGCCCAAGCCCGGATAATAACGGGTTGATAATCCCAAGTGGGGCTAATAATCGAGAAGGTTGAAGAGCCTTCAAGTCGTAGAAGATTTGCCAGAGATGATCATTAGCA
This sequence comes from Isoetes taiwanensis, assembly GCA_021234155.1. NCBI lineage: Eukaryota > Viridiplantae > Streptophyta > Lycopodiopsida > Isoetales > Isoetaceae > Isoetes > Isoetes taiwanensis. The sequence goes on along the minus strand of JAJEKV010000042.1, from coordinate 9,461,169 downwards.
TCCTCAAAAGCTTCATGTGAGGTCATATTCCAATAATCCCAAGTGCGGGAAAGGGTCCATTTCAAATCATCGTAAGCACGTTCTCGAAGGAGAGTAACTATTTCCATCCCCTTGTCAGGATCATAAGGTTGTTCCGGCACCCTAAGCTCCGCTATCTCATCGTCAACTTCCCGTTCAGGATACTCGCTGTATCGTTCCCCATAGTCCTGTTCAGGAGGTCCCTGTTCATCTCTCCTTATCTGGAATGTTATCCTATCTTCGTACTCCGCCAGCGTTTCTTCTGCAAAAGGGCGGAATGAGTATATAATACTAACATTTCCAGGAGGCTTAATAACTTGTCATGGAAGAGGCTTATTCAAAAATTGTATTGGCATTATGTATTGGACTGATACAATAAAGGGAAATCACATCACGAGTAATAACCATTTTTTTTAAAACAACAGTGATTTCAAAGGCAAAATACATAAGACAATAATTTAGGAGCTGAATCCCTCGTCTTCGATCCATTGGCCGAGGAGGTGGACGAACGCATCAAAGTGGCGCTTAGGGCTAGGAGAAAGAAAGGGCTGCCTCGAGCTCTTTGCCTCGTGGTAAGCAAGTAGCCAAAGCGCCGCCACAAGAAGGCGTGAGCATGTTAGCGCAGCCCCGCCACGCCTCCCAATGCTGCTATAGCCAAATCTCTGGACGGAGTAATAGTGGTGACATGATAATCAATCTTCTTATGGCCCGCTGAAGTAGATATGGCTCGGAGCGCCCACCAAGAAGCTTCAGAAGATGGCCCTAAATTCTTGGAAAAGAACAGCACCTCTCCTTGGCGGAAAGCTGAGAGAAAGAATCGGGCCACATGGTTGCCCATGGCCCTAACTTGAGGGTCGGTGGAGGTCTCAGCTTCCTTCTCCAAGTCGATGGGGAGCTTCTCTTCTTCTTCTTCTTCTCTCTCATCCCTAAGGCTGACCTTGGTGTCCCAAAGGTCTTCCTCGTCTTGACCCCCCTCGCCCATAGTGATTTGCAGAGGCGGATCTCGAAGAAGAGACCGTGTCGGTGCCGCAAATTGCTCTTCTGGAGGTTGGGGGGTGTCAGCTAGCAAGTACTGGCAAAGTGACAGAAGAGTCTCAACGGGCTCTTGTTCCTCGGCCCGATATGCCAATAGACTCTCTACCTGTGTAGGTTGCACCACCGGTGTAGTGAAGTCGATGAAGTCATCTTGGCAATATTCCGCAAGATCATAGAGAACCTCTACTTTCTACTGGGCGGACCCGATAAGAACATTTATGCCCACATGATATCGTCAAGGATTAGGTACTCTTGGTCATTCAAGAGTCTTGTAGGGGAGAAGGTTTAACCCTTCGAGGTTTCGGGGCCTACATTAAATTTGGCGGGAGCTTCATGTAGCAAGTTCCTTCCATCTCACAAAATCCTGCTCATTGACGACCGTCATCTTAAGGTCGGGAGGCGAGGTGTAGAAGAAAGCTTCGGCGAGGATCTCCTCATCCTCTATGTCTTGGTCCATAATAATGGCGGTCTTGAATCGAACCTCAAAACAGGTTTCCCGATCTATTGTGGCAATAGGGAGGTCAGGTCCCTCGCCGTCTCGATGCCCTTGATGGCGTTACGGGCATGATCATCACCCCTAACATCTGGTGTAAGGTGTGGAAGTCGAGGTAAAGCCGCTCATCGTCATCATTACCAACGCATGCGTGCACAATCTCCTCTCCATAGAGGCGGAAGGAAGGCGAGAATAATCTGGGGGGGGCGCATGTTGGAGATAAGATCTACCTGCTGAAGCAGGTAGGGGTGAAGAAGATCAAAGGGAACCGCAGGGTCCCAATGCTCTCCGTCCACATACCACTGCTGCAGGGTTGGGCGAGCCATGAAGAGTGAAGGCGCAAAGGAGGAGAAAGAAGGCGCTGGAACAAGAAGAAAAAAAAATGAAACCCTAATGGCCAAAAAGGGGTTTTATACTTTTTGGCACGTTTCCCCAAAATTATTATTAAAATTATTATTTATTTAATAACATATATATATTTTTTTTCAAAATATATATTTTTTGTATTCACAAACCCAAAAATGGGGCTAGTACATCGATAAATTACAAAATTTATACAACTAGAATACGAGCGCCTAATCATCTAAGATCCCCTCGGATCCTTCGTGCCAAGTGAAGGTCCTTGGGCATAATAGTAACCCGCTTCGCATGTATGGCACACAAGTTGGCGTCGCTCAAAAGCTCAATCAGGTATGCCTCGGCAGCCTCTTGTAATGCAAGGACCGCAAAGGCTTGAAACCGCAAGTCGGTCTTGAATTCCTGAGCGATCTCCCGCACGAGTCGCTGGAAGGGAAGCCGACGGATCAATGGCTCGGTAGTCTTCTGATACTTGCGTATCTCCCGAAGAGCTACCGTGCCTGGTCGGAACCTATGGGGCTTCCGCGGCTTAAGGGTCGCCTTGAGCGACGGAATGGATTTACCTCCTGTCGAAGGATGCTTTGTGCGCTCCACGATCAACTCCCTTCTCTGAGCCGAGGTCTTCTTGGCGATCGTAGCATCCTGTTGCAATCGGGTCTTGTAGTTCACCCCACCCCTAACCGGTCTAGATTTGGTTCTTTTCAGTCTCCGGTTACCCGGCCCGGTCGGCTGCTGTGGGTTGGCGGCTTGGTTTACATCAACGGGGGGTTTGTGCGGGATTCGACGTTCGGAGCCGCACCTGGGTCCTGTTGTCTATCATCAAAATTCTGGCTGCTGCTCCTCCCTGCCGATGGCCTAGCCGCTCCTCCCTTTCGTGCTCACTTTGTCGGGCCATGGGAGTCTTCGCCTTCCTTTAGGAGCCACTCTCGTTCTTCAGCCCCGGCTCTCTCCAAAACGCACTTGTGTGTGGGGCAATCTCAAGATGATACCGGTCCGGCCGTGCCCGCATATCTTCTTGGATGGATTCTAGATGGCACTGTTGAAACCGGGGCGGAACATTTTCAAAAATGAAACTATTGAGGCTTTCATTCCAAGAAAAGGTGGGAAGGTTAAAGTATCCCTGGTAGGTAAGCATCGACCCTCCCAAATAGTAAAAACGATCCATCCTTAGGGTCCAGGTGGAGCCGGCTATTTGGTGCAAGTTTTCTAGTCGGGCCAAATGCATGATCCTCTCGAGCTTCGTTCCGACTAAGCTCCATTGTGGTCTTCATCCGGTCCTGGCGAGGGATAAAACTTAACCACAGCCCATGCATGGTCCGGCTGCTCCACAAGAGTGTAGTCCTGCCTAGCTTCATTCAACTTGAGGAGGAAGCGCTCGTTGAAGTGGAAGATAGGGTAGGGGACTCGTCGGCCCTCGACAAAGTGCTTGACAAAAAGGTTAAGAATGGTATCTATCATAGGGTCTTCCTCAGCAAGATGCTCGACTAAGACAAACAAACAACCGGATATATATTCGGTTTCTTGGATCTACTGGCCAAATTTCTTTGAAGCCGCGGATGTCGTACTTTATAGGGACAACAAGGGAGAAAGGAGAAAGGAGGCGCTCAAGCAAGGCGGGACGGCGCGAAGGGGTAATCGAGGGCACCAGGGTGTAGGGCATGTGCAAGGAAGACGTCGAGGTCGGCTATGGCGGATGTGGAGCTTAGGTCCCGCGGGCTATGGATTAAAAAGGCGCTCAAAAGAAACACACTTAAAAAGACACTTCAAAATTCAAATTTTAACTTTTGACTTTTATTAAAAATTAAAAAAAATATTTTATTTTTTTTTAAAAATTTCAAACAGCGCAGATAAAATAATGCGCCAATCGTATGGGGCGTTGACGCGTGTTTATCACTGCGTTTTATTTTCAAAAAGAAACACCCTCGGATACCTCAAGTAGCCCCTTTTGTTTTTTCTACACTGTTGTCCGTTTTGCCTCGGGACGCGTGCCCCTAGGGTATTTGAGAGGTGCCCGATCCATTGGAGCCGTTTTCGCCTTCATCAGAGCTACCTACAAAAGTTATGGCTCCTCGAAACTTGGGTCCTCCAGGCGGCCTAGACTTCCTTAGAATTTACAGTCTGTTACCTTAACCTAGCACTAAATCAAACATGAAAGACTTAAACAATCACTCTTGCTTAATTCTCTCTCCTAACTACCGAACTAGCGAGTTAGGGTTTGTCGATGCTATGATTTCGAAAACCAAATCACGGCTCGATACCACCGTGGACGCTCCCGAACATATAACGACCCTCTGACGTATACATACGGGACTTTCCCTCCCATGGCGACCAACTCGCCAGAGCAGGAACCCCTCCGTCTATTTCGGGCCATCTATAATATGATGCCCGAAAAGAAGGACACTGAAGGGGTCATTCGCCCACGCCTTCAATGGGGCTCCTACGCCGCTGAAGCGTGAATACAAGGGTTAGCACCGGCATAAATCACGAAAAATAACCACCACGAAGGGTGGCATATCCATCCAAATACTAACGGCAAAGAATATGCATCTAAACCTAAGAAAACACCCCAAACCCATGGTTCTACCCCGGTTCAGACTCCAGTGAGGATCGACTGACGGCTAGGCCTCAAGAGATCGCCAGACAGTAATCTTGACATGGCGCTATCTGGCATAGAACATTGGCTAGGGTTGTCCACTCCATCCGCCCCCCCTGTGCACACTTTGCGGATGGGTCAATTCACGCCTATGGCGTCGCTATAGCCTTCCAGGAGACGGGGCTCGAGGCATCACCCCGGCTTGAGCCTACTCCGGGGTTCATGAAGTCCCGGTCCGATGAGGTAGGTCGGGGAAGCGCCCCTTCCGGAATCACGGTGGCTCCATGGGCGAAGCTAGAGAATACGTGCAGCGTCGCCACACCCCCCGCAGATCCGTGCAGGACTTACTGCCCTAAATCTACTCAAAGTGCAAGGTGCCCCATACGGGTCACACCTTCCCACCCGTGGAGTGTCAGGACCCATACCCGCCCCCACGTGACCGGGCCATCAGGTCTAGCTCGCTATAGGAGTCCCAGGAGCCTTTTATGTTCGTGCAAGACCCCACCTCCACTTCACCACTGTGTTCCTTGTCTGGTGCTAAGCCAGTACCATAGCATCTATGACCCGGTGGGCTCTTGTGCACAGGCCGCATTTAACGGGATAATACAGGGCTCTATCTAGGAGCATACTACAATAAATAGCACCCTCCTTAATTCCCCATTTCCAGAGTAACACTAGGCTAACAACCACCAATCCATCCATTACAAGCAAAACCAGAATCGAAATATATAGAGAACCTACCTTTACAATCAAGGGTTAGTTCCTACGAGTAAACACAGAGAGAATAGACCAACAACCCAAACAGGTGCCCGCTATCCTAGAATTCACAACTACACTAGCCACCCACCTGTATTTCGGCTCGACCCGTTGTCATTGGAGATCTCCATCTGCTTGGTCTTGGTGTTTAGCTTGTGTGAGATTCAGGGTGGCGCTCAGCTCTGGTCACAAGGGTGGCGCTCCACTGCTCAAGGTGAGTTGTGGCTGATATGGGGGTGGTGATCCACCCTATTGACCCCAATTAGCATTATCATGCTAACCAATCGAGGGTGGCCACGTGGCACCTTCCCAAACCATAATTGGATTAATTATGGTTTTTAAATATTAGTTCCTTAATTATAGGTTATTATTGTCAATAATTAAATTAGCATAGCTAATTTAATCCCTTTTTAAGTGAACCACCTAGGTTCCCATACCCCATGTGGCGTATGTATCCCTGGTGACGTGTCAACATATTTATACTTATACCGTATAAATACTTGGAACGTCACACCAGGATACTCCCTGGGCCGTAAGATCGATGGATCCAACGATGGAGGTAGTCCAAGACACACTTTGTTTAGGATATGAGAAGACGCAGATAATGTTCAGAGTCTCATTCACTTGTTTTTGTGTTGCCATATGGTCCTTTTGGAAAATTGAATAACCCAATGGCATCAAAGCTTGTACTGTTTGTCATTGGTAGAGTAGTACACTTTCTAGCAAAAGCCCGGATGAGATGATTTTGAAGTGCTTATATTCGAGCAATTCTATCTCTCTCCTTATATACTCCTACGTTGACGATTTGTCATCGTTCCATTAATATTTTTTTTTTCTCATATCTTCATGAACACGATGCTTCATCCTAGTTTAAAGAGGTAATAGGGCATGCCAAGTTTGATTGACTTGAAAAAGAGATCAGAGCGTTGTAAACCAGTGCACAAAAAAATTACATCTAGAAAAGAAAAAAAGATAAAGTGTATCTACATTGTAAGATTTGACTAGATGACAAAGTTCAGTTTATCCCTTTTCCTTCTTATGTAATGAAGTATCCAGTTTCTATTCTCGTCTAATTTCTTCCTTAAAAAATATGAGCACATGATACGCTGCATTCATGGTATTTATGGCGGAATTGATGCCGATACGTGTGGATGATGCATTAATGGCAGCGATTAGTGGGGGGTGCAAAGCAAATCAGATCTAGCTACAATACAGTTCAAGCTTAGCTGCCTGCAGTCTTTGAGTGGAATCTATCCCTCGCTTCATCTGACTCCAAAACATCCAAAATAATGGCGATTCCAAAACAGTGGCTTGGCAATTGTCGGGATCTGCATACCAGACGCCGAAGATTATCCTCTTCTTGAGAATCAATACTTATCATCTTCTTTTCAGGTCTAAGCATCTACCTTGGCCTTCGATCTTCCTTGCATTCTATGCTGTTAAATGACTTCCAACTGAGAAAAATGCATTGGTACTGTCGGAGAAGGGCTAAATTTGCAAACGACCTACACGCAGAGATACTACCATCACAGTTAGCAAATGAACACCGGACGCATAATTTGCTGCGATGGGAGCCTCACCTCTTCATCGATGTCTTCTGAAGAAATAAACTTTGATTCTATAAGGCACGACCCTTCTGCCATTTTCGAACAGATTTTGTATTTGGGCTGCATAATCAAATGGCCTATGATTGATTGGAGACGAACCTCGAAGAAAGAATACTCTGTAGAAGTCAAAGACTGCTCGGACTTGGTCGCATTCCATATGCAAATGCCTCCGCTTTTTGACACAACATCTGTATAACACAAATCACATGAAAATAGGAAAACGTTTGCAGTAATCTTTTGATATTCGGCTAGCTTAAGAACGACGCGAATTATCAGTAGAATCTATGAACAAAATGAGGTACCTCCATATTTCATAGCACAGGTACTGCGATCGCCGTATCCATGGTATTGCACATTTTCATGCTTATTATGCACAAAATTGATATAACTTAGTCAAAACCAAGAACAGCAAAACTCGTTTGAAAGACAAAAGCATATGTCCGTCTCCTACCAAACGACCCAGGACCTTCATATTTTCTACAGAATAAACAAAAAATAGCATACAAAGGGAGATGGATTTCGTACTACTAAAAGCTGCATGCAAAAGTGGCTTAGAAATCGCAAAAACATATTTTTACAATCGACCGGTCTGAAACTCAATTGCCCGAGACTTCCTACCATGGAAAATTGTGATTACATCGATAACAAGAAAGGGAAAAACAGAGGATTTCTTTGCGTAAGCGGGGGATTTTCATAGGCAGAACCAGGGGATGTTTATGGTGCAAAAACAGGGGCTTCATAAAAGGAGGTGCTAGTTTGAGAAGGTAAGACTTCTGTAGGCAGTGGAAAAACATGCTTAGACTATGGCGTGAATTGGCTATGTCAGGTCCTGTGCTTGAACTCCGATGTGGATTGATTGGAGAGCCATGACCTAAAAGGTATGCCTTCTCTACATTGGTGCTTTATGCCTTTCATGTATACATTCTTGCTTTCTTTATACATTTGTTGATACTTGTTTTGCAACTGCATTTTAGATGATGGCTCCTAAGTAAAAGTAATGTAATGATTATTTTGGATATGATATTTTGATTCTTTTATTAGAGAGCTTTGGCCAATCCAATGTCGTGCACGTAGTTCATCATATGCAATGCAATGCACAATTTAGATGTTCTTGTACGCAGTTCTCTCATTTGGTATAAATTGCTTCAGTTTCGATTCTTGGTGCAAAGTAGACTTTTGGGTAGTGTATTATTGGATTGTTGAATTTGTATTGCCACCATGAATCTTTTGGGGGCGGTAAAAGTATTTGTCTACCTAAAGATTTGACAATGGTCTACTTTATACTATGTCATTGCTCTGATACTATCCAGTAATTGAGCTACAATAGCATGCCAACAGTAAAGATGCGATTGCTAGGACACGTTCTAGGCATGTTTCTATCCTTCCTGTTGGTTTATTTGATGCCTTCTCTATGGTTTAGTAAAAAATTTTTGCTTTCTTTTAATTTTGCTTTTAAAATACGTTGACGATCTAACAGAACTCAATACAAGAAGACATGTTCATGATCCTGAATAGTTCAACAAATAAGTTATTAAATGAGCTCAAGATCCTAAAGAATACTTTGTTGATATGGTACTTGGTAATTTCAATGTTGGAACAGAGTGTATGCTTCCCTTGCAGTAATCATTTGGACAAGTTTGATCTATCTTTGGATGTAGAAAACTTTGATCTATCTTTGCATGTAGATTCGTTGTTGATTTGTGGAAAACCTGTTATTGATGTTGCCGGAATGTGGAAGCCAATTTCCATGGATGCCACGTGGCTTCATTTTATTAATCCTCACTTAAAAATAAAGGCTCAACTTCCACCTTAACACACTGCCCCTCAAGTTTATAGTGATCCAACAGTTTAGATCGATTTGATCAGTGTGTTACTGGAGCTATACCACACTCCTACTCCATAACACCCTAGGGTGTTATCAAATGGACGGATCCAGATCGATTTTGATGGTGATCGGATGGCCCAAAACTCTCGGGGCAGTTATGCACACACCCTCGCCATTTTGATGGCCCTCAAATTTTTTTTTCAGTAACACCCTCGGGCCATGGCGTTATCTACACCATCTTCGTGTTGCCTCCCTGTAATTATCGAGACTTATAATAAGAATAGAATAGAACAACAAACATTGCAATAATTTGCCCTCTTTTATATTGTGTGTGGTCTTGATACCTAACGTAGATGATGCATATAATAGCCAAGGGCCGAAGACAATGCAATAGTGCTTCCATTCTCGACAATCAAGGAGCTAGCCTCTTTCTTTCAAGTTCTTAACTATGCAATCCACTAGTGCATACTTGAGTTCAAAAATACTCTAGTTTTAAATTGACATTAAGATAAATGTTGCGGAAAATTTTATTGTAATATATAAAAGGTCTTTCTCTTTAGAACATTGCATAGGTTTGTTGAATTGTTCCTTGCAAGTTGTTATGCACATTCATCTACCTTAGGAGCACGAGAACTCAAGGTAATGACACAAGTTCATACCCTCTACATTCATGTAGCTCGAACTGTCACACATTCCTTACTAAACAAGACCCAGAACTTATGGTAAGTCCAACTTCACAGGGTTAGAACTAAAGAAATGTACGCGACGGCCTTGGCTGTCGCGATAAATTTCTTGTATATATAATCTAAACATAAATAGTAAGGGCGTCGATCTGGTTTGCATGGTAAATATAAGCTTTATTAAAGTCTAATATATTTCACTTTGCTAATGTTCTATATATCTTCTCTTAATATGGCGAGCTGAGTGACTGCCCAAAATGTTGAATCTCTAATGTCATTATTTGGCTTGTGTTTCTGGAATCATATTGTGTAATGTGTATGTGAAATGTGCCATCTTAATTTCTTTGTCCAAACAAGATGAGAGGGCTTTATACCTACTTGGCCGCCATGTACTAGCGCTTGGTCTACTCTCATTAGCGCTTGTACTATTCTCCCTCTATCTTTAAGCCTTTCCTCCATCTAGAGTTTTAAGGCTTTCAAACTCGATGCCAGGACAACACGATTCGTGCGCTATATTGATAGCCCACAATTACAGTTTTCCAAAACAATAGTATGGAGCATCCAATGAAGAGATCTCTTGAGGTGGCTCGCAGATCTATTCTTTGTCCCAGAATTTGATTCCATACTCACATTTATCCCTATGCGCCACCCGCTAAGTCCAGGTCAGCTTCAGACCACTTTGAATTTTAGAAGCATTATTGGGGTCGTATTGCTTCCTTATACGAATCAAATCTTCACTAGGTTTAGGGTTTTCAAACTCGAGGCTAGGACAATATGACTCCTGCAAAACATCATGGTAAGCCTAAGAATAAACAAAGCATCATGAAATCAAGCAAAATGTATAGAAATATACTCCTGCGCTTTACGCATATGCCTGGACCTTATTTACATACATACCACCAAATCCAAACACATAAGCCTTTCATTTTATTATGGAAACTTTGTTCTTGCCGATTCTCAATGCATAAATAAGAAATAAGGAACAAGCGAAAAGATACGAAGTTAACAATTTAGCTGGTAGGAACTGTCCATATTTCCAGTGCAAGCCAATTTTGTAAAGCTCCATCCTGAAATGAATGTTGTCAAAACAACCACAGCTTATCTGTCTGGTAGTACCCATTTATGCAACATTTAGCCCTCCTAGAGTCGCCTCTAATAGGTTCAGAGCTGAATTTCTATTGCTACGCCCAAAAAAGCTGAGCGTCGAGGCATCAAGAGACGAATCTTAACCCATAGTTGCAAGATCTATCCCAAAGATCTTGCTCATGGTTATCAAATTGAGGTGCAAAAACTGGATGAGAAGGCTTCCATTTCAAGCGGGAGTTACAGAACTCCTAATGCTGGTGCCACCCTCCTTGGCATTGGAAAAGATGTTCATCAACTACCCCCAAAACTTATATATTGACAGCATCGATTCCAGAGCTTGAGATGATGGAAGGGAATGCTAGGAAGTTTTCCCGGGGTTTTCTAAATTTACAAGCCGTTGATGCAATATTTTGGAGATTCAACGACACGAAATGAATTTAGATGAGGTGGCAACCAACGTGGATAGGCTGGAATTATAGCGATCGTTATACATAAGAAAAAAAGCCTGCTAATTTTGAAATCCGAAATAGGAGTTGTTTCAACTCGAGGTCTTCTTATTCATAAAGTATTAAAAAAATGCAAAATTGGAGCTTCTTCATTCTAGGTCTTCTAATATTGATGCAATTCTTGCTTAAAAAAATAAAGCAATATTTAAGGATTCTTTAGGATTATGGGAGTGCTTGATGCCATCTACCTAACTTGCATATTGGAAAGGGCTTTCCCTTTGGTCATTGATCAAGGAAGATCTCCCAAATTGCAAAGAAATATCGAGTACGTCTCTGAATTAAGCTAAAGCCAGTTGAAAGCTGAGTGTATTATTAGAACCATAGGAGTAATTAGAAGACATCGTGCACTCGAATATCTCATCGCTGCTATGTGCATGGAAGGATGATGTCGGCGCCCTAATAACGATGCCATCTTCCGACCACCGTTAAAAACTCGAAAGGGAATTTATAGTACCAAAGCCACGTTTCAACCTGGGGCTTTTGGGGCTGCTAGTCATTATTAAGGTATATATAGTAACAAAACATTTGGTACTCTAGGTCTTTTAGTTTATTACTTTAATAATGAACCAGAAGAGTTAGGGTGATGTAACATTTCTTATATAAAAAAGTAGTTTCAAGGATGTTATAAAATTGTTATTGAAGCATGTCCAAGTGGAATCCTTGCGCTACCTACGCATAGAGATCTCACATAGTCCTACGGATGACTTTTTCCATTAAGCCCCCTGACTTACTTACCTATGCAATCTGGCCATTTCTTTACATAAAAGTTAGGGACGACGACATTTTAGGCTGCCAAAATTTGTCTCTGGCAATAAAAATGTTATAAACCTCTTACATATTTTAATTTGGACTGAAGAAGGGCAAAATGTTGTCGTCCTAGCTTCTACGTGGATGTACGAGGAAGGGTTTGTCGGGTTTGAGTTGCCATTTTAGAGCCTTAGTTTTTTGATTGCCCAGCATATGTGAGCATTCCTTCGTGTCAATTAATTAAAGGACATTTTATGGAAGCCCTAAAAACTGCAAATTTGGGTAGAATCATTGGATGTGAGGTTGATGCTTTACTAGATTGAATCCTCTTTGTATGTGCTCATTGCTTAGCTGTCAGGTCCCCTCCCACATCAAGGCTCCATTGCTTGCCATGTTGAAGAGATAATCTTTTGATGGAACATCTTGATACTTCGCTTGAAAGCAACTCTTTCCTCGCATGGCAAGTGAAGGTAGCCTTGATAAGCTTCGCACATTTGCATGAGCACTGACTTCCAATCAAAAAAATAGGTCCCATAAATTGCACTCCCAAGCATGTATAATATCAGACTACTTCAATCAGTTGATTCAGGTAAAATGCACAAGAGAAATGCATAAAAGTGATTAATGGTGGGAGACAGTGTAGACAAATAGATCGCCTCTAAACTCATCGGTATTTTAAGAGCCTTAATCAAGTTCTTGTATTTATGCTTCTAATAGAAGTTGATTGAATCCAAAACACTATAAATTAAGATCTGTTTCCCAGAAATTCAACTACTGTTATAAGAAAGATCAATCCCTCTTTTGACATTATCAAGTCTTTCTAATTTGATGCATGCCTTTCAAGAACCTTGAGGTGGCAGAATCCTGGTGGCTTTCGCAATATTTTATGTTGCCATCGCCCAGCTTCAAATTGGTAACAAATCATTGATAATGCGAATTCTGAACATGTTTGGGATCCTGGAAATTACTCTGCAGCCTCAAAGAAAATCTACAAAACTTGACTTATGATGCGCTTTGGCTTTCTCCAAATGCTAAATCTCTTGCTAGGTTGAGGCCTGACAATTGTTTTCAGATTGCCAGTAAGATATGATAAAGAGCTGCAGCCCAACCATGCATGGAGAGGACAGACTACCAAAGAAGAGTGGGTCCTCAACATCCGGTCACTTGTTGACATGACACATTCCAATCGGCACATGTTCAAAATGAGCAAGTAATCGAAGTTTCGATATTTCTGGTGTATAGTAGAATGAGTACGCATAAGAAACAACTCAAACCTATCAAGAAAAGAGATTGTGTGCCATTGACAACGTGTCAATGATGTTGATAGCACGTGCCAAAAAGTTACATTATGAATGGAAACTATTTTCAACTCTCTCAACACCGGTGTTGCAACTTTCTAAGAACCAAAGTTACGCAAACCTATGCGTAGGCGTGATAAAAGAAGAAAAATGGTCCTCAAACTTGAAGAAAGGGTAATACAGAGGAACTTCTTTAAAGCAAGATCATCTCAACTCCCCCATTCATAATTCCATCTGCAGTCACGAGTCATGACAATATACCTCCAACACCATATGCGCCCTTCCATATTTCTGTCCCTTCCAGATCTGGCTTCTGAAGGTTCTCGATGGGAATTCAGAGTCAATATTATATTTAATCATGAAATGATTAAGTTAATTAGTTCCCCATCCAATAACGCATTCAGCAAAATTGCAGAATTTCTCACTTGCATCATTTCAAGGATAAAGAGTTTCAGACATTTTTAAACCAAAGCAAGTTCTCACCTCTCCTTGGTTGTGTGCTATTTTCTCTTGTAAACCTCCCATTGTAATTTCTCGTAGAATCCTGCATTCGTTTCTTTGCATCTGCATCACCATATTCTTTTGACTTATCTCTAGCTTCTTTTATTGCCTCTGCTGCTGCCGGACTTGGAGGGCCTCGCCTCTTGGGGTCGCCATAGCCCGGTGCTCTGTTTATCTTGCCGGTTAGCCAGGTGACCGAGAGTTTACAGGAAATAGGAGGTTTGGAGCAGTCACGAGCATATCCTAGGATATTCTAGCATATACCTAGGATATGCCAAAAACCACATAAACAAGGGTTTGCCCCCCTAGGGGCAACCCAAAAAGTAGTTTCAAGGATGTTATAAAATTGTTATTGAAGCATGTCCAAGTGGAATCCTTGCGCTACCTATGCATAGAGATCTCACATAGTCCTACGGATGACTTTTTCCATTAAGCCCCCTGACTTACTTACCTATGCAATCTGGCCATTTCTTTACATAAAAGTTAGGGACGACGACATTTTAGGCTGCCAAAATTTGTCTCTGGCAATAAAAATGTTATAAACCTCTTACATATTTTAATTTGGACTGAAGAAGGGCAAAATGTCGTCGTCCTAGCTTCTACGTGGATGTACGAGGAAGGGTTTGTCGGTGAGTTGCCATTTTAGAGCCTTTAGTTTTTTGATTGGCCAGCATATGTGAGCATTCCCTAAAAACATTTTATCGAAGATCCGGCCCTAAAATCGTGGGCAGACAGACCCTGCGCAAGCTTTCACGAAGAAATGCTCGCAATCCAATGGCAACGAGTCTGCCGATTTTAGTCCAGTTCCAGCTTTCTCCATCTGGACAGGTAAGCACCCTAGCGTTTCTTTGTCTGCTTCGATAGGCAGGGTCTTGAAATATCCCACAGACATTATTTAGAAAGAAGAGTCTATGTGCTGGTATATAGAAAGAATTGAAACAAAGAAGACTCATACCTTTCTCGGCCTTTTGGCTAAGATCAAGTGTAGTATCTGTTCTTATCAGTTTAATAGCTGATACGGGGTCCATAGGGCCCCAATGCTATTAATCTAATTTGTTGTGGGTTGTGGGCCTGTTGTGCAGCTTGCTGCCAAGGTCCATGTATGTCGCCTCTGCCTTACACTACTGTAGAGGCCTGGCATAGCCCTAACCCGAGAGGGTTCTAAATAATTTGAAAAAGGACACTTTGTGAAATTCGATGTTTTAATTGCTTTGTAGCTCGTTGATGGCTTTGCAATGAAGTTGCCTACTTGTTATGGACAGAGAGTTGGCAAGCGTTTTGAGTATAGCTATTATTCTCTTCAGCCAGGGAACTGCATGATATTATGTGAAGAGAATAAATCATGGTTATGGAGTATTAAGTACTTCAATTGTTTTAAAATTCATTCCTCCAAATAAATGGAGTTGACGAAACAGCCTATTCTGTCTCTAATACTTAGTTGTCCTACCTGAGCTGTTAAATTCATGCTGTTTGTTATATATCCATGTGAGAATAAGCTGCTCTTTACAGGTGCCTCATGCATTGTGTGGGAATGGCTGTTGCTAGTTGGTGCATCAAGTTCCTGCTAGTTTCCAATAGCCATATTATGAAGTAAGTTTTGACATGGGGTCATGTAATTTGTTGAAGGCAAGTTTATTGCTGGGAATATAAAGCATATATAAGCGTGAGGGCAGTTGCATATTCAAAACAGAACAACCTCCAAGTTCATTCGTCAAGCTCTAATGTCAGCGAACAAAAATGGCTGGACGATGCACTTAAAACAGCACAGATTATGCAAAAGCAGGGGGTTTCCATATCCAAAGAGCATGTTTGTGGTATGTTGCAGAAATGCTCAAGGCACTCTAGAAAATGCAATTTCTAACATCGGTACTGGAAGAGTTTTCTTTCCAATGTTCTCCGACCAGCTCATGCGCTTCCTTGCTGTCTGCAAAATTTTAGTTGAGAGGCACATGCAGCATTCAATGAAATCTCTAAACCGAGTTTATACATATGGAGTGCCATTATCACAGCCCACTGGGAAGGAACATGGAATCACAAGCAACCACTTTGACGGGCTGCATTTGCAATGTGCTTCTACAGTTTACAATATCAAATTGTTTAGCATGGCAAATTATCCAGTGTTAAGAGATGTTTTTATGGATATCCTTTTCAGATGCAAGCTGGCAGTTCGCAGACTTTAGGGATAAGTTGTCCTTTGATTTCTATATTTCAAACAGAGGGAATCAGAGGCTTTTTACAGGTATGCTAATTCTGGTAAAAGCTATTGCATAGTATATCTTGTAGATGTTGAAGACCTTTAATTTTCTAAATGCATTGGGGGCAATTGTGTAGAGCAGGAAAGCTAGGATGTTTCCCCATTGTTAGGACGACATGCATCGTTTCCCATGTGTCACAAGAACTGGCCAGTAATGAATTACCTTTTTCTGCTTTTCTTGATTTATTAGAGGAAATTGTGCTACGTTGTAAGAATTCTTCCATATGCTGCATTGCACTTCTTGATGAATGAGCAATATCGAGGTGGCTAATAGAAAACCATCCATCAACTTTGTTGTCGTTCTGCTTTTTGGGTCCTTAGCAAGAGGAACACCTATTCTCTTCACATATACAGTGGACTTTGTTTGATGTGCCAGTTTGCATTTACATAAACCCAAATGCATTGCAGAGTTAAGATTATGTTAGAGTCAGAGACTATATTGGGGTTATATTTAATTGCAGATAAGGTAGAAATATTCTTGTCTTCTGGCAGTGCCATTGGTACCTATGTTGTACAGGTCATTGCCTGCTGTTACCGTTCCAGGTGTCATGGAATTGCCTGCATCCTATGATCCTTTGTGCACAGGAGTTAACATCTGCAATATTGAGAAACAATGAATTTGTTCTGATTTCTTTTTGAGTTTATTGTGATATATAGGATAAAGGAGCCTGATTTATCATCTTTGCAGATGTGTAAGGATACAACTATTGTTGTTTAGTTTGGATTGATTTGTAGCTTTAATTGAGTTGAGTTCATTTGGCTGTATTTCAATCAGTATTGCAGTCAATATACGCTGTACATTAGACAGCAATGCACTGTTAGCAGGCCTGGGCTTGCTCCCATTGCTTCTGCCCTTGTTGTTTTTGTGGCTGATGCTACTCTTCATCATCACCTCGCCCCGGTAAGAGAAGTAGTGGCATCGTAACCATAGAAACTGTGACTTATACCAAGGTCTTGTGTTTATCTAGGATGCATGCTCCTTGGTATAAGCGTGGCTTATACCAAGGTCTTAGGTTTTATGTGTTTTATCCAGGATGCATGAAGTTATTCCAGTTCTAAGAAGATGTTTCCTCAGCCACCAATAATCTTGTTTTAAAGGGGTCGAATGTTCCAAACTACTTGGAAGTCTTGACAAGCCTCCTTGAAATGCAAAACTAGACATGTGAGCACCCTACTCTTTCTTAGGTTTCTGTTCTAGAAATATTCAACACACATTGTTCACAAAGAAAATGCTTTGTGCTGGTTTATAGCAAGAAGTGAAACAAAGAAGACTCATGCCTTTCTCGGCCTTTTGGCTAAAGTCAGGTGTAGTATCTGCAAATCTAATTTGGTGTGGGTTGTGAGACTGTTGGGAATCTCCCGTAGATGAAGTTATTTCAGTTCTAAGAAGATGTTTCTTCAGCTACCAATAATCTTGTTTTAAAAGCGTCCAATGCTCCAAACAAGATAGCTTTCTATTCTAGAGAAACGTTTTGCCTTTGTACGAATTCAGTGCTTTATCCTCAAATTGCCTATCCACAACTTACACACAAAAAAAGTTATGCGATGCAATCATATCAAGGACCTAAATGCCTGGCACATAAATTGAGTATTATAACAACATGATCAAGATGGCATCACAATAGCCTATACATGGTCACAAGGATCTTAAAATGCGTTTAAAAGATAGACCTAACCGTAGATGCATTGTGATGCCTTCTTAGAACATTCTATCCAATTAAATGAAGACACATTTCGAGTTTCTTTGCATTCCAAAAAATGAAAGAGATGATTGGTGGCAAGCTACAAAGTTAATACAACCGGACGAGAGAGTTATGCGCTACATTTGTGGAATATGGAAATGTATACTTAGCATATGGTATATGTTAGAGGTACAAATGGCAATTGTTTGTTTCGATATTTTATTCAATACAACTTCGGAAAGAGAATTATGCGCTTAGGTTTGTAAAAGCGTGGACATGCATACGTGTGTTACAAATGCCAGTGCTGTCAATATTTCGTTCAACCATTGCTATGTTTTTTGTAAAACATTCTTGAAGCATATCTAACGCCACAAACAAAGCAGAAAAAGCCAACATATGAGAAGAATTTAGATGAACATAAGGGTATGCTTAACATTTTTGGACGGCTAAAGTTTTGATTTTTCAAAGGTTTAATTGTCGCAATGGTCAAATTTTTCATGGATGTGCACAACACCATTTATTTATCTTACTCTAAAGTCTCCATGACCGTTTCTATTGAAAATAATAAAAGATGATACAGTGATGCAATGCATCCAAGAGAATGCCTATATTTAGAATTCGGTTAGAAGAAATGAGAATGGCCAAATGTATAACTTGGTTACGAGGAACGAGAAGAAAAAATACTTGTAGGAAAAAATAAATTGTCTTTCTTTTTAAAAAACCAAATAACCTATCATTCTCTGTTATAACGTAGCGTTGTGCCAGCATCTTGTTGAGCTTCAAGTAGTTTTTTGGGTTGAGCCCATCAAATGCAGTGGTCATAGATTCTTACCAAATCCATAGCTCAAAATATTTCTTAGCACCAATTGTTTATGGCATAAGTGATAACAATTAAGTAGATTAACCACCTTGTCATGATAACTTTAATCCTAATAAACTGCATGGCTTAATGGAAATTCACTATCGGAACAAAAATGGAAACCTATAATTTTTGTCTTTTGAAGGGTCCTTATCCCGGGTAAGGAACAGCTCGATCACCAATAACGGCAAGTAAAAGTTCACCCACATCGCGTAATCCTACGGTTTTAATGCCATATAGGACAAACATGGTATTAAAAAGAAAAAGAAAAAAAAAGTAATCATGTGAACTCACTAATTGTATTGGTTAAAACATTAGAAAATTGAATTATTTTGGTAGAGGTTTGAGTCCCCGTATTTCGTATTCCTAGACCTTAGGCTCATATTTATAAATGATAGGCACCCCCAATAATAAATGACCATAATCGAAATGCGAGGTGCTCAGAGGGCCAGGATACTCCCTGGGCCATAAGATCGATGGATCCAACGATGGAGGTAGTCCAAGACACACTTTGTTTAGGATATGTAGAAGACGCAGATAATGTTCAGAGTCTCATTCACTTGTTTTTTGTGTTGCCATATGGTCCTTTTGGAAAATTGAATAACCCAATGGCATCAAAGCTTGTCTTGCTTGTCATTGGTAGAGTAGTACACTTTCTAGCAAAAGCTTGGGATGAGATGATTTTGAAGTGCTTATATTCGAGCAATTCTATATCTCTCCTTATATCCTCCCCTACGTTGACGATTTGTCACCGTTCCATTAATATTTTTTTTTTCTCATATCTTCATGAACACGATGCTTCATCCCAGTTTAAAGAGGTAATAGGGCATGCCAAGTTTGATTGACTTGAAAAAGAGATCAGAGCGTTGTAAACCAGTGCACAAAAAAATTACATCTAGAAAAGAAAAAAAAGATAAAGTGTATCTACATTGTAAGATTTGACTAGATGACAAAGTTCAGTTTATCTCTTTTCCTTCTTATGTAGTGAAGTATCCAGTTTCTGTTCTCGTCTAATTTCTTCCTTAAAAAATATGAGCACATGATACGCTGCATTCATGGTATTTATGGCGGAATTGATGCCGATACGTGTGGATGATGCATTAATGGCAGCCAGTGTCAGGCATGTGCAGCAAATCAGATCTAGCTACAATACAGTTCAAGCTTAGCTGCCTGCCGTCTTTGAGTGGAATCTATCCCTCGCTTCATCTGACTCCAAAACATCCAAAATAATGGCGATTCCAAACAAGTGTTTGGCAATTGTGGATCGGGATACCATATACCGCCTAGAAGATTATCCTCTTCTAGAGAATCAATACTTATCATCTTCTTTTCAGGTCTAAGCATCTACCTTGGCCTTCGATCTTCCTTGCATTCTATGCTGCTAAATGACTTCCAACTGAGAAAAATGCATTGGTACTGTCGGAGAAGGGCTAAATTTGCAAACGACCTACACGCAGAGATACTACCATCACAGTTAGCAAATGATCACCGGAAGCATAATTTGCTGCGATGGGAGCCTCACCTCTTCATCGATGTCTTCTGAAGAAATAAACTTTGATTCTATAAGGCACGACCCTTCTGCCATTTCCGAACAGATTTTGTATTTGGGCTGCATAATCAAATGGCATATGATTGATTGGAGACGAACCTCGAAGAAAGAATACTCTGTAGAAGTCAAGGACTGCTCGGACTTGGTCGCATTCCATATGAAAATGCCTCCGCTTTTTGACACAACATCTGTATAACACAAATCACATGAAAATAGGAAAACGTTTGCAGTAATCTTTTGATATTCGGCTAGCTTAAGAACGACGCGAATTATCAGTAGAATCTATGAACAAAATGAGGTACCTCCATATTTCATAGCACAGTGCATCGCGATCGATCAGTATCCATGGTATTGCACATTTTCATGCTTATTATGCACAAAATTGATATAACTTAGTCAAAACCAAGAACAAGAAAACTCGTTTGAAAGACAAAAGCATATGTCCGCCTCCTACCAAAAAGCGACCGGGACCTTCATATTTTCTAGAATAAACAAAAATAGCATACAAAGGGAGATGGATTTCAGTACTACTAAAAGTCGCATGCAAAAGTGGCTTAGAAATCGCAAAAAACATATTTTACAATCGACCGGGTCTGAAACTCAATTGTCCGAGACTTCCTACCATGGAAAATTGTGATTACATCGATAACAAGAAAGGGAAAAAGAGGATTTTCTCTGTAAGCGGGGGATTTTCATAGCCGAGAACGGGGGATGTTTATGGTGCAAAAACAGGGGCTTCATAAAAGGAATAGACTTCTGTAGGCAGTGGAAAAACATGCTTAGACTATGGCGTGAATTGGCTATGTCAGGTCCTGTGCTTGAACTCCGATGTGGATTGATTGGAGAGCCATGACCTAAAAGGTATGCCTTCTCTACATTGGTGCTTTATGCCTTTCATGTATACATTCTTGCTTTCTTTATACATTTGTTGATACTTGTTTTGCAACTGCATTTTAGATGATGGCTCCCTAAGTAAAGTAATGTAATGATTATTTTGGATATGATATTTTGATTCTTTTATTAGAGAGCTTTGGCCAATCCAATGTCGTGCACGTAGTTCATCATATGCAATGCAATGCACAATTTAGATGTTCTTGTACGCAGTTCTCTCATTTGGTATAAATTGCTTCAGTTTCGATTCTTGGTGCAAAGTAGACTTTTGGGTAGTGTATTATTGGATTGTTGAATTTGTATTGCCACCATGAATCTTTTGGGGGACGGTAAAGTGACTGTCTACCTAAAGATTTGACAATGGTCTACTTTATACTATGTCATTGCTCTGATACTATCCAGTAATTGAGCTACAATAGCATGCCAACAGTAAAGATGCGATTGCTAGGACACGTTCTAGGCATGTTTCTATCCTTCCTGGTGGTTTATTTGATGCCTTCTCTATGGTTTAGTAAAAAAATTTTGCTTTCTTTTAATTTTGCTTTTAAAATACGTTGACGATCTAACAGAACTCAATACAAGAAGACATGTTCATGATCCTGCATAGTTCAACAAATAAGTTATTAAATGAGCTCAAGATCCAAAAAGAATACTTTGTTGATATGGTACTTGGTAATTTCAATGTTGGAACAGAGTGTATGCTTCCCTTGCAGTAATCACTTGGACAAGTTTGATCTATCTTTGGATGTAGAAAACTTTGATCTATCTTTGCATGTAGATTCGTTGTTGATTTCTGGAAAACCTGTTATTGATGTTGCCGGAATGTGGAAGCCAATTTCCATGGATGCCACGTGGCTTCATTTTATTAATCCTCACTTAAAAATAAAGGCTCAACTTCCACGTTGATCACCAGAATCAAACAGCTTTTGCACCTTAACACACTGCCCCTCAAGTTTATAGTGATCCAACAGTTTAGATCGATTTGATCAGTGTGTTACTGGAGCTATACCACACTCCTACTCCATAACACCCTAGGGTGTTATCAAATGGACGGATCCAGATCGATTTTGATGGTGATCGGATGGCCCAAAACTCTCGGGGCAGTTATGCACACACCCTCGCCATTTTGATGGCCCTCAAAATTTTTTTTTTTAGGAATCGGGGAATTGCGTTATCTACACCATCGTCGTGTTGCCTCCCTGTAATTATCGAGACTTATAATAAGAATAGAATAGAACAACAAACATTGCAATAATTTGCCCTCTTTTATATTGTGTGTGGTCTTGATACCTAACGTAGATGATGCATATAATAGCCAAGGGCCGAAGACAATGCAATAGTGCTTCCATTCTCGACAATCAAGGAGCTAGCCTCTTTCTTTCAAGTTCTTAACTATGCAATCCACTAGTGCATACTTGAGTTCAAAAATACTCTAGTTTTAAATTGACATTAAGATAAATGTTGCGGAAAATTTTATTGTAATATATAAAAGGTCTTTCTCTTTAGAACATTGCATAGGTTTGTTGAATTGTTCCTTGCAAGTTGTTATGCATTGTGATCACTTATAACATTCATCTACCTTAGGAGCACGACAACTCAAGGTAATGACACAAGTTCATACCCTCTACATTCATGTAGCTCGAACTGTCACACATTCCTTACTAAACAAGACCCAGAACTTATGGTAAGTCCAACTTCACAGGGTTAGAACTAAAGAAATGTACGCGACGGCCTTGGCTGTCGCGATAAATTTCTTGTATATATAAT
Organism: Isoetes taiwanensis; assembly: GCA_021234155.1. Lineage (NCBI taxonomy): Eukaryota > Viridiplantae > Streptophyta > Lycopodiopsida > Isoetales > Isoetaceae > Isoetes > Isoetes taiwanensis. The sequence goes on along the minus strand of JAJEKV010000042.1, from coordinate 9,438,665 downwards.
CTAAACATAAATAGTAAGGGCGTCGATCTGGTTTGCATGGTAAATATAAGCTTTATTAAAGTCTAATATATTTCACTTTGCTAATGTTCTATATATCTTCTCTTAATATGGCGAGCTGAGTGACTGCCCAAAATGTTGAATCTCTAATGTCATTATTTGGCTTGTGTTTCTGGAATCATATTGTGTAATGTGTATGTGAAATGTGCCATCTTAATTTCTTTGTCCAAACAAGATGAGAGGGCTTTATACCTACTTGGCCGCCATGTACTAGCGCTTGGTCTACTCTCACTAGCGCTTGTACTATTCTCCCTCTATCTTTAAGCCTTTCCTCCATCTAGAGTTTTAAGGCTTTCAAACTCGATGCCAGGACAACACGATTCGTGCGCTATATTGATAGCCCACAATTACAGTTTTCCAAAACAATAGTATGGAGCATCCAATGTCAAGTGTGTCAACAAAACAAGGCTGAACAATTAAGGATTCCAGGAGAGTTGCAACCGCTGGACGTACCCAATGCTAAGTGGAAAGTGATAACCATGGATTTCATGTGGGCCTTCCACGTACTCTCCGTGGATACGATGCATTGATGGTAGTGGTCGACAAATTGTCAAAAATGGCTCATTTCTTGCCATGTCGGACCACGGACACAGCTTTTGATACCGCGCTGCTATTTGCAAAGGAGATCTTCAGGTTGCACGGAATGCCACGAGTTATTGTATCCGACAGGGATCCCAAATTCATAAGTACCTTCTGGAAAGATTTCTTTGCTACCATCCAGACCAAGCTTGCTATGAGTACGGCATATCATCCTCAGACGGATGGTCAGACTGAGCGTACCAATCGTATTATAGAGGATATGCTACGAAGTTATGTGTGGAGTAAGCAATCCCAATGGGCTGATTATATTTATCTGGTCGAATTTGCCTATAACAGTATGAAACAGGAATCTTCCAGAATGTCTCCCTTCATGATAAATTATGGTTATCAATGCCTTACTCCAGACACATGGCATAACCCCGTTTCTAAAGTGGAGGTTTCTCAACAACTCCTCTTGGAAATGCAAGCTTTGGTTGAAGAAGTACGTGGGTACTTATTGGCTGCACACAGTCGCCAGAAGAGTGTAGCCAATAAGCACAGGACCCCACGAGTCTTCCAGGTGGGTGAATCGGTTTGGCTTAAGATTAAGGTAAAACAAGCCAAGCTTAAGATTGGTAACTGCAAGAAGCTGGCACCTAGATGGGCTGGGCCGTTCAAGATCACTGAACGTGTTGGGGAACAGGCATATCGCCTGGAATTGCCACCCCGTTTGAAGATCCACAAGGTCTTTCATGTGAATCTTCTAAAGCAAAGACACCCCCAGATCCGGGAGGAGATCTTGGATACACCCACCCTACTTGAAATGACAGAACAGCATTTAGATATAGTGCCTGAAGCTCTTCTTGATCGAGCATATAAACAGACCAGAAGGACCCAAATGCTGCAATACTTGGTCAAGTGGAAACACTTGCCAGTTGAGGATGCTACGTGGGTAATGGAAATAGACCTTGAGAAGCACTATCCGGACTTCATGCGCGAATCTCAAGGCCGCACCATCAACGATGCTATCAATCCCGCTCCCGGCGGTAAGCTTGAAGGCTTGATTCGCCGAGAATCATGCACTAGAGGGGTAGATGCATCGTACTTGATAATAGTTACCGATGATGGGATCACCTTCGTGTTCCCTAGGACGTGGTGTACTGTCAATGTGGACATGACCGCGAATTGCCTGGAAAGCATGTAGTTCATAGGCCGCGTTCATCTTGGTTATAATAGGAACTTCACCATTCCTTACGCCGCAATGAATTGCGAACCATAGCCATGATAAGTTCCCTTGTAGATAGATTTTCTTTTATTCATTATAGGGGGTGGTCCCTTCAACCACAATTTATTTATATTATTTATACACACTGATATATCGACATGCGCAGGCCAGTGAGCAGTTCGTGACCTGCCCATGTATAGAGGGTTGCTGATGGCCCGACTTCTTCAGATCTGCTTTGTTTACATGTGTTAATTTCGTCGTCTATGATGTCTTGAAAATTGGACTTCGGTCCATGAATTTTCTTTGATGATAAGTCTGTAAAATCCACTTTGATGCTTGCACTCGGATATATTTTCAACTTCAATGTATTACTGTTTGAAATAATGAGTTATCTTCCTTTCTTAAGTATACTTTCTCCTACTTCAGTTTCTTCAAGTAACTGTCTCTGACTAACTAACCCCAATGTTGAGGACAGCATTATTCTTAAGGGGGGGGAGAATGTGACGTTCCATGTATTTATACAGAATACGTATAAATAATATGTTGACACGTCACCAACAAAGGTACGCCACCATAGGGTATTTTGACATTGACCTAAAAGGGATTTAATTAGCTATGTTAAATTAACCATTAAAGGATAATTATCCAATTATTTGAATTAGACTAATTGGCTATTTAGGGGAGCGCCACCTGGCCTAATTCGATTGGCCAGCATGGGAAGTTCCAATTTGGGTCATCAACTTGACCCCTAGCCCTGATTGACTCCCAAAATCGTCCAAGAGAAGCAGGAGCTGAGCACCCACCTTTGCCAAGCACCTTTACCTGTGTGTCCCGAGCTGAGCGCCAAGTCCAGGGAAGATGGAAGCACCAAATGACAACGGATCCAGCAGGAGGTGGGTGGTTAGTGTAGCTTGATATTTCTAGAGTAGCGCCCCTGTTGGGCACTTGTAGTGTTTATTTCTTCTGTTCTCTCTGTGTTTTACTTGTAGGAACTAACCCTTGATTGCAAAGGTGAGTTCTCTTTATCTTTGATTCTGGTTTTGTTCATAAAGGATGGATTGATAGTTCTTTGCATAGTATTATTCTAGAAATGGGGGAATTAAGGGGGGGTAGAGACCTCTGAGCCATGTTAGTAGTATACTCCTAGGTTAATCCCTGTAATTCCCATTAGTGCGGCATGTGCACAAGAGACCACCGAGTCGTGGATGCTATGGAATTGCTTAGCACCAGATAAGGGACGCAGTGGTGAAGTGGGGGTGGGGTCTTGCACGAACATAAAAGGCTCCTGAGACTCCTACAGTGGGCTAGGCCTGATAGCCGGTCACGTAGAGGGCCGGGTATGGGTCTGACACTCCCTGGGTGCAGAGGTGTGACCCGTATGGGGCACCCTGTGCTTTGAGTAGATTTAGGGTGAGTAAGTCAGGTACGGATGCGGGGGTCGCTGATGCGGCACGCATTCTCTAGCTCACCCATGGAACCACTGTGATCCTGGAAGGGGACACTTCCCTGACCTGCCTCATCGGACGGGGCTTCATGAACCCTGGAGTAGGCTCGAAGGGTGATACCTTGAGTCTGCTTGTCCGGAAGGCTATAGTGACGCCATAGCATGATTGGACTCATCTGCAAAGTGTGCACAGGAGGGGTGGATGGAGTGGACAACCCTAGCCGATGTTCTAAGCCAGCCAACGTCATGTCAAGATTCGGTCTGCTGATCCCTTGAGACCTAGCCGTCAGTCGATCCTCACTGGAGCCTGAGCCGGGGTAGAACCATGGGTTTGGGTGTTTTCCTTAGTATTAAATGCATATTCTTTGTTGTTGTCACTTGGATGGATGTGCCACCCCTCGTGGTGGTAAATTATACCTTGTATTCACGCTTCCGCGACGTAGGAGCCCCATTGAAAGCGTGGGCCGAATGACCCCTCTGTGTCCTTCACTTGAGCATCTTCTTATAGAGGAGGGCTCTGCTCATGGTGAGTTGGTTGCCATGGGAGGGAAAAGTCCCCGTATGTATACGTCCGAGTGCGTATATGTTCAGGGAGCGTCACAGGAGCCAAAGAAGAGAAAACAGAAAAGGGGAGCTCAAGAGAACGCCGATGATTGGAAATGAGACAAGAGGTTGAATAAATAGGAGATGGGAAGAAAGGCGTCCCCATCCAAGGAATGTCGGCTCTATTGCTGTCGCAATAGAACCGTGGCATTATCGAAAATACATTTCTTTGGAAGAAATTTTGATATAGAAGACATAGATGTGCCTTCTTCATTGTTCTTTATTTTAGCTATTTCATGTGTTCAAAGTTTATAATGTATTGCAGGTATGACAAGACATTAGATTTGCAAACAAAGTGTGCTATGTCATGTGTTTTACTGCTGGCAATCCTGTCCGCGCAGCATGATATCCCAGACTTCTATTACAGAGTAGCTGGTCCTATTGGTCTGGTTACTGTGGTTATTGCCAAAGCTTTTGGAGCAACCCGTGTACTCATTACGGATGTTGATGAACACCACTTGACAGTTGCTAAGAAAGTCGGAACTGATGATACATTCGTTGTGTCAACGAATTCTCTGGTATTTGATAGAATTCTTATGAATCTATATTTACATTGTTTTCATAAGTTGATAATAAGTCATATACCAGAAAATGCCACTTTCTCTATGCCACACTTAATTACAACATGGTAGAGCAGTGGCACTTGAAGGCAAATAAAAACTGCAGACCGGGCATATATTTTATTAGACTTTGCAAATTATCAAGATTAAACTAGCATGCCATGTCAAATTGTGTGTATATGGAAAGAACAAGTGATTACATAAAGTATAGCATAGTTGGATTTTACTGACAAAGTCTTCTGAAATGTTGAAGTGCTATTATTTAGTTGAGGCAACATTGCTCTTCATATCATTGGAAGTCATATAAAAAAGGGTGTTTGAACTCAATTAGATTTCATAAACTCATGTCCAATTAGGTTTCATAAACTCAGGTGCAAGTTTCAATAGCAAAAGCAACAAAATCGCTTACGTAATGGCAAACACAGGTCACTTATATGGAGCAGCTACATGGAGAGAGACAAGCAAAATTGCTTCAATAAGAATCTCTATTTTGAGAACTATTATTGGAGGGCCATGTATGCATGGCAACGTTGGCCGACACACATTTTCTAATTTATTTCATTTGCTTCAATTGGAGTTAATAGATGGTTCAGATCTGTCAGACATTATTGCATATATTATATATCTGGCGCCTCTTACCAAGTCTAACAATTTTCTAATAATATACATTTAAGGAAACATGTTTCACAAGTGATTCAAAGAAAGAAGGCGTAAAAAATATGATCAATATTTTTACCTCTTCCTCCAACTCATGTTGGTGTTATACTGGGAAGAAAAAATGTGCAGGGGTTGAAGGTTTGCAGTTTCTGAGAGGGTTCAAGCGCTTTACATCTGGGTTTTTAAAGTCGCCCAAGGTATGCTTGGAAGCATCTAGATGTTTCAATTTGGGTTATCTGCATCTAACAACAATTTCGTCAAATAAATGCAAGAGTCCCAACTCTATAGTAACTGTTGTATATAGAAGGCCCATATAAACACACTCCCTACATATGCGCGTCAACGCCATGCACACATTTACTAGTATAATACTAAAGCCAAAATAAGATGATAGTTTGTGCGCAATCTTGTCCACTGATTTCTTATGTTTCACCACATTTGTTGTATGCCCTTAGATGTAAAATTAATTAACTTTTGTTTTTTTTTTTTTTTAAGGCGGAACGTTTTTGGGTTGCCCCCTGATTCAGATGATGCGTCCTCAGAAGACAGCCATGGCAGTGCACGAGAGTGCATTATCAGTTAGAACTTAATGGAAAGCACATGCTACATTGAAGATGGCTTGCATTTGTGAAGCTTTAAAATCTATTCCATGAATCTGGCCTACCATTGTGATATACCATTTGAGGTCCCTCCAACCCAAGTAGGAATGTGTTGCAGAGAACAGTCGTTGTAATAAGATATGATCTAGAAATGTCACAACTTAATATACTAATTTTAGTAATGTTTCATGCTCATTGGAAGGATAAATATGGTTCGTCCACAAGTGTTAAGTGTCCATGGTTGATCCTGAAGTTGAGTTGTAGGACTTATGAGAGCACGAGTATTTCTGTTCAATAGAATAGTCCGTATTGGTTTCTATTCTCCATTTCCAATTTGAACTCTTTGTTTGTATGATATATCAGGAAGGGGGATTTTACTTGAATTAAGCTCTTAAAATATCTTAGCTGCAAAATATTTATACAAATCTGTAGTAACTTTAGTTATTTTCTTCTTTCAGCATGTGGATCCTCCCAAAGAAACGAATGCAATTAAGGTAAAAAGCGATGTAAAACTGCAGAAGAATTTGCTGGATGTGAGGATGGAAGAGAGTTATTGAGATTATTGCAGCATGTCCATGACCAACAAGGTGATATAAGGCTCTATACAATAACGTTCTTGCATTTTATTGAAATGAAAAGCTTGAAGATGCGGTCTTGAGTTTTGATAATTCAAAGGTGTGAACTGCATCACAATGAGTGAATGGTTTCGTTGATTCACCAAAGGATCTTGCTAGCTTGGATCATGCTTTCTGGGCTTCCAAAAGTTTATTTATTTTTCTACGTTAGCATCGCACCTTTATTTGGGATGACAAGTGTGTTTATGACCAGACCATTCTTTGTTTTGACATGCCGTTCCACGAAGTTTGTAACTCGGAATTCACATACGTAAAATATCCATCAAATTATTTGGCATTCGTGATGCTCTATTTTACCACATTACCAACAAAGGTTGGAAATATGATAATTTTTTATTGTCGATGGTAAAGACTAAAGAATCATTAACTTCTAAAAAATTATTGTGCTCTAATAATAAATGGTGGTGTGATGTTGGTGTTGTGTATGTGCATGCCAAAAATATCCATGGCACAATATAGGAGAGAGTCAACTTATGTGACCTTTCCACTCATCGAGTTTCAATTATAGAAACTGAACGAGATTCAATTATAGAAAGTAATCTATTGGTATAAAGCAATGTTTGGCATAATAAATACAGAAAGACAATGTTGTTTTGCCCCCATGGCCAACATGGTATTAAAATATTTAAGGGCCACATTTCCAATTGGGCCTTCTCTCGCAAGTGACACTTGCAGTTAAAAGGGGTTTTTTAAGATGTAGTTCTATATTAGGTGCACAAATGTTGACATGGGTTTTTAAGAGGTAGCTATATTAGGATGTTTGTTTGTTTTAATCAGGATGGTTAGTGACAATTCACTTCTCATATACTTCAAATGATACTGATATTTTAGGGATCAAGGATGAAATTTTTGTTGAAAACAAGAATCAAGTATCAAGTATTGTATTGTTTTGAAGTAGCAATTTTGATTGATTGTGAAAACATGACTTTGAAGTATGATTTAAGCCACTTCACCCTCGGGACACGGAGGGCAACCCTCCGTGCGCAGCACCTTGTTTGGAATGCAAAGAAACTCGAAATGTGTCTTCATTTAATTGGATAGAATGTTCTAAGAAGGCATCACAATGCATCTACGGTTAGGTCTATCTTTGAAACGCATTTTAAGATCCTTGTGACCATGCATAGGCTATTGTGACGCCATCTTGATCATGTTGTTATAATACTCAATTTATGTGCCAGGCATGTAGGTCCTTCATATGATTGCATCGCATAACTTTTATTTGTGCTAAGTTGTGGATAGGCAATTTGAAGATAAAGCACTGAATTCGTACAAAGGCAAAACGTTTCTCTAGAATAGAAAGCTATCTTGTTTGGAGCATTGGACGCTTTTAAAACAAGATTATTGGTAGCTGAAGAAACATCTTCTTAGAACTGAAATAACTTCATCTACAGGAGATTCCCAACAGTCTCACAACCACCACACCAAATTAGATTAGCAGATTCTACACCTGACTTTAGCCAAAAGGCCGAGAAAGGCATGAGTCTTCTTTGTTTCACTTCTTGCTATAAACCAGCACGAAGCATTTTCTTTGTGAATAATGTGTGTTGAATATTTCTAGAACAGAAACCTAAGAAAGAGTAGGGTGCTCACATGTCTAGTTTTGCATTTCAAGGAGGCTTGTCAAGACTTCCAAGTAGTTTGGAACATTCGACCCCTTTAAAACAAGATTATTGGTGGCCGAGGAAACATCTTCTTAGAACTGGAATAACTTCATGCATCCTGGATAAAACACATATAAAACCTAAGACCTTGGTATAAGCCACGCTTATACCAAGGAGCATGCATCCTAGATAAACACATATAAAACCTAAGACCTTGGTATAAGTCACAGTTCTTCTCTTACCGGGGCGAGGTGATGATGAAGAGTAGCATCAGCCACAAAAACAACAAGGGCAGAAGCAATGGGAGCAAGCCCAGGCCTGCTAACAGTGCATTGCTGTCTAATGTACAGCGTATATTGACTGCAATACTGATTGAAATACAGCCAAATGAACTCAACTCAATTAAAGCTACAAATCAATCCAAACTAAACAACAATAGTTGTATCCTTACACATCTGCAAAGATGATAAATCAGGCTCCTTTATCCTATATATCACAATGAACTCAAAAAGAAATCAGAACAAATTCATTGTTTCTCACCTATGCACAAAGGATCATAGGATGCAGGCAATTCCATGACACTGTCTCCCACCATTAATCACTTTTATGCATTTCTCTTGTGCATTTTACCTGAATCAACTGATTGAAGTAGTCTGATATTATACATGCTTGGGAGTGCAATTTATGGGACCTATTTTTTTGATTGGAAGTCAGTGCTCATGCAAATGTGCGAAGCTTATCAAGGCTACCTTCACTTGCCATGCGAGGAAAGAGTTGCTTTCAAGCGAAGTATCAAGATGTTCCATCAAAAGATTATCTCTTCAACATGGCAAGCAATGGAGCCTTGATGTGGGAGGGGACCTGACAGCTAAGCAATGAGCACATACAAAGAGGATTCAATCTAGTAAAGCATCAACCTCACATCCAATGATTCTACCCAAATTTGCAGTTTTTAGGGCTTCCATAAAATGTCCTTTAATTAATTGACACGAAGGAATGCTCACATATGCTGGGCAATCAAAAAACTAAGGCTCTAAAATGGCAACTCAAACCCGACAAACCCTTCCTCGTACATCCACGTAGAAGCTAGGACGACAACATTTTGCCCTTCTTCAGTCCAAATTAAAATATGTAAGAGGTTTATAACATTTTATTGCCGAGACACAAATTTTGGCAGCCTAAAATGTCGTCGTCCCTAACTTTTATGTAAAGAAATGGCCAGATTGCATAGGTAAGTAAGTCAGGGGGCTTAATGGAAAAAGTCATCCGTAGAACTATGTGAGATCTCTATGCATAGGTAGCGCAAGGATTCCACTTGGACATGCTTCAATAACAATTTTATAACATCCTTGAAACTACTTTTTTATATAAGAAATGTTACATCACCCTAACTCTTCTGGTTCATTATTAAAGTAATAAACTAAAAGACCTAGAGTACCAAATGTTTTGTTACTATATATACCTTAATAATGACTAGCAGCCCCCAAAAGCCCAGGTTGAAACGTGGCTTTGGTACTATAAATTCCCTTTCAGAGTTTTTAACAGGTGGCTGGAAGATGGCATCGTTATTAGGGCGCCGACATCATCCTTCCATGCACATAGCAGCGATGAGATATTCGAGTGCACGATGTCTTCTAATTACGCCTATGGTTCTAATAATACACTCAGCTTTCAACTGGCTTTAGCTTAATTTCGTAGACGATCGATATTTCTTTGCAATTTTGGAGATCTTCCTTGATCAATGACCAAAGGGAAAGCCCTTTCCAATATGCAAGTTAGGTAGATGGCATCAAGCACTCCCATAATCCTAAAGAATCCTTAAATATTGCTTTATTTTTTTAAGCAAGAATTGCATCAATATTAGAAGACCTAGAATGAAGAAGCTCCAATTTTGCATTTTTTTAATACTTTATGAATAAGAAGACCTCGAGTTGAAACAACTCCTATTTCGGATTTCAAAATTAGCAGGCTTTTTTTCTTATGTATAACGATCGCTATAATTCCAGCCTATCCACGTTGGTTGCCACCTCATCTAAATTCATTTTAGGTATGTCGTTGAATCTCCAAAATATTGCATCAACGGCTTGTAAATTTAGAAAACCCCGGGAAAACTTCCTAGCATTCCCTTCCATCATCTCAAGCTCTGGAATCGATGCTGTCAATATATAAGTTTTGGGGGTAGTTGATGAACATCTTTTCCAATGCGAAGGAGGGTGGCACCAGCATTAGGAGTTCTGTAACTCCCGCTTGAAATGGAAGCCTTCTCATCCAGTTTTTGCACCTCAATTTGATAACCATGAGCAAGATCTTTGGGATAAATCTTGCAACTATGGGTTAAGATTCGTCTCTTGATGCCTCGACGCTCAGCTTTTTTGGGCGTAGCAATAGAAATTCAGCTCTGAACCTATTAGAGGCGACTCTAGGAGGGCTAAATGTTGCATAAATGGGTACTACCAGACAGATAAGCTGTGGTTGTTTTGACAACATTCATTTCAGGATGGAGCTTTACAAAATTGGCTTGCACTGGAAATATGGACAGTTCCTACCAGCTAAATTGTTAACTTCGTATCTTTTCGCTTGTTCCTTATTTCTTATTTATGCATTGAGAATCGGCAAGAACAAAGTTTCCATAATAAAATGAAAGGCTTACGTGTTTGGATTTGGTGGTATGTATGTAAATAAGGTCCAGGCATATGCGTAAAGCGCAGGAGTATATTTCTATACATTTTGCTTGATTTCATGATGCTTTGTTTATTCTTAGGCTTACCATGATGTTTTGCAGGAGTCATATTGTCCTAGCCTCGAGTTTGAAAACCCTAAACCTAGTGAAGATTTGATTCGTATAAGGAAGCAATACGACCCCAATAATGCTTCTAAAATTCAAAGTGGTCTGAAGCTGACCTGGACTTAGCGGGTGGCGCATAGGGATAAATGTGAGTATGGAATCAAATTCTGGGACAAAGAATAGATCTGCGAGCCACCTCAAGAGATCTCTTCATTGGATGCTCCATACTATTGTTTTGGAAAACTGTAATTGTGGGCTATCAATATAGCGCATTTAATCGTGTTAATCCCGGCATCGAGTTTGAAAGCCTTAAAACTCTAGATGGAGGAAAGGCTTAAAGATAGAGGGAGAATAGTACAAGCGTGAGTGAGAGTAGACGTAGCTAGTACATGGCGACCAAGTAGGTATAAAGCCCTCTCATCTTGTTTGGACAAAGAAATTAAGATGGCACATTTCACATACACATTACACAATATGATTCCAGAAACACAAGCCAAATAATGACATTAGAGATTCAACATTTTGGGCAGTCACTCAGCTCGCCATATTAAGAGAAGATATATAGAACATTAGCAAAGTGAAATATATTAGACTTTAATAAAGCTTATATTTACCATGTGCAAACCAGATCGGCCCTTACTATTTATGTTTACATTATATATACAAAGAAATTTATCGCGGCGACCAAGGCCGTCAGCGTACATTTCTTTTTAGTTCTAACCCGTGAAGTTGGACTTACCATAAGTTTTGGGTCTTGTTTAGTAAGGAATGTGTGTGATTCGAGCTACATGAATGTAGAGGGTATGAACTTGTGTCATTACCTTGAGTTCTCGTGCTCCTAAGGTAGATGAATGTTATAAGTGATCACAATGCATAACAACTTGCAAGGAACAATTCAACAAACCTATGCAATGTTCTAAAGAGAAAGACCTTTTATATATTACAATAAAATTTTCCGCAACATTTATCTTAATGTCAATTTAAAACTAGAGTATTTTTGAACTCAAGTATGCACTAGTGGATTGCATAGTTAAGAACTTGAAAGAAAGAGGCTAGCTCCTTGATTGTCGAGAATGGAAGCACTATTGCATTGTCTTCGGCCCTTGGCTATTATATGCATCATCTACGTTAGGTATCAAGACCACACACAATATAAAAGAGGGCAAATTATTGCAATGTTTGTTGTTCTATTCTATTCTTATTATAAGTCTCGATAATTACTGAGGAGGCAAACACGAAGATGGTGTAGATAGCGCCATGGCAGGGGTATTGTTAAAAAAAAAATTTTGAGGGCCATCAAAATGGCGAGGGTGTGTGCATAACTGCCCCGAGAGTTTTGGGCCATCCGATCACCATCAAAATCGATCTGGATCCGTCCATTTGATAACACCCTAGGGTGTTATGGAGTAGGAGTGTGGTATAGCTCAGTAACCTCACTGATCAAATCGATCTAAACTGTTGGATCACTATAAACTTGAGGGGCAGTGTGTTAAGGTGGAAGTTGAGCCTTTATTTTTAAGTGAGGATTAATAAAATGAAGCCACGTGGCATCCATGGAAATTGGCTTCCACATTCCGGCAACATCAATAACAGGTTTTCCACAAATCAACAACGAATCTACATGCAAAGATAGATCAAAGTTTTCTACATCCAAAGATAGATCAAACTTGTCCAAATGATTACTGCAAGGGAAGCATACACTCTGTTCCAACATTGAAATTACCAAGTACCATATCAACAAAGTATTCTTTAGGATCTTGAGCTCATTTAATAACTTATTTGTTGAACTATTCAGGATCATGAACATGTCTTCTTGTATTGAGTTCTGTTAGATCGTCAACGTATTTTAAAAGCAAAATTAAAAGAAAGCAAAAATTTTTTACTAAACCATAGAGAAGGCATCAAATAAACCAACAGGAAGGATAGAAACATGCCTAGAACGTGTCCTAGCAATCGCATCTTTACTGTTGGCATGCTATTGTAGCTCAATTACTGGATAGTATCAGAGCAATGACATAGTATAAAGTAGACCATTGTCAAATCTTTAGGTAGACAAATCCTTTTACCGTCCCCAAAAAGATTCATGGTGGCAATACAAATTCAACAATCCAATAATACACTACCCAAAAAGTCTACTTTGCAAGAAGAAGCAATTTGAAGCAATTTATACCAAATGAGAGAAGCTGCATTACAAGAACATCTAAATTGTGCATTGCATTGCATATGATGAACTACGTGCCGCGACATTGGATTGGCCAAAGCTCTCTAATAAAAGAATCAAAATATCATATCCAAAATAATCATTACATTACTTTTTACTTAGGGAGCCATCATCTAAAATGCGGTTACCAAAACAAGTATCAACAAATGTATAAAAAAGCAAGAATGTATACATGAAAGGCATAAAGCACCAATGTAGAGAAGGCATACCTTTTAGGTCATGGCTCTCCAATCAATCCACATCGGAGTTCAAGCACAGGGGACGACATAGCCAATTCACGCCATAGTCTAAGCATGTTTTTCCACCGCCTCTGAAGTCTTACCTTCTCAAACTAGCACCTCCTTTTATGAAGCCCTGTTTTGCACCATAAACATCCCCGGTTTACGCCTATGAAAATCCCTGCTTACGCAAAGAAATCCTCTGTTTTTCCCTTTCTTGTTATCGATGTAATCACAATTTTCCATGGTAGGAAGTCTCGGGCAATTGAGTTTCAGACCGGTCGATTGTAAAAATATGTTTTTGCGATTTCTAAGCCACTTTTGCATGCGACTTTTAGTAGTACGAAATCCATCTCCCTTTGTATGCTATTTTTGTTTATTACGTAGAAAATATGAAGGTCCGGTCGTTTGGTAGGAGACGAACATATGCTTTTGTCTTTCAAACGAGTTTTGCTGTTCTTGGTTTTGACTAAGTTATATCAATTTTGTGCATAATAAGCATGAAAATGTGCAATACCATGGATCTGGCGATCGCTGAGATACACATGCTATGAAATATGGAGGTACCTCATTTTGTTCATAGATTCTCACGATAATTGGCGTCGTTCTTAAGCTAGCGAATATCAAAAGATTTCGCAAAGCGTTTTCCTATTTTCATGTGATTTGTGTTATCACGGATGTTGTGTCAAAAAGCGGAGGCATTTGCATATGGAATGCGACCAAGTCCGGCGGGTCTTTGACTTCTACGAGTATTCTTTCTTCGGGGTTCGTCTCCAATCAATCATAGGCCATTTGATTATGCAGCCCAAATACAAAATCTGTTGAAAATGGCGAAAGGGTAGGTGCCTTATAGAATCAAAGTTTATTTCTTGAAGACATCGATGAAGAGGTGAGGCTCCCATCGCTGACAAATTATCGTCCAGGTGTTCATTTGCTAAGCGTGATGGTAGTATCTCTCTGCGTGTAGGTCGTTTGCAAATTTAGCCCTTCTCCGACAAAGTACCAATGCATTTTTCTCGGTTGGAAGTCATTTAACAAAGATAGAATGCAAAAGGAAGATCGAAAGGCCAAGGTAGATGCTTAGACACGAAAAGAAGATGATAAGTATTGATTCTCAAGAAGAGGATAATCTTGTCACGGTATGCGGATCCCGGCAATTGCCAAGCCAACTTGTTTTGGAATCGCCATTATTTTGGATGTTTTGGAGTCGGATGAGGCGAGGGATAGATTCCACTCAAAGACCGCGGTGAGCTAAGCTTGAAGCAGTATTGTAGCTAGATCGATTTCTTTGCACATGCACTTAATCGGCCGCCATTAATGCATCATCCACGCGTGTCGGCATCAATTCGCCATAAATACCATGAATGCAAAGTATCATGTGCTCATATTTTTAAGGAAGAAATTAGGCGAGAATAGAAGCCGGATACTTCATTACATAAGAAGGAAAAGGGATAAACCGAACTTTGTCATCTAGTCAAATCTTACAATGTAGATACACTTTATCTTTTTTTCTTTTCTAGATGTAATTTTTTTGTGCACCCAGTTTACAACGCCTCGATCTCTTTTTTAAGTCAATCAAACTTGGCATGCCCTATTACCTCTTTAAACTGGGATGAAGCATCGTGTTCATGAAGATATGAGAAAAAAAAAATATTAATGGAACGGTGACAAATTGTCAACGTAGGAGTATATAAGGAGAGATATAGAATTGCTCGAATATAAGCACTTCAAAATCATCTCATCCGGGCTTTTGCTAGAAAGTGTACTACTCTACCAATGACAAACAGTACAAGCTTTGATGCCATTGGGTTATTCAATTTTCCAAAAGGACCATATGGCAACACAAAAACAAGTGAATGAGACTCTGAACATTATCTGCGTCTTCTCATATCCTAAACAAAGTGTGTCTTGGACTACCTCCATCGTTGGATCCATCGATCTTACGGCCCAGGGAGTATCCTGGCCCTCTGAGCACCTCGCATTTCGATTATGGTCATTTATTATTGGGGGTGCCTATCATTTATAAATATGAGCCTAAGGTCTAGGAATACGAAATACGGGACTCAAACCTCTACCAAAATAATTCAATTTTCTAATAATTAGTGGGTTCACATGATTACTTTTTCTTTTTCTTTTTTAATACCATGTTTGTCCTATATGGCATTAAAACTGTAGGATTATGCGATGTGGGTGAACTTTTACTTGCCGTTATTGGTGATCGAGCTGTTCCTTACCCGGGATAAGGACCCTTCAAAAGACAAAAATTATAGGTTTCCATTTTTGTTCCGATAGTGAATTTCCATTAAAATCATATTCTATTCTATTCTATTCTATTCTATTAAGCCATGCAGTTTATTAGGATTAAAGTTATCATGCGGTTCTCCAAAAGTATAACCACAAGGTGGTTAATCTACTTAATTTTATCACTTATGCCATAAACAATTGGTGCTAAGAAATATTTTGAGCTATGGATTCGGTAAGCTCAACAAGATGCTGGCACAACGCTACGTTATAACAGAGAATGATAGGTTATTTGGTTTTTTAAAAAGAAAGACAATTTATTTTTTCCTACAAGTATTTTTTCTTCTCGTTCCTCGTAACCAAGTTATACATTTGGCCATTCTCATTTCTTCTAACCGAATTCTAAATATAGGCATTCTCTTGGATGCATTGCATCACTGTATCATCTTTTATTATTTTCAATAGAAACGGTCATGGAGACTTTAGAGTAAGATAAATAAATGGTGTTGTGCACATCCATGAAAAATTTGACCATTGCGACAATTAAACCTTTGAAAAATCAAAACTTTAGCCGTCCAAAAATGTTAAGCATACCCTTATGTTCATCTAAATTCTTCTCATATGTTGGCTTTTTCTGCTTTGTTTGTGGCGTTAGATATGCTTCAAGAATGTTTTACAAAAAACATAGCAATGGTTGAACGAAATATTGACAGCACTGGCATTTGTAACACACGTATGCATGTCCACGCTTTACAAACCTAGTGCATAATTCTCTTTCCGAAGTTGTATTGAATAAAATATCGACAACAATGCCATTTGTACCTCTAACATATACCATACATTTCCATATTCCACAAATGTAGCGCATAACTCTCTGTCCGAAGTTGTATTAACTTTGTAGCTTGCCACCAATCATCTCTTTCATTTTTTGGAATGCAAAGAAACTCGAAATGTGTCTTCATTTAATTGGATAGAATGTTCTAAGAAGGCATCACAATGCATCTACGGTTAGGTCTATCTTTTAAACGCATTTTAAGATCCTTGTGACCATGTATAGGCTATTGTGATGCCATCTTGATCATGTTGTTATAATACTCAATTTATGTGCCAGGCATTTAGGTCCTTGATATGATTGCATCGCATAACTTTTTTTGTGTGTAAGTTGTGGATAGGCAATTTGAGGATAAAGCACTGAATTCGTACAAAGGCAAAACGTTTCTCTAGAATAGAAAGCTATCTTGTTTGGAGCATTGGACGCTTTTAAAACAAGATTATTGGTATTTGAAGAAACATCTTCTTAGAACTGAAATAACTTCATCTACAGGAGATTCCCAACAGTCTCACAACCCACACCAAATTAGATTTGCAGATACTACACCTGACTTTAGCCAAAAGGCCGAGAAAGGCATGAGTCTTCTTTGTTTCACTTCTTGCTATAAACCAGCACAAAGCATTTTTCTTTGTGAACAATGTGTGTTGAATATTTCTAGAACAGAAACCTAAGAAAGAGTAGGGTGCTCACATGTCTAGTTTTGCATTTCAAGGAGGCTTGTCAAGACTTCCAAGTAGTTTGGAACATTCGACCCCTTTAAAACAAGATTATTGGTGGCTGAGGAAACATCTTCTTAGAACTGGAATAACTTCATGCATCCTGGATAAAACACATAAAACCTAAGACCTTGGTATAAGCCACGCTTATACCAAGGAACATGCATCCTAGATAAACACAAGACCTTGGTATAAGTCACAGTTTCTATGGTTACGATGCCACTACTTCTCTTACCGGGGCGAGGTGATGATGAAGAGTAGCATCAGCCACAAAAACAACAAGGGCAGAAGCAATGGGAGCAAGCCCAGGCCTGCTAACAGTGCATTGCTGTCTAATGTACAGCGTATATTGACTGCAATACTGATTGAAATACAGCCAAATGAACTCAACTCAATTAAAGCTACAAATCAATCCAAACTAAACAACAATAGTTGTATCCTTACACATCTGCAAAGATGATAAATCAGGCTCCTTTATCCTATATATCACAATAAACTCAAAAAGAAATCAGAACAAATTCATTGTTTCTCAATATTGCAGATGTTAACTCCTGTGCACAAAGGATCATAGGATGCAGGCAATTCCATGACACCTGGAGCGGTAACAGCAGGCAATGACCTGTACAACATAGGTACCAATGGCACTGCCAGAAGACAAGAATATTTCTACCTTATCTGCAATTAAATATAACCCCAATATAGTCTCTGACTCTAACATAATCTTAACTCTGCAATGCATTTGGGTTTTATGTAAATGCAAACTGGCACATCAAACAAAGTCCACTGTATATGTGAAGAGAATAGGTGTTCCTCTTGCTAAGGACCCAAAAAGCAGAGCGACAACAAAGTTGATGGATGGTTTTCTATTAGCCACCTCGATATTGCTCATTAGTCAAGAAGTGCAATGCAGCATATGGAAGAATTCTTACAGCGTAGCACAATTTCCTCTAATAAATCAAGAAAAGCAGAAAAAGGTAATTCATTACTGGCCAGTTCTTGTGACACATGGGAAGCGATGCATGTCGTCCTAACAATGGGGAAACATCCTAGCTTTTCCTGCTCTACACAATTGCCCCCAATGCATTTAGAAAATTAAAGGTCTTCAACATCTACAAGATATACTATGCAATAGCTTTTACCAGAATTAGCATACCTGTAAAAGCCTCTGATTCCCTCTGTTTGAAATATAGAAATCAAAGGACAACTTATCCCTAAAGTCTGCGAACTGCCAGCTTGCATCTGAAAAGGATATCCATAAAAAGATCTCTGAACACTGGATAATTTGCCATGCTAAACAATTTGATATTGTAGATTGTAGAAGCACGTTGCAAATGCAGCCGTCAAAGTGGTTGCTTGTGATTCCATGTTCCTTCCTCGTGGGCTGTGATAATGGCACTCCATATGTATAAACTTCGGTTTAGAGATTTCATTGAATGCTGCATGTGCCTCTCAACTAAAATTTTGCAGACAGCAAGGAAGCGCATGAGCTGGTCGGAGAACATTGGAAAGAAAACTCTTCCAGTACCGATGTTAGAAATTGCATTTTTTTTTCTAGAGTGCCTTGAGCATTTCTGCAACATACCACAAACATGCTCTTTGGATATGGAAACCCCCTGCTTTTGCATAATCTGTGCTGTTTTAAGTGCATCGTCCAGCCATTTTTGTTCGCTGACATTAGAGCTTGACGAATGAACTTGGAGGTTGTTCTGTTTTGAATATGCAACTGCCCTCACGCTTATATATGCTTTATATTCCCAGCAATAAACTTGCCTTCAACAAATTACATGACCCCATGTCAAAACTTACTTCATAATATGGCTATTGGAAACTAGCAGGAACTTGATGCACCAACTAGCAACAGCCATTCCCACACAATGCATGAGGCACCTGTAAAGAGCAGCTTATTCTCACATGGATATATAACAAACAGCATGAATTTAACAGCTCAGGTAGGACAACTAAGTATTAGAGACAGAATAGGCTGTTTCGTCAACTCCATTTATTTGGAGGAATGAATTTTAAAACAATTGAAGTACTTAATACTCCATAACCATGATTTATTCTCTTCACATAATATCATGCAGTTCCCTGGCTGAAGAGAATAATAGCTATACTCAAAACGCTTGCCAACTCTCTGTCCATAACAAGTAGGCAACTTCATTGCAAAGCCATCAACGAGCTACAAAGCAATTAAAACATCGAATTTCACAAAGTGTCCTTTTCAAATTATTTAGAACCCTCTCGGGTTGGGGCTATGCCAGGCCTCTACAGTAGTGTAAGGCAGAGGCGACATACATGGACCTTGGCAGCAAGCTGCACAACAGGCCCACAACCCACAACAAATTAGATTAATAGCATTGGGGCCCTATGGACCCCGTATCAGCTATTAAACTGATAAGAACAGATACTACACTTGATCTTAGCCAAAAGGCCGAGAAAGGTATGAGTCTTCTTTGTTTCAATTCTTTCTATATACCAGCACATAGACTCTTCTTTCTAAATAATGTCTGTGGGATATTTCAAGACCCTGCCTATCGAAGCAGACAAAGAAACGCTAGGGTGCTTACCTGTCCAGATGGAGAAAGCTGGAACTGGACTAAAATCGGCAGACTCGTTGCCATTGGATTGGAGCATTTCTTCGTGAAAGCTTGCGCAGGGTCTGTCTGCCCACGATTTTAGGGCCGGATCTTCGATAAAATGTTTTTAGGGAATGCTCACATATGCTGGCCAATCAAAAAACTAAAGGCTCTAAAATGGCAACTCACCGACAAACCCTTCCTCGTACATCCACGTAGAAGCTAGGACGACGACATTTTGCCCTTCTTCAGTCCAAATTAAAATATGTAAGAGGTTTATAACATTTTTATTGCCAGAGACAAATTTTGGCAGCCTAAAAAATGTCGTCGTCCCTAACTTTTATGTAAAGAAATGGCCAGATTGCATAGGTAAGTAAGTCAGGGGGCTTAATGGAAAAAGTCATCCGTAGGACTATGTGAGATCTCTATGCATAGGTAGCGCAAGGATTCCACTTGGACATGCTTCAATAACAATTTTATAACATCCTTGAAACTACTTTTTGGGTTGCCCCTAGGGGGGCAAACCCTTGTTTATGTGGTTTTGGCATATCTAGGTATATGCTAGAATATCCTAGGATATGCTGTGGCTACTCAAACCTCCTATTTTTCAGTAAACTCTCGGTCACACGGCTAACCCAAGAAGATAAGCGAGCAACAGGGCTATGGCGACCCCAAGAGGCGAGGCCCTCCAAGTCCGGCAGCAGCAGAGGCAATAAAAGAAGCTAGAGATAAGTCAAAAGAATATGGTGATGCAGATGCAAAGAACGAATGCGAGGATTCTCGAGAAATTACAATGGGAGGTTTACAAGAGAAAATAGCACACAACCAAGGAGAGGTGAGAACTTGCTTTGGTTTAAAAATGTCCGAAACTCTTTATCCTTGAAATGATGCAAGTGAGAAATTACGCAATTTTCTTTGAATCGTTATTGGATGGGGAACTAATTAACTTAATCATTTCATGATTAAATATAATATTGACTCGAATTCCCATCGAGAACCTTGAAAGCAGATCTGGAAGGGACGAAATATGGAAGGGCGATATGGTGTTGGAGGTATATTGTCATGACTCGTATTTGCGAGATGGAATTATGAATGGGGAGTTGAGATGATCTTGCTTTAAAGAAGTTCCTCTGTATTACCCTTTCTTCAAGTTTGAGGACCATTTTTTCTTCTTTTATCACGTCTCGCATAGGTTTGCGTAACACGGGTTCTTAGAAAGTTGCAACACCGGTGTTGAGAGAGTTGAAAATAGTTTCCATTCATAATGTAACTTTTGGCACGTGCTATCAACATCATTGACACGTTGTCAATGGCACACAATCTCGTTTCTTGATAGGTTTGAGTTGTTTCTTGTGCGTACTCATTCTACTATACCGTAAATATCGAGCTTCGATACTTGCTCATTTTGAACATGTGCGGGATTGGAATGTGTCATGTCAACAAGTGACCGATGTTGAGGACCCACTCTTGCGGGTGGTTTGTCCTCTCCATGCATGGTTGGGCTGCGACTCTTTATCATATCTTCTCGGCAATCGAAAACAATTTATGGGGCCTCAACCTAACAAGAGATTTAGCATTTGGAGAAAGCCAAAGCGCATCATAAGTCAAGTTTTGTAGATTTTCTTTGAGGGCCGAGTAATTTCCGGGATCCCAAACATGTTCAGAATTCGCATTATCAATGATTTGTTACCAATTTGAAGCTGGGCGATGGCAACATAAAATATTGCGAAAGCCACCAGGATTCTGCCACCTCAAGGTTCTTGAAAGGCATGCATCAAATTAGAAAGACTTGATAATGTCAAAAGAGGGATTGATCTTTCTTATAACAGTAGTTGAATTTCTGGGAAACAGATCTTAATTTATAGTGTTTTGGATTCAATCAACTTCTATTAGAAGCATAAATACAAGAACTTGATTAAGGCTCTTAAAATACCGATGAGTTTAGAGGCGATCTATTTGTCTACACTGTCTCCCACCATTAATCACTTTTATGCATTTCTCTTGTGCATTTTACCGAATCAAGCGATTGAAGTAGTGCGATATTATACATGCTTGGGAGTGCAATTTATGGGACCTATTTTTTTGATTGGAAGTCAGTGCTCATGCAAATGTGCGAAGCTTATCAAGGCTACCTTCACTTGCCATGCGAGGAAAGAGTTGCTTTCAAGCGAAGTATCAAGATGTTCCATCAAAAGATTATCTCTTCAACATGGCAAGCAATGGAGCCTTGATGTGGGAGGGGACCTGACAGCTAAGCAATGAGCACATACAAAGAGGATTCAATCTAGTAAAGCATCAACCTCACATCCAATGATTCTACCCAAATTTGCAGCTTTACTCTTGCAATTAAACTCACAGCATTCCAGGTGATAACTTTTATAGCGAGTGCAGACTATAAAGCCCGGGAAAGGAGTACTTGAGAAAGGCTCTGAAAAATTTGGAATGCGTAAGACCGCTTTCAAAGACTTGACTTGGAACAGATTCCCTCTTATAAATATTTTAGCTACTTAATTGGATAGAGTACACTTCCTTCTTGGAAGTATTTATAGATCACACCACAATACTTGTATATGACCAAAAAATAGGACCCTCTAGTTCTCCAACATTCTGTTTGTTCCTTCTATATTGTAGTAACTATTGCTTTGCATCAGGTGGAGAAGCTTCTTGCTCAGGTGTGGAGTATGTTCTTCTGTGCATTGGATGACATTAACGAAAGTGTTCGAAAGGCTGCTGCTACTCTCTGTCATGTTGTAAGTTTGCTGACAATAAGGTTGTGTGACTCTGAGCCTACCTCAAGCAGCGAGACTAAGACTGCAATGGGCATTGTTTTGCTCTTTCTACTTTCAAATGGGATCACGAATACGGCAAGTGTCCATCACGACAATCATGAAAATGTGAAGGTTAATAATAACCATTATTTGATCTTTTTATTACTTCTTCCATTCTTGCTAAATTTCTTCATTTATTGTTAAAAAACGTAACTGAGAGCTCCCAAATCCTTCGGAGAGGCATTGAATGACAATATATTGACATTCTATTATGCAATTGTTTAGATTATATACATCTGGATTCTTGTGCAGCTCTACTTAAATCTCTAAACTAGAAACAAGAAGTTGCATCATGCAAATTTTGAACAATGGAAGTTAGAACTCAGTAAGATAGCTCATATTATTAAGAAAGTTTGTATTAATGTCTGGGAGGAGCGCTATATCAGATCGTGTAATACTGACTAGTGGGAGCCATCTAGAGTTGTGCAAAGAAAATTTTGTCTTTTCTATCGGGCTGGTTCAAAGAAAGAGGTGATGTAACCATGTTTCCTCTCTTGAATGATTGTTTGTGGTTTTCTTTGCTGCCCAACTTTCATAAATACTCCTCTAGGGAGGCAACTAGATTGCCTAGGTAGAGGTAGCTTTTCTTGCCATTCCCTTCTGCGGCCATCTTCTGAATGCACCATTGACATTTTAGCTTGCCATATTAAATTCTCCCCTTTAAACTGAAGTATGAAATTTCAGCTTTTTTTAATAAACCATTATTGGTGCTCGACTGCATTTGATTCCAGATCCTAATAGAGTTATAACACGTGGGTGCTTGTGGTTTTGCATTTGGCTCTTGGAAGAAAGCCATTGTCTGATTGCCTTCACTAAAAGTTTGATTTTACTCGGAAGGAATTGTACTTGTTAAATAAAGTGCAGTGCAGTAGATGAATTGTAGTTGCGACAATATGAGAATTGTACTCATGCATCTAAAATTTGATTGTTGAAGGCATGGTTGCCATTATGTGTTGATTATTTAATGTAACAGTCCAGCTTAACCAGCTCAGCCAAAACACCTCATCTCATTTATGATGGTTTCAGGAGTCTCCTAGAGTACATTGAGGTTTGTTCTAAGCGGCGCAGACCTGGTAGTGTCTAGCCAGGGAGGATAAGGAATATGATATTTGGCATCCAAGCATGAGTCGAGTTGCTATTGAAAGCATCTGGGTCCAATTGATTGATGGGCATGATATTGCTGGATTTGTAAAGTTCGTTCATTTTCTCATTTTTCTTGTTTGTGCATATAGGGTGCAGGAAATGCGAATCGTCCCCAACTGCCAGAATTAATTTGTTGTATGCTGGAAAGCCTATCAGGACTTGAAGAGCAAAGATTAAATTATGCAGAGGTATCTTTGGGTTTACAAATAGTTATTAAATAGGTAGAATGGAAGCTCATCATTAATCTTTCATTGTTTGTCCTCAGCTGCATGCAGATAGTATGAGAATGAATATTGAAACGTTAGAGAACATTCAGATAGCTGTTTCAATGGAGTCTCCTATGTGGGACACACTTGATATCTGCCAACGCCATTTGGATATTCCTACACGCTTCCTCGACTTGTTGATTTTGTGCGATCTAGCGTCTGGAAACAAGGAGAAAGTTTTTGGAGAAAGTTGCAAATGCCTCAGAATGATGTATACACCATGAGATATTCACAACCTGCATATACACCATGAGATATTCACAACCTGCATATACAACCTGCAGTAAGATGCATATACAAATACCATTTGTACTAAGATGTGCAATTCCTCCATCACACCCAAACCTATTAGATATGCAAAACATGAGATTTTATTCACTCATTAACAACATGTAGATCCATAGTCTCATCTCTAATGCAATTTGCTCATTAACAACATAGGTAGATCCATACTCTCATCTTTGATGCAATTTACATATGTAGATTCATAGTCTAAGCACATTGTATAATGGTCATTGAAAATAGGGTTACCATATCATCAGCTTTATCATGCATATACCTCAAATGCTTCGAACTGAGATAATAGTTTTATGAAGTATGTTGCTAATCTGTACAACCTTCTATGCTAATACAGATAAGATAAGATAAGATAAGATGAATTTTTACGTCCACGGGAACCCAATGGGTTATGGGACGGCACATGCAAGGGCAACAACCCATCTAAAACCTGGGGACTAGGCCCCATCACCAAACACAATAACCAAATATTAAAAGGCTACCAAGAACCTCCACAATTATGTGCACTCAGGTGCACAGAAAAGAAATATTGTGCAATCATGACTTCATGTATATTCTCATCCCAGACACAATTGCACCAGCAATAAGAACTCCTAAAAAGCATTTGCCTAAATTCTACAACCGGAAAATAGTCAATGACAGAATCAAACATAGAAATAACATCATATATTTTAGATTGTGCTGTATGAACATGTTTGATATACTACATCAACTTTACCATTTTAGCTATCCTAATATTGAAGACGTGAGAACTCTAATAAATTTGTGCCATTCACCATTAGCTGAACCCCATGCACCAGTATTTGCTTTTGAAATTAAGAAGAACTATACTAAAAGCAGATGCGATATAGAATGCAATCAACTTATGTAAGCAGAACCATAATTTTGACCTAAAGAAATAGATAAATCTGAAATCTTGGCTGATTTATGAGCCATATCTTTTATTCTACATACACAAGTATGCAATCTTACAAACGGCCATCGTGAGGCGGCCATCTTCAGCTATGACAGAACTCGCTTGCACTTCATTCTACTTTAAAATTACTAGACTAGGAATGCACATGGCATCATCTAGTAGCACCAAGCGTGTGGCAAGTATGGATTCTGTTGCCATGCCCAACTGCTGAAGCTGTTGGCATAGCTTCCGACCAACCCAGCCAAAACATGACTTTGAACTATGATTTAAGCCACTCCACCCTCCGGCCATGGAGGGCAACCCTCCGTCTTGTGACACCTTGTTTTATATAAGAAATGTTACATCACCCTAACTCTTCTGGTTCATTATTAAAGTAATAAACTAAAAGACCTAGAGTACCAAATGTTTTGTTACTATATATACCTTAATAATGACTAGCAGCCCCCAAAAGCCCAGGTTGAAACGTGGCTTTGGTACTATAAATTCCCTTTCAGAGTTTTTAACAGGTGGCTGGAAGATGGCATCGTTATTAGGGCGCCGACATCATCCTTCCATGCACATAGCAGCAATGAGATATTCGAGTGCACGATGTCTTCTAATTACTCCTATGGTTCTAATAATACACTCAGCTTTCAACTGGCTTTAGCTTAATTCAGAGACGTACTCGATATTTCTTTGCAATTTTGGAGATCTTCCTTGATCAATGACCAAAGGGAAAGCCCTTTCCAATATGCAAGTTAGGTAGATGGCATCAAGCACTCCCATAATCCTAAAGAATCCTTAAATATTGCTTTATTTTTTTAAGCAAGAATTGCATCAATATTAGAAGACCTAGAATGAAGAAGCTTCAATTTTGCATTTTTTTAATACTTTATGAATAAGAAGACCTCGAGTTGAAACAATTCCTATTTCGGATTCAAAATTAGCAGGCTTTTTTTCTTATGTATAACGATCGCTATAATTCCAGCCTATCCACGTTGGTTGCCACCTCATCTAAATTCATTTCGTGTCGTTGAATCTCCAAAATATTGCATCAACGGCTTGTAAATTTAGAAAACCAGGAAAACTTCCTAGCATTCCCTTCCATCATCTCAAGCTCTGGAATCGATGCTGTCAATATATAAGTTTTGGGGGTAGTTGATGAACATCTTTTCCAATGCGAAGGAGGGTGGCACCAGCATTAGGAGTTCTGTAACTCCCGCTTGAAATGGAAGCCTTCTCATCCAGTTTTTGCACCTCAATTTGATAACCATGAGCAAGATCTTTGGGATAGATCTTGCAACTATGGGTTAAGATTCGTCTCTTGATGCCTCGACGCTCAGCTTTTTTGGGCGTAGCAATAGAAATTCAGCTCTGAACCTATTAGAGGCGACTCTAGGAGGGCTAAATGTTGCATAAATGGGTACTACCAGACAGATAAGCTGTGGTTGTTTTGACAACATTCATTTCAGGATGGAGCTTTACAAAATTGGCTTGCACTGGAAATATGGACAGTTCCTACCAGCTAAATTGTTAACTTCATATCTTTTCGCTTGTTCCTTATTTCTTATTTATGCATTGAGAATCGGCAAGAACAAAGTTTCCATAATAAAATGAAAGGCTTATGTGTTTGGATTTGGTGGTATGTATTCATTTTTGTAAATAAGGTCCAGGCATATGCGTAAAGCGCAGGAGTATATTTCTATACATTTTGCTTGATTTCATGATGCTTTGTTTATTCTTAGGCTTACCATGATGTTTTGCAGGAGTCATATTGTCCTAGCCTCGAGTTTGAAAACCCTAAACCCAGTGAAGATTTGATTCGTATAAGGAAGCAATACGACCCCAATAATGCTTCTAAAATTCAAAGTGGTCTGAAGCTGACCTGGACTTAGCGGGTGGCGCATAGGGATAAATGTGAGTATGGAATCAAATTCTGGGACAAAGAATAGATCTGCGAGCCACCTCAAGAGATCTCTTCATGGAGGAGGACATCCATAAATCTGCCTTTCGCACTAGGTATGGGCATTATGAATTTACTGTTATGCCTTTTGGATTAACTAATGCCCCCGCAACCTTCATGCGATTGATGAATGATGTCTTCCGACAATACTTGGATGAGTTTGTTGTTATTTTCTTTGACGACATTCTCATCTATAGTAAAACTTTGGAGGAGCATGAGCAACATCTTCGATTGACCCTATAAAAATTAAGACGTCACCAACTCTTCGCCAAGTTCTCTAAGTGCAAGTTTGCCACTCCGAAGGTGGATTATTTGGGACATGTCATTTCAGCAGAGGGAATTGCTACAGATCCGGCAAAGCATGAGAAGGTGAAGGATTGGATTGAGCATTGGAAGGCAAAGGTCCAGGGAAGTTTCCAGCAGCTTAAAGATGCTTTAACGTCAGCACCAGTCCTCACATTGCCCGATCCTGAAAAGGATAAATTAGTGGCAACGGATGCCAGTAAGATTGCCACTGATGGAGTCCTAATGCAGGAGGCGAGGGTCATTGCCTATGATTCAAAGAAAATGAACGAAACTGAGCAGCGATACCCTACCCATGATCGTGGCTGTTAGCCGTTGTCCGTGCTCTGCGTATATGGAGACACTACCTTCTTGGTAGAAGATTCCAGCTGGATACGGATCATCAGAGTCTCCGTTATCTAACAACCCAGCCCAATCTCAATCTCTGTCAGAGAAGATGGATGGAGTTTCTCGAGGAATATGACTTTGAGATTATGTATAAGCCTGGGAAACACAATGTGGTTGCGGATGCCTTGTCACGCCATCCCTTGGTAACCTGAACCTATTGTAATGCAATTTCTACACTCACCAGTGAGTTTGGGAAACAGATAGAACAGACCTTGGCCACAGATCCCGAATTCCGTGATGTTTGGGTTAGTTTGGCTAAGGAAGCACGCACAGATAAAGAACGCGAAGCTTTCCGTTCGTATAAGAAAGAAGGCAACTTGTTATATTACAAAGATAAGTTGTGTGTACCTGAGACTTCAGGAGTACGTAAGCTAATTCTCCATGACATGCACAATAGCCCTATAGCTTCCAAGGATGCAGCAGAATAGGTGCCTTGCATTCTGCCCAGAGCTTTGGATTTGGGCGATTTCCCTTGTGTTATCAGATCATCCACAACCCCTGTCAGCCCAAATTGAAGATTGGCCGTAGATCCTGGCCCTCCTGATTGCACCACCGTCTTGTTGAGGCCCGTAAATTGGTCGTGTACATAGAATTCCAAGATGGTTTTCTTCAATTTGATGCTTTCTGCTTTCGCTGTGGCGCACAGGAGGAGAATTAGCCACCAAGATCCCAAGATCTTCATTTTACTCATAACAAATGTGGAATCGCTTGCTTATTTATGAATCAGAAATCAGATGATGACTCTTGAGGAAGGGCACAGGGAATTTGAAACAGGCGGCAGACTGCCGCCGGATTTGTGGCTCACTCGTTCTAGAAACGAATATTCGGCCATTCGCTAATGTAGGGTTTTGGGAAATTCTAAACATGCACAAATGATATCTCGCATGCTGGATTTGAAACAGGGAATTTGAAAAACACAGCAGGCTGCCGCCGGATTTGTGGCTCACTCATTCTAGAAACGAATATTCAGCCCTGATGTTTGCATTCGCTAATGTAGGATTTTGGGAAATCTAAACATGCCGGCAAATGATATTAAGAACTAACTCTCGTATGCCTCGCATTTCCGCGCATAAGTAGTAACCTCATCAGTTTCTATGATCACTTGACATAAGACCGACTGCCGAAAGGTGTTATCTTGTATGATTATATCACCAAGAGTCAATGGTTTATGACAATGACAATTCTATTCATGAGATGATTGGTCAATATTTTGCATTTTTGTATAACTCCCTCTGTACTAATATGCTATCGCGGCGGCCAAGGCCATCGTGAATGTTTCTCTCTATGGACTCAATTATAGACGATAAGTTGTAGAAGTTTGACTTACTATCAATTTCTATGAAAGTGTCAGTTCAAAACTTGTGAATGCAAACAATTAAAAGTGTCAGTTCAAAACTTGTAAATACAAACGATTAGATGCCCGTGTTAAGTTCCTTACACAAAGATTGAATGTTTTGATAGTTAAATTGGTTGTTTTGTAATATCAAAGAATTGAATTGAACTGGATTGATTTTATCGTCCGCGGAGACCAATTGGCCCATGGGGCCCAAACAAAAAATACAACAAGCATATTACTGCTAAGATTAAAACACCCCTACACTGGAGGGTTTTCGAGAGAAAAACCTTGGCAGTAATAGGTATGCTGAGAAACTGTACAATAATATACGATAATGGTACATTATGATGTGTCTCAATGCATCGTTCGAGGACATAACTGAGTGCGGGCATCCATGATGTCCTGGAGATAAGATCCAAGCGAGCCCACTGACATTGTATCTAGCAGTGCATGCAGCTGCTGGTTAGGCAAGATCAACTGAGCATAGCTGGCACGAATATGATTGAATGCCGGACAATGCTACAGAGTGTGGCTTTCATCTTCAATAGTACCATGTTGGCAGCACAGACACAGTCTATCCTCCCATGCCTCCCGGGCCCATCTGCCTGTCTCAATTCGCAAGTGATGTGCATCTGTAGGAATGGAAGCTATCAATCTGCGATTTTTCAGTGGCAAATGTGCATGGAGGTAGGGCTGTGGACCACATGTGAGTGGGGGTTGATCTGGACCTTATAATGCGATGTCTTAATATTCAAGAGCATCAGTATCCCAAAGCTTGCTTAGGAAGCAAGCATCTAGGTATTGCCGCAGCCTCTCCAGTTTCAACTTGGATGCACCTATGCTCCTGTACGTCCCATCAAGAGAACCACTGTGCTCGCCTCTCCTTCCAGCACGCCTCGATGCACTACGGCCCATGGCCATAGTATAAGCCAGGATGGGGAGATGTTCGTTGCCCATACCTGCCACCTTCTGAAAGTAAATAAGATGGCAATCAAGTGCGACCTGCTGAAGAGGCAAGAAATCGGTTTCTACTTGAAGGATCGATATGGAATAATGGATTTCATCCCGAGCGCTACGGCCAAGAAGGCTTTCTGTACCTACTCAATTCATTCCCATGGGCGCGGATATGGTTGGATCCCACACTTTGACCCCATATAAAAGAACAGTTCTACGTAACCTTGAACAAGTGGGACAGATGGGGCCACCACAATGTCAAAGGCCTTCGCAAAGTTGACAAAGCAGCAGTAGAGATCATGGCAGCGGTTCCTGTTAATATCTTTAACCAAGGTCCGGAGCGTGAACATATGGTCAATGATGGAGTGTTAGGGCTTGAATCCTGCCTGTGTGAGCGCTCTCATTTCTGCCTCCTCTGCACACATCATGAATTGCTGTTCAATGATGTTGGCCATTAGTTATGCAAAGAGTGAACTGACCATGCGTGCTCCTGCCTTGTAGATGGGACTACTCTGCTAGTGGTCCACTGTTGGGGAAATCCTTCCTGCAATGCCTTATTAAATAGGGCGGTCAGGATGGGCACTATTGGTGGTTCCTCCCACTTGAACAACTCTACCTACATGCCATTCAAGTCATTTGCCTTGCCATTGGCGAGACGCCAGAGGGCCTTGAGTGACATCCGTCCCATGTGATTTTCAAGGGCGGGCCCCTTTGGGGGGCGGGGGAGGGGAGAGGGGGAGGGTACCTCTAGCTGGACCCTAAGAAGATCATAGAGTTGGTGCAAGTATTGCACCCATTGATCCGGACTGATATTTCCTGTAAGCTACAAAGGCTTGCTCAACACCTTTCTCCAAAATGTTTTGGGATGCCTCTTTAGCAGGTAAAACATTTCCCTCTGATGCTCTGCAATGTATCTGGCTTTCTTTCCTTTCACAAAAAGACGAACTGTCTGATTGCAAGAGGGCGCAGGGCGGGGTCAGTGACCTGTCGAAGCCAGCGCTTAAAGTCTCTACATTCAGCATCAAACCACTGGTTACGGGGGAAGGTTGTAGATCTCAAGATCTTCCGGGGGCAGCTTCTACCAAAGCATCTCACTGCAGCAGTCATAAGTACTGTGACCAACTGATCAGTCTGCTGCTGGAGTGTGGGGAGTTGCAGAATTTCCGCTAGATCAGGTACTGGCATCTGGGCATAAGTCCACGCAGTCATAATCCAGTTGCAGCTGAGGCAAGCGGGGCGGGTAGATCACATGTGGTCCGCGCAGACTGCCAATGTACTTGGAGGAAAAGTGGCTGGTGATCCGAGTCAGTCTCTTCATCTCTATTTTTTGTGCCTACTCCGAGGTGGGAGATGAGATGCAGATCTTGTTCAGACACCAATATATAATCCACAACATTTGCGTCGCCTCCCTGGTTTTCCTGCCTGTAAGTGTAGCCGGCAGATAAGGGCCATTGCGCCAAACCATTGCATATGACTAAATTAACGATGCTGCACATCTGAAGCAAGTGTCGGCCATGTCGCATGACCTGATGGGGGCCGTCGGCTGATGTTCATAGCCAAGCAGTCTTTGCCAGGCGGAGCTACAAGACGTCCTCTGGCAAAGGGTTAATCTGATATGGAACAAGTGATTTCATCCCGAGCGCTCTGGCCATTCTGTAGCTGCTCCAATTCATTCCACATACTTTGACCCCATATAACTGAACAGGTTCCACCAAAACTGAACCCCATACTTTGACCCCATATAAAAGAACAGGTTCCACCAAAACCTTGAACAAGTGGGACAGATGGGGCCAGTCATGCAGCTCTGCTTATCGCATAAAATGCCTTCCAACCCGCAGTCATCCATATACTGGAAGTGTCCCAGTATATGGTAGTGGGAAACTCTATGCCAAGGTACTTGTAAGTATGTGGCACCTCCACATTTTTCCCCTGATAAGTGGAGTGAAGCCTTGGCTGGCGTGAAGATGAGACAAGCAAGACCTTAGTCTTAACCAAATTGACCCTCATTCCAGTGGCCTGACAGAAGCTATCCAGGGCTTGTAAGTGCTGCCGCATGGCATCTGGAGTGTGGGTTATGAGGTCCACATCATCTGCGTAATATGAGCTGCCTAATGATCTGGTGCACAAGCCGAGCTCCGTCACCCCATGGCAGGCAAGCCACCCCTCCAATTGATCAATGTAGAGGCCAAACAATGTTGTGGAGAGCGGGCATCCCTGGCTGACACCAATACTACTATTGATAGGTTGTTCTATCGGTGTCAGTCGGCCGGAACATGTCTCATAAAGCCTGTATACTGCATTTTTCAAATCTTCAGAGGGTCCTGAACGTCTTAGTCTTTCCCACAACTTTTCTCTAGGCAAAGTGTCAAAGGACTTTGCAAAGTTGACAAAGCAGCAGTAGAGATCCTGGCGGCGGTTCCTGCTATCCTTAACCAAGGTCCAGAGCATGAATATATGGTCAATGATGGAGTGTCAGGGCCTGAATCCTGCCTGTGTGAGCGCTATCATTTCTACCTCCTCTGTCACATCGTGAATTACTGTTCAAGGATGCTGGCCATTCACTTTTCAAAGAGTGAACTGACCATGATTGTCTTGTAGTTGGCTTTTCAAAGAGTGAACTGACCATGATTGTCCTGTAGTTGGCTGAGCTGTGTGGGTCTCCTGCCTTGTAGATGGGGACTACTCTGCGAGTGGTCCATTGTTGGGGAAACCCTTCCTGCAATGCCCTATTAAATAGTGCGGTCAGGATGGGTACTATTGGTGGTTCCGCCCACTTGAGCAGCTCTGCCTGCATGCTATTCAAGTCTGTTGCCTTGCCGTTGACGAGACGCTGAAAGCCCTGAGCGACATATGTCTCTGTGATTTTCAAGGTCAGGCTGAGGAGGGAGGATACCTCTAGCTGGACCCTAAGAGGATCATGGAGCTGGTGCAAGTATTGCACCCATTGATCCGGACTGATATTTCCTGCAGGCTGCAAAGTTTTGCTCAACACCTTTCTCCAAAATATTTTGGGATGCCTCTCCAGTAGGTAAAGCATTTCCCTCTGATGCTCTGCAATGTATCTGGCTTTCTTTCCTTTCACAAAAAGACGGTACTGTCTGATCGCGAGAGGGCGCAGGGCGGGATCAGTGACCTGTCGAAGCCAATGCTTGAAGCCTCTACATTCAGCATCAAACCACTGGTTATGGGGGAAGGTTGTAGATCTCGAGATCTTTCGGGGGTGGCTTCTAACAAAGCATCTCACTGCAGCAGTCATAAGCACTGCGATCAACTGATCCATCTGTTGTTGGAGCGTGGAGAGCTGCAGATTTTCCGCTAGATCAGGTACTAGCATCTGGGCATAAGTCCACGCGGTCATAATCCAGTTGCAGCTGAGGCAAACGGGGCAGGTGGATCACATGTGGTCCGCACAGACTGCCAACGTACTTGGAGGAAAAGTGGTTGGTGATCCGAGTCAGTCTCTTCATCTCTATTTTTTGTGCCTACTCGGAGGTGGGAGATGAGATGCAGATCTTGTTTACTCACTAGCACATAATCCACAATACTGGAGCCGCCTCCTAGTTTTCCTGCCTGCAGGTGTAGCTGGCAGATAAGGGCCATTGCGCGAAACCATTACATATGACTAAATCAAAGATGCTGCACATCTGAAGCAAGTGTCGGCCATGTCGCTTGACCTGATGGGGGCCATCAGCTGATGTTCGTAGCCAAGCAGTCTCTGCCAGGCGGAGCTGCAAGACGTCCTCTGGCAAAGGGTCAAACTTCGTGAGTTGTTATATTCCTGTGCATGCATTAAAGTCTCCTAGCAGCACAACTCTGTCCAACTACTGCTTTTTTGCAGCAGTTTTTCAAACTTATCTTTTAAAACTCCAACAATGGCATCGCCGTCAGATTCCAATGTATAATTCTGATTCTGGTTGCACACAATTTTTATTAGCTACCTAAATCACAAAACCTAAAGGGGCAGGCAAATTGCAAAGTAGAAATCAGTTATATAAGGCTGAAGCATCGATTGCTGGCCACAGACATTGTTTCAAGGCAAATATTTCAATAGCCAGCGCTCAAGATTCGCTCGGTTGCTTCAAGCGAAAGCTTCTCAACTGAAATGAAGCTGAAATCAATACCTTGCAAAATCGACGGCCTGGATTGATGCCCTCATGACACTAATATTTGTATAATAATGATACATGTTTAAAAGGACATTTTGGACATTAATTTTGTAGTTGAATCGTATTATAATTAACTGAAGGGCATTTAGGTAAGCTAATTCTAGAAAAACATCAAGGGGCATTTCGTATTTCGAAACATGCCACCAAGAGATGGTTTCCAACTGGAAACCACCCATTGGTGGCACGTTGCAAAACGTAAGCCACGTGTACCCTATGATTTTTGGACACGTGTTACATCTTCCACGTCCATACCCCTGTTTAGGGATTCTCGAAAGCAGAGTGCATTCTGGCAGAGAAATTCCTTCTGCGGGTCTAGTCTATAGTGATGGCCTTCAGCGATGGCCCTAGCATTCTTGACAAAGATTTTCCTTCTGCGGGTCTATATTTTTGGCGGTGATCAGGAGCTCGTGTTGAAGCTTATGGCGAGTTGAGCAATTGTGCGAGATGGATTTTGGCAGACAGGAGGTGGGCATTGAAGAAAAAGGTGACGCCATAGCCAGGGCGGGAGAAATCTTGATGCTTCGGAAGGCTTTTATGCTGTCAAGGCCTTTTTTGATGCATAGCCCTTAGAGTAGGAGCTGCCTTGAGAGTAGGTCTGAGCGGGCCACTTAGAGTAGGTAAACCAAAAATTACCAAGAAATAATAATACACAGAAGAAATGGAAATCATAGGATACCCGTGGTTTACGATGGTTTTATGTACGCCCAATTTGGGTTGGTCTCCCGTGGAAATCGTTCCTATTTTCCATGGAAACCCTTCCAAATTTCCATCGAAACCCTTCCCATTTTCCATGGAAACCCTTCCAAATTTCCATGGAAACCCTTCCCATTTTCCATGGAAACCCTTTCGGCTTTCATTAAAACCAAGAAGGGTTTCCATGAAAACCCTTCCGAATTTCTAAGTTTAGAAAATAGAAAGGGTTTCCACGGAAATTAGGAAGGGTTTCCATGGAAAATGGGAAGGGTTTCCCATTTTGAAAACCGGAAGGGTTTCCACGAAAAATAGGAAGGGTTTCCACCTTTTGTACGTTTTTCTAGACGGACGCCACCCATTAATGGGGCACGCTCATAAATATGCACGTCACCCGAGAATTCGAAATTTAATTCATATGGAAACCCTTCCTATTTTCCAATGCCATGGGAAAATAGGAAGGGTTTCCACCAAGAGGGAAAAATAGGAAGGATTTCCACATCTGATCAAAATTTTCTAAAGTATATGCACTATTTTTACTAATATCGCTTCAATTCAACTTATTAGTATTTTTTCAACTACCTTATAGAAGCCAGTGGACGATTTGGACGGCGCGGCTGTAGCAAGTGCTTAGCAGCAACATCTTGCCTCACACGGGTTAGGACAACAGTTTATAAGGATCCTGCAACAAAAGATAATTTTAAGTTTCACATATCTTTGTGGCCTTTAGATTGAGGCTTGTAGATCAAATACATTTAAGTTGTTCAGGTGCAGGGTATAGTTTATATATGCTAATTATGATCCTTTCTTATGATAGTCTATTTACTTGGTTTATACATAATACTTTTCTCCACAATAGCATGATAAATTTGCATGATTCAGTTTATGCCTATGTTTTATGCCTATGGTTTTCCAACACGAAATAACCTGTTCAAGTTTGCAAGATTTTGATGAAATAACCCTTCCGCCTAAGTTAGTGAGAGTCCATAGTACAGATCATCATTAGGTCTTGACCAAATGCCCATTTGAACCCCATTTAGGAGAGGGTGTCCAGAAAGATTGTTAAAGAAAACTATAATTCATAGCCTTTGAATGACCATATAGCACAGAAAGCCAAGATAGTGCAATTACTATGACATTCGGCAGTATACAT
The DNA here is from genome assembly GCA_021234155.1 of Isoetes taiwanensis. Lineage (NCBI taxonomy): Eukaryota > Viridiplantae > Streptophyta > Lycopodiopsida > Isoetales > Isoetaceae > Isoetes > Isoetes taiwanensis. Next base: position 9,402,795 of record JAJEKV010000042.1, on the reverse strand, counting down.
TCAACAAGTCTCTATATAATCAGAGGAATTTTTTTAGTCTAACTACCAACATATAACTACCATTAACAATAATTAACACAAACCATTGCATCTAACTTTTTAAATTAAAATCGCCCTGAAACCCCCTTTGGTTTGAGTGCATATATTCACATGGGGGGTTACTCCGGGCACCGAGAGCTGTTGGATGGGCATATAACCCCTTTATTCCTTGATCTGGACCGTACATAGAAATCCTCGTTTGTGGGTATGCCTGTACAAAATTTTGTATACTGTATATTGAGGTTTGCAAGATACTATAAGGTTTGACAGAATGTACTTAATGGTGTTAATTTTGTACATGTATTGTGCATTTTTAGGGGCTCTCGCTGCCCTAAGTGACCCCCCATATAAATATGCACTCAAACCAAAGGGGGTTTCAGGGGGATTTTAATTTAAAAATTTAGATTCAATGGTTTATGTTAATTATTGTTAATGGTAGTTATATATTGGTAGTTAGGGTTGAAGGGATGTCAAGAAAGGAAGGCGGCAACCTGTGCGACTAGGGCGGCAAGAAGAGAGAGGGCCGCCCCTCTTTTTCTTCTATTCCGGCACTGCTGCATGACCCATAATCGAATCTCTTCTATATGGTGCTAGCCAGGGTTTGCTTTATTGGATACAAAACCTGTTTCTTCATCAGAGGCTGCTGATTTCTTGGTTCTTGGCTGCTTCAAGGCGGACTCCCTGGTTCTCACAAGATAAAACCACTAACGTGGTTTTTTGTTCTAATGCTTCAGATAAGCATGATGATCTTCTACAAGCATATTGGAGAATTACAAGTAAAGTTTCGGCAGTTTTTTAGCAGTATTAGATTCTTTGTACTTCACAAATGGAATAGGCATCTGGGCCCTTTCTCAGAAGATACATGTTAGTTAGCACTGAGCTGGCATAAGAAGCTGCAGGACAGCTTGTTGTTCCTTCGTTGTTTGTGGATGAGCACACCGAAAGAGCACAGACGCTTATAAGGTGGAACAAAAGTTGTAGAACCTGCTGAGAGAAGGGGTTTCAGGCAATAACCCTCACTGGAAGAATGCATAAAACTCAGATTTGATGAATAATATGGGTGACCCACAAGCTAAAATATTTTTGAGGCCCACAGACCAAGACATGCCTTCCGCATAAATTTTATATCTGCACCAACAAACAAAAGTTACTCACAAAAGCACTAGAGAAGATAGAAACTAAGTCTGCTTAATTTTCACCTATATCCACACTGATTGGCAGGGTTTGTATTTTGGAAACCGTTTTCTGTCTCAGCTTGCCAATTCTAAATGCAAAAAGTTAAGCCACAAACTGTGGATTACTGCAAACTTGGTTGAAATCTGGAATAAATATTCACCTGCACCTCTGTCACAAGCTTTGCTCTTTGAAAGAGAGGAATGCTCGTATCTGCATCAATTGTAAATGCTTCATGAAGATCACTGGTGAAGATGTTAGAAAAATGACATGAAATATGAAGCAATTAACAACTTACAACATGAATCCAACATTTTCATGCACTGTAAGGAAGTCAAACAAAGCAGAACTTTGAAAAACCTGCACATACCATAAAGTACAATTGAAGCATTTCAGCATTTTAATGTGCAAGGTCCCATTAAAACACTCTTGAATCCAAGTCCACAGTTAGTGTTCTAAAATTCAGGTATTTAAGGTGATCGACGCATCCTTTCTTCCTGGCTACACTGAAGCAGTCTGTCATTATCTCCGCTTATCTAATATCATCATTACTGCAAAGGTTTTTCCCTTGAAAACCTTTCGAGGCAGGGGTTTTTTAATCCTAGTAGTAATGATTGTACTAGCCCATTGTATGGGTCCCATGACCTATTGGTCTCCGTGGACGTTAAAACATCTATTCTATTCTATTCCTTGAATCTGCCTCAACTTATTTGCTATACACCTGATTATTTGTGGGAGATTCTTTTTATGTGCTCAATGGATATTTGACTGATGAGAGCAGCATCATGCAGAGTTCATATCCGCCTTTTTTTATGCTTATTTTTGAATGATCCATGTAGGATCTTTATCTGATGTAATTGTAATTTGTAATTGTATTAATCAAGCCATTTAGGCCCCCAGGCCTCTATGGCAAAGTTTTACAAAACTAGTACTAGTAAGCGCTCATTCTAGAGCATTATTAAATTCATATTCTTCCATAAGATTGAACAAGCCAATTATGTCTTCTCTTTCTTTCAACACTTCTCTAATGTACGAACTCAAGGTATGAGCAGGAATATCAAACAACTCCTTCAAGGTAGACATGTAAATTCCATGCTTGACCCTTATATGTTCATAAGAATAGCATTCCAATAAAGCATGATGTTCTGTCTCTATCTTTGGGTCCAGACAACCAGGACAAAACCTCTCCTCACGAGCTAACCCATGCATTCTACCAGTCTCAATATGTAAAGTATGGGATGACAACTGAGTATGAGATTGCTATTCGTTTTTTTCGTTGATATGAGAGGCTAAGTAAGCTTGAGCGGTATAATCATTCGATCATTTATCTCGCTAGATAGGACCTTTTCTTCAGTATCACCAAGATGCGCATTTAACCGCCACATTTTTTAATCGTTATGCATGTGACTTGTTCATGTACTTCCTTAAACTTTGTTGACGTTGGCCACATCCCATGTCCAAGCCATCTAGCTGCCCATCTTCTTATATTTTTGCCATCCTCTTTCTCTTTGATTGTTCAAATGCCAACTGGGCCATCTATCCAAGTCCATGACCAGAATTCTATTTACATAGGTGATGGTTCTGCAAAGTGCCTCTACCTCTAAGGGGCAGTAAGCCTGCTTCAGCAAGGAGCATGCAATACGGTGTTTGAGATTTCACACCCAATTCCCAGAGGAGGAACCTTTTTTGAATTTTTTCAATCTCATGCCAGCATTTTTTAGAAAGTCCGGGCCCCCAGATTGGGCTGCCATACAAAACTACTGGCTTCACCTGTATGCCGAAAAGCAACTTCCTCAGATTCCAGTGCTCAAAATTATTCATTTTGCATTGATGCATCATATTATAATAGGCCCTAAGCCCCCCAGAGGCTCTCTTCCGGGCTGCTACAGTCCACCTATAGTCATTTGTAACATCTATGCCAAGATACTTATATTCTTTTACCTGTTCCAAAGGAATTCCTCCGACTGTAAAATGGTTGAGTCACGGCCACCAACAATCATTACCTTGGATTTAGCTGCATTAATTTGCATACTATTGTGCTCACAAAACTCCTGTAGCACATCCAAGTGTTGTTGAAGCCCATTGGCAGTTTTGGAAATCAAAACTATGTCATCCGCAAAAAGTAATAATTGCACAATATACTTACCTAGTTTTGCTCCAACTCCACCAAGTCTCGCCAACCATCCCTCCAAATCATCTATGAATAACCCAAAAAGCGTTGGCGAACAAGGACATCCCTGTTTAACCCCAATGGTATTATCAATGCATTCAGGTCCTGTAAAAGGAAAAGAGAGCTCAACCAGGACTTTGTTATAAAGACAAGCAATCGCTTGCCTAATTTCCAATGGTACCTGCAACAGTTCTAACCGCGAGGCCAGATCTTTTCTTTTTACCTAATGCTTTCGCTAGATCTATAAAGGCAATATATCTCTTATTATTTGATCCCTTTGCGCCCTCAGCCAACACTCTCAAAGTAGCCAGATGGTCAAGAGTAGAGTATGCTTCTCTAAAACCTGCTTGCCCAATTGCTCGCCCAGCATGAGAGTCCGCCCAATCTGTAAGCTTTTTTTCAACCATTGCGGCAAATAGTTTAGCAAATATACTACCCACAAGAATTGTGCGGTAGTTTTTAATTTCATCTCTGTCTCCAGATTTATATATCGGGATAACTCTATTCAAGCACCAATCTTGTGGAAAATGTCCTGTTAAAAGAGCTTCATTACAGATTTCAGCTAAGAGGGCATGAAGTGATGCACCTCCCCATTTTAACAATTCAGCTGACATACCATTAGAGTCACTAGCCCGGCCATTGCCCATAACCTTCAAGGCTTCTTGTACATTATGTCCTGTAAAAATTGGAGTGGCATCTCCCTCACAAACCATCTGGTCCATATGTGGCGTATTATATAAATCTTGTACCCATGCCAGCAATTCCTTTCTAGAAATATCACCCATCAAGTTTTTCTTTTTAGACCGGTTAAAAAACCTTTTTGGATCTATCTCCATTTCATGCATAAGCATTTCAGTACGTTTTCTCATCCAAGCTCATTTTTTTCGCTTGATAAGCTTTTTATAATGAACAAAGTTATCAGGATCCTTGAACTGTTTCCATATCTCTTTTGCTGATCTGCAATCCAGGTCAAACCACTTACTATTTGCCCATTTCTGTCTCTTTGGCTTGGTAAGCCCAAATATGGATCTTCTTTTGCAAAGTGAGATTCATAAGAGTTTTGCTTACGTCTTTCTAGTGACCCTTCTTGCCCTGTAACTCCATCAACTTGGCATCTAAGGCTTTTTCATAATCGGTTTGCACGTCTATAACATAGCTTCGACCTTGGTGGTGATCGCTGGCGGCACTTTTCTCGTTAGCTTTTACATCCAATGTAAATACATAAGGAGTATGATCGAATCGATATTCCTATCTACATGGACAAATTAGATCACTAGATGTAATGCATTTGGATCACCAATAAGGTGTCGATTGTCTTTGCTACCATTTGATTGGTAGTGCGTGAATCCACTAGAGTTGGAAAATCTAGTAATCCCATTGTACATAATGAAATTAAACGCCTCACATAATGCAATTATATGCTTGCCCATCTTATTAATAACCGTATCTGCTGTCTTGCGAGGCCAACTAGCTTGTAAATCTGATTGTTCTACTAGCCATAATGGGTTCTCTTCTTCAGATAGAAGAAAGGCTTGCCTATTGCTCACACGACCATTAAGGTCTCCTGCAATAAACACCATACCAGACTCTCTATATGTTGAGATGTCATTTTGCAAGATGTATAAAAGGATCGTCGGCACATAAGCCATCGTAGAGAATAAGCAGGTCTTTGGATAAGGCTCAAGAGGAGCAAAATAAGCAAGTGCCACATAAATTTCAACAGAGTTATCCTTTAACTTCAGCCAAATATACTGTGAGAATTTATCTTTGCTAACAACTGAAACTGTCTTTTGTAGATCCTTTTTCACATAGCAAGCAACTCCACCCCATCCCCTTTTGCTATTGCCCAATTCATTCCAGACTGAGTCCAACAGACAAAAACCTGGGATTTCTAAAAGTCTACTATTTTCATGTTCCCAAGTTTCAGTGAAAGCTAGAACATCACATCCCTGAAACATTTGGATATTGCTCAAAATGGTATCTTCGCACAAACCATGCACATTCCATACAAGAAACCTGAGGGCTGCAAAACCCTATGCCCGATTCCTTACCACTAGTTTATTATTCACAATGTAGGCATTTTTTCCCTCATCTTTTAATCTCTTTACTTCTTCCAAGAGTCGCTTGCGTTCTTTCTGTTGCTGCACAGTTAGATCATCGTTGAGCCAGATTCTTTGTCCTTTTAGATGGCTCCTGTGTTGGATGATCCGTGTCTTTACTTCCATAGTACCAAATTTCAACAGAATAGGACGAATTCTACCATCATTCCTTTTTCCTAGTCTCTTATAATAGATAACTCTTGGATCTACAACATGCATTGTATTTTTAAAGAAATCATCAACAATTGCAGATATATCCTCACCTTCTTCTTCTTGCAAGCCGGATATGAGCAGATTTTGTGCTCTAGATGCCCTGTCCTCTTGTTCGGTAAGCCTATCTGCAAACTTTGACATCTGATTTTCCACAGTGGAATTGATTTGAGCGACTAGCTGAACCTGATCCCCTTTCTCTCCTTGTTCTTCTCGCAGTTCTCCTTGCTCTTCACGCAATTCAATGACCACTTCCTTCAAATCATCCAGATTTACTTTCAAGGCTTTGATTTCTTCTCTTGCTGCCTGCACTTCCTCCCTTGATGCCTTAATTTCCTCCCGTGCTGCCTTGAGCTCTGATGAAAGCTGCCGGATCAAGTGCAAAAGGTCACAACCATCCAGTTCGTCAACCTCCTTCTGAGTCGTAAGCCTGGTCTTGGCTTTTCCGCCTGACATCAGGTGGTTTCCCGCTCAGTCCAGGTAGTTCCGACAGTTTTGAGCGCAAACCTGCGCGCCCTAGTAGTAATAATATCTACTTTGTGATTAATAAACATGTTTGGGCATACCATGTAGACAAGTAACAGAGGGAGAAACAAGAAAAAATATTTTCCTCTTTGTTACGACTACAATCTCCTTCTTCTTTGGAATCGAATGTCTATTGAATGACATATTTCTCAGTTCAACACCACTGCTTCGTTCCCATAGTCGTAAACAAAAGAAAAAGAACACGGGAAAGAAGTCGCCTCAAATACGGATAGAATAGAACAAGAAATTGGCTTCGTTTGCCAGGGAAAAAAACTTACACTAATTCTTTCCTGCCATAGCAATCCGTCCCTACTTAGATCAGAGCAAGATTTTGGAAAAATGTAATAGGAAACAACATTTCTTTACTTGAAAACTCGTCTAGATATTATGCTTCCAATTGCCAATAGCCAGAAAAAATCGAGATGCAAACTAAAACAGGAACTTGGTGCTTAAAAAAAATGGTTCATCCAATTCTGCAACATGCATTGAATGAGCTATATTTATGAAAGGTGGATGTCGTCCACCCAAAAATCCTCTTTGATTTTATTTTGCAGTGGGAACCCTTCCGAGCTTCAAATCTAGAAACCCTTCCGGGTTTATGGGAAAATTGGAAGGGTTTCCAGATGAATAAGAAATTTAACCCAAATCGGGAGGAGATAGTGTGAGCGTGTGGTTTACGGGAAGAAACTAAATTTGTAGGGCATTTGATAATTGTTCTAAAAATTAAAGGACATTGTTTATTCACTAGAAGCCACCATGGCGAATCCATTTCCAGTGGGATGATCTGAACCGTCAAAATCCTAGGTCCCAAACACTCTAGATATGGTAGTGTGGTGTAAGAACAGAGACTGAGATGGCAGCTGGGGGTACCAGAACCACTTTGAAATTTACATTCTCTGCGTCATCGACTTCATCAGCCCCAATTTCTAATACCCATTTTGTCATTCGCCCAACAGTTGCATTTAGAAACTTGTTCTTTATTCCACCTCCTCAAATATTTTCTTCTTCAATCCGGCCATGGAGTTCATGGTTGTCATCCTTGTCCCTGGATTCTGGAGCTCCATGCAGACATTGGAAGGATGACCAGGTTGTTATTGCTAGAAGACTTGGGTCCGTCGCTGAAAAAAGTAGCTCAGCATCGCCGGATTTAGGGATTGATGTTGAGGAATTGGCATCCTATGCTCTTCCTGTTCCCCCATTTAAAAAAAGATCGCGAATTGCAGATATCAAAGGGTCTCCTGATGGGGGGCTTGGAAGGGTCGGGGAGCAGCTTGTTCTTCGAGGCTGGGTGCGGACTTGCAGACTTCAAAAGAGCTTCAGTTTTATTGAGGTTTTTGCCATTACATAGTGTACAATGCGTCCCTTTGTATTTTGAACTAGATAATTTTTTTTCTTGCTTATGATGTTTGTAATTTTTGTGGTAACAGATAAACGATGGTTCCTGTGTTTCAAACTTGCAGGCAGTTTTGGCATCAGATATTGAAGGTTATGAATTGGTATATTTTCTATGAAGTGAGACGATTTGTTTATCTTCGAATGGAATTATTAGTTTAATCATAGGTTTGACTAAGAAGGCCACATTTTAAGTCAATAATGAAAGAAATTAACATTAGAATAAATGAACATGATCTGTGGGTTAGTGAAAATCAAATCTGATTAACATAAAAGTTGCTAAGTATTAGGTTCTTTGCTAAGTTTGTGAGAGTATATCCTAGTACTTTAACTAACCATAACAACATTTAAAAAATTGAGGAAACCTGCTGATAGATTACTCTTGGCAGATTGAGTCTGGTCAAATTGCTACAGGTGCATCTGTTGTCATAGAAGGTGTGATTGTTGAAAGCCAAGGTTCTAAGCAAAAAGTTGAGTTAAAAGCAGCCAAACTGGTTCTGGTATGTTAGTTTGTTTTTCTTTACCATAAGGATGCATAATGTGATCAAATACCTGAGATTATTATTGTTGCAGGTAGGAGGTAGTGATGGAGCTACTTTTCCTGTGCAAAAGAAGAAAATAACCAGGGAGTTTTTGAGAACGATTGCACATCTACGACCACGGACAAATACCTTTGGGGCTGTATGACATTCTTTTGTGAAGCATCTCTATATCTGTACAAATATTTTTTGGATTCTGTTGGCTCAGTTTGAATAGACTGCTAGCTGCAGATTTGCTGCCTGGTCCTTTGTCCAAGTTTTAATGCCAAGTTTACTGATCTAATAGATTAGTTGCAATCACCTTATGTCTTTATTAAGGTTTCTCTAATTGACAGAGTTAAACTAATTATATGAGCGCTGGGTATCTGGTGTGACTCTATGATGGGATTGTACCCAGGTTGCTCGAGTCAGAAATGCATTAGCTTTTGCAACCCACCAATTCTTTCAAGAGCGTGGCTTTATCTGGGTTGCAAGTCCTATTATAACAGCTTCAGACTGTGAAGGTGCTGGAGAACAGTTTTGTGTAACCACTTTGGTAAAAAGCAGGGCAGGCTTTTGAAAACTGGGTTTTCCTGAGATATAAGATATACTCTGATATAGAGTCATTAGCATTACAGATTCCAAATTCCGGTGTAGATTCTGGTGCCCCCATTGCTCAAATTCCAGGGACTAAAGATGGGCTTGTCGATTGGTCTCAGGTGGGCTGTTTCTAACTTGCATATAGAAATGATTATTTAAGACATTTAGTTAGCAGTGGATATTGTTTGAGGACTAATTAGCTTAATAATGTGAATCTAGGATTTTTTTGGACGTCCAGCATTCCTAACTGTTTCAGGACAACTGAATGCTGAAACATATGCTACTGCGTTAACAGATGTAAGACAGGGTGCATATATGATATAACATTCCTCAAAAGCTCATATTGTTGCTTGAAATGTAACAGGTATATACATTTGGACCAACGTTTAGGGCAGAAAACTCAAATACCTCTCGGCATCTTGCAGAGTTTTGGGTAAGCACGACGTTCAAATCCTGAAGGAATGGAACGGATATAAGTGGGATTCTATTTGTGTGTAAATATGCCCAGTGGTTCTATGCGGCCATAACCTGTATAGAACATCTTTGAGGAGAGTGCATGTTTCCTAGAATATAGTATACAAGAAAAGAAGTATTCTGTTACAGGAATGATATGAAGCATAAGTCTCAAGAAATATGGCATTCTATGTAGATTTTGATGGATTGAGATAGATCGAAGTGTCAAGTGTTTGTTGAATGGGTCTGCTACCTCATGTAGAATGGTACTGGAGCTCAATTGGGCCAGATTCTACCTTCTCACAAACATGATGTAGTGCATCTCAATGTGCTTGCTGTGTTTATGGAAGCCAAGATTTGCTGTCACTGTCTGATTGTCACACTTGAAGTATGCCTCTGAGGCCTGACCAAGGATTTGGAACATTTCTGTATGCCAGACTATCTTAGATGTGGTTGCATATGGAACTTTATATGTCGCCTCCTTACTGGGATGCCTCTTACTTTGTCGTGAAATGAAGCTGTTGCCATAGGCCAGAACCTAGGCGGTGGTGCTCCTTCGAGTGTCAAAGAGAGTGTGCATACTCAGCATGTACAAATTCATGCAAATTTGCCAATTTGCATCTCTCAGAAAACAAGCATTGAATTTAAGCACCCTTGACATAAGTATGAACTTTCTAGTCTAAGAAAAGTAACAGGCAGATAGAGAAAGTCCTCCAATGAAGCCCCTTTACAAAGTGCCATGAAGCGACTGTTCGTAGAGCTTTGCATTTGCTCCTTCGTAAGGTGGGTGAGCCTGCAGTCTTCTGAGAGCCATCATTTGATATATATCCCTCCTGAGACAAAACACGTTCAACATGTTGCTGACAGATCTCAATGCCTAAGACAAAAAAGTCGCAAGAGGCCAATGTGGGTCATACTGTGCCTGCTTCTTGATGCCCTGCTCCACCTGCAATAACTAGGTCTTTGACAAACAGGAATCTTTGAAGTGTGTGCTTCTTGAAAGTGGTCTCTCCTGCCCTGAGCTTGTAAAAGATCACACCCATGTTTAGCACTTAGTCAATAATCCAACGGTGAAAGTGAAGCAAAAATTTCAACCTCCTTCAATGTTTTTGGCGATTGTTGTAGACTTGCAGATCTCAAAGGTCACAATGAGTGACGAGAGAATGAAAAAGAAAGTAATGAATAATTAAACTAATTAAAAGCAGACCGACTTACTTATACTGGGAAACCTAGCATTACCTAGCATTACTTACATAATGAGTCTATAACAACTTTGGCTATATTTTAGTTCTGCTATGCATTTTGTTTATATGATCTGATCATGGTTACATAAGTCTGATTCTCTTTGATTCTATACGCTTGCAGATGATAGAACCAGAGCTTGCTTTCGCAAACCTAAAGGATGACATGGCCTGCGCAACATCTTTTCTCCAGTATGTAGTATGTGCTACTTCCATCTTATTCATTCTAGGATTCATTTTAGTTTTTTCTACTTGTCTTATATAGAAAGATAGAGAGAAGAACATAAGGAAATTAAAAGATTAGAAGCATTCTGGAACACGAAAGCTATGCAGGCTGTATATGACATTGATGTCATTTGCGGGAACAGGTCCACTGTTAACCGAATTCCCAAATCCTCATGTGGATGTACCATATTGAGATAATATTACGTGTATCTGTCCAACTCAGCTTCTGTAGATATAACTTTTATATCAAGCTCACTGCTGCCTGTCTGCATACCATCTGCACTTCAGATATTGTCTTCTTTTAAAATATACTTCCTTCCTTCTTATTAATGATTTTGTAGAAGCCATATTAGAAATATATGGCTGTGAAAATTGTGCTCTGCCATCTTTTTAACCCAAAAAACATATGGCAGTTTCTTGTAAGATTTCTCTCGTGAGTGCATTAGATATTGTGGTCTCTCTCTTAGTCTTTTTACACTAGAATTCATCAAAAACCATTGCAAACTCCCATTATCTGTTCTCAAATTCATTTTCAACTAAAGCAACAAATCCTTGGAGCTTTTCTAGTGAAATAGGCTTCAATTTGTTTTATAGATATAAAAGATCGTCGACAATAACCATGCCCTAAAACTGTTTGCTATAACTAGTGGTCCAATGGGCAGCCAACACAAGTGCGTTGCATCTCCTAAATTGCTGTCCAGACAAGTTTCTTGCTTGAATTCTGCCAGGGTGGGTATGATGTAGGATTTTATGCCGCTGCTATGTGTTAAGCTAGAGTAGAGACGGAAAACACATGAGACAATAGAGTGTGGACTTCAGACAACGGGAAACATGAGTACAAATGCTCGAAAACTCAACTAGATGAAGCATTACTATAGCTTGCTTTTCTACTTCTAGATGCTATTAGGTCTACTCTTCATGTTAATTCTCACCGTAGCATTTTTACTTGTACACTTAGTGCATGGTGCCATTTTCTTTGCAAGGTAAAATATATCCTGGAAAACTGCAAGGAAGATTTGGAGTTCTTCGATAATTGGATTGAGAAAGGCCTCCTAACACGGTTGACGGTGGGTCATTAGTATGCATTTTGACTTAAAATTATTTACTTTGTTTATTTTGTTAACATAGAGAGCTAATCCTGGCATTGTTGGAATTAAGCTTGAGAAAGTGAAAAATGGATTTTTGTCCTGATGGAGTATGACATTTTGTAAAAACCCATGCCAATTCGCCAAAGGCAGAGCCATTTATGTTTGCCATTGGATTTGGGTAAGTTAAGAACTTGGAAATGAACATCTCCCATTGAAATACACACATTCAGAAGAAGCCACTAAATGAGCCTAAGTTAACGACTCCTAAAACAATATAAATGGTTTAAGGCTATTAAATTCAACTTCAATTGAACTAGATCACAATTATGCATGTAAGAATCCATCTATTTATCTTCTTTCCTAATAATTAAGTAAAATTTTTAAGCAGTTAGTTACAATATACCATCGTTGAAGTTACTCAAGGACTGTTTCCATTGAGCTTAAACTGAAAACATGGATGAGACGTGCAACTAAATATGAACCTAACCTAACTGCACCACACGCATTTTTGTCCCAATTTGGAGATGCTCAGGTATCAGCCCTCTTTTGTTGACTTAAGATATTCTTCATTGGCTTTTCCATCTAGACACACCCCACGTGTTCTGTGCCAACACCCAAATACATATTGAATGCATTTTGTGTTTGAGTAGGCATGTTTTTACTTGGTGGTTGTAACGTAGCTGCAATTAACGCTGACCTCCAAACGCACCCTTAACTTGTACACTGAAGCTAATGTTTTCAGTTCATATTTTTAACTTGAGAGAGTGTTTTTTACTGGAACTATTTGATAGCAGTAAGGCAAGCTGAATTCCCATTATATACAATAGTGTCAAATGGCAAGTGTGATGGACAAATTGCTGATGTGCTGGGGAATTTTTCTAGCTAATCAACTGCCTTTTATCTACATAGCTGCCTAAAGTTTCTCCATGAGCTTAATAATCTGTCATTATAAGCACATTTTATAGGCCAACAATTAAACAGGCGGGAGATATTTCTTTTGTTGTAATTTTCATGTTTGTTTCCATAAAATTTCGATGTATACTTTTACTCAGCAATTCTGATTCATTGGCACTCTGCAGAATGTAGCTGAAAAAGATTTTGTCCACTTAACATACACAGACGCCATTAGTGTTCTCAAGAAAGCAACAAGGACTTTTGATTTTCCGGTATGCTGGTACTTTCCCCAAAACTTGTAACTTGATTGAACGAGCGTGTATTACATTTGCAGTTTTGTTTTGCTTCTTTTGAGGAGTATAAAGTGTTTTTTAGAAGTATTAATTTTTTGGAGATAAGGTTGCATTTGTAAGAGCCTTGCAGGTAGAATGGGGATGTGATTTGCAAAGCGAGCATGAGCGCTATCTGACTGAAGATGTCTTCAGAGGATCTCCAGTAGTTGTGACTGATTATCCAAAGGTATTGGATGGTCATCTTAGCCGTCTTGATGATGTGCTTGACAGTTTTTGATAATCTTTAGCACAGGCCATTAAAGCCTTCTATATGAGGGAGAACGACGATGGCAAGACTGTTGCAGCTATGGATATTCTTGTACCTAAGGTAAGAAATACAGACATGACAGGGTTCATGAAACTCAGAAAGGTCTGATATTCTTTTCTACTTGATAAACACATCCTTAATGGCCGCCTCCTTCTCGCATTGGCATTGTTTGTCAGCTCATAATCAGAATTTTCTAAGTTCTTTAATTATGTAATGCATGATCTGACCTGGCCTACTGTAATTTCTGTTCCTTCAGCACCAACCCTGATGCTAATATATGTGAATAGGTTGGTGAGCTTGTGGGCGGAAGCCAGCGTGAGGAAAGACTGGGAAAGTTAGAGGAACGTATAGCAGAAGCAGGATTGAGGAAGGAGAGCTACTGGTGGTATCTGGACCTACGAAGATATGGTTCAGGTAATGGCCAATTAAAGGAATATAACAGAACACTGAAGCTGATGAAGCTCTACTAACATTGTTTGCGGTTGATGCAGTCCCTCATGCAGGATTTGGTCTTGGTTTTGAAAGGCTTGTCCAGTTTTCTACAGGAATTGAAAATATCCGTGATGTAATTCCATTCCCAAGGACACCTGGTTCTGCTGATTTTTAATCAGTAGAATAATCAAGATTCAAATTCATAACCCTCCCACAATTGACCAAATTGTTTAGACTTCCAAGAAATCTTACTGCCAGCTGCAAAATACATTTACAAAAATCATTTGACTCTTAAAACCACCATCAAGGAACTTTGGCACCTAGGTGCTGTCGTGCTATGGGTTGCCTTTGGGAGGGTTCAAAAAGCATTGTTAAAAGTAGATATAGTTGCAGACAAAAAAGAAGCTTTTTCATTTGCGGGATACTATATTCATGTAGAAGTCCTAAATTTTTTGAAATAAAGTGCAAAGCAAATTTTAATCGTAAGTTAACATGATCAACTTCAGCCCCACACTTTACCGAGGGGTTGTTTGAGCAACATTAACATACTTCAGCATCACAGTTAAATTACTATTTTGAAAACCAAGTAAAACACCCTTGAAAACAGGTGCAACATCGGGGATTACCCAACTTCCATATTTTTTTTTATCGAATTAAGCTACATGCTCTGATATTTTGGGCAGCTCTGGCTGCTTGGTTTGGTCTGGAAATGGAGATTTCTGCCGAAGTCCAACTTCCGACCTTGGACGCATCTATAAAAGTGCCCAAAGGCTATGTCGATGGTGCCAAAGCAGTCGGCTACGTTGCAAAAAATTATTGAGGAGCAACAGAAAATGAATAGGGCTATTAGCAACCCTGGTGATGATGCAGATCTCTCACACGCAGATCTTTCAGTTGCCATATGGTAACAACATTTAGCAGTCATCACAACAAAACACATATCAACAACCAACCAACATGTATTTCTTTAAGCATCCTCTGATTATTAGCCAATGCATTCATACCACAAAGCTTTCACCATCTTGCACTCATAAATATCAAAAGATTGGAATTTGGTTATGCTGTAAATGTTGTCAATGTTTTCCCAGATTTGCTAATGTATGGTCAATTTATCATCTTCTAGATGCAATTGCTTTCCCTGTATTTTAAGATGCACATCATGTCTTTATAGATGCACAAAAGATTGAAGAGAGATGCCTTTTTGTTATCATGTGCAGTGGAGCTGGAAGAAATATGGTCACAGTTTGGTGCAGAAAAGGGATGAGTAATCATAATCGCTCATTGTAAATGCAGGGGACGTGATGATTTCTATCCATTAAGTTAAAGCTAATATTAACGAACATACACAAAAATGAAATTGGAGCAAATGCTAAAAGCTCTCTCATTTGAAGCTTTTCATTCGCAACTTACATTATTTAGGCTCATAAAATAGTCTTGGATAAATATAGATAGACTCGTTGCACAAAACAGGGCTTTTCTGCAACATCGCTACCATAACTACTGCATTGCGGTCATCCTCCGTTACAGCTTCTGCAGCTGCTCATAGTCTTTAAATCGGGCTGCTTCAAAGTATATGACAAGATGCTTTACGACAGATTCGTCCTATTCCGGTAATCGCTCTGATTTTGTTCTTCAATATTCAAAGAGTAGATTTGTTCTAAGAGTAGATTAATTCGTGGTTTTCCTTCTGCAACGCCTGTAAAGAGATGTATCTCGCATCCCTGCACATGACATTGTGAGATATATCCAAGTTTTGGAACTCATACGACCTCTGCTGTAGAAATATCATGGTGGCCAATGCAAATAGAAACAATGTCTTCCATGTTCTCTCATTCCAATTCCACAGCCACCAGAATGTCATTAACAAATCTTCAATTGAAGCAAGGTGGAGCTAGAGAACGATATTGTTTTCAAGTTCTTCCCTACACTCTGATACAACATCCATTGCAATGGAGTATCTCAAAAGGGCAAACAGAAATCCCATTCGCATGTTTCTTTTAGTCCAAGAAGAAGAACAATATATCTTATAAGAAAAATGGCTTCTCTGCCTGTAACATTTGAAGAACAGAGGGTTTTGTACTCTATAAACAACCATGTTTCCAAGTAACTATCTGACTAACAAAATTTTCATCCAGTTAAAGACAGAGTTGGATGACATTCTTCATTTAGACATGGTCAAGCTATGCCGTAGCCATGGCTACTATTGATTTTCCATATCTGTTTGACATTAATTCTTCGAAAAATGCCACATTTTGACAATTTTTATTCTTGGTTTGCTTCAGCCACACCTCTCTGCAGATTCACTATTGTAGCCTTCCTATCAGGGATAGGTTTTGTACGTATGAAATCTAAATTCTTGATGTATAAAGTCAAAAAATATGTATTATACCGCAAATTTGTATTTTTTACGTATTATACCGCAAATTTGTGCCATATCATACGAATAATACGTATTGCATATAAAACGTACAGAGTATTGAACCTATCCCTGTTTCCTATTGTCCCATCATGCATATTTCTGTCAGAAACGATGTCTTTATCCCACTTGGCACTTGTAGCCCAGATCTTGAGCGACGATGTAAAATCAATGACATTCTTGCAGGAATTATCATTGCTTGCACAAGCTGGCTGAAGAGATCTGCTGACTTCAAATGTAATGATTCCATTTTCTGATCAATATTTCTTGTTCCGTGATGAAAACTTTTATCATCTCTCTCATCAATCCAGTAAGTATTAATATAGCTTGCTCCATCATTTCCAACCCAACCGATGTATGCAAAAGAATTCACCATTCCTCTACCAAATGCAATGGCAAGATAACCACTCTTCCGTGTTTTCCCCTTACAGCAAAAAAGATGTTTGAGCCAGTCAATGTAAGAATAGTGTGACTTGCTATTCTCCAAGATAATCACTGCTATTATACATATCTGAGAGTCTGCCTGCCAATCTGTGAAGACATATTTTTGCAAATACCCCTATATTTTGACAAATAGATTCTCAGCTCCTTTCATCTCCAAGAACTCAGCTGCACATCTTAGAACTGCTACATTTGAACAGGTCAATTCAAATAGGTAATCCATAGCAGAAGTTTATCACCTGCTTGAAATGTTTTCAAACCTCCTGGAAAAGCTTCTGGCACTTCAATTTCAACCGCATCTCTTAGAATTTGTTCAAAAATACCAGCTCTTAGATACCAAGAGGGTCTTCTAGATATCAATAGGGTCTCTAAAGCATCAACCCATAGAAAAGTAATAATATTGTAAAAACATTTCGATTTTATACATATAGCCTAAATATTTTTTATGTAAAGGAATGCTGGATGGATTGTTACATGACTGAGCTCTTGTAATGACATGCAATAAATTTTGATAAAGTTAAGAAACAAACAACCATTCAACAATCACAATGATGTACATGCACGATGTACATGCAGGGAAAATGGCTTGGGCGGCTACGCAAATGTTAACATAGAAAGATGGGTAAGAAAGATCCAATGATAATGAGTAAGGAAGATACTACTTACAGATCGGTTTATAGAAGTATCCGATCATCCCTTTAAACTTTCTTTTTTTGCAAGCTCCCCATTTATCCCTTGAAATGAAAGATCACCATTTCTTTCAGCAATACTATCACAAATGGTAGAAACGAAATAAGCATGTAAGATACTATTGCCAGAGGTTGTGCTGTGCTTCAATAAACTTTGGATTTACATAAGCTGCATGCCCAAGGTGAATTTACATGAGTTGCTTGTCCTGATACATGACTGAGCTCTTGAAATGCAGGATCACCATTTTTTCAGTAATATTACCACAGATGATAAAAACAAAATAAGTAGTGCTTCAATATACTTTGAATTTACTTGTATTGCATACCCAACCGTCCATCGGCAAAAAATATCAATAATTTTTAATCAAATGCGATCTCTAAAAACCCTTTCTGCAACTTTTTCTGCCCTGTAATATCTACCCTGCCATGTTTTCTTTTCCATTTATGTTTTATCATAAACTGTAACAACCACCTTCGATACTTCCCATGATTAATGATGCAAAGAACAAAAAGAATTTAATAGAAGCTCTTACCTGCAAAATTGGAACGACCGCAATATCATACTAAACGGACAAAAGTCCGACCTGAGGAATCCCAATCATGAGCGATGAAGTTTAGCCCCTGGAGAATTTTAGGGTAAAATCCCTCGACTAGCAGCAACTCCTAACGACCCCAATTCATATGAGGTGTTTAACTTGAAATAAGTCTTGGTCCTATTATGCGCCCTATCCTGAGAACAAGAGAAATACTGCGGATTGTGATCTGAAATAGAGATGTCAAGCATGTTTTGGCGAGAGAAATTATGCAAATATCTAGCTGCTGATGCATTATAATATTCCCTGTCATGACATGCATATGCTTTACCAGTTCCAAGCCAGCCATTGCACCAAGTGAAGGTTCCATCGCCATCCACCTCTACCAAACTACAATCATGCATCAAGCGCTGCCATTGTTCATGTTCAAAGCCTTGGATGATTTCTTATCTTCTGCCGCATCGATCAACTTCGAACTCCACCATATTGAAGTCACCCACCAACAAGCATGCAACATGAACCTCCCATCGAACTAGTTTGGATCTCAAAGCAGCCCAGAGGACACCTCTTTGATGAGGTCTATTGTGCGCATATACGTTCACTAGACCCCACTCTTGTCCCTTATCAAACCACTTGATAATGATCCAGCGATCAAATCTATCAGCATGAGTGAATGCGATTGCTATATTGCGTCTCCATGCTGTAAGGACCCCCGCTTTTGCCGAGTCTTCTGCAGCCACCAAGACATTATATTGCCAACCTACTACAGAAGCTACCTTTTGCACATCCTCCTTTTTGCACTTGTGCTCTTGTAGACAATAGAAATCTGAATTCAACCTAGCAAGAGCCATGGAGGAAAGTCTGCTCCTTTTGGTTGGTGAAGAAGCAACACCCCGAACATTCCAGGAAACCAGCTTGTTGATGATAATGAACCTAAAAAAATAAATGCTCATAATGGTTGTTTATAGCTACATCTAGGCCATTATTAATTAGCGGAAATGTATTTAAATTTATGAAGTAAATTACTTCCTAATTGGTGTAAATTGAGGAAAAAAAAGGGGAAAAACTATGGTTCTTGGTGCCTGAGGCTAGGGTGGCGGTACCAGGGAGAGGCCGCACCTTTTCTTGCCTTTCCGACACTGCTGCAACACCTGGATTTTGTTTAGGATCGAGTTAGCGGCTAGCAGGGATCAAGGAAAATAGCTTTTTGGGTCTGGATATTTCACCATAGGCTGATAAATTTGTGGCTTTGGAAGCATCTTCAGGGCGGTTTCTTGATCTCATATAAACCACTAACATGGTATTTCGTTCTAATGCACTTAGCATTATAATCTTTCCTGCAAAGATTACACTGAAACAATGCAGATGCTTATAAGGTGGAATGAAATTTTGTGAGTTCTTGAACAGAGGCATTTCTTGGCCTGTAAACTTTAGCAGTCCGTGTTTTTATACAAAGCCCGAAAAATTGTTGGCTGTTTTCGGCATTTTCTCCTTCCGTTCCTTACTAGCAAGAAAGGTTCAGAATATTCAAGAAATGATCAGAATCTGTCTTTTATCAGGAGGTCTTTATAGAATTTTGGAATTATTAGAATGGATTTGAAGTGCAAGAAATGGAATCAATTAGGGGCCGAGCTTTGGATATTATGTGAGCAGGAAGAAGCTTATATATCATGAACTGGACTTTCGGGAGGAATCTTGGCGGATGGGCATGTGTTGTGGCATTCGAAGTGTATGAATTCTATCTGTAACTATCCGTTATCTAAAGGTCCGAATTTCAATGGAGAGATACTCAAGAAAAGGTGTCTAATATTAGATCTTTGAATAGAATGGATGGGTTCTAGCATGTGAATATTGTGATGTATTTATAAACATTGGCCTAAGCATTGGCCTTGCATATTGGAAAACATGGACACACCCTATAAGATCATCACCTAGTCGAGATGAGTTGTTTGTTTCGATGCCAAATGATTATTGAAGATAAGTCAAGGGCATCTATGATTAGGACAGGATCGAAGGAAACAGAGAGAGGTTGCTCCTTGTTCGAGTATGTAATTATATTTCTTTAACATGTGCCTCATATGTGTCCTGCAGATTAACATGTAACTTAGTAGCTTAGTTTGGTTAACTAGGAAGACCAGATAGTAGATGCAAGGGAGAATGCCCATAGTGGTTTATATATCTTAATCACCTAGAACAATGGGAAAGTGCATCACCAGTTATCACTAGTGAGATGAAGTGTTTAAAATAAAAAAAGTATAAACTAGCATACGTTAGACCAAACATATGCCTCGCTCAATCCCTTGGCATGAATATCATTCTATATCTAAACCAATGTGGCCGAGGCATGATTGAGAGACCGCACTGGGTATTTCTTGTACCACCTTGGCGTAAGATTTTTCAACTGTTTTAACTGCTAGTTAAAACAGGAGCATGAGACACATGTTAAAAGACCTAAGATAAGTCTCCTTGTTTCAGAAAATGTTGAACAACAAATGCTTGCTTGTCTTGCTGAAGAACTAGTCCATTTATGTACATGAGTAAAGGGATCAAGCGGCTTGAACATTTCAAGGGAATAAACAATATCTCCGCGAATGCATTTAGAAGGTTCATGCTTGTAGTGCAGTATGTTTTCGAAACAAAAGAACCATCGAGTTATTTCTTCTATTCTCACTAATCACTGCCAAAAATGTCATGGCTTCTAGAAAACTTAAAACGGAGCTTTGTATTAGACCATTGATCGAAAACCCCTTATGTTAAAAAATATTCTATATTATTGCAAATTGTACCTACATATGGTAATTGTGTAAATTCAAAGGCCATTGGCTAAAAAGGAACATATCTTGGAGTAGGAGCCCGACGTCCATTGGGCACATTAGCACTTTCATAAGTAGCTTAAAGCCATACGAAAATTTGCATGCAAAGCCTTGGTGCTAATATTGGCTCCCCCATTTTAACCATGGTGTGGCGTGATTCTCTCGAGGAAATCACAGTGACTCTCAGAGAATCACGTGATTAGCTCAAGAGAATCACAAAAAAATGGCGCGGCGTGAGACGGCAGGCAGGCTGCGCATCAATGTAATGATCTTTTCACATGCTTTATTGCGCATTTATGACGCATGTGTGCTATATGATTAGCTTGAGCTAATCACATATTCTAGATACATTAGCATGTGTGACCTTTAATTATGTATGAGCATTAATTATGTTCAGGTGTGCGGTGTGATTAGATCAAGATAAGGTTTATTGTATCCACATGTGTGGAGTGATTAGCTCAAGAGGATCACATATTTATTGTATCCATGTATGTGGTGCGATTAGGTCAAGAAAATCACGCACTATCGCTCATCCATGGTACCATTGGAAGGAAACTGACGGCAATTTTATTTCCCTAGCCTAGAAGAACGATTCGCTCGAGCGAATCATTCTATGGTTGCACGCCCATTTCACGATCCACTTGAGAGAACCTCATTATGTAAGGTTCTACCATCTCGTTGCTCTAGTAGATTCTCGAACGGGTGAAGAAGGTGCGCCAACCTTTCTATTTTTTTTTTATTTTTTTTATTATAATACACTTGTTACATGGATTTATTTGACTAGTTACACTTGTGCTAAGATGGAAAAAAAGTGATGGGACTAAAAAACAAATGAAGCATATGATAACGACAAACTAGGCATAGCAATTTAGTAACAATGGTTGGATATAAGGTCACAGTTTAAGTATGTCTTCTTAAAATGAATAGCATAATTGTGTGCATGTGGGAACGGCAATAGGAATTGCTTACTGCACTTACCAAGTTAGCAAAGCATTACGAGATACACGTGGCAAAATATTGGCACTGTTTGCAAAGCGATGTATGATCAGCTTATCAAACAACTCATGAAAAGCCTCAAACATGGGTAAGATTTTTGCATCTGGTTAAAAATTGTTTGTTATGTAAGAAAAATGGCTTAATGATGGGCCAAAAATGAGCAAATTATGACGACACAATTAGGAGCCAACGTGGCATGACAGATGAGATGTTTCTTTCTTGTGGAATATAATGTATGTGTATTGATCTAATGCTTAATCCCTAGGTGGAAGTGTGGATGTAATAATACAAATATGGTGTGGTGGTACTATGATCTCCCATGGAATATAGGCTTGGCCCTTTATTTTGAGTATACCCAATAAAAAATCCCAACCGTTTCATAAGGGAAAATATTGTGGACGAGCATATAGGTAATCCTAATTCTTTTACGCTTGCTCTCTACTTGAACAAATACGATTTGAGAGCATCTTACATCTAGGAACGTGTGCCCAGCGATGCCGGGCAATTCTTGAGAGCGTTTGGAATGGGTTTATGGTGTTAGACTCTGTAGCTACATTAGAATTTCTAGAATCTATGTAGGTGAAATGGGCAGGAAGGCATAATGCATGAATATAGTTGAATAGAAATAGAAAATGTACATCCCTATGAAGGATGAGAGCAAACCTTGTTTTTAAGTGTAAACACGCTATGAACTAATCTTATACAAAACATGTACGCCTCCCAAAGAAATGATCTTTCAACGCAACAAAGCTAATGAAACAGTGACAAACGTTGATACATATGAGAGAGATTCATCTTATGTCTATTTGTTGCTAAACGTGAATATCTAGAAACGTGTGCCCGACAATGCCAGGCATTAGTCATGTACGTGTGGCATAGGTAGATGTAATGGAATATGTAGAAAACTTGTAAAATGTACTCATGATATATAGATGTAGATGCCAGGAATTAGCCCTAACACATCGAATGGGTAGAAGTAATGGAAAGCATATGTTGCAAATATGTTGGCACATAAGGGTAGACTTAATGGAGCGCATATTGAAAATTGGTTTGGGGTTGTGATGGTAAGGTTTTTGTGGAATACACAATTGCATTTTGTTACCCTCAAGTATTTTCAAGATAAGATTATACTACCATTCTACTTGCATTGTTGGGGTGCCTTAATAAAATCATACATAGTGCTACGAAAAGATTAGTTGTCGCATTCTGTTTGATGATTTGCACCATTTCAATACAGTTCAATTTAATTGGTTTCATATGCAAATAAACTTACAGAAACGTGATGGTTGCACAATGCCTTTGCATTAATTGTGGGCACATGAAATGGAATTTATAGATATAATAAAGAGTTATAAATGTAATTTGTGCATAGATGTAACAGAGTTTCAAGTGTAGAAGGTGCATGGAATGGGTAGGAAATAATGGGACGCATGGGGCGAAAGACATATAAAGATGACTTGCACGTGTGGATGCCTGAGATGTCTTAAGTTGGGATGCCCTTTGTTTCCTTGTGTTTGAATTTTCAAATCCCTAACTTCTCATTGATAAAACAAAATCTTGAAGATAAATGCATTCTTCATGATCAATTGTATGAAGGAAATTTTATATTTGGGCTTCATAAAGAACGTTGTACTATTCGTCCAACACAATGATGGCTTGGAAGCCAAAGCCAATATTTCTAAGAGCAAACAATAGATTGCACTTTTTACAGGCTGCTACAAACATGTCTGGTATTGCCTACTATGCTTGATCTCTTAACATTAATAAAAGGTGCACTTGAAATCAATTTTCCATGGTCTTTGCCTTCAATCAAAAATTGTCGAAAATTGCCATTGCAAACATGATCTTTTGCCTAACGCTTCTCCAATAAAATCTGCGATATTTGTGGAGATCAATGCCATATCAGCTTCTGACATGCTTTAGATGTGCTCTTGATGGGAATGAACAATGCATACAGTACTTGATAAAGCATACAAGAAGGGCTAGCCATTAATTAAAGCGATGATAATTGAGCACGGTTTAGACTTGCTGTTGCTAGTGCAGAGCTGTTCTTTGTAAGGATGGCATTGCAGTCCAGCGATCTGTTGATCTCATTATTCTGGAAACCCAAAAGAGCACGCAAATGTTGAGCCTAAGGGGGAGGTCCGTTTTCGTTTCTTTTTAGTATGGCGTGTTGTCTTTTTTCAATATATGTGTTATTCCTTTTTTGTTCCATGATGTGTATACATTCTTTAATCAGGTGTAATAGCCTACATTTTGGAAATGCTATTGGATCATGATTTTTATGTTGATGTGTATTAGAAAGGTTAATGCATGCTTATGAAAAAGGACAACAATATTGCAGGTGATATCGGTAGAGTAGATGTTGTGTTGTCAATGGCAAAGGCATTTGGGGACAAATCATTGAAGGAACATATGCATGCCAAGCCAGATGTGTGTGATTAATATGTAGTCGAGTTTTCATGTCAGCTTTTAATTTTCACAAGTAATGGGATATGGGATTGTGTATCTAACCAAGAATCAGCGGATCTCATTATGGACATAGCAGATCCCATGGACGCAGCAACTATACTTATTCATGAAGCCCGGAGGAGGAGGAGGAGGAGGAGCGATGGCATAGCTTGCATTGTTATCCATTTTCATGAGTTGTAATGAACTTCAATTGTTATATCTTAAAAGGAGATGTTGTTTAATCTACTGATGTATAGTTCAGAGTGGTATGCACAAAATCAGGATTCCAATGATTATTTCTAAGCATTGGCATTGTAACGTTGTGCATTACTGCAATTTATTTGAAAATCTATATTATTATGATTGCATGGACTCATCTTAGTAATGCATACTGTGCATGAGGCTGGGGGGATGGTTGTTGATGGGTGAAAGTATGCTGGTGGGTAGCAAAAGCATGCGTCCGGACGCATGCTTATAGCAGGGTTTTAGCCCGCTTAAAGCACCCCTGCTTTTGCTTAATTTGGGGTGCTTTAAGCGTAACTGCCCGTCATTTTTTTTACGCCCTTCATGTACTAACACGTCCACCTCACGAATGAACCGTTAGGATAATGATTGTGGGTTTTTGGCTGGATTTTCGCGCGAGTGGTGTGGTAGTACGTTGCAAATTGGATTACTTCGTCATGGGCCGCGAAAATTCTCCCTCCAATTCAATTATCCTCCCTCTCTCAGGAATTTCATGGCGCTCCCTGATACCGGCCTGGAGGCAATCACGCGTTTAGCATTGGATTTTCGGCCTGATGAATCCCAATACAGTGTTCCAAATTTGTTGGATGTCAATCCAACACAGGAAATATCACGTGAAGATCCAGTTTCCTCTGCAATTTACAAGAAATTAGATGCAGAGAGAAAGAGAGAATACAGATTAAGGAATAGGATGAAAAGAGCAGCGGTTGAACGGGAGGATCTGAGCATGAGACGCAGGCAAGAAATAGCCAAGCAAGGGTAAAAGCATGTTAGGGTGTACCACTTTTGGAACCTGCAAAAGTACATACACTAGGTACTTCAGAACTGGGTACTTTCTCATTTTTATTTTCATTAAAACTAGTACAAAGGTCCAAAATAAAAGTCAAGGACGCATTAATATTCAGAGTTAAGATAAAGATAATGCTACCGGAGACCAAAATATATATAAAATTTCTAAAATGTAACTTTTATTGAGATATTACACGGGTACCCAGTACCCAGTCCTGGGTACCTTTTTAGGTACTTTTTTGGTCACTAAATAATACTTTTTAAGGGACACCCTAACATGCTTTTACCCGCAAGTAGTTGATTACTTCAATAAGCTCACCAAAAAGCATTCACCAGAACTCAAGGCTGATGTGATGAAGAGGGTGGTTCATCACAACGAAATGGAAATCTCAGAACCTGGACTTTTGCCAAATCCAAAGGAGTGCAAGGCAGCGGGAGTGCTGCTCAACAACTTGAAACAGACAATGGCAGCCACAAAGAGGCAAAGGAACCATGATATTTGGAGAGCCAGAACCTCAACACTTGTGATGGCTTCTTCCACAAATTCGAGATGCAATTCCACTATGGCAGGGCTGTTAGGTACATCTATTTCTTGTCTTCATGCCTGTGCTTCTTCATGCTTTCAAGTGCTTGTATCTGGCGAGTGATCTTTGGGTGGGATATGTTCATTGATACATGTGCAATATTTCTTATGATAGGTTGCATGAGGTCAACAATTGCAACTGCTGCATTAAGGAAATCGGAAGCCTTCCTTGGAAATGGTCCGTGGTCTGCTTTCCAAAAGAGGTTGAGGTGCGATTCTCTCACCCCTGCTTGCAAGCAAAGCATAACAGAATTCTGGAAAGAAAACAGCAGAGTCTCTCCTTGCAAGAAAGATGTTGTGAACACTGTTGGAGAGTCAGGCTTCCGAATTTCTTATCCCTTGCACCTTCTGGAGGTCACACAGGTATAAGTTTCCATACAAACTTTTTTTTCTGCTATTTCTAACCAAAGGCCACCATTCAAATTTGCAGGCTATATCAACAATACAAAAGGCACATCCCGAACACCTGTTTTGCTTAAAGGCTTTCGGAGAAGTTGAAGCCTATTTATGTGAAGAAAGTATCGGAAAGGGAAACCCGTTGTTGCATATACCATATGAAGTTGGAGTATGCCAGGGTAGCACTGAATGCATTAAGGTCAGCGAAAACTGGATTCCATGGTGAAGAGTGCAAGTGCACCCGCGAGGGTCCGTGGACACGGTGAGAAGTGTCCGCCGACCAACACATCGTGATGACTCAAACCAATGAGCTCTCGAGGGTCGTGGGTTTGCAACAAGAGCGAGGGTGAAGAATGGTATAAACATGATCGCTTGATGCGGACATGTCGGAAGTGTGGTAACTAAAAGTCTTCCTATATGTCCAAGAGAAAGAGAGAATCACGAAGTTCTTGCTTGAATGGAAGACGTTTGAAAAGGTAATACTCTCTTTATTGTTTCTTTGAAGCATCGATATGTCTTTGTCATCATGCGACCGACATCGCTTTTGTGCTTTCAACTTATACCGATCTTCTTTTTTTTATGCTACGCATCTTTGTTACGTGATTCCAGTGGAGACGTAAGAAGGCGATGGAGTTGCGACTGCGTTACCAAGGAAGTGCCAGTGGCGCCAGAAAGAAAAGATCTAATGCCACCAAGAAGGGAAACCAAAGTAAGAAGTCCAAGGTAGCTGGTGGGGACACGATTTTGAAAGGCTGCAAAGCATTGCCGAGAAGAATGGAAACAAAAGTAAGAAATCCAAGGTACCGGTGGTAGGACCAACTGAAAGCTGCAAAGCACAAGTTGAGAAGAAGGGAAACAAAAGTAAGAAATCCAAGGCAGCTGGTGGGACACAGCCCGAAGCTGCAGCACAAGATGAGACCTCAAATGGCAAGGGGAAAAAAGAAAAGGACCAAAGCGGTTCTTAGATTGTCTTACAAGAGAACGGCAGTGAAGGCTTTCATTTCATATCTGTGTTCCACGTTGAAGATATTCGTGTCACACAATTACAGGGCTAGGTGGCAGGCCATGCAATTCAAGAGTTGCTTGGACAATATCCAAGATGGCACCATTGTTTCTGTAATTGATTTTGCTGAGAATTACAGCATCAAAATACAAAGGGAGGTTCAAAGCCAGCATTGGCACAATGACCAAATAACAATTCTCGTCCACATCACGTATAGGATGGACGGCCAGCTCTACGGGATCGAAAAGCTATTGAAGGAAACCCATTTTTACTTGAGTGATGACAAGATTCATGACACTCTTTTTGTGCAACACTGTCTTAGAAAGCACAATTCATGGCTAGTATCAAATGGTGTAGAATTCTCCAGGCATATAGTTTGGTCAGATGGTTGTTCTAGCCAATTCAAATCTGCCTGGACCATTCTATTTCCTACCAAGATATCACCACGAGCTAGGGAAGGAAATAATATGGAATTTCTTTGGGACAGCCCATGGTAAGGGAGAGCACGATGGGCAAGGGGCGCCCTCAAAGGGCATTCACTAGAGAGCGCTCAAGTATGATGGAGTGAGATTTAGGGGTGTGGCGATGCCCGTGAATTCGCTATGAGTTGGAATGAAGGTGCCAAAGAACGGGGACATCAAGAGGTAATATGCTTTCATCCGCATTCATCCGCTTTTAACGTGCTTTCATCCGCTTCACAAAGTGCTTTTTATCCGCTTTTATCTGGCCGTGTAATCTTTGTAATGTGCCTCTCATCTTTGTATGTGAACCGCAATAGTTGTTGCCGGCTTTTGCGAGGCACTTTTGGTTCATTGGAAAGGATGATGTTGATAGGACGTAACCGGCTGGACCGTGCGTGGTAGAAGGGACGAAGGAAATACAACGATCGGGACATACTTGGCCAAATCAAGCACAAGGGTGGCTCATAGAGGTTTAAGTTGTTTCGTGGTAATTGTTTGAAAGGAACCGGTCATCTTGTGTGAACAAGCAGAGGTTAAAGAATTGGAAATATGTTACTCTAAAGCCGAAAAAAGTCACTTGGTGAAGGTAACCAAGACTAAATCGATGAGGCATTTTTGAAGGTGATGGAGAATGGCTTAGTGGAAACATAGAGGAAGGTGATAACTTTGTTGTTGAAGCCGAGGAGGGAAATCGGGAGAATGCAGATTTCTATGTGATCAAATGTGTTAAGCCGAGGCATATCCTTGACGAATTGTCAAGGATAGCTGGGTCGAACCTTCAATGTCGATGAACATGTGTTGGCTGGTTTGTACTATCTTTGTCCGGCCCGATGGTACTTGGGAGCTACTTGAAGACAAAGGTCCGACCTTCGATCACGATCATCACGTGATCAGCCATCAAGTTTGAGATGAATCGATTCACGGCACTAACGAGATTTTCCCTTGATCGGGCTACTCACCGGATGATCCTTGACGACCGCCATATGAAGGTTGAATATGCTTTGACCTAGTTGTTTTATCATTTTAACAGTCGTAGTTACTTGTGTACTTGTCTCAAATTTTGATCATTATATTGGAGACAATGCTTGTGAGTATTGGAGTCTTTTAGTATTGGAAACAATGCTTGTAGTAGTCTTTGTATTGGAGTATTTTAGTACTGGAAACAATGCTTGTAGTATTGCGAGAGTAAGCTTGATATATATTACGAGAAAATTGTACACTCAACATTTGAGACATCTTACAAGATCACTCAATACTCAAGATATAACACAAAGTAATCTGCATATATTACAAAAAAAGTAGTGTACAATGGTTACTTCATAAGTCATCGAAGTCCTCAAATCTATGCTCCTCGCCAGAAGGGTGCCCAAAGAGTATTTGCCTTTGTACTTCAATAGGAGCATTGAGGATATAGTAGGTCGAGACAAGGTAGAAGTTGTTGAGACAAGTAATCCAAAGATCAAGAATCTGTCTCCCGGGGCCAACCATGCATCGGTGAAATCAATTTGTGAGATCGTTTCTGTCTTGTATGAGAGGCCAAGTATTCCAAAGCCAGGACACACAAACTTCGCAAAAAATTGTCCTCTTCTTGCCCTTGAAAGGCATAACAGAACGGTTGTGTGTGCGGGGTTTAGAAACCCTTTTGTGCGTTTGTCATCAACCAAGAAAATCATACCATGATATTGAGGAAAATCCTCAAGAACAACCTTCAACTCCTTGAAAAATAGTTGCTTTTTCGGTCTTTGGTTGGATGCTCGCATGCATAGCAATGCTCTTGACCATATATCTTCAAGAATCGGGTCTCCGGCGATCGGGAACAATGCATCCACCATATCCCTTGTATTCAAGTAGAGAAGCACTCCAAATCACAACATCAAACCTCTGCGGTGCCCACTCCACAAACTCATGATACCCCAGTGCGCAAATGAGGTACTTACTTGCGTTTCTTTTACAACATGGTTCGTTTGTGGTGGATGCAAGATTTTTTGATTCATTCTCCTCTGTTGTGTATGCGTGCCCGATTACACCATTTATGTCAAGCACCATGCACTTCCGTGCGGGTGTCCATCCCTCGGCGTTTGCAACCACCGTCGATGGGCTGCCGCATCGTGCTTTCGTCTTTGGCCGGATCTTTGGGAAGTGCTATCCGGGCGTCTTTGGAAGTTGTTGCGACTTCTTTGGACTCGGTTTATCTTTGCTACCGGTGATGGAGAGCCTTTGATAGCCATAGCTAGATACATCCTTACTAGTATCTCCCCTGTCCCCAATGTATGGGTGTTTCACGGCTATCGAGAACCCGTACCAAGTGGTGGCTTAGGGTCCTTGGTCTCTGCAAAATCAAAAGTGGTGCTACAATTACCAACTGAAACTGGCAGGACATTATGCCAAGTGAAATAAGACAAGTAAAATAACTGCTTGAACTTAAATATTGGATTGCACCTTTTATATGTAAGAGTTTGTTTTGCACTTTGGTTTCTTCATTATCCATGCGGGTTCTCTCACTATCTTCACCTCAGATTGATAAGCACCACTTGTGGCTGCCTTCTCCTTTCGCATGCAAATGCATATTGATCCCTAGGTTGAAACTCGAAACAAATTTTACAAGGACACAATGGGGGAAAAAACATATATTATGGTATTACACAAAAACCTTTTAACTGATCGTTTTGCCAAGTCTTGTGCAAACAAAATTGGCCCTGAAACGAGTACATATAAATTACATTAGACAGCTGTTTTTTTTCCTAGTGCCACGCCTATAGGCACGTCCTCATCAACCGAATCATCTGACTCACCCTCACTCTCGGGGTCCAGGACCTTTTGGTCCGGACCTTGTGAGCTTTTGTGGATTCGGCTCACAACCTTGTTCACCGCTTATCCACTATATTGGTCTTCAACATCCTTATGCGCCCCGCATCAACGGTGTTAGAGGAGGCCTTTGTAGAGGTTCTTTGCGAGAATTTGGAACTATATTGTATTTCTCAAAGATCGTCGAAACTCTTTGGAATCTGCTTTGGACCGTGTTGGTGTCTTTAGCCACCGTGCTTTTTAGTCTTTGCAATGTCTTTGGATTTGCTTGCCTCGGTGGCCGTTTCCGTCTCTGGGCGCTTCTAATGTACCCACTTCGGGAAACAAGCGTGTACCTTTTTTGGTCGTTCTTGCTTGTGGAGTTCGAGTCCTTGTAGACTTGTGTCAGGGGGTCCTTTTACTAAGAGGTGTTTTGACATGCTTCCTTTTCTGTTGCTATCACGGGGTTGTAGCTACCACCTCATCTAGGTCAATTGTCTCAACTATTTGTTTGTGTCTTTTGCCCAAACATGTAAGGGTTCTGCTGATTTGTCTTCCCCAATTCCTCCACTAAGCCTCTTTGGAACTGTTTTCGAGCATTCGAGGCGGTGTGTCTTCTCCATAAGCAAACTCAGGCGGTGACATGATATACGTGGCCACATTTCAACCGGACTTAGGGTGTAATCATCACGGAATGCCGGCCCGCATGTGGAGCATCGCTCCTCATCTCCAATTGGCAACCTGAATGTCACGGGATAGATGCTCACAAAGCTGGCCGGCTCTCCTTGTAAGTTCCCTAAGCTTTGTTGAGATTACGTAAATCTTTGCTTGGCTTTTGCAAGTTGCGCCGGTGTTTGCAACCTCGGCAGCTATAGTGGCCACTGTTGAACTATCCCTCATCTATTGGGCCACCCCCATTTCAACAAGGGCTTTGAGCATGTACTCGCCATGTCTTTCTCTCTCTCCAAGCTCAATTAGCTCGGCCAGAGGCACCAAAGCATCGGGACTGTGGTTGCTTGAAGGCGTGAGATGTTGTCTTTAATTTTCGCAATTTCTCTTGAAGCCAAGAAGAAAGCTCCCTTAGCACGGGACTGGACAACTAGCTCCTTCTTGGAGACTAAATCCGGCCAAGCTGGCGTGTCTAGGGTTTCCGCAAATCTTTGCATAGGACTTCAGGCGTGATATGTTCTCCCCATAAGGCTGTGTAATTTTGTTGGGCACGGTGCAAAGCTCCTTATGGACGGCCTCCCTTCTAATTTAATACCAGTGCCTCCTGAAACCGGCCTTTCGCTATGCTTTTTGGTCTTTGTGGTTTCCGAGATTTGCTGGCCTCGCCTCGCTTGCCGGAGCACCGCTTGCGGTTCACTTTTAACCTTTGCTGGCCGTAGGCTCTACTCTTTCTTTGCAAGCTGGCGCCCAATTAACCTTGAACTACGTGGATCCGCTTTGCTCGGCGGTTATTGAATGCAAATAGGTATGATCTTGTCTTTCTAACTTCTCGTTCTTCAACCCGCCAGGGTATATTTTGCTTTCGAAGCTCTATTAGAGCTTCTTCTTCGGCTCGCCTCACCTTGTCAATGGAAGTTTTGCGGGGAATGACCCCGTTGGTATCCCAAACTTCATTGTACTCTGCTGCGGAGATATGAGGTCCGTTTCGAAATTGAGAGGGATGAGCGCCCTCGTTTGGCGGACTTTTGCATACGCATGGAAGTCTTCTTGGTTCGGCAATCAGCCAGGTCGGTCTTAAGGGAACGCGTTTCTTACGGCCGGAAGAATGCAAGAAAATCGAATTAACGAGGGTTGAACCCTAAACCCATTGAAATTTTGTTTTGTTGCTTTTTGCTTACGGGATAATGGGTTCCGTTGGAATTCTTTGCTTGAGGGCGGATCAATCACCTTCTTTACCATGGTTGATCTGTTTGTATAAAGTGGAAACCGAAAAGCATAAATTCGCGGGTTGCTTGGCCGGAGTAGAGAAAGTTGGGGAAGAGAGATTTGGAAAAACACAAATTCGAAAGTTCGTTCGTTTGTCTAGTGGTTCCAGATTGCAGGGGTCGCTTTCATTACTGGGGGCGGCAAACAGGTAATGATTGTATAAACGGGTACCGGCTAGACGAATAGACGAGCAGAATATAGGTGGTACTATATAGGTGAAGGGTGGGAAAAAAATGTATGACGGGTGGGAAAAAATGTATTTTGGGTGCTGGTGCTGGTGCTGGGGTCGCGTTTTTTTGCTACCCACCAGCATACTTTCACCCTGATGTAGACAAATTGGTCAATCACTCATGCACCACTTCCCAAGTCTATAGATTGTAGTTGCAACTGTCTTGATCCTACCTCATTTAACTTCGAACATGTTTAAGGAAGCTTAACAGAAATGAAGTGGAACTGGAATCAATCTGAAAGCATTGGACATTTAGGAACTAGGCTTGCACGTGGAGGTAAATATAGCATTGTTTTTGTTTTCGCCAGTTCTCTGTTGATTTGTCCATTGCAGTTGTTCGACTTGGGAAGTTTTAGTAGAGTTAAGCTTTGGCAAAGATTTTCCCCACAAAGAAATTGGGTTAAGAACTTGCCACATATCTGAACTAATTTATAAGACTGGATATTAGGTTCACATAATATATTTTGACAGAGGAAAACAAGCTGTCCTATCCTAATTTAGATGAAAGTTTTCAGCCATATGACTTATTTTGTTGATAAATGATTGTTCTCTGTTGAAGGAAATGTTATCCAATCCTCAATATAGCCTTCATCTTTGTCTAATTTCAAAGTCTAAACAAATGTAATGGTAACTCATTCTAAGTATGAGTTAGAATGATTTTAATTTCGATTTCAAATTCTAGCATTTAGAAGTAACCCCTACAATGAGGGGACCTAATTGGGACTTAATGGCTTACGATTTCATTGATTTCTTCAAGACGCATTTTTGCGACTACAAGATCTTTTCCCAACTGTACATTTTCACATGCTACAAAGTACCCTAACAAAGTATACTACATAAATGCTTTGCTTGGTATCTGACTATTGAGATTTTTTGTTAGCCACACAATGCGGATATGTCCAAAGATGTCTTGACTATTGTTGACAATACCTTCAAGTTTGCAAGTTGGTATTCCTAACTTGGCTCAAATACATGCTCAAGCTTGCGCATATGTTTGCTCTTAAGAAGGCCATTTTTTTGTGATAGATGATGTTAATTTCATAAAATAATAAATACTTTGATAAAATGTTGTTTGTGGAATAGTGGTTCTGTAAAGATACCCTAAGCTTTTGTCTTGGAAAACCATAACTAAAAAGATCTCCAAACAAATGCACATTACATGTGTAGAGCTACGACACATATCAAGTGCTCTTGCATTTCATATAATTGAAGCTTTGAGTACGAAGGACAATTGTCTTCTAATAGAAAGGCAAAAGAGAATGCAAATTCTTTATTTAAGTACGCAAATGTCCCACATATTGTTGTAACGTGTGGTCAATAATAGTAGATGACTTGCTCTTTACAAATGTATTAGAATATTCAACAATGTAATATTTCGACGTGTGTTATGCTTTTACTGTGGTATGTGGATAACTCATTAGGATAACATTACCATGGAACTTGTTGAGGGGCAGAGCTTTTTGCAATGGAACATACACTTTAACCTCTATTGTATTGTGCTTCTATAGGTGCTTAAACCATACACAATGCATATAAACACAAATACAACCATAAATGAAAAATTAAACACTTCCATGTTTTATAATGTAAGAATGGTTCACCATCTTCAATGTGACAAGATCCCTTTAAGGCATATTAGCATAGAAATTAGGTCAACTATGTAGGTCATGTACGAAAAAGGATGTCCATGCTTTGAGGATTGTAACCAGTCGATTGTATGAGCCAATGCCGCTAATGAGAGTATTTGTGAGATTCCATCAGATTTTGAAAAACTTTCTTTTTGACTAGATTTTATGAAGATTCGCAAACTTCTTGAAAATCCATTGACATTTCATAAAGGTGAACTTGGTTTTGATAGACTTTCTACGCATAATAGTCCTTGTGAAGTGTGAAGGATTCACCTAGATTCCCCACAGATTCCCTTGTGATTAAATCATTAAGGATTCGTCTAGATTCATTTAAGATTCACAAAGGTTCCCGTAGATTTGTCAGGGTTTTATTAGATTCCCTCGGATTCCCTATGTGCTCAAGATCTTCGCCTAAATAAATCTATCCTCAAAGACTCCCTTCAAGAAAGTTAGGCAAATTCTATCATGGGTAGTAAATGTAGTGAAGTGGAGTCATATTTATACGGGATATATACAACATTAATTATATGTCTTTCAAGATGCACAACAAAGAACGCATCAAAATGTTTTAGGGATATATACAACATTAATTATATGTCCTTCAAGTGCCAGGTGCTTGGTCATGGCCAATCTTTACCTTTGCATAATAACATCAAGGTATTTACCATGTTTTCCCTTATCAATGACACATCCACTTTAACCCTACCCTTATAAGTTGATCACTACCCTTATAAGTGATTTAGACCTACCATAAGTTGATCATTGCTTCCAAGTCCAACCCTTATAAGTGATCTAGACCTTCCTCATAAGTTGATCACTACCCTTATAAGCGTTCTAGACCGTACCATAAGTTGATCACTGCTTCCAAGTCCAGCTTAAATTTTTCAAAAATGGGGATTCCTCGATCCCATGCATTGATTTTGGTTGTCAAGTTAGCCTCATGTTTTGATTTGTCGCAGTCACATCATATCCACTGCTTTGATTTTCTACGCCCATTAGTAGAGCATGGGAATGTGGCCGCTTTTTTAAGAGTAAGAACTAAACCTACCCAAATAAAAATGGGACATTTTATCTTTAATGACAGAGGACCATTTCCTTTTGTGCTTGTTGCCCAATTGTTATATAATTAGCCTAAACTATTGTAGTTCTATTCCCCACACAAGTGGATTTAATTACATTATAGGATCCATGGGATAGTCCTATGTCACAATTTTGAACTGAAAGAAATTATTATCATCCCTTAAATAGATTCACCTTTCAAAGGTGAGCACTACACACAACATTTTATACACTCTTTGTAGACCCCAATTTTCTTCTAAATATGGAAGGAAACTATCAACCTTCTTCACATGTGCTTTACTTTGTGCAACACAACCTCTATAGTGCCCCAAGCAAGTGCTAGTCCTTATATTAACGAAATTATAAAACTTAAAAAGTGCTCTTGCTCTAATAGATGTGAGCAGTAAGAAAATTTTTGTTGGGAACTGCCACAGGAATACATTCGAGACTTGCACATCACTCATGAATAGTTGTCAATTGATGGGCCCCTAATGCAACACTCTTCAGTTTAATTCTTTACGAGTACAATATTCGTCACTGCTTTTTGCCCTAACTCGGTTCTTCCCTTGAAAACCTTTCGAGGCAGGGGTTTTTTAATCCTAGTAGTAATGATTGTACTAGCCCATTGTATGGGTCCCATGACCTATTGGTCTCCGTGGACGTTAAAAAATCTATTCTATTCTATTATATTCATAAGCTTACACTTTTGGGAGGTCAAATCCTTCAACAACTGTGTTATCAGTTTCCATTACTATCTCCGTAAGCGGTGTTTCAGCTTTATCTTGAAACTATAATAGTTATCAAAGAATAAACTTGATTTTCAAACTAATTTTTATTTGAATCTATTTAGAATTAGACATTTCAAGAATATAAAAATTTCAACTTTTATTGATTTAACAGATTCACGATTTAGCAATCATGATAATTAAATGAAATCTGATGGTTTGATAAGCGATTGACTTAAAACTATTATTAGAATTTCACAATTTACAAACTTTTACACTTTTCAAAATACTTTAAGGAAGGTTTTAGGTTGAAATTAATTAAATAATATAAAGTTATTGGTTTAATAATAACTATTAAATAATTTATTATTGATGAAATAAAAATATTTTAATCAAACATAAACGTAATCATTTAATTAATTTCAATGTAAAACTTTCTTTAAATATTTTTAAAAAAATAGCATTTTAATTATACAGGGTTATCTTAGATGAAAATTTAATTCTAAATAGATGGAACCAAGAATTAGTTTAGAAAGCAACTTTAAACTTTAGTAAGTATCATATTTTTTATCCAAAGATAAACAGAACAAATTATTAAAATCAATAAAAGCTAAAAATATATTTATTAGATTTGAATAAGTCCAAATTTTGTTAAATATGTCATATAAGGGTTTTTTCAATTTGATGCCCTTATTTTCAAGGGTCCTCATTTTTTTGCCCTTTTATGGTGAAGGGCAAATTTTTTTGTTGCACGTATAAATAATGGCTCCTAAGAAAATCCCCTTAATTGGAAGGGTTGGAGGCCTATTTAAGGGTGGGCAACGTTGTAAAGTTGATCATTGCTCCATCTCCTCCCCCATCTAACTATACTCCCATCATTGCTGCAGCAATTTCTGGAGGCTTTCTGCTCCT
Source organism: Isoetes taiwanensis (assembly GCA_021234155.1). Lineage (NCBI taxonomy): Eukaryota > Viridiplantae > Streptophyta > Lycopodiopsida > Isoetales > Isoetaceae > Isoetes > Isoetes taiwanensis. Next base: position 9,366,050 of record JAJEKV010000042.1, on the reverse strand, counting down.
GGGCGTCTGGTTAGCTGGAAAAATAGTCGACACCACCATATTCAATACCCAAAGCTTAGCTACTATTGTGGAGAACTCCATATTAAGTCATCAGCGTCATCCTCTTCAAATCTATTATGCATGGGGCGTCTGTAAGAAGAACCCTTAAGATCTCAGTTTATTGGGCATGGGCGTTCTACTCTTAATTCAGATCTCAGTTCTTGTTCTGGGAGATCTGGGAGTAGAAGTTTTTTTGTTTTTGAAGACTATCTGGGAGATTGGGAGTGGAAGTTTTTTTTGTTTTTGAAGACTGTAAACCTGTTAATATTGAAATACAAATTCTTCTTCTGATCATCTTGGAGATCTAGGAGTGGAAGTTTTTTTTTGTTTTTGAACACAAGGCCCCAAAATTAAATTAGTATGATATTTTTCTAATGATTTCTTTATTAAAACCAAAACTCAAAATCAATACCAGTATGTGGGCCAAAAAGTTTACAAATCATGTCTAGTTATACACTATAGTTCATGAATGCAATTTCATAATATGACAAACAAATATTGTTTCTTTACATGGTATTTAAAGATGATAATGTATAGTTGGTTTTCATGACACTTAATTTATCAAGTTTATCGGGTTGGTATTTTGTCACACTTATCATCTTTGGTTTATTAAGATTGTAATTTTGAGTGCATAATTGGTATGATGTTTTATAGTGATTAATCATCATTGTAATTTTAAGTGCATAGTTATTATGATCTTTTATAGCGATTAATCATTAATAAAACTATGCTTGGTTTAGATAAACTAGTATGTATTTTGTTCATGAAACCTATAGAGTTAAACAATCCCATCGATCCGAGACATCGGATCGCCATTCTAGAATGGGACGAGCATGCATGTTTTGCATGCATGCGGGCGGCGCATGCCCATTCTGGTTGGGAGTTCGCTATTTTAGGCGCGTTTCTGCTTCGACTTCTCATCGGCGCTTCCTCTTCTCTCTCAGCAGTACCTTATTCTCTTTGAATTGTTTCCAGGCAGGGGAGGGGCTTCTTCCTGCCTGGTTTGGCCAATTTGGCATTTCTTTCCTGCTGTCCTTTTCGGCCTTTAGCCTTCATCCTGTGACCTTCGTCCTCGATCCTAGTTTGTTAAGGAAGTCCTTTGGTATTCGGGCGGTTTGTTGGTTTCATGCGAGTCCCATTCTAGAATCCCATCGATCCGAGACATCGGATCGCCATTCTAGAATGGGACGAGCATGCATGTTTTGCATGCATGCGGGGGCGATGCCCATTCTGGTTGGGAGTTCGCTATTTTAGGCGCGTTTCTGCTTCGACTTCTCATCGGGCGCTTCCTCTTTCTCTCGCCAGTACCTTATTCTCTTTGAACCCACCCTCCCCTTCTTTGTTATTGTATTTTTATCGTGGCACGGCACAGAATCAGCCCTCCACTCGGGAGGTTTGTTTTGTCTTGTTGTTTTGTTGGTGATGCGTGTACGTGTTAGCGGCGACATCTGTTTCGACTTTTCCATTCGTGGGTTTTGGGAGCGATTTTTATGCCTTCCGTTTGTCCAAGCCCCTTGCCGAAGGCTTATCACTAGGGTTTTTCCTCGAAAACCCGAAAGGGCGGGGTTTTTTAATCCCGGTGATAAGCTTTCAGCAGGTACACTAGTCTATTAGCATTGTATTTTGTTGGGGTCCAAATGATATAATTGGATTTTCCCTTTATTTTTTATGGGTAGTTCGCATGTGTGCGGCTACCCACTATCCACCATTGTAGAAAATCTGCTGAGATGAATGAGAAGCAAGTCTAAGTCGGGCGGTTTGTTGGTTTCATGCGAGTCCCATTCTAGAATGTTATAAATGTATATAACTTTGAACGTGAAAAAATAGTATGCTTTCGTTTAACGATATCAATATGATTATAGAACATTGTAAGTATACCGGATTTTGAATATGGACATATAATGCAGATCGATCCGACGGATCGCGATTCTCGAGCCAGACGAGCATGCAAGAGTTGCATGCGTTGCCTGCATGCATTGCATGCATTTCGGGCCTCTCATCCGGTTAGGGGATCGCTATTTCTTCCCCGTGACCGGGCCAAATTTTCCTCATCGGCTTTCTCTTCAAAGAAGTTGTTTCGTAAGTTATGTTCTATGCCTCATGCGCAGGAGGGGCCTCTGCATGGGTTGACTTTTCGCGGCATTTCTATCATTCTTGCTTCTCTTCGACCGACCTTCCCCGGGCGATCCCTTCCGGGCGCTTCTTATCGCTCTCGGTTCTCTTCTACCTGCCCTCGCTGACCTTTCCCCGGCGATCCTTCCTCGGGCGCTTCCTATCTTCTCAGATCTCTTCCTATCCTTCTCGGCCTCTGGCTTCTACTCGGCATTCCTCCACTATGGGGCAATTTGAGCCTTCATCCGGATCGACGGGAAGCTCTTCTTCGCTGTTGTGGTCATGCGAGTCACCGAGAATGCAGATTTATCCGACGGATCGGCGATTCTCGAAAGCCGCCGCATCGAGCATGCAAGAGTTGCATGCGTTGCCTCGCATGCATTGCATGCATTTTCGGCTTCCATCCGGTTAGGGGATCGCTTATTTTCCTCGTGATTCAAATTTCATCGGCTTCAAAGCCAGCGGTTCTGTGCTATGTTCCTATGCCTCCCTCCCTTTAAGCATTTTGTTTATATATGTTGTTCGCAGCACGCTGGGCGACCTCGCTCGAGGTTTTGTTCTTCTCTCATTGTGTTTTGTGGTCTTATGCGTACAGGCTGCCAGTAACGACGCTGGTTTCTTTTGAGCGTAATTTTTGGGAAGTTTAGCAACCGGTTGTTCAGCCTGACTTCTAGGGCTTATCGCTAGGTTTTTCCTCGAAAACCCGAAGGGCGGGTTTTTATCCCATGATAAGCCCTAGGCAGTACACTAGCCAAACATCTATGATATATTTTTGTATTTTGGGGTCCGTGTGTTAAGGACCGGATATTCCCTCGTATTTTTGTTTTTGGGTAGTTTGGCGACATGCAACAATACCCACTCTCTACCATTGTAATTAATCACGGATGAATAGAAAGCCCCATCCATCTAAGCAAGAAAGAAATAGCGCGCGAAATGCAAATGAGAATAGTACTTATATGTCAACTTGATATGGTAAGAGACCATACCTTAATTTGGCATAGTAAAATTTGAGGGGTCTCGCATGCATTTTATCGAAAGGATTTTTAAAGTGTGATATTCTTCAATTATTTTCCAAATCTAAATATTTTTATTAAAATATTTTAATTAATGTACCAATCGAATGGACAATTTGAAATATTCATATAAGTCTACAATAGGATCAATCTTTTACGTACCCACCTAATGGACAATTTTGATGTCAATAATTGCTATTCAAGGCATTGCTTTAAAACACCATGGGCAAGGTATCCATCCACAAAAAATCATCTAACAAAGGAAAGAGGAAAGTAAAGGTAAGCCAATTATCAACTATAGTTGTTGCCTATGCATCCCTAATACATGATATGCCCGCCATGATATGCCTCGCCATATGTAGAGCCTAATTGTGAAGTTCCAAAGAAGTAGAACCAGCGCTTAAATTTTCTTCTTAGAACATATATGCATCCAACCTAGTGTAATTCTGGTAGTCTTCAACTCTCCTTTTTCTTGATTCAAGCTTACTTGTGTGTGCGTGACCACTGTGGCTTAGCCATTTGCAAACAATAGTTTTATGTATCAACCGCTAGGATCTGTTTCTATGCACTCCAACAGAGGAAAGGAAGGTTGTAGACTGAGGGTTCCTCCTTAGGAAAAATGGAGCTCCTCTCCTTGTGAAAAAATGGAGCTCCCCGGACCATCCAACATGCTAACAACTTTCTCACGTAGAATTTGACTAAGGAACCTCAGAAGGTTAGAGTGCATGATATCGCACACATGATTAGACCAAATCAATGATCGGGAAATTGGAAGTGTTGTCGAAAGATGAGAATGCCACTACCTTACAAGAGTCAGCCAAGAAAAAGCCCCCAAAGCCAATACTATGATTCAGAAGATGGATGTTTTTGAAAAAATGCATAATGAGACTAGATGATAGCTCTTCAAACTTCCGTGAACCTGGCATTTGTCCAATGCAATGCACGGCTCTTTTGTAAAACCGTGCCTGAGATGGTCTTTGATCGAATATTTGTTAAGGTCCAACTTAAAACCCGTATAACTATCTATTTTATCGATTCTAGACTTCCTTTCTTTGTCAAATCGTCTAAAAGATCATAACCGGTTCCAAAGAATCCCATCAGCCTTCATTATTCATGTTCTTCCATTTACTTGGGACAACGTACGTGATTAGCTCCAAATTCTCTTGGTAAAAGAAACATAATCCTTCCCGAATCTAATTTCTATGATATCGGTGCTACATCGACATTCCTTCGATATTCTTTGTCATCAACACATTTCAAGATCTTTTACGCAACACAACCCAAACATTACCATTATTTACACTCCTAAATTTTTGGCACCCCCGTTGTAATTGTCGACTTGTTTATAAAAGTCCATCGTGATCGATCGTGACATCGATCGCCATTCTAATGGGACGAAAGCATGCATTGCCATGCATGTACGCGGGCGGCGATGCCTCGCTGGTTGGGAGTTCAAGCATTTCAGCGCTGCCGCGATCCACGCCCCACGGCTTCCTCTCTCGCCGCCAGCATCTCTATTCTCTTTGACCTGTTTCCAAAAGGTGGGGAGGGGCTTCTTCCGCCCGTTTAGCCAATTTTACGCTTTCATGCTATCCTTTTCGGCCTTTGGCCTCGGCCCCCGCGGACCTTCTGGCCCTCGATCCTAGTTTGTAAGGAAGTTCTCTCGTAGTCTGCCGTTTGTTGGTTCTTATGAGTCTATTCTAGGACCGCATCGACCGAGATATTATCGGATCGCCATTCTAGAATGGGACGAGCATGCATGTCATGCATGCATGCGCGGCGATACCGCTGGGTTGGATTCGCTATTTCAGCGTGATCCATCGCCCCATCAGCGCTTCCTCTCGCCAGCATCTCTATTCTCTTTGAACCCACCCTCCTCCCCTTCTTTGTTTATTGTATTTTGTACAAGTTTCGTATCATGTTTTTCCCACCACCGGGTGATGCTTTTTCCACCCTCCGGGTGATGCTTTCTCCTCGCATGTTTGTGTTGTCTCGTGGTTGGTGATGTGCGTACGTATTGGCGAGCCGCATCCGCTTCACTTCCAGCGGGGTTTTGGGAGCGATTCTATGCCCACGCTTGTCAAAGCCTCCCTTGCCGGGCTAAGCTTATCACTAGGTTTTCCCTCGAAACCGAAAGGGCGGGGTTTTAATCCCTGCGGATAAGCTTCTACAGTACATCAGCCACCATCTATTAGTACATTGTATTTTTGAATCCAAATGATATATAAATGGATTTTCCTTTATTTTCGTGGGTAGTTCAGATGTGTGCTGCCACCCACCCGGCCCAATCATTGTAGAAAATATTTAGATGAATGAGAAGCCCATCTATCTAAAGGTTTGTTGGTTCTTGCGAGTCCCATTCTAATACATGTTTTGTGCTAAAAACTTTAATTGAAGTGCTATTAACCACCTAGTGGTTAACATTGTGCATATGCTAGGTGTCGCGGGTGGCAGATTACGCTGAAATGTTTACATTTAGCATAAGTGTAGAGTTTAGGATTTGGCTAGATGTAGGGCCTGTGATTTATACTTCACACTATATTAGACCGTATCTCGCATGTATTCAGTTTGATTTCAAATTTAGAGGAGTCTCATTTAGCTTATTACATTTCCATATTCTATGTGCATATTTTGTCTCTTTCTTGTTTCATGATCTTCAACATGGTGCTTGTAGCACTCGGCTACTATGGACCTGCCGCAGATGTATACGAGAACTCAAAATTAACACCTTATCCGGGCGAAATCTTTCATTCTAAAAGATATAGAGGAGATAGGCCTGTGTTTGAATGTATTTTTCCTTTCTTTGAAATTATTTCATGTGTTTGGTAAAATATTAGGTGATGATAACTATATTTAGCACAATGCCATTCTACTCAACAGAGATCTAAGATTTAACAGTGCTGTGATAGCTTTTTTTTGGCGTGTAACAATATTCTATAGAGCTTGGCAATTCCTGAACCTTTTCTAAGAGAATATTTCATCCGACATTGATATACGGCGAAAGATACGCTGCATTCACTTTTAACCTCAGTGCAATACCTACACCGGGTACTTTTAAACTCCGGTACTTTCTGCTTTCCATTAAAATCAATTGATTTTTTTGAATTGAGGGCCAATAACATGTCAATCTATAGTATTAGAGGATAACAATACTATTAAAGACTCAAATAAATGAATTGACTCTCTAATCCTATTGTTTATTAAGCAAGATTTATGCAAGTTCCCAAGCACTAAAGCTAGGTACTTTTCCGGTAGTTTGCACTCCCTAAAAAGTACTTTTAGATGGTACACCCCAAGACGCTTCACCTATACGTGATGTTGCTATCTCATATGTACTTCTGCAAGATTGTATCGCTGGTCTCATACGTTCTCGATAAGCTGCCATCGAGAGCAATAACCTGTATTTCTAGATGATGTAAGTGTTATGTCAAGTTCTAGATTTGAGATTACTTTGTAGTCATCTACGCTTAGGAAAAGAAATTAGAGTTCCATGCATGCATGCATGCAATAATCTAAGTCGATGCCATTGTATTTCCGTTTTGCTGTCTGTAATAATGACGCATACTGAAGTTGGTGATGTAGGGCCTAACAGCCGCCCATGTAAGTCGGCAACTTACTCCATAATGCATGTCTTTGACTTTGTGAAGAACTAAAGAGACATGCAACATGAAGGGCTTTGACCCAAATTTCTATGCGCTCTTTCTGACCACTCATAATATTGATGGATCTGGATTTTAGACCATCAAAATGGATAAAAAATTCCATTAATCCCTCAAAAAAGTACGCGTATGTGGCATCTTTGATTGGACTTGATGTGATATCTATAAATATAATTGAAGATGTTCAGCAAATTTGATTGGTGAAGAGAACTCTAAACATTTCAAGCCATCACATTTCAAAAGAAAAATTGTAACCTATTCACCCTCGTTAATAGCCGGGATGTCAGCATCACGTGCCATTTGTTATGGGCTTCGAAAGAGAAACGTTCGTGACGTTTCTTGGCTGCCCTGTAATTTAACCCATTTTGAGCATGCAAAGGGAACACTTATGCATGGATATTTAGTCTCTTAGGAGCCATAGTCCCTTCATCTTCTTATCCCCAACGTGACTTTGATAACCTTTCACAAAATTACTCTAGCAACCCACAAATAACTATTAAAAGTCATGGTAGTATATATTTCTTTCACATAAAATACACATAGGGATCACTGTATCAAAGAGTTTGTCAGATATACACTTGATTACCGAGGGACCATGTGCATGCCTAGAGGTAGCACATAATAAGGACAATACATCTCCAGTGTGCTGACAACTTAGGATATGTTGTTAATGGAAACACCGTATAGAATTCAACTTGCAAGAGATCTTGGTTATGTGGATCATAATATTGAGAATCGTTAGGTGATGCAATGACATAATACCACACACAATGTTGTCACTTGAGACTGTTGGTGGAGAGGAGGAGGAGGGGAGGGGGAGGGAGGGGAGGGGGAGGGGAGGGGAGGATCAAGTTGAGGGGTTAAAAATGCTGACAGGGCTTCCAAGTTGTGGCTTCAAGCGAGCAACATTTGGGGTGGTTCCTTTAGTATCACATGAATAAATTATGGTCCTTAGGAACTACTAAAAAATTCAAACAAACCTCATTACACAGCAAGGCTGATTTGAAAGTTAATCTGCTTTGAAAACTTCATAGATCTCTAAAAGAATATCTAATAGAAGCATTTGCATGCAAAAATATCTCTTTAGATCAACTTGCACAAATAGGTAAACTAGTACATGATTGATTTCATAATATAATATCTTGTCTGGCATGCATATAGACACCTCATATATATTTCCATTCAAGGAATCTACTTATTTTTAAGGCATAGGCATTTCCATTAAAGTGAGTCTACCTATTTTAAGGCTTACATTTTAAGGTCCATGTAAACGCACATTTTTGCTTGTGTGGTGATAATGCAGGTAATAAGCTTCGTTAGTGCATCTTTATAATTTAACTTATTTTGAGCATGTAAAAGGAACACTTGTGCATGGGGATATAGTTTTTTTTGTTGAAGAGGTCGACTTTATTTAATCAAGTGAATCAAATACAAGAAAGCACAGAATAAGATCTCAAATGATAAAGCAGACCCAATCGGATAACCTCGGCCAAGCATAAGAGCGCACATCCAAATACCTCAAAGATTAATCGCTTCTTACAAGGAGCAAGTGAATCATTGGTACGACTTAGCAATGTGACCTTTGAGCTTCTTGGAGAACACTCGCTATCCGCCACTCCAAAACATCCAGATGTGGTCTTGAGCTTCTGGAGAACACGATTATCTTTTCCAGATAGTAAAGTGTCCACCCTACAGGGCAAGATGAAAATCTTGGTTTTGTAACTGGGCCCGCTACTTGGGTAATCAAGAGCCCTGTTGACTTGTTCAAAGAAGCTTGAAAAGAGAGAACAACCAATCCCATACTTGTCTCGAGATGATTACATAAAAGCAGCAATTAATGGTCTTAGATGCATCTGTATACCGGATTAATCGATCCGATATTCTAGGGTTAAACTTGTGGACAAGAATGCGAACTCGAACACATCGATGAAGAATCGCCACCGTACCACTTTAGGGATGAAGTAGCTTATCCCATGCTCCAAGACCATTATCCACGCCATTGAGGAGGAAGGAGTTGAAGGGGCCACTTATTTGGTGTGAGGAAGCATATCTATCAAGCAATAACTTATACATAGAGTCTACAAGTTTGTATGGGATATTTAGTCTCTAGAGCCACACTAGCCTCTTCATTCCTCGCCCTCAATCAACATGACTTTTAATAACCTTTTCACAAAATCACCGATACCAGCTCTAGGCAACCCACAATAACTATTGTGAAAACGTATGTAGTAGTATATATTTCTTTTCAATGTGAAATACACATAGGATCATTGTACCAAAGAGTTTTGTCGATATATACTTGATATCGACTATGTGCATGCTCTGTAGGTATCGCACACATAATGACAATATTCGGCTCAAGCAGGTTGACAACTTAGGGTATGATGTTAATGGAAACACTATGTAGAATTCAACTTGCAAGAGATATTATATATGTGATCATAATATTTAGAATCGTTAGGTGAGGCAATCACATAATACAAACAATACTGCCGCCACTTCAGATCAAGGCTTGTTGGACCATTGGTCTAAAATGTTGGTGGGAGGAGGAGGATGAGGAGGAGGAGGAGGAGGAGGTTGAGGGTTGGGGTAAATGTTGATAGGTTTGCAAGTTGTGGCCACACTAAAAGCAGTGTATGAGGGAAAAACCTCTCTGAATGTGATTCAAGAAATGAAAGAATGTACCGAGAAGAGAGATGATAAAGTGATGAAGAGTTAATGAAGAACTCTGCAATCACTAGCTAATTCTCCCAAAGAATCCGCAGGCACATGATTTATGAGACACATGTGATGCATACGCATGCCTCACCCATCCAATGGCTTGGATCGATGGCAAAGTCATCAATGATCCGTGGTCCTCCTATGTTGTGGTTGGGGTACTCCAACCGCACGCGGTTCTAATCCCTCCTTCCTACAAATATGGTCATACCTCAAATCGGGACAGGGATGGTTTTGTGAAGTGCCCGATCATAACACATAAAGCTCATAGGAATTGCAATCATGTTCGCTACTAGTGATGCAAAGATTTAACGTACTGCTAATCAACATCTTATTTTATCTTCTACATCATGGTGTAGCCAAAGGATGGCTTTCAAAAGAGTGGTTTTCTAGATGGAAGGTATCAATTTGTGTAATGAAGGTTAAGTAAAGGTGTAAAAGCCAAGACATGGTGCATGCATAGAGAGGCTAAGTGATGCTATTTAAGTTGACGCATGTGGTCATATCCATGAGTCGCTTATCAGGGAGAGGAATGCCATCGCCACAATAACCGGATTACTCTACCCAAATGGCGTGCTTTGACAGATAGAGGTGATACCCAACTTCCTACCATGGGGGCTGTGAGATAATCTATCGATTGGGGATCCTGAGGTGTGGGATCCCCGAGGGACAGACCTTTAGGGCGGTGATCCCGGAGGGCTGGACTTCATCAGCAAAGAATCATGGAAAAGCCCCTATAGCAAAAAATCAGCCAAGTTTTCTATGCTTTTTTTCTTGGCTCCATCCACTAATCGGCTGGGCTCAGGGCGGTGGTGGGTTGGTCTAATGCTTGAGAAGAGTCAGAGTTTGATGCCAAGGAGAGGAAGAGAGGGCCACAGACAAGAAGGTAATCCTAGCCAGAGTCTCTAAATCAAAAGTAGCCTACCTTTTAATCAAGCAGCTTACCATGGATCCCGTCTCCTCCTGGATCACGTCTGAGATCCACACAATTCCTCCGATCACACCGATCCCCAATCCAAGGTAAGACTATCCCGAGCCACTGGAGCAATATTTCACGAGGTTGGTTCTTCGGTTGTTTAAGTGTGTGCCACCTAGGCACTCTCCTAGTATGTGATAGTGACTTATTATGATGCTTTAGTAACCAATAAAAAATCTGGCAAATAACCTCTTTATTATAATAATACTGATTTGAAAGTTACTTCTCCATAGTTTTGGGATTTTGAAAAGTCTTCGGAAACACTATAATAGAAGTCTCATAGTGAACTTGGCACAAATAAGTAAACTAGTACGTGATTGGTTTCATGATTATATCAATGGCAATATGAGGGCTCTATGAGGCCATTGTGACACACGCCACAGGGGATTTAAAACCCCATTGACTTTTCCCATCCCGATAAAAAACAGTTCTTCGTGAGATTTTCGCTCTACGCAATTAACAAGACGTGCGGCCTTTCTTCTGAAGTCGAGTATTCTGTGCTTTTTTTCCTTTGTTCAGCGCAGTCTTGAATGTTTTTATGTTTCCTTTCCCTTGTTCCGGCGCAAGATAGTAGTTTCGATATGATGTTCTGGTCACCGCTTATCGTGGTCACGCCCACCGCCACGCTAATAATAGAGCCACGCCATCGCCACGCTTTCTCACTCTGAGGCACGCCACGCCACGCCTCACGTATCACCACGCTTTCATGCCACGCTTTGCCACGCCTTGTTCCTATGTTCACGCGACACCCACGCCACACCTGGTAAAAAGGGGAAGGGGGAGGCTCTATGTTCCATGCCATGCAAAACACAGGATTAATATATTCATGCCGAACACCAATTCTTCCAGATTTTGTGCACGCCTATGGTGGTCACGGGATGACTTTACGGTGCTTACATTTTTGTAGCTCGTATTACCTGTTTTTAAGAAATTTCGGCACTATTCGCTCAACGGACTTATCCACGATAAGGGATGGTCTTCATGTTTTTCTTGCCCCACTTTACGATCCATGTGCTATATCACATTCCTTCTACTCTTTCTTCACATCAACATCCTCAAGATCTTTTACTACCTACACAACCCAAACATTACCATCATTTACACCCTAAATTTTTGGGTCATCATATAATTGGTTTTAATTTGTCTTATAAAGTCCAGGCATGTTTTTGTGCTAAAACTTTATAGAGGCAGTTAATCCACCTAGTGGTTAATACTGTGGTCCTGCGCGCCATGCAATCCTAGATCCCACAGGGTGTTGATTGAATAAGATAAGAATCCGGTCATGCAGTCGAATCACTACAGAGTGTGTAATAACCACCAAATCAACTAGCCCCGGAATGACGATACTGGGTTACCATACCCTACTGGCCGGACAAGGCACCAGCGAGTAGGTGGGTATGGTTGTCGGAGGCCCTCCTACATTCGGAGGGACAAAGGTCCAGCAGGCATCTTATAGTAGCAAGTATTCAAATGAGAACTTTGAAGACTGGTGAAGAAAGGTCTTAAGGAATGAATTGACATGGGCAATGATTCTAAGAGATGGGGCATAGATGTTACTTGTGGCATTCACGGCCAGCATGTTTAGGTTGTACAAGTGTAGGGCTGACTACCTAGATGCAGGCTTTCCGTGCTCAGGGTCTACATCTATATTAGACCAGTGCTCTTTTGATGTATCTGCGCTCGATCTCAAATTGGGAGAGTCTATCATGACATTACTTCACATTCTTTGGTGGGGCATATTTTGGCTCTTTCCTTGTTTCATGATCCCAGACGACAAAGCCAGGAGATCCCACAACATGGACATGGCGTACCATCACAGTAAGATTGTAGGTTAGTTGGTCTCACGTTCTCTCGATAGGTTTACTGAGAGAGCACAAAATGTGGCATTTTGTATGATGTGTTACGGTCAAGTTTGCATTTGAGATTACTTATGTAGTCATCTAAGTTTAGAAAAGAATTTAGAGTCCATTTGATGCATGCATGCAATATCTAAGTCAATGCCATTGTATTTGGTTATTCACTTAAAGTCTCTATAACATAATGACGCATTCTGTATGTGATGTAGTCTGTCACCACATGTAAGTTCTAGTAACTTTACTCCATATTTATGTCTTTAGACTTTGTGAAGAACTGTGCATGCAACATGAAGGGCTTCAATTCCCCAAATTTGAAATGTGCCTCTTTCTCGACCAATTTCATAATATTGATGGATTCGATTTTAGCCCATCAAGCCGGATAATGACATCCTCAAAAGATGAGTATGGCATCTTTTATTGGACTCGATGTGGATATCTATAAAATCACCAAGAATAATTGAAGATACAACTTGATCGGGTGAAGAGAATCTAAATTACTTTAAGCCATATCACATTTCATAAAAGAAAAAATCAGAATTTATTTACCTTTGGTATAATAGCCATTTATATGGGCTCTGAAAGAGAATGTCAGATTTGCTGACGCCGATAAGCTTTCTCAGAATTTAACCTATTTTGAGCATGTAAAAGGGAACACTTTGTGCATGGACATTTAGTTTCTCTAGAAGCCACATAGTCCCTTTCATTTCGTCCCTCAACCAACATGTATCTCTTTGATAAATCTTTCACAAAATGAGCTCTAGAAACGCACAAATAACTATTGTGAACATGCTGTATATATTTTTCACATAAAATACATAGAACTACTATATTAAAAGAGTTTTGTCAGATATACACTTGATTACCGACTACACAAGTGCATGCTTGTAGCGCACATATTAAAGACAATACATCTACCTATGTGCTGACAACTTTTAGGGTATGATGTTACTGAGTCAAGTAGAATTAACTTGTAAGAGATCTTGGTTATAGATCAATAGAATCATTAGATGAGCGCAATGACATAATCCTATTGTTTAAGTTTGAATTTTCGGTTTCAGTAGAAAAATTTTAGTTTTTTTAAGCCGACTTCCTAAGGGTTTTTAATACCGTTTTGGATGCCGGGTCTAATAATCTGACTTCTCCAAAAATCGACTCTCTTTTTTTTTGCGATTTCGCCTTCTTTTCTCCTTTCGGTGGGCAGACCCAGCGTCTCCTCAGCGTCGTGGCTGCATTGTGGCGTGCATGCCAGATTTGTTGAATCGGCAAGTGGATTTCCTGGGCTTATGCTCTTTATGCTAGGTCTTATGCATCCATCATGTTCAACAGGATTTTGGGTCACGCTGTTCTGCTCGGATTTCCAACAGGTAACATCTTCTTCTCGATTTTCCTCTTCCACCAAAATGCTTCAGGACGAAGATGAGATATTTCAATTTGAAATGGATAGACCTAACCTATCTTGCAATTTCGCCATTGGCTTAGCCTTCATAGAGCATCAACAGCTGATTTGATCAATTCTGACATTCTGAAGGTGTGTTTCCAGCATTTGGTATAAACTTCAATGCATGAAATGGAATTATGTTGACCATGGGATGTACTAAATGAGGACAAGAATCATTTTCTAAAGATCATAGTTGATATGGATACGCTGGCATTCACAAAGTTGTTCATCCAGAGCCGCTCTCTCAGCCACAAAGAAATGTATGTGGTATGGTTTCTTTCTCTCTCATGTCATGACTTAGACCTGGGCATTGGAATGTTTAGGTTAAGGCTCTTTGAAGGAATTTTTATCTTCAATAGAATTATCATCTCCTGCCTTAGCCTGGCGCTTATTCAAACATGATTGTACTTCAGACTTGAGATCACATGACAGACTGCCCTTTGCTATTCACCCCATCACTCTTGCTTCTCCATAAAAATGCTGGGATATAGAATAAGTATAAGGTGGGCTTTGTGAGATATGTCAGATAATCTTTTGTTGCATACCGCAATGCATCTAGAGAAATGCCAGGATGCCTTGCTTCATGCTCAAAAGAGATTTGTATAGTAAAACATTCAGTGGTAAAGGTAAGGTGGAGATGAAATTCAATTGTATAATGCCACTATGTTCATAACATTGTAGGTGTTTGCTTTTAAACCTGCACCAGGTATTTCATCAATACATAACTAGGATTATCCACCAAACAATATACAATCAATGTTCATATGAAGTCTGTGTCAAGCTCTGAGTTTGGTAAAGGCTAAAAGACTATAGAGGACATGGTTATAGTATCTGTTTGTACCACTTGGGCATTACTGACCATAGTTCATTCTCCTGCATTGTTTGTCTCCATATGTGTTTGGGTTGATCTCCTGCATTGTTTGGCCCCAGTTTTAGAGTGGCAGGTCTAAAAGGCTAGGTTGGGCTTCACTGACAAGCCACACATGCATGTGGTATGAAGTTATTATGAAGGAATTATTAATGACTTATGGAGGCTGCAAGGGCAACTAGGGCAGGTTCATTCAATTTAACGTAATTCACTTTCATGCTCTTGCTCTCATTTATCTCCAGAGTTATTTTTTCTTTAGCATCGCTTATTAAACACTGGACTATTGCATAACTGAGGGATTGTTCTGGATATGTTTCACTGTAGGATATTATTTCTATTAATGTCCTCACTTTATATATATGTGACATGCACAACAATATAAAGTTAATGCATGATAAAATATGATAGTCTGTTGTTGCAGTAGGGCATGACATATTCAAAATCTGCAGAAGCTAGGATGATCAAATATTCCCTGCATTTTATGATGCAATTCCATGTAAGAGTTCATTTATTCTCATCTCATTAAAGTGTTAAATTCTTTTCTTTGATAAGGATGCACATCATTAACAAAGCATTAGACTATATCAAATCTCCAGTCATTTATACTGCACGATTTTCTTCTTTGTGATTAATACAATCCATTTATTGCCTTGCAGTAAATCATATATTGGCCCTGCAACAATCATATGTTATTATGTGCATTTATACATTCATTGGCCTGTTTCTGCAAAGATTTGCTTGTCCTGCTCATGATATTATACACCATCGTATTTATCTTGGCAGAGCATTGGAGTATATGTATGTGGATTTTTGCAGATTTAATCCAAAAACACCTTCTTATCACAGCTTCAAATGTGCAGGTTGGTTTCATGGAAAACTCGAGTTAGATACATCATGTCCGTGACAGGTTATCCGTGTCTTTGACTTCTATATGAGACATGTTAGATCTTTTAAATCAGTCTCTTATACAAAATTCCTGGATTTAGATTATAAACTATACTCAATACATCATTGTGACCATGTTTTACCACATGTGCACTCTTTTTCCAAACCCGCCATTCACCATGTTTCATGAATTTTTCTTTGTTATTTTCTATGTTTCTATAAGTTACTTCTGAGATCCTGCATTGACCTCTTCAAGATAGAGATATTTATGGACCCGAAGTCTATACAAAGTCATGATTTAGATTTTAGCTATTGGACTCAAAGACTATTGTGACTATGTTAATACATCTACACTTTTCCAAACCCTTCATTGGGTGCTATGGACTGAATGCCAGCGGATTTGTTATTACCATCAATTGAACTTGGAGCCAGAGACCATCTTTTTGGGACAGAAAGGTTTATTATCAGGCATCGTTGACACCCAGGTAGAATTTAATGATGCCCATCCTTTCAAAACTAATATCGCATGTTCTAAATGCCGCTTAAGGTTTTCTTCCAAGGTGTGAAATTGTATAACATTAAATAATGTATGTTTGAGATAAGCTGATAACCCCAAGTCTGTCATCAGATGCATACTCTATGGTGCTAGAATGAAATGTTTCGGTCACCATGAGATAGTCCCAAGACTTCAGATCAAAGCAATGGTGAGGTAGCAATATTGTGAAGTAAGAAATACTTTAATTGGTATGCTGATGACCAATGAACAGGTTATGATTAAGGCTTTATGAAGTCATAACACTTATTTGCTAGGCAAGATTTCTGGATATTGTTACAGCATTATTACACATGGTATGAAGTAGATGTGCATCGCTTGCAATTCAGCTCCCAGATCAAAGGTGGATGTTAGCAAAATGGGTTATGATAAAGCTCACTTTTCCTTGCATTAGAGTAACCAGGTATCAGCCACTGATACAATCCTTAGAAATCAATATAACTCATATGAGAAGAACCATTCATTTTTCTTTTCAAATTAAGTTCACCCCCATAACATGTAGTACAGCCTTTTTTTACACAGTAATTAAAGCTTGCTATGATTATTCAATGCTCATATCGTATTGAGTAATGGCAGATGTATTTGTTTCCTAGATTCTTTTGTTTTATCAGATATCCAGAGTGTGTTCTCTAGGAACAATTATTTGCGCGGCTATACCGGACCAAACGTCGCTTTACTGTTTGGCTGCTTCGATTTCTATTACCTAAGGATCTTGACGTCGCCACAATAAACATACTATTATAAATGACATTTTCATAATTGCAATGAAGTTTGAACTACGGAAGTTGTTGCGTTGTCCTTTGTAGCTCTGTTCAGTCTCGCCCACTATCAATAGCTTCGTCGCGCATGCCCTTTGAAAGCCGCGGCAGAGTTGCTTCATAGTTGGAAGCCAGTTGCTTTTTACCGGATGGAGCTCGGATTCGGTAATTATGGGGATATTCAGTGCTTGTTTGCACAAGCCGCTTGAAAACTGAATATTCTTTATGGGGATAGAGCGATGAGCCGCTATTCATTTTTCCTGAGATGCGCATTGTCATGGAGAGTGGATCATAATCCGTTCGAGATTTCGTGAAGCGATACCCAGTCACAAGAGCTTGTTGTTTATGTACTAATCATCAACAGGTGGTTCGCTATTAGAAAACAGCCTGCCATCCTATTGAGGATCGTAAGCCGAAACCAGCATGGTGTTTTTATCTCCATTACAATGGCTCACTGGATCCGCATAATACATGCTCGACCTAAGTCATAACGATTAAAAACCTCACCTTCTCGGGTTTCAGGAAAACCCCGAATAATAGGATCATTAACTGTGCTAGACTTCTAATGATAACAAGTTACCAGCCCACTAGGCCTTGTTGGGATGAGTATGTATAGAAACATGCTAATCACATGAAATACATCGTATCGAAGATCGCATAAACCGCAAATAATCCTCGCATTAAGGGACTATGATCCACTTCCTCCACTTGATAGCTCACCACGATCCTCCCATCTTGGTATCCAAAACAAAGGAAAAATTAAGGTGCAAGGCCCCTAAGCTCATCTGGGCTCTAGGCCTCCCCATAGGCACAAGGCCCACGAACTCTAGGATCTCCAACCAGCCTTTGGTATCCGCGAAACAAAGAAAAATAAGCCCCCTGCTCATCCGGTGCCTAGGTTTCCCATAGGCACAATAAGGGCCCAATTAGACACTAGGGTCTCCATCTACACAAGGGCTTCCATCCAGGGCGCCAAGGCCAACAACTGCACATGAAAACCACCAACCGCACTAGGGCCACAACCAAGGCAAATACCCATGAGGGAAGAAACAAGGGTGGTGGTAAATGAAACCCAAGAAGAAGAGATGCACGTTGAGGAAGTCACACATGAAATAGACTCAGACTGAGTACCAAAGAGAGCCATCACAAAGGACAAAAATAACTACCGTTAAACTACCTAGTAGTTCAAGAATCCCATTTACTCACCCTATGAAAATGAATAATGTAACATTTTAACTGATTAGGAAGACTAGAATTTTTCAAAACAACCTCAAAACAGTAATACATTACCAAAAAGAGGCGCGTAAAGTGAGCAATCAAATGGCTAAATCGAACCTCAAGCAGGAGCTCTCGAGACTCTCGAGAGGCAACCGCAGGAGCATGTGACTGCTTTTGAGTTGTTTAAGATGTCAATGAGGGTGGTTCTTTCCATGGTCTTCCATTTCTAGTAGTTCTAGAATTTGATTTCAATGGGCTTTTAAGACCATCCAATAATTCTATATAAACACCTGTCCATTATAACCGCAAGATATCTTTGACTGCATTTGAAGGCACATGCTATGATGTTTCTTCTATTACAATACGTAACTGGAACGAAGCAACAA